>OX392527.1:26156200-27434771 GCA_947623455.1 Mimachlamys varia | reverse complement strand
GATTAATGGCCTACAGTGTCTTGCAAATCGCTACATAACCGACATCTGTATCACAATGATTTGCATGTAACAGCACACGCTGAATACCAGAACGTTAATTTTCTAAGCGTAATAAATCATAGAGGTATAATACGCTGGTAAAGATTGGAACGTTGCTAAATTCAGGGTGTGTAACAATATAATGGGAATGATTGTTTTTTCATAACTATTTTCCTGTAAAAATACAGCACCAGGATGAATGATAAATACCATGAAGCCTATCAAATTCATTGTAAATGTCTGGCAAATGAAGACACATGTCATCATTAGCAAAATCAACATACAAATTATGTCGCATCGGGTATGCAACAATAGAACTAAAACAAACCTGCCATGGATCACAAGAAGCCAGTTAGAGGTTTCTGTAGCTGTGTGTTGAACAAAATAAACACCAGGGGAATCTCTTAAAATTAAATAAAAATGGATATTAATAACTGACATTTTTAGAAACAGAAATTATTTTTTGGTCTATTAAACACATTTCGAGGGAAGTTAGCATGGAATGATAATGTAACAATCGATCGACCATTACCTTGCCTTTACTGTCAGACAACAGTTATTAATTACAGCAATATGAAACGTTTACATGGAAATCTCCTAAATGATCACGGTAATTATCAGGGAGGGCATCTCTGTATGGCGGACTAGATTGGCCCGGAGATATGTGAAGGAATGGTCCGTCTGGCAGTGCTTCAGGATAGGGCGAGATGTGAAGTTAGTGAAGCGGGGGCCTAGAGTGCTGAAGCTACCAAGCCTGATTACTTGGCACTTGATCCTTATCGCCATGTATTGGAGTGATGACGCACATAATAGGAAATAACAACGAAGCATCACGATAACAATAAGGACGGAAATGTGTTGACAACATGGATTTTTTGGACAGTGCTCAATGTCAACACCTGTCACAGTATAGAACTACATCCACCCGACGTCACCATAACAATGGATTAAACATGTATGTCGGTCTCATACGACATGTCGGCAAACGTGACAAAAATATCACGAAGCAACACACATGTATTCATATGATATTGAGAAGATGACGATCTGATATGACATGGCGATAACCGTCACAACATGATTTAATTACAAACTGAGACATGGTGATATAACGACAAAAAGACATCACTGATACATCTCAATCCCGATACAAAACAACAAATATTAAAATAAATGTACGTTAACACCATCTTACAGAATCCCGCCGACAACAGCATAATGAATATAACGAATTAGTAAGATAAAAAGAAAACAAGGAAACAATTTTATCAGATGGCAATAAACACACGCCGACAGCACCCCAATCAAACAAGTACCGTTATCTCGACATTCCGATATTTCGACATTCCGAGAGCACAATTACACAACAACAAAGAAAGATTTGATAACTGACAACATTTTAACATATTTTTTATTATTGCGATTTGACGACAATATGGTACGTGATCAAGCATGACGGTAACACCGGTACCTGACTGACAAAATAAAAATATTGAAGATGGAAACATCAAACAACTATATCATGGAAACATCAAATCAAAATGTGACATCTGAATTACGTTATTGATGGTGTCATGTTAAAACACTGCAAGGTTCTGGTAGAAAGGCTCTCTCAATTGTTTTACCCTTGCTGATACAGTACTGCAATACCTACGATGATTTGGCACCCTTCAAACCTTGCATATCGTTTAGTTTGATGTTTTTTATGTGATTTTTCTGTTTTCGTTAGCACTGCATCTTACAAAGACAAACTGTCTGATTATACTGAGCATTATAGATGGCTCTCTATACTTAAATATTCCAGAAGGTTGGATATGAAGAAATTGAGAATACTCTATGTGTATTTGTATCTATGTACGTATCTTAAGAGAAATGAAAATACAACCGCCTTTCTCTTTATCATTTTTGGATTGTATTGCTACCGAAGCAAACAAAGAAAGATATTCTCCATTTTCTTTTGTGAACTACGTCACTTAATTGTGCTACTAATATACGTCACGATATATTGTGCACATCGATTTAACACCCAGGACACCTTTACTACCAGCATTTGTTGTCGACTATATCCACCTGCATATGTGTATTGATTACGACTTTTTGAGAAGACGGTAACAAAGCTTTGGCGACGATCTATATTTAACAATGCTTTGTTTATAGGTCAAGGGCATTCTGAGTAGATGTTGATGGATTGTTTTCCATTCGGTTTCAATATTTTAGATGATATATATGGATCACAAACATTAATTCAATCTCGTTAGGTGTACATCTGATCAGACAAGAACAAACCAATAGAAAACAGCATGTAGACCGGCATGTTCTTTTTTCGATATTTCGTTTTATAAGTTTAAACAGTATTTTATTTTTTTATTTAGTATAATCATGAATATACGATACAATACAAAATGAGATCTTATGAAGGAATTCGAATATTCACTATCGAATAGGAAGAATAACTGTAAAATTGAAGAATAATAAAGTTTAGTTTCAATGTGTATATGATTTGTTCAATCAAGACGAGTCAACTTTTGGAAAATCTGGAGCATGTGGATATGCTATAGATTTAATGACATACCTACATGTACCTTAATGTCTCATTGTAGATCAACCCAAAGGAATCGACTAAATCTTCTGTAAAAGACCTGTACCACAAACACGAACAAGATCACTGATTGGTCCTAGGCAGAGCGTGTAAAATTGTTTGTTGTTGACCAAATGTCTTAAAGAATTATAGTTGTTACATTAAAGGCCCAATATACGTAACTTTACGCTAAACTTGAAGTGAAAATCAAGCCTAATAACTTATTATATCTATAGATTTAGTTTAGATTAACTGATAAATCAGCAGTGTTCAAGATGAATTCTTATGCGGTTACCCGTACAGTACTGAAACGCGGTATTTGTAAACACGCGTCCATTTTGAACTGTCTTCTACCTTCGGTTTGTTGTTGAAGAGGGCCCCACCAGAATTATTTTCAATTCTTTGGATTTTTTTGTCAGAAGTTTCTTGTTAGCTATCGCTCAGGTTTACTTCGTTTAAGGCTTATTTTTGCATGGTTATCAACTAGATTTCTTTCATAATTTTTCAGAATCTTGAAAAAATGCCTGAAGCTACGTATATTGGGCCTTTAATGTGGTCAAATACCATACTTTACTTAATTTTCCATAGACGTGAATTGGTCATCCCATTTTAATTACAAATGTCGTTATATCAGAGCTGCCTTGCACACTATCTGCCTCCCCAATGACTTGTACGTCTGTGCCGTGGTGTATTTGATCAGGTCCTCTCATTATTTATTTATTTCAGCTGTTGTGGTGTTTGTTTGTGTTTCTGTTCAAATTTGACACGCCACACGCCAGGAATATTTGACCACGTGTATTGATATGTTTTATCTCGTGTATCGGTAACCAATCTTAAAAATGGGTTACTCTATCACACAAACTAGATATTTCGTACATTTATTGAATAACAATCCTATTTTGAGTGTAAAAGCGCTTGATATTTTCGATTTCAACGTGCATTGAGAGAATTTCACAGCAGTTGACAACCGAGTCAGCATTGGCAATCACAACAAGTAAAATCACTAATGAGCAAACTCAAAAAGGTCCACCTCAATATATAACTTAAAGATACAGAATGTTCCTCAACGATGGCAACCACAAAACTTGCCAATAGTTCTGTTCAAAATGCATCTCTTGAATCATTGTGTTGTTTGTTTGTCAGCAGTCGACATCGATCACGAAACTACGACATGTAAACACCTTAGGTTGGAGAAGCAGGGATATTTCTATCAAGAAATGGAAAGTTCACGATCAAAAATTCAAATAGTCACGTTTATGGTATAGCCTATTAGTAAGCTGTCCATGTTGGTCGTATTTTAAGTAGATGTCGAGGTAAGCATCTGATGTAGAAGAGTCTGTTGTGTCCTTTATTCCAAGTTCAGAAGGGTTTATACGATCGACGTGATCAGCAAACTTTTTGTTGTTAATAGACAACACATCGTCGATTTATCTGAAAGTGAAATTTAAAGATTTGGCCTGTCCTGATGATAAGCTCCTCCGCGAATTCAACCTCGTATTCCACTTCTGGAGTGTACAATGTCACAATAAGACCAAAAGCCCTGATTTTATGGTACTAAGAATGGTAGTAAGAAATTTTGATAATGGCTTGGTCGAGCAATTAGCAGAGCTAGCGATAAAACGTCTTGCTCATTAACCAGTATTTTGAAAGATTGTAATAATTGGCATGGTAAGACAGTATATCACCTTTCGAAAAACCGGTCAGTGTGTTAGTAGGGTTACCTAGGTTATGAATCAGGCCTAGTTGTTTTGTAAGCAATAACTGTAATAGTGTTTGCAAACAATGATCAAGTTGTTAGATGCTTTGTCTGCAGACACAACCACATACTTATCATGTAGATCGTTGAGTGTTGTTCGAACATCGGGGTCAAGAAAATAAGTTATGAAGTAGAAAACGCTTGTTTGGGCAAGTCCTCGTCAACATCAGAAATCAAAGGCGTAACCTGTTTGACAGGCACCCTTTTCAGTCCTAGTGATTAGTTCAATGCTATCTTAATGTTGTATATCTAGATACTACTTTAGATGACCAAAATCAGTTGAATTAATTACTTTCAAAAATGTCAATTTTTTATGAAATAACAATTGTCGATGTCAACGAAAAAATACACTCACAACATTAATGTCAATTCTTGTCCTTGTAATCATCCACTTTTATGCGCATATGTTCTTCATATTATTGTTCTTAAAATGTAAATTGTCATTTTCAATATTGGTAACGTGAGTTTTGTAGTAATGCCAATAAAAATATTTGGTTCCATATCCATTATATAATCATCATTACATTTGCATCCCAAAAAGGTTAAGGTTGTATTAGGGATCACATTCTTCGAAGAAAACAATATTTGTTCGGTAGCAATCGAATTTGAAATTGCTAAGTTGATAAACCAGTAATGACAAAGAAGGAGTTAAAAGCTGAACATAAAATTAGTCAAAATGAATTATCACGACAGCCAGGAAACAAAGTAATTATTTAGAATGTTATCTCGTATATGGGTTTGCTCTTTTCCAAATTATTCAGCTTTAGTCGCCAATTAGCAATTGCTCGGAGCCTTCACTATAAAGAAAGCTAAATTGTTCTTCTCCTATTCCATTATAGCGCGATAAAAATAATTTTTGATTTTATTTACAAGAATAATTGCTGGAAACGATTTTAATCGACTTTTGAGCATGCTGTTTTATCACAGAAGAAATAAGATATGGACTTATTACATTTTCTTATATCTGATGCTAAGGTAAATATAATAATCATACAAATTATATAAAAAAACTGTTTTCAAAAGCAACTGTTTCTGTATTTTTTTTTTACAACGTTGAAGTTAAAAACAAACGAACAAATAATAAATGAAAAATAAAAACAGGAATCGATTTCGGGGATGTGGTATCTGATTGGACAATAGTCTCAACCATCCTCTAGTGTATCCGATCTGTCATTCGTCAATGGCATTCACCATTTCTGTGTGATATGAATAGCAGCCAAGTACTGCTCAGTCTAAGTATAGTCTCAGACCATACTGCTCGTGACAGCAACGCGCTTCCCGCTCAGTGATAACTTGACAGTTAGCGTGATTCAATAAACATATAAGCCCTTTAAGTGCAATTTGAAAGCACGACAAACTCAAATGTCTTCACCTACACAGTATTCTCTATAGCATCGCTTCAAATCGTGTAGTATAGGCGAAGTGTAAACCCCAACCTGAGCCAGGCATGGTGTGAACGCCGTGCTGTCGCGTGCTTTCCAGGCTATTACAAGGCTTCAGTCGCTGTGTAAACCAAAGCATACCTTGGGCGGAATCGGTAAATTCTTCCACTGTGTACCAAACTATCGTAAACAAGTCGACAGAAGTCGCTGCGACACTTGCTAAGTCACTGGTACTAGACGGTAGTACACGGTATATAGCATTTGTCGGTGATTTCGTCTTGGGAGCTTTTTAGTGTTTTTTTCTTTTCCAAACTTATTTATTTTAATCAAACGTTACATACTACAACGAACGTAGCGTGTATTTCAGGAAACAGTTGCACAGACATGTGTTTGACTTGCCAAGTTCTCTCATTATCAGCTTGTAAAGGATAAGAAGAAATGTGATGTCCGGTCCGTGCTAGAGTACACCCACCCGACCAAGGATGTACGTACCGACACCGCACCTGCTGTGTGTCCTCAGTTTAATTGGCTGTGCCTTATTTGGAAAATTATCTGCTAAAAGGGTAAGTACAGTTTCTATGTAAATAACTGATTTCTGATATATACTGTAAGGGATTTTTTGTAATTTTTTTGGACGATCTGTTTTTTCAAAAATTCGTATATGTGTCAGTGAACTGATATTTCGGCCATTTTCTGCGAAACGTGACATCTGATCTTCTAAATATTTCATTATATGGTTTTGCTGGTGGCAGAAAATGTCTGACTAGACACGCGAAAACTCCACACTAACGTCCCCAAAGGTACACTAACATCCCACACAACATCCAAACCGATCTGACGCCAAATTTCAGGTCATTTTCTTCACATAACCAGCATAAAAATCGTCAACCTTACCACTAGGAACTCTTCAACATAAAATAATTTGTTATGGTATGGAGCAGGTTATGTCCGTTTTTACTTTTCGCTACTCTTCCCTGACCCTTATCAATCAGTCTACTTTATAGCCGTATAGCCTTATTTACTAAACAGTCCGTCTCCCTATTGTTCTGATTTTTGTTTCGGTATTGAGGTTTACCGTTCGCGTATTTACTTTATTGCTATAGATGATAATAAAGTAACATCTTAAATTGACAGGACGTATGTAAAAGATCATTTATTGTAATCGCTAACATGAATAAAACATAAAGCTGAATGTAGGTCAAGATAGACTGCCCCGTTCTCAACAATTTAATGGTTAGATCGGGCTTCCTAATTCCTGATGCGTTTGTATGGAAAGTCTCTTTATTGGGCAAAGATTTCTAATAACAGGTCTTCTATATATGGATCATCATTCTTGATTTGGCAGATGTGTAAGCTGATTCAGCCAGGTCCGCCACGACATTGCGATAACTAGGAAACGATGATCAAAGCTTCGTTATCAGACAAATTGATTTGAGTAATTTTATATGTATAATTCTAACACGGGCACGTATTTCCGTGTGTATTTAAGGGAAATTGTGTTCTGGTACAGCCACATGTGCAGTATTGTCTTTCTAATACGATTCCAATACCAGTTAGTTGTGGCGTGGCATTCGCTCGTATCGCTAGCACTTGGCGACGTTTGGTGTTTTAACACTTCATGTGAGTGAGTAAGCGAGATAAACAAAGCCCTAAGATCTGTCTGTCTCTACAATACACCTCCATGGTAAGGTGTTGAATGACTGATGTTGGGCGCCGATACTGTGTACTGCATAACATCGACCACTATATACTCTAGCAGACGCTGGTTACGTGTATTATCAAATTATTACTGAACTTTTATATGTTTTTTTGCGTCTCCTCTACAAAAAGTGTCAATATATGATTATGATAAATGCCATAGATATAGGTTTTCTCCATATAACGCACCTTGAATCTATAACGATATTTGATAAATCATACGGTGTAACACCAGCATTCTTATCAAACCGTACATTTGGTTTTATGAGGACTGCCATGATTAGATCAAAGTAACACTTACTATGTATTCTATTTCTGTATCTGATTTGTTATCATAAGACACAAAGTATAATCAAATATACATCAAAAATACTTTTAAATATTTTCACATCTACGGAAGGTAAAATTACATTTGCAAAAAATGTAGTATTAAAGTAGTAAAATTGATTATTCCTTATTTGAAAAGTGACATTATCCTTGGTTACAGCTAACATGATATGATTCATACTTAACAGTTAATAAAGTTAGGTCTAAAATGGCGGCTATTGCTAAGGTTACATTGTGAATAAAATAGTTGAAGAAGGATTGTACAGAAGACACACACGGGAATATGCACATATCTCCCTCCTTCAGTTTAGTAAACTCTGACTATGTATAAACTAAATATATGGAATTTGGGATTTTTTATGTCTATTTATACAATAAATGGATAATGGTTAATTTTTTATTCCATTGATGCACATTCGAAATTTGTTGACAGTAATGCAAACAATGGCGGCTTGCTGTTGCGACATTCGACCACGTCACTACCAGATTGATGTATCGGTGCATGTCAATAACAATGACGGCCGTTGCAAGTGAATAAGTATGTTCGAAATGGCAGCAATGTTATACGATTAGTAATTTACATCATTTGATCAAAAGAGGAAAACTATTGTTTTTCACTGTGTATTTCCTAAATTTACCAATACATCGATGTAGATTCACTGGAACTTTATTGTCTTAGCAACCACGACTACCATCGTAGCAACCCGCCTCGAGTTGCTTTTTCCTTCGTTTTACATAAAAACATTATTGATAATGTAAACAAAAGGATCGTACTTCATATTGACTGCGTATACAGTAGAATGCCCACAGTTGGCAACGAAAATATTCACTATGGAGCGCAAACGTGACCATATAACATCTTTGTCATCTGCGAGCATACTACCTGCTTTCTTTCACTTTCAAAACGAACACCATCAATAGTATTGTAGAACATGTAGGCGCAGCGTATCGATACTAATCGCCACATTAAATAGGATACAGTTGTTTAGATATTTTAATCTTTAATAGGATACTAGAGTATAACGCTTGAAATTAAACTTAAGCGCACAATTATAGCGTGTTATCCATCGGTTCCAGAGTCAAATTATGCTAACTGAAGACCTGTTTGTACATTACACTGACCTCCTCCCTGGCTATATATTGTACAGTCCTCCTTTGGTATTTGTCATTTTTTAAACAAATAACGTTATTTCTCACTGCTCTATCCACTTTCCCATACAATTAGAAACAACATACTAACTGTATGCCTGTGTCCCCCATGAACATCAGAAATATCAATTATAATTTAATTTCTTCTATGATGAACGGCAGTAACACTTCCATATTATCACATGTGACCAGATGTTGTTACGAGCTGGAATTTATATATTCAAAAAAATATTTCAAAAGTGTATGTTTAATTCATTAACATTTCCAAATATTTGAAAACTAATATATATCCATATGTTTTGCAATAAGAAGCTGTCCATTCCAAGAAAATATTTGCAAAATTTGAAGACATTTCCAACACTGAAATGGTCTGTGTCGAGTTACATAATTTCCTAGAGAGTTATCTCTGCATAAACACTGCTTAGCCACTTCTTTCTTAATATGAAAAACGCACTGGAAAAATTACAGTCGCTATGGAAATCAAATGTGAATGACGTCACAGTTCGCACTTTGAGGAGGTGTCATTTTCTTTGATGTGATTGAGCTTAACTTGTAAGGGTTGTCGATAAAGTAGATGTTTACTTTTCTGAAACATTTGGTCTTACTTCCTTGTACGTACTTTGTCTTAAGTTCAATCTGTTTAAGTTTTGGATTGTGTTTTTGATGCCGCTCCGTTTTTCTCTGATTTCTTTGTTATTTCCACTAAATTTGACGAGGAACATAACTCTCTCTGTAGAGAACGTTTGTTTTATGAGAGCCCCTATCACCATCTGCGTCTGTGTGAGAGTTTATTATGTATTTATAATGTATTTCATTTTGTTTTAATGTCTTCTCAGTTCATACTTTCGAATTCCAGTGTATGTATCGATTAGAAATTTCCATTTTGCACTTGTATGTGGATGTATGTTATATATCATTTTATTCACCTGTTTCACTATATAACGTTTTGAAAAGAATGATATACAAAACTATTGTACATGGAACCAATTAACATCGTTTATTGCAACAAGAAAAGAAACATATATTCTTCAGAATTGATATAATTTTTTTTATAATACATATATATATATAATCAGATAATTATGTAGAACAGATATGGAACCCTATTAAAAAGAGATGTGTTACCATCTGTAAAGTATAACAAGTATGTGTAAAGTAATGCTGCTTATTATCAAACCATCCAAACCGTTATTGTTGCTGTTCTGTTTTCCTTTCATTTAGTAATGTCGTAAAGATTAAATATGACGTTCATATTACAATTTGAAATAAGCGCATTTCAGTCCTAAAAGGACATAAAACTGTTTTATTATCTGTCTCTACTTTACTTACCATCTCGCCGTTGTGTGCCTTTTCTTACAAAACTAAAACCTTATATTTCGACCGTTTTAAATATATCGTCAATTAACTATAAAGGTCTGTGAAGATATAGAATGAGTCGTTTATCCACCCTCAGTAGATATGCAGCTTTTTGTTTTTCGCGTGGCGGTATTTTTATTAGTACTACGAACTTGAAAGACTGACAAAAGAATAATTCATTAATGATATAGGCTTTTGAATTTCAGCAAGACAGAACCTTTTTAAATTGAAGAAATGACATTATCAAAAAGGGTAATGGGGAACCAATATCGTACTTGTTAACCAACGACAAACGTTTACGGGCTTAGTTCGAAAAGTTTGAATTAACTTTGCGGCATATTGTATCATTGCAATAACATCGAACTCTCCTCAACACAGCACATATAATAATATAGGTATGTATTTATAGTTCAAACAAATATGGGTATTTCAATTATATAATGATCTGATAAAAATATGTCATATTGAACAAAATGCAATCTTTTATAACGTTAACATGTTATTTCCTGACTCCATAGAATCTGGAATAATACGTACATTGCCTGAGTTCGTAAATACCTCACGTTACTTAAGTCAAGTAATTTGGTTGCATTTTAAATTTCTTCACATAGAAAAGGGGTATTCTAACGCCAGGCTATTTCAGTAACTGTGAGTTAGTAATCAAGTTAAAAGTATACAAGGAATTGTTGTTGGGCTTTGCTAATAGGCCATGGTTTCGACATTAACCTATATAAGGTGACACTTTACAGAATTGCCACGCTTGTTTTCCAGTTGATGGGTTTTACTCTCAGATCTGCCTTTAAAGCCCATCACAACGTTTTGCCGAGAGAAACAATTACGTTACATGTTTTAGCCCCGACTAACAATCTTGGTAAGTGGCCCACGTTGATAGCTATGCGTGTTCTTGTTTCGCCTCCTGAATACAATTACTCCAAGCTACAGCGTGTGTAATGATAAATAAACTACCATACAGCGTAGGAGGGCTACATAAATAACTCACGCTAAAGTATATAATATTCCAGATATTTCAGGACAAGTTTATCTGTCGTGTAAGCTTGATTTAGTTTTCAATTTTCCAAACTTTAACTTGAAATTTTTGTCCGTGATAAGTGAAATCCCATACGATTTGCGTTCCAAGGACAAAGAACGGTGTCCTTAGGACTCCAAACTTAAACAAAAGAAACACGAGGGTATTTAGAGCCAACCTTGTTTTCGCTGAGTCGTTAACTAAATAACGTTGGTAAAACAAGAACGAGAAGCATCCAGTCATAAATCAGGAACGAAGCTTAGACACACTAATAAAGCTGACAAGTCATTCCAAAACGGATTGAAAATATTACCAGGATAATCGACTTTTTGTTAGCTTCCGCCTATAGGTAGACACTCTTTCCGCGTAGAAAATGGTTATTTATAAACGAGGAGTCAAAAATAACCCCAAAGGAATCTTCCATTATCATTAGAGTAAAATCGATGTCAACCCAATGTCATTCGGTATATATGTAGACTGAAGATCAAGGTACGGAGACGAGTGTTTGTGTTTCACATAAGTCACTTTGTCTTATTTCATATCCGGGTACCGATATTAACAATTGTATTTCAATCCAAATAATATCAACTAAAACATCCCTCCACATTCTTTGGAGGACATTTGTGCCGAAAGGCCATTTCAGCAATTTCAGAGGAGATTTTTTAACTTGGTTTTTGAAAGCGGTGTCTTCGATACCGTCACCGTATATTTTGCGATTTAGGAAAATATTTTCGAAAGAATAACAAATAGTCGTAGAATTTTTAATTCCATAATTTGATTTATACATACATCTTTATTCTTCGAAAATGTTTCAGCTGCAAAGGATACGACAACAACAATGTCTACAGACTCTTGAATTCCATTTATCTCTGGCCTTCTTGAATACTATCGTAGACGCCAATACCCATATATCCTTCTATTGTGCCTGGTCCGGAACTCTTTATTTATATTTGGTGGAGAATACAAACATACATTGTGTCTGGAATCACGTCTGACTACCACTAATATATTGATATCAACAATACGTCTGTATCGGCTAATATTCTGTCTCTCCATTTCTCCGTGTGACTTTCTATGTGTTGCCTAAGAATGTGTCTCTCTACATTCTCGTGTGACTTTTCATGTGTTGCCTAAGACTGTGTCTCTCTACATTCTCGTGTGACTTTTTATGTGTTGCCTAAGACTGTGTCTCTCTACATTCTCGTGTGACTTTCCATGTGCTGCCTAAGACTGTCACTTCCTCGTGTGTTTTTCTATGTGTCGGATAAGACTATGTCCATCCACTTCGTTGCGTGACTTTCAATAAGAAACATATTCTTTTATATAAAATTATCAAATTAATTATAAGTATTCCTTATAAAAATACATCAAATTTTAGATAGCTTGAGTCCAGTCCATGTGTCATATTGTTTGATACATAAGTGGTGTAGTTCAATACCTTACCACATAAGGATAATAAATAAGAGAATACCGAAGCGTTAACAAAATCATAATCCAAACTCAAAATCGATTAAACCAGGGGCAAAATATGAACAAAGGAAAAATTCACATGGAGACCCTTGCAAACGTACAAGAGAATAAGACCAGGTGTTCCGGAAGTGTAAGCGTCTTCTGCTTCATCGACGACACCCGCCATGTAAATCTTTGTCACATCCAAGTAAACATCAATATCTCAAAATGAGAACCGAGTATCATTGTCAATCACAACAAGTAAACACACTAATGAGCATACCCAAAAACGCCCATCTTCATATCACTTCCAGATACAGAATATTTCTCAATGAGACAAAGATGGCGACCATAAATCCTAAGTCACAGTAATGTTCTGATACACGAAGATAAAACTCGTCACCTAGGCTGGACTGTTTAGCTGATCTGCTGCGATTAATTGTTTTCAAAAAAGGCCTTTCTAATTTTCATTCATAAAAATATGGCATTTTTTTCTGATAGCTTACCTACGAAAATGCTACGAAAAAACATTCTGGCTCGGATATGTCATACAGACATGGTAGAATATAGTTTCTTTACAGAATGTTCTATTTCAGCTCTCTACTTTTTATGCGAAAGAAATTAAGGTCATAACTACAAAAGGGCTGTAAATGATTTTTAAAAACTTTTTCAAATACAGTATGAATGACATTCAAAAAGTTGAAAAGAAGCTGTAACCTTCCGTCAGATTCAGTGAACAGCATTGGAATATTATTTTCAATACCCTTGTTTCAGTCTTCGTCAGCATCGCGTATCAGACCAATATTTAATGATTCTGATTTTCTGTTTACTTTGAAGATTTGTTCACTGTTGGTTTTGTTTGTCGAACCTTGCGTGCGTGGTCCTGTGATAGAGATATCAGTTTGATATCCCTCATGCTTGTTTGGCAGTACAACACAACTCTATTGACTTTAAACAAAAAAGAACAAGTTTCTAACACATAACACCACGTTCTTTTTGTTATCTGATTGTTATTCAATATTTGTATATAGCTTTGCGTGTGTGACAATGATATTGGCTTTTATGAAAACACTGTTATAAAGAATATCAAAAAAAAAAATGCTCTGAGTTGTGCGCTTACATTTAGCTTTTCAGCCCACCATCATTAGATGGTGGATTATTCAAACCACCATGCGTCCGTGGTCCACCCGTCCTTAAGCTATTCTTGTTATCGCTATTTCTTGGGTGTACTGAAAGGATCTTCTCAAATTGCAGAAGTAACAAAATGGCTGAAAGGCGACCGTCTTAATTGGATTTTGACATGAAAGTTTGTTGTCGCCATTTTTGAGAAGTACTTGATGGATTTTACTCAAATTGTATATGTAGGTTTCCCTTGGTGCCTAATTGCGTCCTTTTGATTTTGGGATTGGTCTGAAACAAAAATCACTGAAAAACAGCCATCTTGAGTTTTGCCATTTAAAGTTTGTTATCGCTAATTCTTGAGAAGTACTGAATGGGTCTTGCTCAAATTTCTTGTTTTTAAGTCCCTCTTGGTCATTAAAGTTGTGTTATTGTGTATTTGGGACTGATCAGAAGCTTGGTTTCGCTAATTCCTCAGAAGTATTTGATGGATCTTACTCAAATATCATTTGTAAGTTCCCCTTGGTGTCTTGTTGTGCCCTTTTGATTTTGGGGCTGATCGGGAAAACAGAATGGCTGAAAGGCGGCCATCTTGATTTTGCCATTGAAAGTGTGTAATCCTTATTTCTTGAAGAGTACTTGATGGATCTTCCTCAAATTTCATATGTAAGTCCCTCTTGGTCCTCAAAGTTGTGTTATGTTTTATTTGGGACTGATCAGAAAAAACATGTTCATAGACTACCATCTTTCAATTAATGCATTTCCTTGAAAGGAACTCTCAAATTTTAGATGCATTACCTGAAATTAAATTCTTGAAAGATAAAAGAATGGAAAGGATCCATATTTCAAAGTTAAATTGATCATGTAAATAAACGTAAGAATTTAACATATGGATGATATTAAATACATTCATACCGATATATTTACGTTTACTCTGCATTTCCCGTTGACACAATGCTAAGAAGCCGTTGCTGTTATATGCCTATAACACCCAATGCCTCAGACTATAACAACATTTTCTATTGAGACGTCATCAATCTCTGTTGTGACGTCATTAATTTCATTGTTGTCTTTTTCTTGATTTGCTGTTTAAAATCGGTTCGAAGTAACTAAAAAACACATAAATTCTGTCAAAATGTAAATGTTAATAAGGAACATTTTTGCTAATATTGTTACAGTCCCCTAACACACATTGTTATTCCTGCCAAACTTGCATAAATCATACCGGGCTTTATTTAGTTTGTCATCAATAGCAATGTGTGTTATATGACTGTAACAACATTTGCTTAACATTCATTGTTTAAATCTAGGCCATAAGTGGCCATATTTTAAATAATTGCATTTAACATTTCATTTGATATATTTATGTAATGCAATTACAAGGCGGATGTACAACACTATCAATATTACGCTGTATCAATACACGACCAACAGTACAATAAGTTACTCCGAAAGGTCTGATCCAAATATTGTTATTTTCCCCCTTGTTTAAGGTATTTAACGTTTATTCCTGCAATAACCTTTTGATGTGGTTTTACAGAAATCTTAAGAATTAAGATTTAAAAAATCTTAACAATTACTGGAAATCCCAAAGGGATACGGAAATTTGTAATTCTGATCTTTTTAAAGAGCATACACAGTCGTAATCCTTGTCATTGAGGAAACATCCAGACGGTGACTTATAGTCCGAGTTACTTTAATTTTTATTTTTGTTTGTTTTATTTTTTGCTAATGCGTGTCCCTTATGGGCCAAATATCCGAACATTGGAATCAGTCTACGTCCAATCGTTTATAGATGAAGTGTCATTTACACCTCGTTGTTACGTGTGTCCCTACATTAGAATAATTGTTCCTATGTTTCCCTGTGGTTTTGTATATGAGATAGGCATCGTAGATACTCTTCAATATTTCATTGGTCTATAAAAGCTTTTTACGCGTTTCCTTGGAAAACATACACTATTATCATAAAAATATTCAAAATAATGGGAGGGAGTATCCGATGTCCTGTTGATGTTACTGTAAAGCACGGATATTTGTCAGCATTTTATGTTTAAGTCTCTGAACAAATGGGTCCTCACCAAGAACAGATCTATATCACTGACGGATTCCGATTGATCAGGGTTAAGGTGCTTTACAGGTGTGTTTTGGCGTAATATGTTGTAAACCGTTTGCATTTTGAAGAAATAATTATCCTATAATAAAAATTGTTTTCTTAAACATGGAATTAGTTTTTCATCACGAATATATATAACACGTTCATTAATTTATTTTTGTTGTGCCCGAAATGGTATCACACTTAATTAACTACATATTTGCAAACTGTATAATATAATTGAAATGATACAACAAGAAACTTTTGAGCGTAAGAGTAAATATGCGTACAAAAGGGTGATATAACTTCCAACTATTTCAACTGGTAGACAACACTACCTTGCCAATCCGTTGTTGATTGTGTTGTTCTGTCAATGTTGGTTCTGTCACACACATGGAAGTGTAGTGTACACAACCTTGTATTACACCAGATGACGCTCCCGACCGTACCTGTACTGGCTGTGTCGTAGACTGTGAGTGAGTCGGTTTCTGGACAGTACATGTTGTCTGACCATGTATTACATCAGATGACGCTCCTAACCGTACCTGTTGTCTGACCTTGTATTACATCAGATGACGCTCCCGACCGTACCTGTAGTGGCTGTGTCGTAGACTGTGTGTGAGTCGGTGTCTGGACAGAACATGTTGTCTGACTATGTATTACACCAGACGACACTTCAGACCGTACATGTAGTGGCTGTGTCGTAGACTGTGAGTGAGTCGGTGTCTGGACAGTACATGTTGTCCGACCGTGTATTACATCAGATGACATTCCCGACCGTACCTGTAGTGGCTGTGTCGTAGAAAAGAGCTGTAAGTCGGTGTCTGGACAGTACATGTTGTCCGACCGTGTATTACATCAGATTACACTCCCGACCGTACCTGTAGTGGCTGTGTCGTAGACTGTGTGAGTCGGTGTCTGGACAGTACATGTTGTCCGACCATGTATTACACCAGATGACACTCCAGACCGTACCTGTAGTGGCTGTGTCGTAGACTGTGTGTGAGTCGGTGTCTGGACAGTACATGTTGTTCGACTATGTATTACATCAGATGACACTCCAGACCGTACCTGTAGTGGCTGTGTCGTAGAAAAGAGCTGTAAGTCGGTGTCTGGACAGTACATGTTGTCCGACCGTGTATTACATCAGATTACACTCCCGACCGTACCTGTAGTGGCTGTGTCGTAGACTGTGTGTGAGTCGGTGTCTGGACAGTACATGTTGTCCGACCATGTATTACACCAGATGACACTCCAGACCGTACCTGTAGTAGCTGTGTCGTAGACTGTGTGTGAGTCGGTGTCTGGCCAGTACATGTTGTCCGACTATGTATTACATCAGATTACACTCCAGACCGTACCTGTAGTGACTGTGTCGTAGAAAAGAGCTGTAAGTCGGTGTCTGGACAGTACATGTTGTCCGACCATGCATTACACCAGATGACACTCCAGACCGTACCTGTAGTGGCTGTGTCGTAGACTGTGTGCGAGTCGGTGTCTGAACAGTACATGTTGTCCGACTATGTATTACATCAGATGACACTCCAGACCATACCTGTAGTGGCTGTGTCGTAGAAAAGAGCTGTAAGTCGGTGTCTGGACAGTACATGTTGTCCGACTATGTATTACATCAGATGACACTCCAGACCATACCTGTAGTGGCTGTGTCGTAGAAAAGAGCTGTAAGTCGGTGTCTGGACAGTACATGTTGTCCGACCGTGTATTACATCAGATGACACTCCTGACCGTACCTGTAGTGGCTGTGTCGTAGACTATGTGTGAGTCGGTGTCTGGACAGTACATGTTGTCCGACTATGTATTACATCAGATGACACTCCCGACCGTACCTGTAGTGGCTGTGTCGTAGACTGTGTGTGAGTCGGTGTCTGGACAGTACAAGTTGTCCGACTATGTATTACATCAGATGACACTCCAGACCGTACCTGTAGTGGCTGTGTCGTAGACTGTGTGTGAGTCGGTGTCTGGACAGTACATGTTGTCCGACTATGTATTACATCAGATGACACTCCCGACCGTACCTGTAGTGGCTGTGTCGTAGAAAAGAGCTGTAAGTCGGTGTCCGGACAGTACATGTTGTCCGACCATGTATTACATCAGATGACACTCCAGACCGTACCTGTAGTGGCTGTGTCGTAGACTGTGTGTGAGTCGGTGTCTGGACAGTACATGTTGTCCGACCATGTATTACACCAGATGACACTCCAGACCGTACATGTAGTGGCTGTGTCGTAGACTGTGTGTGAGTCGTTGTCTGGACAGTACATGTTGTCCGACTATGTATTACATCAGATGACACTACAGACCGTACCTGTAGTGGCTGTGTCGTAGACTCTGTGTGAGTCGGTGTCTGGACAATACATGTTGTCCGACCATGTATTACATCAGATGACACTCCCGACTGTACCTGTAGTGGCTGTGTCGTAGAAAAGAGCTGTAAGTCGGTGTCTGGACAGTACATGTGGTCCACCGTGTATTACATCAGATGACACTCCAGACCGTACCTGTAGTGGCTGTGTCGTAGACTGTGTGTGAGTCGGTGTCTGGACAGTACATGTTGTCCGACCATGTATTACACCAGATGACACTCCAGACCGTACCTGTAGTGGCGGTGTCGTAGACTGTGTGTGAGTCGGTGTCTGGACAGTACATGTTGTTCGACTATGTATTACATCAGATGACACTCCAGACCGTACCTGTAGTGGCTGTGTCGTAGACTGTGTGTGAGTCGGTGTCTGGACAGTACATGTTGTCCGACTATGTATTACATCAGATGACACTCCAGACCGTACCTGTAGTGGCTGTGTCGTAGAAAAGAGCTGTAAGTCGGTGTCTGGACAGTACATGTTGTCCGACCATGTATTACATCAGATGACACTCCCGACCGTACCTGTAGTGGCTGTGTCGTAGACTGTGTGAGTCGGTGTCTGGACAGTACATGTTGTCCGACCATGTATTACACCAGATGACACTCCAGACCGTACCTGTAGTGGCTGTGTCGTAGACTGTGTGTGAGTCGGTGTCTGGACAGTACATGTTGTTCGACTATGTATTACATCAGATGACACTCCAGACCGTACCTGTAGTGGCTGTGTCGTAGAAAAGAGCTGTAAGTCGGTGTCTGGACAGTACATGTTGTCCGACAGTGTATTACATCAGATTACACTCCCGACCGTACCTGTAGTGGCTGTGTCGTAGACTGTGTGTGAGTCGGTGTCTGGACAGTACATGTTGTCCGACCATGTATTACACCAGATGACACTCCAGACCGTACCTGTAGTGGCTGTGTCGTAGACTGTGTGTGAGTCGGTGTCTGGACAGTACATGTTGTCCGACTATGTATTACATCAGATTACACTCCAGACCGTACCTGTAGTGACTGTGTCGTAGAAAAGAGCTGTAAGTCGGTGTCTGGACAGTACATGTTGTCCGACCATGCATTACACCAGATGACACTCCAGACCGTACCTGTAGTGGCTGTGTCGTAGACTGTGTGCGAGTCGGTGTCTGAACAGTACATGTTGTCCGACTATGTATTACATCAGATGACACTCCAGACCATACCTGTAGTGGCTGTGTCGTAGAAAAGAGCTGTAAGTCGGTGTCTGGACAGTACATGTTGTCCGACTATGTATTACATCAGATGACACTCCAGACCATACCTGTAGTGGCTGTGTCGTAGAAAAGAGCTGTAAGTCGGTGTCTGGACAGTACATGTTGTCCGACCGTGTATTACATCAGATGACACTCCTGACCGTACCTGTAGTGGCTGTGTCGTAGACTGTGTGTGAGTCGGTGTCTGGACAGTACATGTTGTCCGACTATGTATTACACCAGATGACACTCCAGACCGTACCTGTAGTGGCTGTGTCGTAGACTGTGTGTGAGTCGGTGTCTGGACAGTACATGTTGTCCGACTATGTATTATACCAGATGACACTTCAGACCGTACCTGTAGTGGCTGTGTCGTAGACTGTGTGTGAGTCGGTGTCTGGACAGTACATGTTGTCCGACTATGTATTACATCAGATGACACTACAGACCGTACCTGTAGTGGCTGTGTCGTAGACTGTGTGTGAGTCGGTGTCTGGACAGTACATGTTGTCCGACCATGTATTACATCAGATGACACTCCAGACCGTACCTGTAGTGGCTGTGTCGTAGACTGTGTGTGAGTCGGTGTCTGGACAGTACATGTTGTCCGACTATGTATTACATCAGATGACACTCCCGACCGTACCTGTAGTGGCTGTGTTGTAGAAAAGAGCTGTAAGTCGGTGTCTGGACAGCACATGTTGTCCGACCATGTATTACATCAGATGACACTCCCGACCATACCTGTAGTGGCTGTAACGTAGAAAAGAGCTGTAAGTCGGTGTCTGAACAGTACATGTTGTCCGACTATGTATTACATTAGATGACACTCCAGACCGTACCTGTAGTGGCTGTGTCGTAGACAGTGTGTGAGTCTGTTGCTGGACAGTACATGTTGTCTGACTATGTATAACATCAGATCACACTCCAGACCGTACCTGTAGTGACTGTGTCGTAGACTGTGTGTGAGTCGGTGTCTGGACAGTACATGTTGTCCGACTATGTATAACACCAGATGAGACTTCAGACCGTACCTGTACTGTCTGTGTTGTAGAAAAGAGCTGTGAGAGAGTCGGTGTCTGGACAGTACATGTTGTCCGACTATGTATAACATCAGATGACACTCCCGACCGTACCTGTAGTGGCTGTGTCGTAGAAAAGAGCTGTAAGTCGGTGTCTGGACTGTACCTGTTGTCTGACCATGTATTACATCAGATGACACTCCAGACCGTACATGTACTGGCTGTGTCATAGACTGTTACTGAGTCGATGTCTGGACAGTACATGTTGTCCAACTATGTATTACATCAGATTACACTCCCGACCGTACCTGTAGTGGCTGTGTCGTAGACTGTGTGTGAGTCGGTGTCTGGACAGTACATGTTGTCCGACCATGTATTACACCAGATGACACTCCAGACCGTACCTGTAGTGGCTGTGTCGTAGACTGTGTGTGAGTCGGTGTCTGGACAGTACATGTTGTCCGACTATGTATTACATCAGATGACACTCAAGACCGTACCTGTAGTGGCTGTGTCGTAGACTGTGTGTGAGTCGGTGTCTGGACAGTACATGTTGTCCGACTATGAATTACATCAGATTACACTCCAGACCGTACCTGTAGTGACTGTGTCGTAGAAAAGAGCTGTAAGTCGGTGTCTGGACAGTACATGTTGTCCGACCGTGTATTACATCAGATGACACTCCAGACCGTACCTGTAGTGGCTGTGTCGTAGACTGTGTGTGAGTCGGTGTCTGGACAGTACATGTTGTCCGACCATGCATTACACCAGATGACACTCCAGACCGTACCTGTAGTGGCTGTGTCGTAGACTGTGTGCGAGTCGGTGTCTGAACAGTACATGTTGTCCGACTATGTATTACATCAGATGACACTCCAGACCGTACCTGTAGTGGCTGTGTCGTAGAAAAGAGCTGTAAGTCGGTGTCTGGACAGTACATGTTGTCCGACCGTGTATTACATCAGACGACACTCCTGACCGTACCTGTAGTGGCTGTGTCGTAGACTGTGTGTGAGTCGGTGTCTGGACAGTACATGTTGTCCGACTACGTGTATGTATTACACCAGATGACACTCCAGACCATACCTGTAGTGGCTGTGTCGTAGACTGTGTGTGAGTCGGTGTCTGGACAGTACATGTTGTCCGACTATGTATTACACCAGATGACACTTCAGACCGTACCTGTAGTGGCTGTGTCGTAGACTGTGTGTGAGTCGGTGTCTGGACAGTACATGTTGTCCGACTATGTATTACATCAGATGACACTCAAGACCGTACCTGTAGTGGCTGTGTCGTAGACTGTGTGTGAGTCGGTGTCTGGACAGTACATGTTGTCCGACTATGAATTACATCAGATTACACTCCAGACCGTACCTGTAGTGACTGTGTCGTAGAAAAGAGCTGTAAGTCGGTGTCTGGACAGTACATGTTGTCCGACCGTGTATTACATCAGATGACACTCCAGACCGTACCTGTAGTGGCTGTGTCGTAGACTGTGTGTGAGTCGGTGTCTGGACAGTACATGTTGTCCGACCATGCATTACACCAGATGACACTCCAGACCGTACCTGTAGTGGCTGTGTCGTAGACTGTGTGCGAGTCGGTGTCTGAACAGTACATGTTGTCCGACTATGTATTACATCAGATGACACTCCAGACCGTACCTGTAGTGGCTGTGTCGTAGAAAAGAGCTGTAAGTCGGTGTCTGGACAGTACATGTTGTCCGACCGTGTATTACATCAGACGACACTCCTGACCGTACCTGTAGTGGCTGTGTCGTAGACTGTGTGTGAGTCGGTGTCTGGACAGTACATGTTGTCCGACTACGTGTATGTATTACACCAGATGACACTCCAGACCATACCTGTAGTGGCTGTGTCGTAGACTGTGTGTGAGTCGGTGTCTGGACAGTACATGTTGTCCGACTATGTATTACACCAGATGACACTTCAGACCGTACCTGTAGTGGCTGTGTCGTAGACTGTGTGTGAGTCGGTGTCTGGACAGTACATGTTGTCCGACTATGAATTACATCAGATTACACTCCAGACCGTACCTGTAGTGACTGTGTCGTAGAAAAGAGCTGTACGTCGGTGTCTGGACAGTACATGTTGTCCGACCGTGTATTACATCAGATTACACTCCCGACCGTACCTGTAGTGGCTGTGTCGTAGACTGTGTGTGAGTCGGTGTCTGGACAGTACATGTTGTCCGACCATGCATTACACCAGATGACACTCCAGACCATACCTGTAGTGGCTGTGTCGTAGACTGTGTGTGAGTCGGTGTCTGGACAGTACATGTTGTCCGACTATGTATTACACCAGATGACACTTCAGACCGTACCTGTAGTGGCTGTGTCGTAGACTGTGTGTGAGTCGGTGTCTGGACAGTACATGTTGTCCGACTATGAATTACATCAGATTACACTCCAGACCGTACCTGTAGTGACTGTGTCGTAGAAAAGAGCTGTAAGTCGGTGTCTGGACAGTACATGTTGTCCGACCGTGTATTACATCAGATTACACTCCCGACCGTACCTGTAGTGGCTGTGTCGTAGACTGTGTGTGAGTCGGTGTCTGGACAGTACATGTTGTCCGACCATGTATTACACCAGATGACACTCCAGACCGTACCTGTAGTGGCTGTGTCGTAGACTGTGTGTGAGTCGGTGTCTGGACAGTACATGTTGTCCGACTATGTATTACATCAGATTACACTCCAGACCGTACCTGTAGTGACTGTGTCGTAGAAAAGAGCTGTAAGTCGGTGTCTGGACAGTACATGTTGTCCGACCATGTATTACATTAGATGACACTCCAGACCGTACCTGTAGTGGCTGTGTCGTAGACTGTGTGCGAGTCGGTGTCTGAACAGTACATGTTGTCCGACTATGTATTACATCAGATGACACTCCAGACCATACCTGTAGTGGCTGTGTCGTAGAAAAGAGCTGTAAGTCGGTGTCTGGACAGTACATGTTGTCCGACTATGTATTACATCAGATGACACTCCAGACCATACCTGTAGTGGCTGTGTCGTAGAAAAGAGCTGTAAGTCGGTGTCTGGACAGTACATGTTGTCCGACCGTGTATTACATCAGATGACACTCCTGACCGTACCTGTAGTGGCTGTGTCGTAGACTGTGTGTGAGTCGGTGTCTGGACAGTACATGTTGTCCGACTATGTATTACACCAGATGACACTCCAGACCGTACCTGTAGTGGCTGTGTCGTAGACTGTGTGTGAGTCGGTGTCTGGACAGTACATGTTGTCCGACTATGTATTACACCAGATGACACTTCAGACCGTACCTGTAGTGGCTGTGTCGTAGACTGTGTGTGAGTCGGTGTCTGGACAGTACATGTTGTCCGACTATGTATTACATCAGATGACACTACAGACCGTACCTGTAGTGGCTGTGTCGTAGACTGTGTGTGAGTCGGTGTCTGGACAGTACATGTTGTCCGACCATGTATTACATCAGATGACACTCCAGACCGTACCTGTAGTGGCTGTGTCGTAGACTGTGTGTGAGTCGGTGTCTGGACAGTACATGTTGTCCGACTATGTATTACATCAGATGACACTCCCGACCGTACCTGTAGTGGCTGTGTTGTAGAAAAGAGCTGTAAGTCGGTGTCTGGACAGCACATGTTGTCCGACCATGTATTACATCAGATGACACTCCCGACCATACCTGTAGTGGCTGTAACGTAGAAAAGAGCTGTAAGTCGGTGTCTGAACAGTACATGTTGTCCGACTATGTATTACATTAGATGACACTTCAGACCGTACCTGTAGTGGCTGTGTCGTAGACAGTGTGTGAGTCTGTTGCTGGACAGTACATGTTGTCTGACTATGTATAACATCAGATCACACTCCAGACCGTACCTGTAGTGACTGTGTCGTAGACTGTGTGTGAGTCGGTGTCTGGACAGTACATGTTGTCCGACTATGTATAACACCAGATGAGACTTCAGACCGTACCTGTACTGTCTGTGTTGTAGAAAAGAGCTGTGAGAGAGTCGGTGTCTGGACAGTACATGTTGTCCGACCATGTATAACATCAGATGACACTCCCGACCGTACCTGTAGTGGCTGTGTCGTAGAAAAGAGCTGTAAGTCGGTGTCTGGACTGTACCTGTTGTCTGACCATGTATTACATCAGATGACACTCCAGACCGTACATGTACTGGCTGTGTCATAGACTGTTACTGAGTCGATGTCTGGACAGTACATGTTGTCCAACTATGTATTACATCAGATTACACTCCCGACCGTACCTGTAGTGGCTGTGTCGTAGACTGTGTGTGAGTCGGTGTCTGGACAGTACATGTTGTCCGACCATGTATTACACCAGATGACACTCCAGACCGTACCTGTAGTGGCTGTGTCGTAGACTGTGTGTGAGTCGGTGTCTGGACAGTACATGTTGTCCGACTATGTATTACATCAGATGACACTCAAGACCGTACCTGTAGTGGCTGTGTCGTAGACTGTGTGTGAGTCGGTGTCTGGACAGTACATGTTGTCCGACTATGAATTACATCAGATTACACTCCAGACCGTACCTGTAGTGACTGTGTCGTAGAAAAGAGCTGTAAGTCGGTGTCTGGACAGTACATGTTGTCCGACCGTGTATTACATCAGATGACACTCCAGACCGTAACTGTAGTGGCTGTGTCGTAGACTGTGTGTGAGTCGGTGTCTGGACAGTACATGTTGTCCGACCATGCATTACACCAGATGACACTCCAGACCGTACCTGTAGTGGCTGTGTCGTAGACTGTGTGCGAGTCGGTGTCTGAACAGTACATGTTGTCCGACTATGTATTACATCAGATGACACTCCAGACCGTACCTGTAGTGGCTGTGTCGTAGAAAAGAGCTGTAAGTCGGTGTCTGGACAGTACATGTTGTCCGACCGTGTATTACATCAGACGACACTCCTGACCGTACCTGTAGTGGCTGTGTCGTAGACTGTGTGTGAGTCGGTGTCTGGACAGTACATGTTGTCCGACTACGTGTATGTATTACACCAGATGACACTCCAGACCATACCTGTAGTGGCTGTGTCGTAGACTGTGTGTGAGTCGGTGTCTGGACAGTACATGTTGTCCGACTATGTATTACACCAGATGACACTTCAGACCGTACCTGTAGTGGCTGTGTCGTAGACTGTGTGTGAGTCGGTGTCTGGACAGTACATGTTGTCCGACTATGTATTACATCAGATGACACTACAGACCGTACCTGTAGTGGCTGTGTCGTAGACTGTGTGTGAGTCGGTGTCTGGACAGTACATGTTGTCCGACTATGAATTACATCAGATTACACTCCAGACCGTACCTGTAGTGACTGTGTCGTAGACTGTGTGGGAGTCGGTGTCTGGACAGTACATGTTGTCCGACTATGAATTACATCAGATTACACTCCAGACCGTACCTGTAGTGACTGTGTCGTAGAAAAGAGCTGTAAGTCGGTGTCTGGACAGTACATGTTGTCCGACCGTGTATTACATCAGATGACACTCCAGACCGTACCTGTAGTGGCTGTGTCGTAGACTGTGTGTGAGTCGGTGTCTGGACAGTACATGTTGTCCGACCATGCATTACACCAGATGACACTCCAGACCGTACCTGTAGTGGCTGTGTCGTAGACTGTGTGCGAGTCGGTGTCTGAACAGTACATGTTGTCCGACTATGTATTACATCAGATGACACTCCAGACCGTACCTGTAGTGGCTGTGTCGTAGAAAAGAGCTGTAAGTCGGTGTCTGGACAGTACATGTTGTCCGACCGTGTATTACATCAGACGACACTCCTGACCGTACCTGTAGTGGCTGTGTCGTAGACTGTGTGTGAGTCGGTGTCTGGACAGTACATGTTGTCCGACTATGTATTACACCAGATGACACTTCAGACCGTACCTGTAGTGGCTGTGTCGTAGACTGTGTGTGAGTCGGTGTCTGGACAGTACATGTTGTCCGACTATGTATTACATCAGATTACACTCCAGACCGTACCTGTAGTGGCTGTGTCGTAGACTGTGTGGGAGTCGGTGTCTGGACAGTACATGTTGTCCGACCATGTATTACACCAGATGACACTCCAGACCGTACCTGTAGTGGCTGTGTCGTAGACTGTGTGTGAGTCGGTGTCTGGACAGTACATGTTGTCCGACTATGTATTACATCAGATGACACTCCCGACCGTACCTGTAGTGGCTGTGTTGTAGAAAAGAGCTGTAAGTCGGTGTCTGGACAGCACATGTTGTCCGACTATGTATTACATTAGATGACACTCCAGACCGTACCTGTAGTGGCTGTGTCGTAGACAGTGTGTGAGTCTGTTGCTGGACAGTACATGTTGTCTGACTATGTATAACATCAGATCACACTCCAGACCATACCTGTAGTGGCTGTGTCGTAGACTGTGTGTGAGTCGGTGTGTGGACAGTACATGTTGTCCGACTATGTATTACACCAAATGAGACTTCAGACCGTACCTGTACTGTCTGTGTTGTAGAAAAGAGCTGTGAGAGAGTCGGTGTCTGGACAGTACATGTTGTCCGACCATGTATAACATCAGATGACACTCCCGACCGTACCTGTAGTGGCTGTGTCGTAGAAAAGAGCTGTAAGTCGGTGTCTGGACTGTACCTGTTGTCTGACCATGTATTACATCAGATGACACTCCAGACCGTACATGTACTGGCTGTGTCATAGACTGTTACTGAGTCGATGTCTGGACAGTACATGTTGTCCAACTATGTATTACATCAGATTACACTCCAGACCGTACCTGTACTGGCTGTGTCGTAGACTGTGTGTGAGTCGGTGTCTGGACAGTACATGTTGTCCGACTATGTATTACATCAGATGACACTCCCGACCGTACCTGTAGTGGCTGTGTTGTAGACTGTGTGTGAGTCGGTGTCTGGACAGTACATGTTGTCCGACCGTGTAATACATCAGATGACACTCCAGACCGTACATGTACTGGCTGTGTCATAGACTGTTACTGAGTCGATGTCTGGACAGTACATGTTGTCCAACTATGTATTACACCAGATGACACTTCAGACCGTACCTGTACTGGCTGTGTCGTAGACTGTGAGTGAGTCGGTGTCTGGACAGTACATGTTGTCCGACCATGTATAACATCAGATGACACTCCCGACCGTACCTGTAGTGGCTGTGTCGTAGAAAAGAGCTGTAAGTCGGTGTCTGGACTGTACCTGTTGTCTGACCATGTATTACATCAGATGACACTCCAGACCGTACATGTACTGGCTGTGTCATAGACTGTTACTGAGTCGATGTCTGGACAGTACATGTTGTCCAACTATGTATTACATCAGATGACACTCCAGACCGTACCTGTAGTGACTGTGTCGTAGAAAAGAGCTGTAAGTCGGTGTCTGGACAGTACATGTTGTCCGACCATGCATTACACCAGATGACACTCCCGACCGTACCTGTAGTGGCTGTGTCGTAGACTGTGAGTGAGTCGGTGTCTGGCCGGACCGTACCTGTTGTCCGGTCATCAATGTGTACTGACCGGATAGTACATGTTGTCCGTTAATATGTTATGTTTGTCCTGGTAAGATAATAGTTACGTTGACTGTACAGTTTGACACTCTAGATATAGACAGACAGGCGTCATATCAACATCTCATCATGATGATGTGTGGGCGGATGAAAATGCCATGTAGGTGACTGCAATAACATTGGAAATACCGATAGAGATTTTTTTTAGCAGTGTAATAATACGTTGTTGGTGGACACTCACATCTTACTAGTCCCGAGGTTACATGTATATAGCAATGACCATAGAAGATGATTATTTTACCTTAGAGTGCCGCAGAGAAAGATGCGGGGATTTTATCATAAACAGTCATAGATGTAGCTCAGGAGTCACCTTAAACTACGACGTTATCAATATTCACACACTGACAGTAATTACTACTATACAGGCTGTTTTCAAATGTCGTTAAGTGTCTATATTCTGTGTCTTTGTGTGATATGAAGATGGGCGTTTTTGAGTTTGCTGATTAGTGTGCTTACTTGTTGTGATTGACAATGATGACGTGGTTCTCGTTCTGTGTTTAAGTTGCAAATAAGAATTTTCTTTGAGTAGGAAGACACAACATTTGTTATGTGCACAATGAAATATCCCGAGACGCTTATTTCTGATTTTGTGATAGAATCAACCGGAACAATGACTTATTAACAATAGCCCTCATACGAGTTAATTATAGTTGTGCTTTAAAGTAGTTTCATATAAATATCAAACAGGGTTATTAATAATATAATGTGACAAAGGCAAATCCTTAAAAGAGCATAGTTTCAGTAAATCTCTGATATTTACTGCGAATCATTGTTGTACTGGTTCAGAAAGAGATAAATTCTCCATAATTTAAAGTCTGCAATTCGACAGAAATAAATGCAATATACATCAGCTGAAAGGTATTCTGGAAGTAACCAATGAAGGACAAATGTGACGTAACGTAATTGTGTTAAGTAATGTAATTTTGTTAAGTAACGTAATTGCGTGACGTACTTCCGGTTTCACCACTGGAGGGTTTGTTTAGCACAATTTGTTAAGAATGCGTAATGATGCTTTTAAGCGACTATGGTGGCAGTTTGGGAGGCTTCTGTAACTGTCCCAAATCATATTTTTGTGTACCTTTGTGTGATATGAAGATGGACGTTTTTGAGTTTGCTTGTTAGTGTGTTTACTTGTTGTGATGACAATGATGACTCGGTTCTCATTTTGAGGATTGATGCTTACTTGGATATGATCAAGATTTACATGGCGGGTGTCGTCGATGACGCAGAAGACGCTTACTCTTCCGGACCACCTGGGCCCGTATTCATATAACCGTTCTCATGCTCAAGCATGGATTTCGTGCTCAAGCCTTATTATTTGTTTTGGCCATAGATTATTTAAAAAATCTAACTTTGTCAAAGTTTTGGGAAAAAGTTGAAGAGAGATGAAGCCAAAAACATTTACATTGACTTTTTGACTCTTCGACATGATTAAGGAGAGTTTCAAGAAAGCTGGCTTGAGCACAGAATCAATGCTTGAGCATAAAAACGGTTTCATGAATACGGGCACTGGTCTTATTCTCTTGTGCTTTTACGAGGGTCTCCATTTAAATATTTCCTTTGTTCCTATTTTGCACTTAGTTTAATCGATTTTGAATTCGGATTATGGTTTTGTTGACGCTTCGGTATTCTCTGGTGGTTTTTTTTTTTTTTTTGTATATTTGTTGTATTAATTGTTGTTAAGCTAAATATTCCCAAAAAGGACAGTTGTTATCTTTGGATTGATGAAGTCTCAGTCATGTTTGTTCATGCACACCTACACGTTTCTAATTGTACTATGATTATGATCTTTTCCAGACTCGAGTCAATTTGTGTTAGAAAGGTTCCCACTTCTTGCTAATTATATAGGGCATACAACGGAAAGTTGATGATATCATTAGGAGAAAAGGATTACAATTGTAAGGCTCTGAGTTTAACTGATGATGGTATCAACGCTTTCGCCGATAAGTGTAACTGATTCCTTGGTCACGTGATCAATAGTGTAATTGTACGAATCAAAATCATACATGTATATGAGAATAAGCTGAAGTCGTCTGTACGAGGCAGTGAGACGTTTAATTGGTATGCATGTCATGTCGCCGGGCTGCGAGGTTATCGTGCCAGTACCTATTACATACTCGGATCTAAGGATAGTTTTGCAATGATTTTCTATCAAGAAATTATCATATTTCCGATCAAAGGAAGATTAATCACACTGATGGAAAACCTGGATGTTTCCAGTGGACGTTAGCAGATCCGCGTGTCGGGTCTGACATGTAGCTTTAAGATTATGTTTTCTAGGTCACACGATCCCACTCTTTACAGTGATGCTTATTTGAATTATTTATTATTTAGTAATTTGTATGTGTCTGCCAAAAGGATTTTACGTGCCACCTACATGGAAAGTTTGGCCTCCCGGGCATTGGTTGGCATCATTCAATGTTCACCGGTGTATTCCGGAAATGAACAGACCACGCTATTACATATATCGTATAAAGAATATGTTGCTTGAAGGTAAACAACTCCACTAAATTACCGGAAGTAAGCACATTTCATTCCTCATTAAAAATAGCCCCGGCGGTCTTACGTCGTCTGCCCGGTCACATTTTATGCGATCTTGTCTAGATATAAGCTACTTGGTAACGGCGTTTCTATATTTATGGATGCATAAATTGTATTAAAAAAACTGATTAACTTTTTCCCCACGGAGAATATTGTGTAATTAACAGTTGGCCGGTGATAAGAATGACATTGCAACCCGAGGACGGCATGATTGGCCCTTTCGATTGCTGTATAAATGACTGGAGACAGCGTTCATTTCATTTTCGCAATTAATTTATCTAAGACCAATTTATGACTTTCCTTTCGATTTTCCTCCATTCATTGGTGGTTTTTATTGGTGCAATTTCTATACCACTCAAACGTTTGATTAACCTTTATTCGGGGGAGGGTTCGAGTGCCGCCATATTGGTGCTGTTGAAACAGCCAGTACACTTCTGTGCGCTCAGCAGCAGTGTTACCAGGACGTCAGAGACAACCGGATGTCCCGCAGACACGTAATTGCTGTCACAATTGTGCTGACAAATGCCATCTGATTAAGTCTCTCTTTTTTGCTGTATACGGTAGTGGATGTTAAAAATAACGAAACTATGTGAAGCAATTACTTTTCGAATGATTGACGATGGAAATCAAATACATAATTATGAATAAGAAAATAAAAAAACACGAGCTCTTCACGACAAACGAGTGACGTTGTAGGCTTTGTAAATAATCATTAGATAATCCCGCTTTAAATCCCTGCGGCGCATTCGCTTCCGGTGACTTATTAGCTTGACTTCAGGGGATGACACGTTCACTCAGCGCGCTAGAACAGTGTTATATTTACAAAGGGCACATGTCAAGAGAAAACCCCGGAAAGCGCTTTGTGAGAACGTAAAATATGCAAAATACTTTTTTTAAATGGCAATACTTCTAGGAAATTTATCTATCTCTATTTAGATTGGAACTGTAGGTAAAATGGCCCCATCCTCATTCACATTTAGAAATATAGAGGGTTTGTCCGTGTAATTTTTGTTTTTCATTAGAAAATAACACTTTCACATACGCGTAGTACAGTGTATTATTTGTTGGTGAAAAATACGAACTTCTTCTGTAACCTGTGTTACACCTTATAATATCTGCGCGTAATGACTGGGCATGTTAACATGATCCTATGTAAGTTGAAGATCACGTGATTTGGTCAATTTGTTACACAATCGTCACCTGTATGTTTTGTGAATCTCTATCAAAGGTTGTGCGTGTTTCGGGTTTACACCCTCGCAGTACAGATGAGAAGCACCACGATAATAGCAACACCATTTAGAAGACAGGAATATCGTCCCTATTTGCAATCGGCCGCTGTTGAACAAATGGCTCGTAGGCAGAAACCATCCACTTGAGTTGCTTCTGGTGATCGTAGGTCTATGTCAACTGATCTTAACGTAGTGTGTTAGTTGTCAAACGCTCTAAACGTAGGGTGTTAGTTGTCAAGCGCTCTAAACGTAGGGTGTTAGTTGTCAAGCGCTCTAAACGTAGAGTGTTAGTTGTCAAGCGCTCTAAACGTAGAGTGTTAGTTGTCAAGCGCTCTAAACGTAGGGTGTTAGTTGTGAATGAACCACACCGAACATAAACTTTTTATTACACAAGAGAATATGTGTCAGAGAGTAACTGCTTATAAATGAGCCAATGTGCATGATCCAGTATGAATCTATTGTATTGTCAAGTTACACATACGTCTTGGCAAGTCACGCAATCATAAGCACTCTTTATGACAGCCGATTCCTTTTCCCACCCTCACATGACGCTCCATAATGGTGTCAACCTAATGATGTCACATCAGTCATGAATGGACTTTGATGTCGTGATCTGTAACACTTCAGTTGCACAGTGTTGGACTGTTCCCAAGGCTCGTTAGTTTACGTTTCTTCATCCACAACAAAATATTCCAGCATCCTTTGAGTACTAGTGTGTTGTTTAGAAACCACATATTTGAGAAAATTACTTCATACACGCTAAATTAAAATAAAAATAATAATAAATGTTAAAAACTATCACAGCCCTAACTATAACATGAAATTTGGAAGTTTGAATTGTTGCCATTAAATTCCCTGAAATGTTACCGTTTTACCTGTTTCTCCTTATGCATGATGTCTCTGTAAGTTAAAGGCTGGAGTTGAGTTCGAGGACATTGGGAGAACAATTCATTTTAATGTCATAATCACTTTATCGTCCCTAATGGTAAGATTCTCGCCTTGAAGCAAACCTCTATAGGCAGAAAAATATCATGCCTTGGGATTAAATGTCCCTACCATACCCTTACGTTAGGAAACATTTTCTCTCGGTGTGTGTAAGATAGAGTTGCCGTAGGGGATGAGATGAAGGAATTTCGTTCTCTCATATCTCGCCATGTTGAATATAAAAATGTATCTACATTCCATATCACGTGACATCAGTCACAACCAAAAAGCGAAAAAGGGCGACATAGTGAAATGAAAAATTGTTAACGATGTTTTAAATGTACACATTAGCAGAATGTGATTTTTATTCTGTGATCACTTTGTTGGCAAATACGAAAAAAGGAAAAATCCTTTAGAAAATCATTGTTATTCACCAAATTTGATAATAAAATATCTAGCGTGGAATTTCTTTGTCCAACAATCCTGGGTTTGAAAAAGTCTGATAATTTTAGTGTATCATAATTAACTGGTGTTAACCGTCTGTGATCAACGACGATCAGTGCATGTGTTTTGCCGTATAATAATAAAATCGCATGAAAGATGGACCGATTTGCATATTGAGGAAGGCTATTGCAAAGCTATTTGGTCGTAATCGTTATGTTCAGCAGTGTGTATCGTAGTTTCCTTATCATAATCCCGATTTTAATTTAGATAAGCTGACAAAAGTGCTGTGGACAAAGCTCGGGTTAATTAACCTTGTCCTCCGTGTTTCCGCCTAGGTTTTCCTTAGTTTTACCCTATCGTTTATTCCGAACTTATATTAACACTTTGTTAACATTTTTGTCTTGTTTTATGTGTTGATAAAAGTGCAAATAAAGTATAAATTGTGTTACAGTCGTCTCCCGCTTTTTATATCAAATGTAATTATAGAAGTTTTCCATAAACATCACATCACTCTCTGATTGAAACTGTAGTAATACGTAAGATCTATGTGTTACTTACAGTAATCCGGGGGAGAGAGAAAACAGCACAGACACCGCCAAGTTAGAGACGCAAACGTTATGTCCAAACATGAAGTAAGCACACTAATCGTAACGCAGCTCTACACATTGGTGGTTGTGACGTTGTAAGATATATCAGTCGTTTTTGAAATTGGACAAATATGTTCAAGCGTTATTGCAGTATAAAACCTTAAAATGCTCCACAAGACACAAAGTTCAGGAAATATTTGAAGGTCGACTAGAGAATTTCTTAAAAGAGTCTACCAAATCATTTTCGTTGATGCTACTATTGTTTGTATTTTTCAGTGTTTCAAAAACCTTTTCTTTTGCAAACAGTTTTTAGTTTTCAATTAACGAGATACAGATGTAAATAAATATTTATTAATTAAATGGGGCTAATGAAGATTTTTTTATTCACTTTGAAATTTCTTGAGATTTACTGTAACCATACACAGGCACATGTGGCCAGGATAATAATAACAATTAATATACTGTATACAGATAACATAGTAAAATATAGATAATTAAAAGAACAATAAAGTTATTAATTTATTTTGTTAATTTTTATTAATTTTGTAAATCCTATTTTCACAAAAAATCAGTTTCGGTGTGTAATAGTCGATCTTTTTGTGAAATATAACCGCTCGACTTAAGCTGATATTTGGCTATTATTATCATTTGGGTTTTACTTTGATAACATAAGAAAAACATATGAACATTTTTATACATGTTCTTTATTATTTATATTTCACTATTATATTAATTATTATGGTTAATCTCGTGGTAACGTGTGCATGTAGTACCATGCAGTTTCTTCGTTATGTAAATGACAATTCATAATGCTCACAACGTTTTGCTCCAAACACATCCGTACGTTACCTGTTAAATACAACATTGAACCCATGAGCGTGTTACAGATGGGAACTGCTCGACTTGATGCTAGCTTTACGACGGTTTTTCATCCTCGCGTCAATGTTGGCATGTATCGTTTGAGTTGTCTTACATCCGCTTCACCACCGCGTGGTTGGCTAAGCAGACGATTTGGATTCCGAACTTGGCGATAGTGAAAAGGACGTAAATCCTCTGAAACAAAATCATGAAATACTGAAAATGTCATGTACATGTAAATCAGGTGATGCAATATTGCCAAATTGCAGCTAGAACTTGTCTTCAACTGGTATTCATTGAAAATTTCCACCAAAATCTATCGACTTACAGAATTGTACCCAACTCCATTTTGTACAGTTCGATCTGCATCGATCGGTTCTAAATGAGATCTCCGCTAGTGTCACTCATGTTGATCCTATAAAATCTGGCTTGTCGTGCAGTCACAGTCGTTATTTTGTTGTTGGTAACTAGCAGTGAAGTATTTGGGGTAAATCCGGGAACCCATTTGTGTTTCCTGCTAATGTATCCAGTAGCCGAAAGTTAGCTAACTAGTTCCGAGGCTTTGTTTCGTATTCAAATACATGGATGTCTGTTTTGACAACAGAAACCTATCAATGTTGTGCGATTATATCCGATTAGACCAGCTTTATTCTGCCAACGTGAAGTTTAGTTTTCCTGCCCGCGCCGTGTCAGTTGTGTCAAAAGACCAAATTGTATGATTATGGTTTGTTTATAAGATTCGATACTTGATATTTCTCTTCCCAGGGATTCCTGAGCACGATAATAAATTAATAGCTTAATGTTAACATCATTTCTGTATAGCATAAATAGATTGTCCCTTAAATGATTTCATTGCTAGGTATCAACTTCTAACAGATACACATTTGTGAACATTTATGATGATAATCCGTAATTTGCTTTATATCGATAGGAATAAATGTTACGCCAGGGACTTATTTTTTCCAGAAGATTCGTGTACGTACATTTAGTGTACATATCTATCTACCACAATGAGAAGACATTATTAACTCAAAACTTACGTACATATTTCGTTGACAAAAAACTTTAACACCATCGTTTTTCCCGTCCGCTATTGGCCATCTTAGACGAACAGTCTTAAAGACATACTAGATGTCAATTTTGTTCACAAGTTAATACTGTTAAAAAGGCTTTTAGCAGTATTGGTCGAATGTTTGATGAAAATTACATATTAAACTTTAGTATATCTGTTGGAACTGCGTTGCTTAATCCTTGTATGGCGTTTTATGTGTACGTATCCCATGCTGAGCCCCATACATCGTGATAGCTGTTGACGTGTTATTCTGTTTAAAGACTTCTGAAAAGTACAAATCGTGTTATAAGAATTAACCAATATGTTGCAGATAAAATGAACATACTCACACTGTGTTACCCGATAATTGATTTCTGCTTAAACACATCATTAAAGGGACTTTACGGGGGATTACGGAAAATGAGCAAGTCGGCAAGTAGTATATTTTGCACTTCATTCCGCAACACCCGTTTTATGATTGTCATTATTCTCTGTTACAGTGTATTGACAAGTAGGTTTATATATATAGCGGGGACAATTAATTAGTTTAGATCCGAAGTATACAGAATGCAAATAATCGAATTAGCCGATGCAAATTCAATACAGCCATGGAATGCTATTCGTTTAAGCCCTGCAACGTGACTTACAGTACATCATTTAGTAGTGCCACATTGCTTTGCCTTACCAGAAGTCGCGCTTTCAATTCGACACATTCTCAAGCACAAACTAATCCAGGGTTACATACGATAGCAGACTCCGCCAGACAATCCTGGGCTCGTATTCATAACACTGTTCTCATGCTCAATCATGGATTCTGTGCTCAAGCCAGCTTTCTTGAAACTCACCTGAATCAAGTCCAAAATAAGACTTGAGCACAGAATCCATGGTTGAGCATGAGAACGGTTTCATGAATACGGGCCAGGTTCAGTTTGGTTTGGTGATTATCATCTTTCATAATTTCTGGTCAAATGTGTCTAGAATGATATAGGAAAAAAATATGTTCGATATCTTAAAAAGCTCAGAAATGCTCCTTTGGTTTTGTGTAGTCAATGGATCTAACGAAGCGAAAACATCTAAGTGTTGATATGTCGCACCCTCATTTTTGATAAAGCCAGGTGGACAACCCATCATAAGTCTATATTAGAAGAGTATATGAACCGGGTTTACCAAAGACGTCACTGTCTTTGTTCATGTCGATATGTATACATGAATCAGTTTTGTTCAACCGTATACTGCCTAGCATTAAACTCAACTCTTTCCCCTTTCCCCGACTTAACTACCAAGGATATTTAGACCACTTTTAGATACATATGATTATATGTATTCTATGTGTCTTTGCACTTTGAATTATGGATTATGTAAGTCCCTCGACTTCGGTTTGATAGCTCGTATCAAGGCTTTGTTGAAATAGGTCATCTATCACCGATGATCTGGATGAGTTACAAAATACATTGCGTACTACGATATTTTTTATCAATTCAATGTTATTTCTATTTTGGAGCCTTGGAGGCATGAACCATGGCATTGTGAAATCTTTATTCTACACGCTTTGATGAGTCGATTGAGATTTGCAAACGTATTTCTTTGGAATATCTAACGATCGTAAAAGAAAGATAGATTCTAGTCTTAGATTCTGTTGTACGACCTCCAAGGGGTTTCTCAGAGCATCACCTTTTGTCAACCTTATTAAAAGACGAAATCAAAATGTGTTTCAATGTCTTATTAAACATACCTTGCTTAGTCCTTCCTCAACTATATAGCTATGTATGTGTTTTACATATGATGTATACTTGTAATATGAAACACTTCATCACAACAATGACACCGTATTAGCCAACTTAATTATAATTATGCCCATTCGGTGTTAACTGTACCGATAACATAGTTTTGTATAAATAAGTTGTATTCGTTTATGTTTCCGATAGAAGAGAAATATTGCGGGCTTTGCCAGACATAGATCAACAAGCACGACTGAAATTTGGCTGAATAGGATGACCACGAATTCTTTACATCAGAGACAGTAAAAGGAACGAAGTCGTTAATGAAACTATAAATACGGGAATACTGCAATTGTAAACGGTACTCATGGGATGCCTATTGTTAAATGACCACGGCTTGGTAGCAGACTAGTAACATCAGTCGGAGTCATCCCATTATAGGTTCATATAAAATACGTAATTGTCCCCTTTTCTTCTCACCAATGATGTACAGGCCGGGCTAGAGTTAGTAACTTACATAAGATAGAATAACAATCCCAAAGCTCGCAGACAGATTCAAGAATGTGTAAAATGAAATATTTTCTTTTGTTTTCTCAATAAGAGAATATGTTTTAAAGGCCCAATATACGTAACTTTCGGCAAAACTTGGAGCGAAAATCAAGCCTTATACCTTTTATTATTATAGATGTAGTTAAGATTAACTGATATCAGCAATATTCAAGATGAATTCTCACGCAGTAACAGGTACGGCAGCAGTTGAAACTTGATATTTGTAAACACGCGTCCATTTTGCCCTGTCTTCTAACTTCGGCTTGTTGTTGAAGTGGGCCCCACTTGAATTTTTTATTCTTTGGATTTTTCTGTCAATAGTGTCTTGTTAGTTACTGCTCATGTTTACTTCGTTTTAGGCTTATTTTTGGATGGTAATCAAGTGGATTTTTTTCAGAATTTTTCAAAATCACGAAAAATTTCCTGAAGTTATGTGTATAGGGCCTTTAATACTAGTTTAAGGTTTATGGAATATACTATTTAGAGGCAAATTCAAAGACATTTGAATATATGCTGAATATCGCCCTCATTTTACTTCTTGCTAAAAGCAGTGCCTATATGTTCATGTACTTGCAGAGTTAAGTAATTCGTTATCGAATTTGAATTTTTTTTATTGACATCATTTTCTTGGGAATTATTCATAAGATGCATATCGTTTTCTCAGGATTAACCATTAAGTATGGCGTTATGCAAGATCGCACTAGAAACTACCCTTTTTCTCTCAAATCTCGCCATATTGGATAGAGTTTGCCCATGTAAGAAAGCTATGTAAGAAAAATCTTTCTCTCATGTCTAGGTGTGTAATACTGGCCTGTCTAGGGCAATACACATATGATCGCTCTGGTTGTATTACACCCCTACCCATGCAATACAGCCACCGCGTGACGTCACAATGGCGCAACAATGTCGTGACGTCACGAGTTCGGTAAAATCTGATGCCGAAAAAAAGGAAAATGGCGACGTGATGAAATTAAAACCTTTCACGATATTTTAACCGTGTACATTAGAAAGCTGAGTTTATTTTTTCTGCGCAAACTACGTTTGCATATATGGAGTATGCTCGATCTTGCTGTATCATTTGTTTTCGCCAAAAAAATTCATGGAAAAATTTGATATTTTCAAAATGGTGGCCAGTCAAAAGTATTTTCATGGTTTTTGAGCTTATTCAGGTAGTTGAAATGAGAGAAAAATACTCTTTCATGACCAGAGGTGTAAGATAGGGAAATTCCACCCTCGGGATTTTCAAATTTGGCAAAACCCTCGGCAAAGCCTCGGGTTTTACCAAATTTGAAAACCCCTCGGGTGGAATTTCCCTATCTTACACCTCTGGTCATGAAAGAGTCTTATAATCTTACATAGCATTTCACGCGACGTGACGTCACCATGGCTCAACAATGACGTGACGTCACGAATACGGTAAACTCTGATGCCGGAAAGAGAAAACGACGGCGTGATAAAATTTAAACCTTTCACAAATTTTTAACCATAAACACCAGGAAGAGGAGATTAATTTTTCTGCGCAAACTGTGTTTGCAAATATAGGGTATGCTAAAACTCGCGGTCTAATTCGTTTTCGTCAAAAAAGCTCAAGGAAAAAGTTGAAATTTCAAAATGGTAGCCTGCTTAAACATATTTTCATGGTTTTTGTGCTTATTAGGGTAGTTGATATGAGAGAAAAAGACTCTTTCATTATATGTGTATGTAGGATAGGGATATTCCACCCTCGGGATCACAAAATGTGGTAAAACCCTCGGCAAGCCTCGGGTTTCACCACATTTTGTGACCCCTCGGGTGGAATATCCCTATCCTACATACACGCATATGAAAGAGTCTTATAATCTACGTGAAGACTATTTAGAATGACATTAAAGGTAAACGTTATATAGGGCACGACAAAATTTGACCAATGCTGAATGTCAAGGGACAACCATTCTCTGTTAGATGTAAAAATTGTATTCCTATCGTAAACAAATCACAAGCCAAGCCTCAGCTTCACTAACAGGTCCTTATTGCCCAAGTAGTCAATAGCTTTTGAAAAAGCTAAGACAAGTTTGTACATTTTCTACTAGGTACAGTAGATATGCCACCTCTTTAACCATAATCCAGATTGTAGGTAATAAATCATATCCTTGAAGGCATCAATTATTGGCGTTAAGGAGATCGGAATCATCTTCAGCGTATAGCAAAACATCAAGTACGTAGTTATAAAAATATTTGCAGACATCCTTTTCAAATATTTTGTAAACATAAAAAACGCTCGCAAACAAAATCCATTTTACTTTCCTCTTCAACTTTTTGTTCTTCTTACAATTTAAATACAATTGCAAGACATCTTTTTTTAAATATTGCTATCTTCCACTTGGAGGGTTCCATCGTCCGGACAAATATTTTGAAGTCTGACAGGTGGTTGTCACGTGGCTATTACATATCACCGTTGACGACACTCCGGCGGCATGCTGTTTTTAGATTGACGATGTAAATTGACGTCAACACCCTCATGATACGGGTCTCTTCCCGTCAGACCAGTCCCAGCCATCATTTAGCGCCACCGATCTGACTAGAATTGGAGCTCACACTGAACGTTTTCACTAATACGTCATTCACTTGAATAGATAAGCTTTTCAAAAAACGCGGGTATTTATTTTTGTAACCTCCATGTTTAGGTTTGAAAGTTTTGCCATTAATTCCGATGTAATGCCGATCAAAGATGATTATCACGGAAATTCCCCGACAAACTGTGACTTTAATGTGATTAGACGATAGAAATAGAGCTCATAGTCGGATTAAAATAGGTAGCTAGCAGTTAATTCAATTTGTACGCAGTAATCTATGTTTTACTGGCGACAATCCACTCGCGTCTTCATCAATTCCACATCTTGTTTACAATGCCGGAAACTCGACTTTAAGATCGCATTTCAAAGCGCGTGAGGGAATTAGACCGAAATCCTTGTACTACCTGATTAGAATATCTAGCGTAACAAAGGCGAATGTCGCCAAAGCTGGCGACGTGTTTACTAATTGGTCTTCAGAAGTCTTACTTGATTTCAATATCCCGTTATTATTCAAACCACTCCTAATCAATATACTTTTTTTTTAAATAACGCTAAACTCATCGTAGTGGATAGGAAATATACCGATCTTTCAACAGTTCGTTCCAAACTCATTTTAAAACTTAACAACATCCAAGATTTTTATACGTGCAATGTTTGAGGTGTCATAAAGACGTGTTGGATAATCAGTATAACGACATTACCAAAAGAGTTGGATTTAAGAAAAAAAAATCTTAATTGAGGGCTGGCTATCCACATGCCAAGATTCCGCCAGATATACACCACTACCTCAGCTCTGCCGAGATTCCGCCGATATACACCAATACCTTAGCTCTTCCTGCTAATCGGTCTTGTCGTATCAGGTTCGCTTGTTTCAAAGATTATCTTAAATGTCGTCTGCCCAAAATTGGAAACCAAGTTGTTATGGTCAGAAGAAGAGTGTCGAGATAAAATAGTCATTTCAGCAAATCCAGCTGTGATACGGTCGTGACAGAGGTCGTGTGACAGAACGATCACGTGATTTACCAAATAAAGCAGACTGTTATAATGACAAACACGTGGCGACAATTTAATGTTTTATCAAACAGAAGATTTGCTTGTTAATTTCCCTTCCCATTCGTCTGACTGCTGGGCAGACAAAAACTGATTGAGCACGGAAACATAAAACAGAAGCTTTCCCGGAAGAAATATGTTAGCATACATCGTAAACTTTCTAATATGTTAGTTACGAAACCATGAATATTAAAATTTGCTTAAAATACCCGTGTGGCAAAATTGAGACTATGAGTTTTGGAAGAATACTTTCAAGGGGTTTTACGCACCTGGCCCTTCTGCTTCTACATTAATTTAGAAATTTTAGATTCCTACCTTTTGGCCCCTAGCATCACTGGTGAGTCCTAGGAGGACGAAAAAGCGGTAATTTTCTGATACCATACTACCAGTAAGAGAAAGTTCAAACGATAAGTGATAGAAAAAATATAATGAATCGAGTTTCACAGTTCAGACCATGATTGCTGTTAGGCAATGGTTCCGTATCGTCAACTGGATATGTTTTTCTAAGCAAAATTAGCTCGGACAACCCGAACCAAACACACCATACTACCAAACACACCGCAGGTTGTCTCAAAGTTCGTCGGGGTGGGATTTAAGAGTGCAAGAAACCGCTATGCGTAACGTAATTGTATGTCATACAATATATGTATGCCTTACAATTAGTAAAATGGGTCAATATGGGTTTAAAACATCGAAAATCCTTGGGGAACTCAATAAAAAGCACGATATGTAGATAAACGATACATCGCCCGTCATTTTCGGCCTGTTAGAAAAATAAGTTATTACTTTCTGTCCATTACATGTCACATTGCGAGTTTCGTTATGAGTTGTACTTTGTCGCTTTAGGTTCCATTTTATCTCACTACAGTTTCGGTGTTTTGGGTTCCGTTTTATCACACTACAGTTTCGGTGTTTTGGGTTCCGTTTTATCACACTACAGTTTCGGTGTTTTGGGTTCCATTTTATCTCACTACAGTTTCGGTGTTTTGTCATATTGAGTCACAGGAAAAACATTTAAGCTGCTGTCCGTTGAAATATACCTTTTCTGTCTAAACAAACCATGTCCATGTAACACCAGAATCTACGATATTGATTCAAATCATTAAAGGTTTACTTTTCTGATAGTATCGTATTGTCTCCCATTGTTTTAAAGCTAGTTAAACTGAAAATGTCCACCAAAGAGAGCTTGTCAGGTTACACGTGTTGCATTGTGTAACATAAAACGTGACGTTTAATGGACATGACACTGGTTTGAGTAAAGTTTATTTGGCGTTCCCTTAACAGCTAAGATCATGTATGCAATGTGCGTGCAGGTTCTTGTTTATTTCGGAGGAAGCGGTATGTTCGTGTAAACCTCCTTGCGTTAAAGCGAAACTGCTTTAAAGTACTACTACACTAAAGTTAACAACCAAAGGCCAAAGCCGAATACGCAACCTTGTCACATTATACTGATAACATGTGAAACAGAGAGTGATAACAACCTTGTCACATTATACCGATAACATGTGAAACAGAGTAACAACAACCTTGTCACATTATACCGATAACATGTGAAACAGAGTAATAACAACATTGTCACATTATACCGATAACATGTGAAACAGAGAGTAATAACAACCTTGTCACATTATACCGATAACATGTGAAACAGAGTAATAACAACCTTGTCACATTATACTGATAACATGTGAAACAGAGTAATAACAACCTTGTCACATTATACTGATAACATGTGAAACAGAGTAACAACAACCTTGTCACATTATACCGATAACATGTGAAACAGAGAGTAATAACAACCTTGTCACATTATACCGATAACATGTGAAACAGAGAGTAATAACAACCTTGTCACATTATACCGATAACATGTGAAACAGAGAGTAACAACAACCTTGTCACATTATACCGATAACATATGAAACAGAGAGTAATATCTACCTTGTCACATTATACTGATAACATGTGAAACAGAGTAATAACAACCTTGTCACATTATACCGATAACATGTGAAACAGAGAGTAATAACAACCTTGTCACATTATACCGATAACATGTGAAACAGAGAGTGATAACAACCTTGTCACATTATACCGATAACATGTGAAACAGAGTAATAACAACCTTGTCACATTATACTGATAACATATGAAACAGAGAGTAATAACAACCTTGTCACATTATACTGATAACATGTGAAACAGAGTAATAACAACCTTGTCACATTATACCGATAACATGTGAAACAGAGTAACAACAACCTTGTCACATTATACTGATAACATGTGAAACAGAGTAATAACAACCTTGTCACATTATACCGATAACATGTGAAACAGAGTAACAACAACCTTGTCACATTATACCGATAACATGTGAAACAGAGAGTGATAACAACCTTGTCACATTATACTGATAACATGTGAAACAGAGAGTGATAACAACCTTGTCACATTATACTGATAACATGTGAAACAGAGAGTAATAACAACCTTGTCACATTATACTGATAACATGTGAAACAGAGAGTAATAACAACCTTGTCACATTATACTGATAACATGTGAAACAGAGAGTGATAACAACCTTGTCACATTATACTGATAACATGTGAAACAGAGAGTAATAACAACCTTGTCACATTATACCGATAACATGTGAAACAGAGAGTAATAACAACCTTGTCACATTATACTGATAACATGTGAAACAGTGAGTGATAACAACCTTGTCACATTATACTGATAACATGTGAAACAGAGAGTAATAACAACCTTGTCACATTATACTGATAACATGTGAAACAGAGAGTAATAACAACCTTGTCACATTATACCGATAACATGTGAAACAGAGAGTAATAACAACCTTGTCACATTATACTGATAACATGTGAAACAGAGTAATAACAACCTTGTCACATTATACTGATAACATGTGAAACAGAGAGTAATAACAACCTTGTCACATTATACCGATAACATGTGAAACAGAGAGTAATAACAACCTTGTCACATTATACTGATAACATGTGAAACAGAGAGTAATAACAACCTTGTCACATTATACTGATAACATGTGAAACAGAGAGTAATAACAACCTTGTCACATTATACTGATAACATGTGAAACAGAGAGTAATAACAACCTTGTCACATTATACCGATAACATGTGAAACAGAGTAACAACAACCTTGTCACATTATACCGATAACATGTGAAACAGAGAGTGATAACAACCTTGTCACATTATACCGATAACATGTGAAACAGAGTAATAACAACCTTGTCACATTATACCGATAACATGTGAAACAGAGAGTAATAACAACCTTGTCACATTATACTGATAACATGTGAAACAGAGAGTAATAACAACCTTGTCACATTATACCGATAACATGTGAAACAGAGAGTAATAACAACCTTGTCACATTATACTGATAACATGTGAAACAGAGAGTAATAACAACCTTGTCACATTATACCGATAACATGTGAAACAGAGTAACAACAACCTTGTCACATTATACCGATAACATGTGAAACAGAGAGTGATAACAACCTTGTCACATTATACCGATAACATGTGAAACAGAGAGTGATAACAACCTTGTCACATTTTACTGATAACATGTGAAACAGAGAGTAATAACAACCTTGTCACATTATACTGATAACATGTGAAACAGAGAGTAATAACAACCTTGTCACATTACACTGATAACATGTGAAACATAGAGTAATAACAACCTTGTCACATTATACCGATAACATGTGAAACAGAGAGTAATAACAACCTTGTCACATTATACCGATAACATGTGAAACAGAGAATAATAACAACCTTGTCACATTATACTGATAACATGTGAAACAGAGAGTAATAACAACCTTGTCACATTATACCGATAACATGTGAAACAGAGTAATAACAACCTTGTCACATTATACCGATAACATGTGAAACAGAGTAATAAAAACCTTGTCACATTATACTGATAACATGTGAAACAGTGAGTGATAACAACCTTGTCACATTATACCGATAACATGTGAAACAGAGAGTAATAACAACCTTGTCACATTATACTGATAACATGTGAAACAGAGAGTGATAACAACCTTGTCACATTATACTGATAACATGTGAAACAGAGAGTGATAACAACCTTGTCACATTATACTGATAACATGTGAAACAGAGAATAATAACAACCTTGTCACATTATACTGATAACATGTGAAACAGAGAATAATAACAACCTTGTCACATTATACTGATAACATGTGAAACAGAGAGTAATAACAACCTTGTCACATTATACTGATAACATGTGAAACCGAGTAATAACAACCTTGTCACATTATACTGATAACATGTGAAACAGAGAGTAATAACAACATTGTCACATTATACTGATAACATGTGAAACAGAGAGTAATAACAACCTTGTCACATTATACTGATAACATGTGAAACAGTGAGTGATAACAACCTTGTCACATTATACTGATAACATGTGAAACAGAGAGTAATAACAACCTTGTCACATTATACCGATAACATGTGAAACAGAGAGTAATAACAACCTTGTCACATTATACCGATAACATGTGAAACAGAGAGTAATAACAACCTTGTCACATTATACTGATAACATGTGAAACAGAGTAATAACAACCTTGTCACATTATACCGATAACATGTGAAACAGAGTAATAACAACCTTGTCACATTATACCGATAACATGTGAAACAGAGTAATAACAACCTTGTCACATTATACCGATAACATGTGAAACAGAGAGTAATAACAACCTTGTCACATTATACTGATAACATGTGAAACAGAGTAATAACAACCTTGTCACATTATACCGATAACATGTGAAACAGAGAGTAATAACAACCTTGTCACATTATACCGATAACATGTGAAACAGAGTAATAACAACCTTGTCACATTATACCGATAACATGTGAAACAGTGAGTGATAACACCCGGCCGTGCACCAGAAAAAAAGCTAACCTCACATGGGCGAACACTCAACTAAAGGCCAAAACGAGTAAGTATCAGCGGAGACCTCAGGAGTGAGAGAAATGTCCTATTTGTCGCCTCTTACGATCATGTAATGGGGGCAGCGGGTACAACCAGAAAAGTTAGAAATCATTCATTAAGACAATTCGGACGAAATAATAAAAGAAACGATGAATTCAAGAACAACATTATCTATTTATCAGTCACGACTTCATTTTATCTTTTTTTCTTGTGTATTTTAACGCATTCAGCTTTTCTCTTTGCACACATTAAAGGACTATTTAAAGTACACAAACACAAAGATGTCAAGATGTTATGTCAGATACATTTTGATTCATCAAGGTCTGACCAGTTACGTTCAGAGGGTGACGTTATTTTTCAGTAGTCCAGGCTTGACCTTTAACTGTACCCGAGGTGTGATGATGAAATATGAGCATCGCCAAACCTATAAACCGCTGTGAGTGATCCATACTGATCATAGCTATCACGGCATTACCCAAACCGTTCTGAGAAGTGAAACTGCATCCTAGTCAGAATCATTAGGAACATCTTCGATTATATTCTAAGCAAAAATGAAGATTGTGTAATAAATGGATATCGGCTTTTATAGAAATCAATTAAGATTGGCCAGGCTGACTGACATGGCAGCCGCTTCTTCTCGTCTAGATTCAATAGCCTGATACGTTTGGATATTTTAAGCAAATTGAATTGCTATTGTTCCGTGTTCACCAATGCAAATCAAACCAGTTTGTATCGGCACGATGCCAGTCAATTTCTTCTGCATTGAATAATTCACAGCCAATTCCGCTTAACCAATCGAGGTCACCGTGACCTTGGGTCTAATTAAGATACTCTATCTTGTTATACGACAGAAGCTGACGTCATCAAATTTACTGTTTCTTTTAAAGTTAGTGTAGTATCTGTTAAAATGAACAAGGTACACGATTAAATTGGAACCCAATTAAAATCCGTGGCATTTGAAAATGATCTTTGCTCGGGAAACTTTAAGCTTCTAATGCGACAGATACATGTATACGCAGGCTTAACATATAATATCAAACCAAAGCCGGCCATTTATAATGTTTAACACAATACAAACCAAAATCAAAATGGCAATCAAAACAAGGTCCTTATACGTATGATGTCATTCAAACACAGACCAAATTATAACACTAACCAAACACAGACCAGTGTTATAACGCGAACCACACACATGCCAGTGTTATAACGAGAAACACAGACCACTGTCATAACGCCAACCAAACACAGACCAAAGTCATAACGCCAACCAAACACAGACCAACGTTATAACGCCAACCAAACACAGACCAACGTTATAACGCTAACCAAACACAGACCAACGTTATAACACCAACCAAACACAGACCAACGTTGTTACACCAACCAAACACAGACCAACGTTGTTACACCAACCAAACACAGGCCAATGTCATAACGCCAACCAAACACAGACCAACGTTATAACGCTAACCAAACACAGACTAACGTTATAATGCCAACCAAACACAGACCAACGTTATAATGCCAACCAAACACAGACCAACGTTATAACGCCAACCAAACACAGACAAACGCTATAACACTAACCAAACACAGACCAACGTTATAACACCAACCAAACACAGACCAACGTTATAATGCCAACCTAACACAGACCAACGTTGTTACACCAACCAAACACAGACCAACGTCATAACGCCAACCAAACACAGACCAATGTTATAACACTAACCAAACACAGACCAGCCTTATAACGCCAACCAAACACAGGCCAATGTCATAATGCCAACCAAACACAGACCAATGTTATAACGCTAACCAAACACAGACCAACGTTATAACGCCAACCAAACACAGACCAACGTTGTTACACCAACCAAACACAGGCCAATGTCATAACGCCAACCAAACACAGGCCAATGTCATAACGCCAACCAAACACAGACCAACGTTATAACGCCAACCAAACACAGACCAACGTTATAACACTAACCAAACACAGACCAGCCTTATAACGCCAACCAAACACAGGCCAATGTCATAACGCCAACCAAACACAGACCAACGTTATAACGCCAACCAAACACAGACCAACGTTATAACGCTAACCAAACACGGACCAACGTTATAATGCCAACCAAACACAGACCAACGTTATAATGCCAACCAAACACAGACCAACGTTATAACGCCAACCAAACACAGACAAACGCTATAACACTAACCAAACACAGACCAACGTTATAACACCAACCAAACACAGACCAACGTTATAATGCCAACCTAACACAGACCAATGTTGTTACACCAACCAAACACAGACCAACGTTATAACGCCAACCAAACACAGACAAACGCTATAACACTAACCAAACACAGACCAACGTTATAACACCAACCAAACACAGACCAACGTTGTTACACCAACCAAACACAGACAAACGTTATAACGCCAACCAAACACAGACAAACGTTATAACGCTAACCAAACACAGACCAACGTTATAACGCTAACCAAACACAGACCAACGTTGTTACACCAACCAAACACATGCCAATGTCATAACGCCAACCAAACACACACCAACGTCGTTGTTACACCAACCAAACACAGACCAACGTTGTTACACCAACCAAACACAGACCAACGTTGTTACACCAACCAAACACAGGCCAATGTCATAACGCCAACCAAACACAGACCAACGTTGTTACACCAACCAAACACAGACCAACGTTGTTACACCAACCAAACACAGACCAACGTTGTTACACCAACCAAACACAGGCCAATGTCATAACGCCAACCAAACACAGACCAACGTTATAACGCTAACCAAACACAGACCAACGTTATAACACCAACCAAACACAGACCAACGTTGTTACACCAACCAAACACAGACCAACGTTGTTACACCAACCAAACACAGGCCAATGTCATAACGCCAACCAAACACAGACCAACGTTATAACGCTAACCAAACACAGACTAACGTTATAATGCCAACCAAACACAGACCAACGTTATAACGATAACCAAACACAGACTAACGTTATAATGCCAACCAAACACAGACCAACGTTATAACGCTAACCAAACACAGACCAACGTTATAACACCAACCAAACACAGACCAACGTTGTTACACCAACCAAACACAGACCAACGTTGTTACACCAACCAAACACAGGCCAATGTCATAACGCCAACCAAACACAGACCAACGTTATAACGCTAACCAAACACAGACTAACGTTATAATGCCAACCAAACACAGACCAACGTTATAACACTAACCAAACACAGACCAGCCTTATAACACCAACCAAACACAGACCAACGTTGTTACACCAACCAAACACAGACCAACGTTGTTACACCAACCAAACACAGACAAACGTTATAACGCCAACCAAACACAGACCAACGTTATAACGCTAACCAAACACAGACCAACGTTATAACACCAACCAAACACAGACCAACGTTGTTACACCAACCAAACACAGACCAACGTTGTTACACCAACCAAACACAGGCCAATGTCATAACGCCAACCAAACACAGACCAACGTTATAACGCTAACCAAACACAGACTAACGTTATAATGCCAACCAAACACAGACCAACGTTATAATGCCAACCAAACACAGACCAACGTTATAACGCCAACCAAACACAGACAAACGCTATAACACTAACCAAACACAGACCAACGTTATAACACCAACCAAACACAGACCAACGTTATAATGCCAACCTAACACAGACCAACGTTGTTACACCAACCAAACACAGACCAACGTCATAACGCCAACCAAACACAGACCAATGTTATAACACTAACCAAACACAGACCAGCCTTATAACGCCAACCAAACACAGGCCAATGTCATAATGCCAACCAAACACAGACCAATGTTATAACGCTAACCAAACACAGACCAACGTTATAACGCCAACCAAACACAGACCAACGTTGTTACACCAACCAAACACAGGCCAATGTCATAACGCCAACCAAACACAGGCCAATGTCATAACGCCAACCAAACACAGACCAACGTTATAACGCCAACCAAACACAGACCAACGTTATAACACTAACCAAACACAGACCAGCCTTATAACGCCAACCAAACACAGGCCAATGTCATAACGCCAACCAAACACAGACCAACGTTATAACGCCAACCAAACACAGACCAACGTTATAACGCTAACCAAACACGGACCAACGTTATAATGCCAACCAAACACAGACCAACGTTATAATGCCAACCAAACACAGACCAACGTTATAACGCCAACCAAACACAGACAAACGCTATAACACTAACCAAACACAGACCAACGTTATAACACCAACCAAACACAGACCAACGTTATAATGCCAACCTAACACAGACCAATGTTGTTACACCAACCAAACACAGACCAACGTTATAACGCCAACCAAACACAGACAAACGCTATAACACTAACCAAACACAGACCAACGTTATAACACCAACCAAACACAGACCAACGTTGTTACACCAACCAAACACAGACAAACGTTATAACGCCAACCAAACACAGACAAACGTTATAACGCTAACCAAACACAGACCAACGTTATAACGCTAACCAAACACAGACCAACGTTGTTACACCAACCAAACACATGCCAATGTCATAACGCCAACCAAACACACACCAACGTCGTTGTTACACCAACCAAACACAGACCAACGTTGTTACACCAACCAAACACAGACCAACGTTGTTACACCAACCAAACACAGGCCAATGTCATAACGCCAACCAAACACAGACCAACGTTGTTACACCAACCAAACACAGACCAACGTTGTTACACCAACCAAACACAGACCAACGTTGTTACACCAACCAAACACAGGCCAATGTCATAACGCCAACCAAACACAGACCAACGTTATAACGCTAACCAAACACAGACCAACGTTATAACACCAACCAAACACAGACCAACGTTGTTACACCAACCAAACACAGACCAACGTTGTTACACCAACCAAACACAGGCCAATGTCATAACGCCAACCAAACACAGACCAACGTTATAACGCTAACCAAACACAGACTAACGTTATAATGCCAACCAAACACAGACCAACGTTATAACGATAACCAAACACAGACTAACGTTATAATGCCAACCAAACACAGACCAACGTTATAACGCTAACCAAACACAGACCAACGTTATAACACCAACCAAACACAGACCAACGTTGTTACACCAACCAAACACAGACCAACGTTGTTACACCAACCAAACACAGGCCAATGTCATAACGCCAACCAAACACAGACCAACGTTATAACGCTAACCAAACACAGACTAACGTTATAATGCCAACCAAACACAGACCAACGTTATAACACTAACCAAACACAGACCAGCCTTATAACACCAACCAAACACAGACCAACGTTGTTACACCAACCAAACACAGACCAACGTTGTTACACCAACCAAACACAGACAAACGTTATAACGCCAACCAAACACAGACCAACGTTATAATGCCAACCAAACACAGACCAACATTGTTACACCAACCAAACACAGACCAGTGTTATAACGCCAACCAAACACAGACAAATGTTATAACGCCAACCAAACACAGACCAACGTTATAACGCCAACCAAACACAAACCTATGTTATAACGCTAACCAACCACAAACCAACGTTATAACGCCAACCAAACGCAGACCAATGTTATAACGCCACCCAAACAAACACCAACGTTTTAACGCTAATAAAATATAGACCAGTGTTATAACGCCAACCAAACACAGACCAACGTTATAATGCCAACCAAACACAGACAAAAGTTATAACACCAACTAAACACAGATCAATGTTAAAACGCAACTAAACACAGACCAGTGGTATAACGCCAACCAAACACAGACCGATGATATAACACTAACCAAGCACAAACCAACGTGTTAACGCTAACCAAACACAGACCAGTGTTATAATGCCAACCAAACACGGACCAATGTTATAACACTAACCAAACACAAATCAATGTTATAACGCAACCAAACACAGACCAATGGTATAATGCCAACCAAACACAAACCTATGTTATAACACCAAACAAACACAGACCAACGTTATAACGCCAACCAAACACAGACCAGTGTTATAACGCTAACCAAACACAGACCAACGTTATACACAGACCAAAGTTATAACACCAAACAAACACAGACCAACGTTATAACGCTAACCAAACACAGACCAACGTTATAACGCCAACCAAACACAGACAAACGCTATAACACTAACCAAACACAGACCAACGTTATAACACCAACCAAACACAGACCAACGTTATAATGCCAACCTAACACAGACCAACGTTGTTACACCAACCAAACACAGACCAACGTCATAACGCCAACCAAACACAGACCAATGTTATAACACTAACCAAACACAGACCAGCCTTATAACGCCAACCAAACACAGGCCAATGTCATAATGCCAACCAAACACAGACCAATGTTATAACGCTAACCAAACACAGACCAACGTTATAACGCCAACCAAACACAGACCAACGTTGTTACACCAACCAAACACAGGCCAATGTCATAACGCCAACCAAACACAGGCCAATGTCATAACGCCAACCAAACACAGACCAACGTTATAACGCCAACCAAACACAGACCAACGTTATAACACTAACCAAACACAGACCAGCCTTATAACGCCAACCAAACACAGGCCAATGTCATAACGCCAACCAAACACAGACCAACGTTATAACGCCAACCAAACACAGACCAACGTTATAACGCCAACCAAACACGGACCAACGTTATAATGCCAACCAAACACAGACCAACGTTATAATGCCAACCAAACACAGACCAACGTTATAACGCCAACCAAACACAGACAAACGCTATAACACTAACCAAACACAGACCAACGTTATAACACCAACCAAACACAGACCAACGTTATAATGCCAACCTAACACAGACCAATGTTGTTACACCAACCAAACACAGACCAACGTTATAACGCCAACCAAACACAGACAAACGCTATAACACTAACCAAACACAGACCAACGTTATAACACCAACCAAACACAGACCAACGTTGTTACACCAACCAAACACAGACAAACGTTATAACGCCAACCAAACACAGACAAACGTTATAACGCTAACCAAACACAGACCAACGTTATAACGCTAACCAAACACAGACCAACGTTGTTACACCAACCAAACACATGCCAATGTCATAACGCCAACCAAACACACACCAACGTCGTTGTTACACCAACCAAACACAGACCAACGTTGTTACACCAACCAAACACAGACCAACGTTGTTACACCAACCAAACACAGGCCAATGTCATAACGCCAACCAAACACAGACCAACGTTGTTACACCAACCAAACACAGACCAACGTTGTTACACCAACCAAACACAGACCAACGTTGTTACACCAACCAAACACAGGCCAATGTCATAACGCCAACCAAACACAGACCAACGTTATAACGCTAACCAAACACAGACCAACGTTATAACACCAACCAAACACAGACCAACGTTGTTACACCAACCAAACACAGACCAACGTTGTTACACCAACCAAACACAGGCCAATGTCATAACGCCAACCAAACACAGACCAACGTTATAACGCTAACCAAACACAGACTAACGTTATAATGCCAACCAAACACAGACCAACGTTATAACGATAACCAAACACAGACTAACGTTATAATGCCAACCAAACACAGACCAACGTTATAACGCTAACCAAACACAGACCAACGTTATAACACCAACCAAACACAGACCAACGTTGTTACACCAACCAAACACAGACCAACGTTGTTACACCAACCAAACACAGGCCAATGTCATAACGCCAACCAAACACAGACCAACGTTATAACGCTAACCAAACACAGACTAACGTTATAATGCCAACCAAACACAGACCAACGTTATAACACTAACCAAACACAGACCAGCCTTATAACACCAACCAAACACAGACCAACGTTGTTACACCAACCAAACACAGACCAACGTTGTTACACCAACCAAACACAGACAAACGTTATAACGCCAACCAAACACAGACCAACGTTATAATGCCAACCAAACACAGACCAACATTGTTACACCAACCAAACACAGACCAGTGTTATAACGCCAACCAAACACAGACAAATGTTATAACGCCAACCAAACACAGACCAACGTTATAACGCCAACCAAACACAAACCTATGTTATAACGCTAACCAACCACAAACCAACGTTATAACGCCAACCAAACGCAGACCAATGTTATAACGCCACCCAAACAAACACCAACGTTTTAACGCTAATAAAATATAGACCAGTGTTATAACGCCAACCAAACACAGACCAACGTTATAATGCCAACCAAACACAGACAAAAGTTATAACACCAACTAAACACAGATCAATGTTAAAACGCAACTAAACACAGACCAGTGGTATAACGCCAACCAAACACAGACCGATGATATAACACTAACCAAGCACAAACCAACGTGTTAACGCTAACCAAACACAGACCAGTGTTATAATGCCAACCAAACACGGACCAATGTTATAACACTAACCAAACACAAATCAATGTTATAACGCAACCAAACACAGACCAATGGTATAATGCCAACCAAACACAAACCTATGTTATAACACCAAACAAACACAGACCAACGTTATAACGCCAACCAAACACAGACCAGTGTTATAACGCTAACCAAACACAGACCAACGTTATACACAGACCAAAGTTATAACACCAAACAAACACAGACCAACGTTATAACGCTAACCAAACACAGACCAACGTTATACACAGACCAAAGTTATAACACCAAACGAACACAGACCAACGTTATAACGCTAACCAAACACAGACCAATGTCTTTATGTCTTTAAAATTTTTATCATTGACCGGAGCGTAGTTTCCCTTTTTTACACTCTAAGGGACTTTGAAGGCATGACATTTCTTCAATCCAATATTTCCCGAAGCTTGCAATACTCGTATTGAGTAGCCATTATCTATCTAATTTGATTTAGAATGCTAGACAACAATTGATGCATTATATAAGAACTCAATTCACAGCTTTTATTGAGTTAGAAGGATCATTTTACTGCAGTTAAATCGGTCAATTATGTTTCGTTTTATTCACCCGACGACAACGGTACATTTGAGAATAGACTGGCGTTGACCGCAGCCTGCACGTGTGAAAGCCACTTGACCCTGTTACCAGTGTCAGCGGTATGACGTCAGGTTTTGGGCCCTCCTGAATCGCTTTGCAATGTCGATTGACAATATGTCGTTGTGACGGCCTTTTAACACCTCTGGGACTACTTTTATTTGACTTTGAACGTTGTAAGATGAAGCAACATGTATTTTGTGATACACCCTGTACAACCGAACGAATTTGCCTCCTTAACCCCTTTTTTCATTTTATACTGGGTTCACAAACTTACACAATCTTAGGATCATGTTAAGCAATTTCATTAAATTGTTCATACTTGCATATTCTGGCTTAAGAACCCGGTAAACCCTTCCCTGTATTTGGTATAATGTGCCCCATTAATCCGTAATTATCCTATTGTAATGCTTCATATTTCAGAGACCAAGATATATGTGCTGTTGCAACCCTTAAGAACGTTGTTTGATTTCTATATTTTATATGATCATGTTCATGTTGTTTCTCTTGGTAATCGTTGTCACGTGACCTGTGGTATTTTGCAACAAATTAAACGCAAACAAACTAATCAAACAAAGAACAAACTTAATCCTCATGTACTGCACACAGAGTCATGTCTAACAAGGGGTTGTTTATCCTCCCTTCACGATTGTCACCCCTACATACACTAAATACATAGTCGGGTTAATGCGATGTTGACTCTTTTTTTCCCATTTTTGTTTTAAGAATATTGATGTATCAAGTATTGTATTACATGCAGCCGTCTTATCAAATTCCAACTCACGTTGTATATAGGCTATTGCCATTCCTTTTGTTCATGACCGTTTATGCGTTGTAATCTGTTGGGAAGGACTTCTAAAACGTGCGTGTGTAACTTCACATAAGTACATTTGCAAGAAGAAAAAATGTCTACCTCGACCGGGTATTAAAACGTTAAAGAATATCCCAGTCTTAGCTCCATCAAGGTTGGTGTTAATCGTTTTGTCCCGTCCTCATTTACAACGTATAGGAAGATATAATGTAAACTACTTAAGCTATATTTGGCTATCGGTTGTTATGATTAAATTATATATCAAATATTTAATTCAAATATTGCATACTAATTTTAAAATATCATTTTATTCAGTGGAACAACTGTAATATCGATATCCTAACAAGGCTTTGAAAATTGTTACCTTTTATGAAAAGTACACTACTAAATATGAACTAAATATGATTGATGGAGCTGTGTTTAACAGGCAATTATATCATACGACATGCACTTCTGTACTGGCGTCCGCAGATCAGAGAGCGCCGTTTCAACCACGAGTTGGCGTTACGAGTAGCGAAAATGCTGTTTCTGTTTCGCGTCTCATTTCTCAACTTCCATGTGACAGTCCGTGTATTTATGTGGCTTTGCGCTTCTAGTGCCCTATCAAGATTTTGCACAAATCATTGTTTTAAATTTGCATGCTTAAAACGACACTATACAACACGAATAATAGCGGCTATGAATCTTCGTTCTCCAAATGACACAACTGTAATTCTGTTCATGCATATGTATTCTTATATAAACGATGTGCTTTGTTGGGAATCATTTTACATGTGAACACATTAATATCAAGTTGAAGTGTAGGAACTCGTTGTAGAAAAACAGGTTCCATATTTTATTGTTATTAAGACAATTTCCTTTAGCTTATAATGTTAGTTTTTAAGGCGAGCCAAATAAATATTTATTTTTTGAATACATGATATGTTTTAATGTTTTATTCCTTAAATGTGATATATAAACATCGTTAAGCCATGGTCTTACCTGATTGGATAGTACGTGATATTAACAATGGAATGGGTTCATCAGGTTTTTAAAATCCCACATTAAACGTCCTGACCTCGTTGCATTATTTTTCATTATCATGAACTTATACTCAATGGTGATGTTTAACTTACGATACAGTATGAGAGACGACCGTATCTCTGGGCCCATCTACACAGTAAGGATAGAAAGGCTAGGGTCACGTCTTAGTATTAACAACAACGTGGTAACCCATTGTCTGTATTAGACTGTTGCTCTACAGCAGAAAGATAGGATGAAATCATTTGTGGTAATAAGACACAGATAAAGCAAGTCAATACTATCTGCAGAGATGAGGTGGATATTTTTCAATCTCATGTAAACAAAGGGCAATATTCAAGATGAAGTCTTACGTGGGTATCGGTACAGCAGCATTTGAAAATCGGTATTTCTAAGCACGCATCCATTTTGAACTGTCATCTAACTTGTTGTTTAGTGGTCCACACCTAAACTATTTTGAATTCTTGTTAGTTACCGCTCAGGTTTACTTCGTTTTGCCTTAGTTTTGCATGGTTACATATATCAACTGGATTTTTTCAGAATTTTTCAGAGTTACGAACAATTCCCTGAAGATGCGTATATTGGGCCTTTAATTGTTGCGTCTATCACTGTTTTCTTTGAAAGCCTCGAAGAGAAGAATATTTCTTTATCAAACTGTATTAGCGGTGTCTCCCGTAACGTTAAGTGTTGCTAGTAATATCACTTCCAGGAGATATTAGAAGTGTTCGCGACATTTTCTAGACATCTCCGGCCTTGAATTGTCTTCAATCATCAGATTTATTGCAGATTTGTCAGGTAGTGAGATAGTATGCGTTGAGGATTTTCAAATACGTTTTACATATCATTTATAATTTTAGATTAATTTTGAAATCGAATGACGAAAAACAAGCTTCTAACATAAAAAGACATTATAATTAAGCAAGAAGATTGAACAATAAAGTGGCATCATGGGCTGAATCAACATGGTAGGGATATGTCGTGTTCGTATCCACTGTGCCACTTTAATCCCTCTGACATTTCTAATATATACGAGATCCGCGATGAAGAGCTGTGCTCACAGTCCCTCCGATAGTCCCTGCGGAGTCTGTACGACTCTGTTAGAGGTTTCAAATGGCATCCTTTCAAACGGCACCGAACTTATGCGATCAGTATAAAAGTCACACAGGATTAGATGTAATTTGTCGCAGATTGAGTATAAATTGTTTGCCCTAGCTTCAACTTAACGTTCACTAATTTGGACACGAAACGGGTTATTTTGGGTTTTACTTCAAAGACATTTTTTAAGACAATATATATATGTGACTTGAAACATAAATAATCCAATAAAGTCGTAATCATGTGGTAAGATTTTCGATTTCATGATCCTCTTATCGTCAATTGCCATATTAAAAAATATTATTTCACACGTGAGTGTCGTTATTCTTTTTTCGCCAAAAGGTTACATGGCTTCTTTTTAGCTCCGTTGTTAATACCATTCAGACATATTTGTCATGTACCATTATAGACAATTGAACAGTTGATAAATCTTGTCCTTGTACGCCGTGTACAACAGACTAGAACAATTGATACTTCTTGTTATAGCACAGGCTACCCGCTGCCCCGTTGCATGAACGTAAGAGGCGACTAAATTTGGATCATATTTCTTCCAATAAAAAACTTTCTCCTTTTTGGCATTTAGTTGAGCGTTTGCACCTGTAAGGAAAGTTTTAGGTTCTGTCCCCTGTCCGAGACATACCAAAGTCTTAAACAATGGTAGTTATTTCTCCCTGCGTGACGCTCAGCATTATGGGAGTGGAACGACTGGTTCAGCCGCTGTCAGTATAATGTGACCGGTTGGGGTGTTCTGCTGCGAGCCTTCGACAGTATACTTCAGTGTGATAACACTTTAAATTGGCAAAACACCCGTAATCAACAAGAATAAGCATCGGGTTTATATCATGAGATATACGGTAGGCTGCTATCTCAGACCACTTCAAACAAAACATTGATACTTAATCGCACCGCATGCTGCCCTTGCCCTTTCGCCCCTTCTTCCCCGTCAATGGTTTGTCCTCATCTACGCTTAAACGTGTTGTTTATTGGTGTTTTATGTATTCAAAAGTTGTTGGTTTTTTTGTTCAGAAAACGTTATTTTGTTTTTCATCTTCTAAGCATATTTACATGAAAGTCTTCCACGATTGAGGCCATGGGATTAGCTTCCTTACAAAGAATAGCCCAATCGCAGGGGTTATTCATTTAATCTTTTGCATTCTGATCCCGAAACATGGCCAAATAGTTGTTTTTTTTCTATGTCATTTTAGTGAAATAAAATCATATGATATGGTTGTAATATTTCTTGTCAAGGAACCATGCGAACATATTCACGAAAGCAACATACCAAACAAAAGGAAGAACAAATGGGCTAACAAAACACACAATTCGAGTTTGGTTCAGTTGGACAACTGTAAGCTATGTTCTTAATCCCGTTGTTGTAGATCACTGTCAGTATATGAGGGATCATCATGAAATTATCTAGAAGTCTACAAATACAAAACTCTTGTAGATCTGATGACTGTGAGACAGATTGCTTAGTTGAGATTTCTACAATGTGATACGATACAACAAGTGTGGCTTCATTTGTCGGTATAAAACTCAGATTAACAAATGTCCGGTGAATTATACAGGGAACACAGCTACAACTACAAGAGCAAATCCTCTCTTATCAATAACACTCAATACAGTTTTGATTTTTAAAAGCGAACTTAAAAATAACCAACATTATGAAAACGTATTGGCTAAGCAAGGACAATGGTGGATTACGTATATTTTTGGACAGAACAAAGAACCATTCGTGTTAACCTTTTTAAAACCGTAAAACATGATTGTTATTTTCATCATTGTGTTTTGACGTTTTATTTTTTTTAATACCATACACATTTTCTGTGCAATCCATTAACTTGATTAACATGTTCTATATCAGAACAAGTAACAATGTTTTTTATGAATTAATTACATTAAATCATTCTCAGTTTCTATTACAACATAATTTGATGAATATTCTTTTGTCATAAACTACAAAGAAACTACAATCCAACTGAGGCAAGGTGTCTCTGAAACATGAAAACTGCGGAAACATGTGATATTAATTCCATACTTAACACACGTGCCATTCAGTTATCAACATGGCGACTTGAGTAACCGACTAGGGAGCTTCCGTCTACTGTTGCTAGGTTAATCACTAATTGAAAGTGTCACTGCCTTAGGAAATAGGATCAGCCTATGAACTTTGATGCATAGAAGCCTAGTTTCATTTGACACTTTCCCCGCCAGAGTGGTGACGTGTTTCCGGCGGCTACAACCTTTGAGTTATTAGCTGGGATTGTGGTGATATCCTGTCTAGAACCATGGAGTCAGCAGTCGTATTTTCGGTGTGTGTCTGTCCTATGTAGAAGGTTATGCCCATTTTATTTTAGGAGTTGTGCGAAATTTAAGGATTTTATAGAATTTCCAGTTAAGTGGTCGTTTCATATAAATCGGTAGGAATGAATCGTATGTCTTTTCAAAACAGAATACAACATTTCGTGACAATGTCAAGCACTAAAAATCTTGGTTGATGTCTCTTTTTATTGTGAACAAATGTATGTATGACATGTCCGTAAGTTATGTGACTGTTATAAATAGATGATCTAACACGAGTGTCAATATGGTACGGAAATTATTAAACGAGTTAGATAAGTTAATATGCCCCGAGTCTTTAGCCGAGAGACATATTTAATTACATATAGCTAGTTTAATAATTTACATAATACATTGACACGAGTGTAAGCTTATATTTATCACATAACTTCTATTAATGAAAGAATAGCCCAAACTATCAAATTCTTTCTTAATAAGAGAGGAACCTTTCTGCTTGGCTATACCATTTTCACTATCGAGACAATCATATGTATTACGTCATAAAGACCCCATTTCTTTATGACGTCACAATAGTGGTAGTCCACATGTGTTATACAAATATAGGACATGGTTGTATGACATTATTGAAGGGGTCAGTTACATGATAAAGCTGATTAGTAGTGGCGTCAAATAAAGGTAAAATAATAATGTAAGAGAATGTATGCAGAAGGCATGCTGTAAACATTTGTTCCTATAGTGTGGTAGACCTTTAATATAATGAACGGTAAAGCACGGTCTTATATTAAGTGACAAATATTTACATGGCGGGTTTCGTCGATGAAGAAGAAGACGCTAACTCTTCCTGAACACCTGGTCTTATTCTCTTGTACTTTTACAAGGGTCTCCATGTAAGTCTTTCCTTTGTTCATATTTTGCCCCTGGTTTAATCGATTTTGAGTTTGGATTATGATTTTGTTAACGCTTCGGTATTCTCTTATTTATTTTCCATCACAGGTATGCCAAACATCAGACTTAAAAGGCTGACATTTCTGTCCATGAGGGTTGAATATTCAGTAAAGGAAAATGTGTTAAAACCTGCTAAGTATAAAACAAATCACATTTCTTTACATATTATTACATATCTATAAGTATTCCTTAAAAAAAACCCTATTTCATGAGTGGTTAAGCAGTACAAGCCCACAGGGGAACAAACTCAACTGAATATCGGTTTGTTCCTGTAAAGAAATACCAACGTTCATCATGGTTTCTTCACGAATGTATTCTTTTGCCGAAAGGAAATGATAAAAAAGGGAAAATGAAATGAATAAGGAAGAAAGGGACTTTATATAGAACTAACCGATAACAAACGAGAATTTTATTAACTTTGTGACCATCAAAAGCCCTCGGGGAACCCAAAATTACGAATGAGCGCGTGTAGTCTTCGGGTAACAGTACAGCTCGTAATTTCAAAAATATAATCGACAAAATTATTTTTGAAAATATCAAGATCGAGAACGAAATGAATTAATGAGTATTTGAATGCCATTATAATGGGCACGCTGATGGACTTTCAACTCATATCATTGTCCATCAATACAATGCGTTAATGTAATGATAGCGCATCCCTCTACTCACAGATTCAATTTCTATAGTATGGAAATTCAATCACTGCCATTCCGTCACGTGAAGAATTGAATATTTCAATCCCACACAAAACGATTTGAAAATAAAAAAAACGTATTTTTCTATTGCAAGGAATGGAATTGATGATGCTTACGTAATTGTGTGGGAACAATGAGATAATTGTTTTCAAAATAAGTCCCTATCGACTTGCGTGGCCTAAACAATATTTGGAATATCACCGATATCCGTGTAGTCCGTCATAAGTGTGTGTCCATCACGTGTAGTATGCCAGATGTCTATGTTAAAGGGTGAATCTCGTGTCAAGCGTTATAATGCGTTCCCAGGGGAAATTACATATACACAATAAGCATACAATATATACAAGGAAATATGAATAAAAGTGGCAGACAAACACGAAGGAATCCCAGATGAATTGTAAATGTGTGGATTATCATCAGCAGTATACAACATGGCCAATACGTTGTCTTTTCCCGACACTTATTGTGTTAGTTGTAGAATTGTGTAAGATTCCTGTAGGGCACGAGGAAACGTACAATATTTCTATTTATGTATACCACATGAAAATTAATTACTTTCTGATGAAATGGCAATTATTCATTATCACTTCGGCGACTGTTAGACGCAATGTGCACTCGACGAACCTGCTCCTGGCCAACCATCGATCACCTGAACAGGCCGGAAGGTGGCGCAACGTTAGGAAGATGGATCTCAACTGCAACTGTAGAACTCTCATTAGTCTTATTCATGATACACCCGACCCCTTCTATCAAATTGTATATCGACAGAGTCGATCAAGTAGGAATCAGTCACGGTAACCCAGATATTGGGGTTATACCATACTTAATACAATGTATGCCTCATTAAAAATCGCAGACTCGCCTTCAATCACCAAAATGTTTGTATAAAACATACGACCACTTATGATGACGCCTCTCAATGGCTACCTAACACTTGAGATGACACTGATGAGGTAGTTTAACGATATATATCTAAGAACAAACAAACCAAATTCAAGCTATTGAACAGTCTTACATTCACAAGTTATATTTTGTAAAGATGTACACAAAATAGATAGATAAATACAATCATCGCTGGTTTTTCAAATATGCAATCGTACGTGTAAACTAAAAGATGAAACAAAATAAACCCAGATCTACATAATTTCAAACTGCAAAACCGCTTACTGTACACAGACATGCCAATACAAGTAGGCAAAATAAATCAAAGAATACCAAAGCGTCAACAAAACCATAATCCGAACTCAAAATCGATTAAACTTTAGGCTAAACATCAACAAAGGAAATATTTACATGAAGACTCTCGTAAGTACAAGAACATAAGACCAGGTGATCCGGAAGAGTAAGTGTCCACTGCTTCATCGACGACACCCGCCATTTAAATTTTGGTCGAAAATAATTATTTAGATATATCGTATGTTTTCCATCCAATTTCCAAGGATAAATTCTGATGTGTGTCTCTAAGCTTAGTGAATAGCATGTACTTACATACACATTCCCTTATGTCTAGTATAGAAGAATGTTGGTATATCCTGCAAATACACCCACATGGAATCTAATGATGAATGTTTATTTTTCAAGGTTTGGATCTTTCTGCAGCTTTTAACAAATTAAATTTTGTGACTGTAAGATTTACACATTCATGCGAAAGTAACGCTGAAATAAAAGTGCGGATGTCAAATACTGCCTGAGGATGAGGCTTACACTCTCGTCCTCACATTTGATACCTTTAAACGTCGTTCTGATACCATTGGGAAGTATCGCACTTCTTAATACAATCAACGGCACACAAGTACTTCTGTTACCGTTTACCGTCGTTAGCTAAATCCATGTACCGAATCGATTCGTCACCCACAAATTATATCAAATTTGGGAACCTAAGGTTTTGTCATATGAATAATTGCATATTCCTAATGATATGAAAAAAAAAAATAATAATCTAAACTTTCATAGACAATTTATCTCAATCACAAGTCATACGAAACCATACCGTCTACAGATATTCCCCTTCTAAAATCACAATTTAGCATGATATTCATATACTAATAGTAGTTAGGTATGTCTACAAACCATATTGCATCATCGGGAGACTGTTACGACCAGGTTTGATAGACAAGAGATATTGTTGGTAGACATATACAATTATGAATACATTTTATTGGGGGAAAAGTCAGAGAATACCGATCGAAGAGTCAACAAAAACATAATCTGAACTCAAAATCGATTAAAATAGGGGCAAAATATGAAAAAAGGAAAGATTTACACAGCGACTCCTGTAAAATATAAATATACAAATAAAACCAGGTGTTCCAGAAAAGTAAGCGTCTTCTGCTCCATCGACGACACCCGCCATGTAAATCTCGTTAAAGTTAACTTCAAGTCCTCAAAGTTAGGACCGAGTCATCATTCTCATTATAAAGTAAGCACACTAATGAGAAACAAAATAGTTCTCAAAGAGACTAAGATGGCAACTATAATACTTATTTGATATTCATGGCGTGTGCAGTATTTTTACCAAAATAGAAACAATTTCGTTTTTGTCATTTTAATGAGTAAAATGTTGATATCAAACCCATTGACGCTTGCATTTTAGTCAAAAGACACAGTAATTATGTATATTTGATATGATTAGTAATAACTAATGATATTCTATCTAAACTACAATTCTCTCAGAGCTATCATGCTATACGTTCACAGGCCAAACAACTACGGTTTCTTCTCTTGACAGCATTTTCGTGGCATTACGCGTTGCAATACAAACAACTGTTATGACTAAAGCAACAATATCATCCTATAGTGTTTTGCAGAACAAGCTGTCGATGAGTGAATGCTTGAAAGAATATCCTTCAGGAGTTGTCACTGAAGAGCCAGAGGTGTATGCCACTTCATAGCATCAATCTTAATACGATTTGATATATTCTAAAATTCAATATAGGTATAGACTGGGCGTAATGTCGCTGACACAGAAAGAGTTCCGGGTCGTAATCCTACACCATTCCAGTAGAGTAGAATACCCCAAGGTCGCGATCATGTCCTTTCTGCAACCCCATCACATGTATACTGTCGACATTAAACTGTTCAACCCAATGCGAGCTGCTGGCTTTAGGCAACTGTCTGCGTTATCTCTGGTTTATTAGATGTAGAGAAAAATCAAGGCTTGTAACGATATTTGATCTGACTATCTTTTAGGGCTGCAATTTAGCTATTTCCATCTTCAATAACGTTTCAGCACTTGCTGTGTAATCCGCTGTGGTCTGCTATAGAAAGGTGCGACAGATAACATTACAACCATCAAAATGGCGTATAGTTTATTTTCCCAATTGGTTTTCTCGATCTTACAACACCTAGTATCTTGTTTCTTCTGTATAGTCTAAGGAAGTTTTATCTATCTTTATTAGAAAAGACTATGTTGTTGATATTTCACTTCTGAAACTACTTTCAACTTCTGCTGTATTTTTTAACATTGAAAACGATTGGTTACCTATTTTCGAAGATGAAGAAATTTCGTTTACGCAGAAATGTATGACTAATTCTTCGAGAATATATATTTGGTACTGAAGTCACAGAAATATTATTTTTTTGACTATTAATTAGTTATACATTTTAATAGATTATGTTAAATGTTTCGATGTGGAGAAGGCAAGAAAAGGTTGTCCAGCAAACATGCGTCTAGGCCTTTAAACTCTCATGTCTTGTGTCATCAGTGCAACTTGATGCAAAGTTTTACAAAAGGAAATAATCTAAAACTATAATGACACCAAATTCCGTAATTCTTTTTGATATATCTGGAATCGTACCGATATCAACACAAAGCAAACGAAACCCATAGATATGAGCCTTAAACAATGCTATAATATTCAAATATGTACATACCTGATACATTATATTGTTTCTTGAGCATGTAGTCTTCTGAGAAGTTAAATTTTCCGTGTTTTAATCTTTTTTTCTAATATTCATTTTTGAAAAACGGAGTTCATGGCATGGCAGAAAATGCAAAGGCAGTGGTATGTCAGCGTGCTTGTTTTTGTGCTATGATCGGTCAAATATACCTATATGACATAATAAGTGATTTTAAGTGAATTTTGCAGTTTGGGCCAATTGCAGGACATCTTCATACAATATCTTCCGAATTTGTAATCCAAAATGAATGAATATTTGTAGAATGGAATTTTTTTTTCTAACTTCATATTTTAACTCACGATAGCGATTTGAGTTACCCCTACCCCTTATTTTTTCATGAAAAATCCTCACTTTTTCACCATTTTTTAACGTTAAATAGCAAAAGTTCTGCATTTAAACTTTTTGAATATTTAGTATATGAAAAGAAAAAGGGTCTAAAACCGTCATAAAAAGGGGGGTTAGTGTGCTTCATTTTTTCCCCCGTTACTATTTGGATTATTTTTCACAATTTCGGGTTAAAAAATAAAAATGTGTTCCAGTTTCATTAAAAATACGAAAAAAATACAAAAAAATATTTATAATTATCCACTTTGTTGAATAATATTTCTATAATATTGAGCATTATAAAGTTGAACAGCAAAACATAGCTTGCTATGATTAAAAATGGCGAAACACTGATATTTTTAAGAGATCAATCCAGCATCAAAAGGTGAAATTTCGGCCTTTCGCGAAGTGCAGAATATACACTGAATTACGCATTTTCAAAATGGCCGCCGAATCGGTAATATTTTTAAATTCATGTAAAAAAAATTTTAAAGGCAATAAATACCTATATTTTTGACACAATTTTCAGATGCATATATACGCTATTTAATTGATCAAAATGTCTTCAATATAATGTAAAAAGTTTAAATGAGACTTGAACGTAACTGAAACCTCAGAAGAATACATCCTTTAAAGAAGCAGAATACGCTTACTCTTCCGGAACACCTGGTCTTATTCACTTGTACCTTTACAAGAGTCTCCATGTTAATCTTTCCTTTGTTCATATTTTGCCCCTGGTTTAATCGATTTTGAGTTTGGATTATGATTTTGTTAACGCTTCGGTTTTCTCTTATTTATTTCTTGAACAACAAAACAGAACTTCAAGTCTACTTAGCGTCATAAAAATTGACATTTAGACTTGATGAAAAAAACACGTGATAACAAAATCACAGGCATTCTATCAATTTGGGTATTACATCTTATTTCAATGTAACTACAAGGTCCTTCAACCTTTCATATTGTGATGTAACTAAATATGACAAATTCTGTTAGAGCTTTAAGCAATTCTTAAGAATATGTTATATATAGTGTGTGTGGTAGAGTTCGTAATGTTGAAACCATGATTGTACACTGTTATAGGGCTTATTGCCGTAAATTTAATACGAAGAAAACAGGAATAAGTGTAATAATTGATTGAATCAGACAAAATAAAAAGATTTGCAAGGAAAACTGCGATTTTGGACACATTTTTACAGGATTGAAGTTTCTCGGTTGCTGCTTGGTCGAATTGGTCAAATGGACCATCACGGGAAATTCTGTCCCGCCCCGTCACAACAAAGAAATGAAAACCGAGGTAAACAAAGACAGGATTTACCAATTGATTTTCTTTTCTTACATTTGATACATTGTCTCTTTTCTTGCGCACGTCGAATCTCGTTAATGGGTAATATTATTCAAATGTAAAATAAGTTAGATTCAGAGCTAATATAAATTATTATCGCATTTGCAGAGGAGTTGTTCACGTTATCATTTGAAATTAATTTTTCTAGGGTAGTCCCAAACCGGGTGTATCGGAAAGGCATATATATAGTATCCTCCTTTTTACTTCGGGATGCAACATCTACTTGAAAATGTTTAGATTTTCTCGTATCTTTTTCCTATATCACATTAATAAGAAAAAGACATGATACTCTATGCAAGCAATATATGTACCCCCCCCCCCCCCCCGACTGGCCTCGGTTATGGTCTTTCAACCAAGCTTGCTTTGCATTGCTTCACCATGTTTTTGTTGATGGACAAACGCATGCCTGATGTCAGTTAACTTATGCATTAGCAATAGGTCGTAACTAATAACTAATACATAGATTAGAGAGCAATTTTAACTATTTATCAAATATGTTGTCTGACGCATTGAATTATTGGTATTAAGATAAAGTTTAAGTTTCATTATATGCTTTCTAAACATGAGACTTTTAAGGTTATTGTTGAACATTATGCTTTACCGGTATAGGTTCTATGAGACGTGCTGAACATATTAACGTCCAAGGGATATCCCGGTCTCCTACAAGTTGTTTGTCGGCTGTTGTTCACACAGGAATAGTCGTCCCTAACAGATGCAAATAAAAGACAGCAATACGATGTTACCTTTGTCCCCTACTTCAAGTTGTTCTCAAATTTGCTTACAAATGTTGATTACATAAAATTAAATCAGATTTCACTTTCGTGTTTAAACAACAACATAGTCAAATAAGGAACAAGCATTTAAGTTTTAAATACATCCAGCGGCGAGATGAATGTTTGAATGAAAGCGATGTCCTCATTTCTGTAATGAATTTGCTTGCTTTGATTGCTTTAACGTATAAGAGTGGAGAGTTACGAACATGCATTGGTCATGACAGCGATTGTATATATCAGAATGCATATTAGACCTGCATGGTTGTATTGAATCCAGTCATAGCGAGTACAACTTTCAATCAATATGGCATGATAATGTAATCTCTTCAAAAGCTATTCATGTACGCTATGGTGAAATTCAATCAATCAGAAGAAAATTGAATATTCCACTAGGCTGTTACCACATGGAAATGAGACTTAGATTTACTATCAATTTTGTGAGATATTTTGATGAAAAGTTTTGCCTCCGTTGGTTAACAATGGAATGGAGGACATTCGAAATCAAAGCCAGGTATCCAAACCCTCGAAATGCCGTCGGTGCAAGATTCTCAAAGAATGAATAGATTGTAAATCAATCAAGATAATGGGTGTAACAGATATATTCATAACAGTTCCTGAATTGCATTCCGCACTAATCTAATGGGACACAGTAGCATAACTACACAGCGCATGTCAACCACAAATAGACGAAGCTGTGCTCATATCCGGTATTGCTAATGGTTTGTTGTCCTGTTCTTTAAACAGCTCGTTGTGTTATCGACGTTCCGTTGCGTGGCTCCATTGCCGAGTCGCTCATGTCGTTAAATGGGTAACAAAACCTTCGTGTTGCCTGTTTATCACTTTTGGTGTTGCAGGTATTGTATTGAAGAGTACGCCACACTGGTTACATGGGAGTCGATGCTTGCTTTGAAGCCATTGTCATGGATATACCTAATTTAACTGACAAAAGTATCGCTATACTTTTTCATTGTAGACGTTTTCCTTCACATTCACGAAAACGCAATCGTGATCTTTAGAGAATAAAGAATAACACCGAACACAAAGAACACGTCTAGACCTCCGATGCCACAACTAGTTCAAAATATGTGTTCAACTGACAAAAGTCGATGCCACTACTAGTTTAAAATATGTGTTCTTGTTAATACCTCCAATGATAGTCTTACGTAGTAAAATCTCTTCAAAGTGCCATGCTGGCGAGACCTGTAATGTTGGCAGATATTATATTATTGCTTTTTTTTATATTCATTCAAAAATAATGGTGACATTATTCTTACCATACTAAATCTCTGAGTAATATGTAATAGTTCAAACTGTTATATAGGAGCATACAGCAGTAAAACCAATTTCATGAAATGAAAGGGAAAGACAACTAAAACGTGAAATAAAGTTATGTTAATTAAACTCAGTATTTGGGATAACAAATCATTTATACGTCTGTAAGCAGCGGAGACTGAAATGTCTGAACGACTTAGATCGTTGTCCTTCTCAATATAATTATAATATTTTACACAAGCATTTGGATGTGTCAATATTACTGTATTCAGATTAAATTAAAGTTAAACATATTATTTGAAGAGAGAGATGGTTTGAATATAAAATATAGAATACCGAAGCATTAACAAAATCATAATCCGAGTATATACAAAGGAAAGATAAGCATGGAGACCATTGTAAAAGTACAAGAGAATAAGACCAGGTGTTCCGGAAGAGTAAGCGTCTTCTGCTTAATCGACGACACCCGTCATGTAAATCTTTGTCACATCCAAGTAAACATCAAGTTCTCAAAATGAGAACCGACTAATCACAGACTAACATTTCAATAAATCATAGGCAAAATAAAGTAAAATGTCCGTGCTCGTAAAGTAGTGGTAACGTTGGTGATATGTATGTCGCCACTTATCGTGAGAACTACTTGGCCCTTGTGACGTACGCCTCCTTCCTGTCTTCATGCGGGTCTATCTGTCACAATTATACTTATAAAGTTAGGGGACGACATTAGGCGCCGACCGGTTAGCTTACGTACAGATCCATATTCGACATGGCTGGAGAGAGCAGACAAGAAACTAGACCCATTATTCCATATTTGCCAGAATAGTGTCAATGTGAAATTTAATCACCATATTGTAACAAGAACTTGTTATTGCAAAACTGGGGGGGGGGGGGATTTTGACTAAAGGAAAATCAACACAAAGAACATTGGAAGCTTACTATGCATAAATGCAATGTCCAGACGCGCATGAATAACATATGGATGTGTAAAAATGTGTGGCTTCTGTCTTCGGCTAAGCGCAAAGAGCAGAGGAAATAACACTTCGGAGTACAGGAAATGAGGCTAATTACATCGTACTGCTGAACAAACAGCAGGCGCGGCGTTGTGGGCAATGATTTGTAACAATTTAACACGCAACTCTGTCCTCTTGTCTTGATTAAGTCTCTGTTATCATTTCTCACCCGATAATAATACCTCCCTCTAGGTTTCGTGAATCTCGAATCAAAATGGATGGATGCACTTTGCCGCAGCGCTCTCGTGCCGAAACTTTTACGAACTAAATTCAACTTTGTAACCTTTTGAAGCTTTCGTGAGACCAAAACCCGTAAAATGTCAAAGCCCGGTAGACGACCAATAAGTTATCGCCTGTCGACACCTAACGAGTACTTTGAACGGCTTACCGCGCTATGTGACAATGCCATTAAGACAATGCGTTGTTGCATGATCACTCAAAATTTCCTAGTTTAATGGGTATTTCCATCTAGTGCGTGTTAGGCGATCTCACAAAAGTCTTCCGTCCGAGCACATTTATCGCATTCCAAAAAATGAAACATTACACTTATATTGCGCTTGATTGATGGCGTATGTAAGGTAAAAATATAACAATGATTTTAAATACTGTTCGTCCACAGAAGAGTATGGGTAGGTGTCACATATGCACGATATCCATGGAAAGATTAACAGTGGGATAGTTTTGGTAAATTTATTTCCTAAGTGTGCAGGACTTTGTTTATACAGGGTGAAAGTGTACAGTACACGATAGTATAAGTTAGGATATATAGTGTATGATAGTATAAGTAATCAGATTATATTTTTATGTTACAGTACCTGTATTGCTCAGAAGGTTGCTGTCCCCACGAGTTCTGTGCCTATGAGAAGATTTGCTACCCTGTGTTACGGTGCAGTGTTCCCTGTCCGGATGGCACCTGTGAAAACGGACTGTGTATGCCCAGCAGACCATGTCACGCAGATCGACAATGCCCTGACGCCTTTGCATGCGCCATGAATTTTAACTTAGGGTACAACACCTGCCAATATGATCTTGATATTGGCAAAACGACCTGTGTCGATCGCTATGGCAATTCAGTTGCTACGAAATTGGTAAAGCCTTAAAATAGTGAATGCGTTAGAATAGCAAATCGTCAATTGATTCGTCTAAAAACCTAGTACGTAATATTGGAAGAATCATGGAATCAGTGTTGAATTTAAATTTGATTACCAAAGTAGCAAATCAATGGAAATATGTTCGAATACGAGAACGGCAAAAACATTTCATACAACCAAGTGTTTGCTGTTTTTCGTCTATGAAGGAGATTGCCGACACGTAATCACTTTACCGAAATACGACACCTCCTTAACTCGTTCAAGATGCAGTAAGGCAGACAAAATCGACTTCCTTCGGGAAGAGAATTGGCGAGAAATGTTGGCAGATGGCAAGAAACACTATGTCTGCACCTTGAAAAGTACGACCTATTTCATCTCGTACAACACGTCAACGCAGTAAGGTCACAAGACTGGCTGTTCAGAAAACCACGTGATCGGGACAAAGGACTCCATCGCATGACATGAATCGATTGGATAAATACCCATTGTGTATGTTACAAACAGTCCTGTGTCATAGGTATGTCAACTAGATGACATGTATGAATGACCCTTGTCTATTTCAAAAAGGTTCAATCACTATTGAAGGAGATGTATTCTGTATATTTACATAAATACCTTACTCCAAATCAAATGTGCAGTAACTTTTCATAACAGTATCAACAATAACACTGTCGTGCATTTTTGCGTAGTATTTTGTATACTAAAACCTAAGGATCTATCACGCAATAGATTAATTAATATTTGAATATATAGTTTAGGTTTTATAACTGTTTTGTATATGAAGCACTGCTCATGTAGCGTAGTTTTATGACGGATATCATCAAAGCGCGATAAAAACATAGCAAAGCGATGGTAGTTTGGAAAAATTGTATGATAATTGGATACTACACCAGAAGAAAGTTGCTTCAATTATCATTTGTGCATGATTCGTCTTGAAATAATCATTCAACGTGACAAAACTAAATAACGATAAGGCCAAGACCAAAGTTGATAGCTATGCATAGCTAGCATTGACGTACTTGACAGTCAAATCATTCAGAAGTGATGAAGAATGTTTTGAATGACATTTTGGATTCCATTTATCCAGCAATTTGTTTATTTCCATCGTGTACATTCCATTACTTCAAAAGGTTGTGCAAATTTGTAGCTACAAATTCAATGATGAGAAAACGTGACTGTTCGTAATAAAACTAACTTTCCTCTCGTCAATATTCACCGGAAACTGTTGTTGGTGTCATTTTTATACGATTTTGACATATTTCCACTTTCATTTTAGTGTTGAATGCGTGAAAATTTATGATTTTACAGATATATTGTAATGCACTTGTCTCACTGTGTGGAACAGGAGACTTATGGTGTAAATTTGGTAGAGAAATATTATTTTCAAGTTCAAATAAATCAAAAGTAATGTTAGATTCTCTGAAATTCCAAGAAGTGCTATAAAAATCGAAAATACAAATACAATGTGCAACTTAGTTATCATACATTAACAATGGACAACAACCAGAGTTAACGTAAAGATGCATTGTATAACGTTGAGTTAACATACAGAAGACAGACAGATACAACGTACAACTATCAGTTAACATACAAATAAAATGTAAAACTAAGAGTTAATATAAAGATACAATATACACCTTCCTATGTATGTATGTCCTATGTTAAAAATGAACAACAAACCGAGTAAATATAAGGATATAATATTTTTGTCACATCATGAAACCGGAACATACCGAATGAAAAATATGGATATCAAGACAGACACTATGGACATCAGAACTACTTGTAAATCACCCTATCACATGTCACACTGTCAAATAAAGCTATCTTCATGAATGTTTCAAATTAAAGAACATTTGTAACCATGAAACACAATGCAATAACATTTTGGAAAGTAATTAGCGTTTGCTGAAGCGTCTCTGATATGACCAATAGATTATTTTCAAATCAACATTTGAGACGCATTAGTGTATTATCTTCATGCGAAAAAAGCGCATGCAGACAGCTTGACAAAGGAAGAGTATACACATATGCCCATATTGGAAAAATATAGTATAAAATCAGACTTCATGTAATGTAACTAGTTGATTTGGAATAAGATGACACGGATGCCGCAGAACCAGAATTACTGGTGAACAAATAGCATTTTAGAAAAAAGCTAGTTCAGATAGTGTTTTATAATGAAACTGAGCGAGGTCCAAGTAGCATCTAATGAATATGTTTGAATTGAATTCCATAGAAAATTTTCCAAACATGATATTTGGATATTATTACCAGTATACAGAATAAGACAATAAGAGATATAATTGGGCAAATAAAAGAAGAAAACAAACGACAGAAGCTCCATATAGAAACAAAAGGAAAGTTAGCAATGGAAGAAAAAATTATTACTGGGAAGTGAACAGAGGGAGAACAACAAATCCAACTAAAAGGTGTAAGAAAAGAGCTAGACAAAGGGAGGTAAACCGAGGAAGATTGGAGACAAAGTGCTGTTAACTGAGGAACGTGGAGATAAAGGGGGTAAAAACAGAGAAATACTGGAGACGATGTGACGTTAACTGCTGAACGATAAACGAACGAGAGAGATATGGGTAATAAACAGAGAAATATAGGAAACCATGTGGTGTTACCTTGGGAACGACGGAAATCAAGGAGTGTACACCGAGGAATAACTGTGGATGGGGAACGAGAGAGAGAGATGTTAGATCTAGAATTTTGGAGACAATTTGAAGTTAACTGTTGATGGGGAACGAGAGAGAGAGGGGTAAAACTAAAGAACTGGAGACAATGTGAAGTAAACCGACGTACGAGAGAGAGAGGGGGGGGGGGAGGGGTAACACTAGAAAATTGGAGACAGAAATTTAAAAGGTGCAGCATATGTGTGTGTTACGTCATCTATAATAACTGATACAAAGGAGGCTAATCTAAGGCATAAAACAATGGAAACTTTTGAAGAAACATTCATGTCGAAGTTAATAAAAAGTGAAAAGTGATAAAGTTATTAACAGAGGAAATAAACGGCAAATATATGAAAAAACAAAACAGAGAACACCGAAGCGTCAACAAAACTATAATCCGGATTCACTATTGATTAAACTAAACAAGAATGGTCTTTTGCTTGATCGACGACACCAACAATGTAAATCTAGCCCTGTCATCAAAGTAAATGTCCTGTCATCAAAGTAAAACCTGGGTTATCAACACCATAACAACATTGCACATAATGAGCATATTTTAAAACGTTCGCCTTCACATCACACAAGGATACAAAATATGTCCAATTGAGAGCATAATGGTAACCATATAACTTGTCCATAGTTTTATCAGCCTGAATCTCTCGAACCATTTGAGATAAAGGGAGGCTAACAAAAGAATCAGCGACAATAGACAAAATGGTTCCATTTGTTTCTATTGATGGGTAAACAAACAAATGGTAAATGCAACTTTTAAAACTTCAAAAGAACACAGCGTAGGAAAAAAATTAATTTAATGGTAAATAATAGAAAGAATAAATAGATACATGGGGGAACAATAGAGGTAAACAAAGATGTAAAGCAAGAAAAACGAGACAAAACTCTTAATAAAAAATAAAAAGGATCAAAGACGACACAAACTGAGGTTCAGATAGATACTTAGGCGAAACAGAAATAAAAACATGTTTGACAAAGGCTATGGAGGCATAGTCAGTGGAATGACGGAACAAATAGAGATCGGGAAATCATTGGTTAAACAACAGAACAAAAGAGATGAAGACATTGTCAGGTATACAACGGAACAAAAGAGATGGAGATATAGTCAGGTAAACAACGTACCAAACAGGATGGAAACATTGTCAGGTAAACAACGGAACAAATGAAATGGAGAAATAGTTAGGTAAACAACTGAAAAAAAGGGATGGAGAAATAGTCAGGTAAACAACGGAACAAAAGGGAATGGAGAAATAGTCAGGTAAACAACGGAACAAAAGAGATCGAAACATGGTCAGGTAAACAACGGAACAAAAGAGATGGAGACAAAGTCAGTTAAACAACGGGACAAAAACGATGGAGACATTGTCAGGTAAACAACGGAACAAAGGAAATGGAGAAATAGTCAGGTAAACAACGGAACAAAAGGGATGGAAACATTGTCAGGTAAACAACGGAACAAAAGAGATGGAAACATGGTCAGGTAAACAACGGAACAAAAGAGATGGAGACATTGTCAGGTAAAAAAAATCAGAGAATACCAAAGCGTCAACAAAACCATAATCCGAACTCAAAATCGATTAAACTAGGGGCAAAATAGGAACAAAGGAAAGATGTACATGGAGACTCTCGTAAAAGCACAAGAGAATAAGACCAAGTGTTCCGGAAGAGTAAGCGTCTTCTGCTTCATCGACGACACCCGCCATGTAGATCTTGGTCACATCCGGGTAAGCATCAATCCTCAAAATGAGAACCGAGGCATCATTGCCATCACAACGAGGAAACACACTAACAAGCAAACTCAAAAACGTCCATCTTCATATCACACAAAGATACAGAATATTTCTCGATGATATCAAGATGGCGACCATAAAACTTGCCCATAGTCTTCATCAACCTGCACCTCTCGAATCCCTGTGCCGTAAGTTTGTTCGTCAGCAGTCGACATATATCACGAAAATCGCGATATTCAGAGCAAGCCCTAGAATAACGAATCAACTGCGACATGTAAACACCAAAGGATGGAGAAGCAGGGTTGTTTCTATCAAGAAAGGGAAAGTTCACAATCGGAAAATCGAAATCGTCACGTTTATCATACCATACAGCTTAGTAGTAAGTTGCCCGTGTTGGTCATAGTTTAAGTAAAGATCGAGGTAAGAAGCTGATGTTGTGTCTTTAATCTCAAGTTCAGTAGGGTATATACGATCGACTAGGTCAGCAAACTTCTTGTTGTTAATAGACAACACATCGTCGATATACCTGAAATTGAACGATTTGGCAAGGTTTTTGTTACCCGTCCTGGTAAACAACGGATCAAAAGAGATGGAGACAAGGTCAGGTAAACAATGGAACAAAAGAGATGGGGACATGGTCAGGTAAACAACGGAACAAAAGAGATGGCGACATTGTCAGGTAAACAACGGAACAAAAGAGATGGGGACAAGGTCAGATAAACAACGGAACAAAGGAGATGGAGACATTGTCAGGTAAACAACGGAACAAGAGGGATAGAAACATTGTCAGGTAAACAACGGAACAAAAGGGATGGAGACATGGTCAGGTAAACACCGAAAGAAAGGAGATGGAAGCATAGTCAGGCAAACAAACGAATAAAAAAACTGAGAAACAGTCAGCTTAACAAAGAAATAAAAGAGATTGGAACATGGTCAAGAATTACAAAGGAATAAAAGAGATGGGAACATGGTCAAGAATAACAAAGGAATAAAAGAAATTGAGATATTGTCAAACAAACAAATGAACGAAAGGAACGAAATAAATAAAACGAGAAATTCTTTTTAAATGAGTTGGAAAGAGAAAGTCAGTAAGTAAAAGGGAAAGAAATAAAGATAATTGACATAAACAAATATAAAGAGTAATTGTGTTATACAATATGCAAAAATGAGGTCAGTATACGTAAATAAAGGATGAAGGAATCGAAGTATAAGGAGAGGTTAGTAAACACTTGTGATTTTAGGTACCACAAGGAACAAACATGACGAAGAAAGTGGCAAGTTGAAAGCAGTGAAAACGAGACAACTTGATATTCAGAGACTTAAGGACTAGGTACAGGACAATTCAATATGGCGCAGGTGTTTTTACCAAAACTTGTTATTTCATTAAATACTGCAAACTACATGACCAAAATAGACTACAAAGTACATTTTGTGATGAAGAATCGATAATTTGAACCATATTTTGGTACGTTTGGTGGTTTTTCTGATATTTTGTGTTATATGTCAAAAAACGCGTGCACGTTTGTAGAATACTGGGAAAGAAAATAAAAACAATGAATATCATTTTTTGTTACTTTAATGTACACAGAATGATAGACGAGCCTTCGATTTTTGAATAAATCTCTCTTTCAATTGAAAACCGCAGAATAAGAGAATGTACTCGTCACATGAATGGCAATTTATGTACATTCTGAACACCGCTCACATCTGGATCAAATTTTTAAAATTTCCATCGCCGATCGACAAATTTATGTGGCAAGCCGCATAGCCAAAACAAAAATCTTACCGTCTGCGGTATGACGAGTTATGACATTGTGTCAGATCTCTTAAATCAAAAATCTTCCCGTTGCATGTAGCGAAATATACTACCCTGTCCTCCATTTTGCACTATTTACTTTTTTAGATATTCATACGCCTGACTTAGAGGCATGGTGAAACATCGACAAAATTAACAATTTAATTGGATTCAAGCATGCAGTAACGGTAAATGTTACTTGGTATATCGTCACAAAGCAAAAACTGCCCATTCCTATCACGATAAATTGTTTTTAGCGATTGCCATTTTTACATTTTATGACGAATGTATAGCACGTGAAAAGATGTCCTTCGGCACTTCCGGCAGTGCTTTTTTAGGTAATTTAATGATTTTGAAAGAATTGTCAACAAAGTTTAATTTGTGTTGTAAAAATTCTGATGGAATTCGTATATATAATACACTTCCGCGTGGATCGGACAGTATTAACTCACTGATTATACCGATTCGTTCTCGGCTTCGCACCTGTCAAACATCGCTAGCGTAAATTGTTGCCATCGTAAACATGTGTGGCAGTTCAGGCACATTGGTATCAAAATACATTTCTCAAACTTAATTAGTAATTAGGTAACCGTATCGTAAATGTAAATTACGTTATGTTGGTGTTATTATTTTTATTTTATACATTTATTTGACACGAAACTTACATTTACATGACAAATGACCTATTTAATATAAAATAATGCCCCTATATTGCCCCCACGAGATACAGGTAACTACTTTTACCTGAACTGAAAACAGCATGCAATGGACGACATTTTTTAGAGAGGGTACCTGTGTATTTCTCCCCGATACTCTGATTTACAGACTAATATCAAAATTTTAACACTGGGTTATCATTCTATGAACATTACAGTAGCTTTGTATTATTTTTTTGAGAAGTTTCAAATAACTATATGAAAAATATTTGCGCACTCCCATCTGGATATTATTTACTGAATATTTTTTTCCTAAGTACAAATTTTTTTAATTTTGGGGGCTAAACTGCATTTTGTATCAATATTTAACATAATGGGATAAAGCTTATTCCATGTATTGGAAGAAAACATTAAAATTTCAATATTACCATTTTCATCCAGGTAACAACCAATATGGCTGTACCTAGTCCTTAAAACGGGACACATAAATAAAGTTTAGTTAAAATGGCACAAAAAGGCAATGTAGTCACAAAAAAGCAATGTAGTCAAACTAAAAAGAAATAGATAAGATACCGGGATAAGAAAAAGAGGAGGAAATTGGGAAATAACTATTGTTTCAGATAAGTGTCATATATCATCTGATTTCATGTACACAATTATTATTATCTATATTCTTTCGAAAGTAACTATTTTTTTAAATGCATGCAATTACGGCTTCATATATTAGAATAAAATAATAGTAATGTGATTCTGTATTCGATTAAACACTGGTAGGAAAATCATAACCTGGGTTATACAAAAATTTTCAATCTACAAATCTATAATTTATTTTGTTAATATATATAGTTTTGTGTAATTTTGTATAATTGTGACTCGTTTACAGTACATATTTATTTTAAAACTGTAACTACATTTTGAATGAAAGTATGATAATATAAACTCTACTAGCAACCTTCCATTTGGTTCAAAATAATACACCCAGGTCTCATCACCAGTGACTATATTATCAAAAGCGTTTTTACTATATTTTGGGTACATTTTGAGAAGTTATTTTGCCATTGTTACACGCTTCTTCTTTTAGGTGTTTCTTCAAAATTGCATGAACTCTTGCTAACGACAAGTTTGTCATTCGAGCCAATGGTCTTACGGTGAATCGAGCATCAGTTTGGAGGATATTTCTGATTTTTTGCTATGTTACCTTTGGTCGTAGTTGTTGCAGGACGACCTGGGTGAGCATCATCTTTCAGTTGCTGCTGCCCAAGCACTAAATTTACCTACCCACCTACAAACAGTCTTGTGAGACATTTGGCCCTCCCCATAAATGTCACACAGCTCGCGGTGAATATCTACAGCCTTCATGCCGAGTAATGACCCACCTTTTATATAGGCCCTAATTTCATGAACATTTTCAGCTCGTTTTCCTGTCATTTTGTGTCTAGTCTAACGAATAGGCTATGAAACGATGTACACTGTACCGAGGCCAGTGAACGTGTGGACGAGATATTTACCTGTGTCACGAGCCAGTGATCACTCAATCGACACGAGGTGGTTTTGTCCATAAATTGCACGATTTCCGCGAAATAAAGCTCAAATGACATTATTTATGGAACACCCCTCGTACGTGCGTACATACCATTTATCAAATTTGTAAACATGGAGAAGTATTTAAAACGAATATTATAAGATATATAACGCTATAATACGTCACGTATTATTTACATGCATGAATCAGGTTTTCATTTTTTGCAACTTATGATAATTTCTGTGAACAAAATGGCTTTCTGGACCACTGGAAAATTATGTAACAAGATGTAGCAATGCAAATAAAAAGTAATCCCACATTGATTCAACTTTCCATGCAATGATTCGGGAAACAACGTTTAAAATACCAAGACCCATGATATTATGTAGAATACAATCAATATAACTCCAAACAAAAATTGAATAATCAACCTATAATCCAAACTCAAAATCGATTAAACTATGGATAAAGGCAAATATGTACACCGATATCCTTGAAAAAGTACAAAAGAATTAGACCAGGTATTTCAATCATAGCAATATCAGCAAAGGAAAAATTTACAAGGTTACCCTTGAAAACGAGAATAAGATAGTTGTTCTTGAATGTCAGACTATATCTCTGTCCCTAGTGATATTTACTGTGGTCGCAAAAGCCACCTTAAATCACTTTGATCACAATGATATAGAATATCAATATATGCTACAAGCACGACGCTGTTGTTATAAAGAGATCTAACGATTACACAGACTAGAAAATAATCCGTGTCAATTGTATAAAACAAATCGTTTCCATCAATATCTCAAGGTTGCGTATTATGTTAGCCTATCAAGAACTTCCATGTCTTTATTATTTCTTAATGAATAGTTATTTCCTTTTCACGAGAATTACTAAGCAACAGTGAGAAAACTGAGACTATGTTATCCTCTTTAGAAATGATATGTATGTGTCTTCAGTACATATATCAGATACAAGCTGTGGGCTTCAGAGAGAGGACTTCTTATTTAAACAGGTTTGTTGTTACTTTGTTATTCTGTATCTTTGTGTGATGTAAAGATGGACGTTTTTGAGTTTGCTTATTAGTGTGTTTACTTGTGATGACAATGATGACTCGGTTCTCATTTGGAGGATTGATGCTTACTTGGATGTCACCAAGATTACATCTTCCGGAACACCTGGGCTTATTCTCCTGTAGTTTTACGAGAGTCTCCATGTAAATATTTCCTTTGTTCCTATTTTGCCCCTTGTTTAATCGATTTTGAGTTCAGATTATGGTTTTGTTGACGCTTTGGTATTCTCTGATTTTTGTTGATGGTCATATATATCTCTTTTGAGTAGTGGCACGATTTATGATATACAAACTTTACTCGTTATTTGAAATTAACAATTTCTCCTCTAATATTTGAAAATAATTTAATCTTGCTTGTAAGAGGCATTTTTATTGGCTTAGAAATGTGTGTTATCACCTTAGAATGTAAAAAATGACGTCACCATTTGTAACGTCGTTTTTGATTTGTTGATACAACTTTAACAACGTAATGTTTTCTAGGAGGAAATAGTCAAACATTAAAAGAGGATTTTCACAAGCATTATGTAGAAAAGATCAAATTAAAAGGATTAACTTTTAAACAATCGGAGTGTACTCTAAATAAACCGAGGAGTGGTTTATGATGAGAGTACACTCCGATTGTTTAAAAGTTAATCCTTTTAATTTGATCTTTTCTACATAATCCCTGTGAAAATCCTCTTTTTGTGTTATGGCTCAATAACATAAAAATAGATTGAGGTTAATCCTTAATGAACATTTACAAATACGTCTTCATTTTAAAGAATGGCACGCGGAAATGGCACAATACCGATGTTTTCACGAGTGTAAGCACTAGTGTAATCATCAACATATTACTTCACACAAGAGAAATATATATCAATAATGGACCTTTGCTGAGGTCAATATGGTTTTATACCAACCTGGTAAAATCAAATATTAACCGATGGCTTTAGCCTGAGGTTTATATTTTGAATTCTACCAGATCGGTAAAACACCATTTTGACCGAATCAACGGTCCTTAATTTTTATATTAGAAGTGAAACTTGTTTGCAAAAGACTTAAATTGAATTTATATCTGTCTTGATAAAGAATGAAATTTGCAGTTGCATGCAAGGGTACTATAACGTCACAATGATTATGAGGTCACAAATGCAATATTGACTCAGTGTTTCTAAAAATAGAAACATCAGGTTGATTTCGCAAAATATGGATCTCCTATCTTAGCCATTGAGAATTGAGGAAAGATATATTTTTTAAATATTGACGAAAATGTTGCTGCGCCAATCGGTAGCTCGGTAGCGTAACCTTTGTAGCCAGATCTTAATGACTAACTTCACTGTAAGTTAAAGTTATAGACATTCTATTGTTTGTTGGTATTGACTTGTAAGATCTCCTAACAAAATAGGATATCAGTTATGTGGTTTTGTAAATACCTTATTTTCTGTATTGACAAAAATGTGTAGCACTCAAGTAAATCTCACGCTAAATAACGGCAACCAAATTGTGTGCTTTTGTTGAATAACTGCACAGATCAATAAATATGTTTTCGACAAACCAACAAAATTTAATATCCTTTTAACAAAATTTGTCATTTTTGTTTTTATGTTTTTTATTTTGTTTTGTTTGTGTTGTTGTTGTATATACATATACTCATTATAAACTACTTATCATATACAATGATCAGAATGTCAACAAAAGGTTAAATACTAAAAGGAGATGGAGTCTGTGCTTCTCTGATAATAGGTATTGGTATTCTTTATCAGAAATGTCTTTGCTCGATTCTTCAACGTTGTATAAGTGATATTTAAGCTTAAACATTAACTATTTGACTGGCTACATTAGCTTTGATTGTTTTCATATACATCCGCATACCGTGTTTTATTTTTTGATACGTAAAACATGTAATTCTATACTTAAGAATATATCAAACAACATAGCTCAGATATCTCTACTGGTTGTGAAAATATTGTATGAATAAAGACACACAATGATATCATTATATGTATTATTAGTCTTTTCTTTGAGAGATATGTTTTACACATAAACATATATTTCTCAATGCACGAATCGTGAAATACATTTGTATCGCTAATGAAATAAAACACGCATACCTTTCGGAACACCTGGTCTGATCTTCTTGTTCTTTTTCAATGGTTTCTTTATAAATCTTCCTTTTTCGATATTTTTTAACTGGTTTAATCGATTTTGAGTTATGTTTATGTTGTTGACGCTACGGTATTTTCTGATTTTTTTTTCAAATCTCTTCATTGTTTTTAAAAAATTAACAAATGTGTATTTCTAATATCCTATTAATCAAAATAAATGTATATCGTGATTAAAGAAAATTAGTCAAAACAATATATATCATTGTTGCATTTAAAGATGATAAAATATATCTATGACTGTTTTATGACCTCTCCTTTCGTAGCTAATTTTTTTTTTTTTTTTTTTAATTTCTATATATATATAAACAGGACCGAAGCAGTGAGAGTTGTATATATACTTTTCTATCTTACATTGGTGTACGGGGTCTATATCTAAACTCATTCAAACGTGCCTTTCCTTTTAATATGATTTAAAAACCTCTGGTTAATTAACATCATAAAGCCATATACACAAACGACATGATATATACATAAACGCATCCGTAATTTATAACTCGGTGTAGTAAAAGCAGCTTTTTATGGGCGCTTGATCGTCGATTGCTATTCGATAATGATACATTAGGGCCTGTCTCAGTCCAGTTGGCAGATTCTGTTATCTGAGACAAACTACGTAAGTGTTTATCCAACTAAGATATCGTGTTAGTTCAGCACGAATTAACACGATCAATGCCCAGTAAACTGATACTTCGACCTGAAGCACGTAAGTAAAGGAGTACATAATATGCACTTTGCCAATTATATTGATTGCTCTTAACTTGATCAGTCTTTTATCCGACGTCCGTATGTTATGTTTAAACCCTCCCATTACCTGGAAACCTAGTGCATCGAACTTTTGATCTGCCATAACGAGATTGTAGATCGCAGCGGCATGTGCCCAGACAAGAAGCATCATGTGTCGGTACAGATTAAATGAAGGGCTTGAAGCGAAGATTATATAACCTGCTATTCACCAGATATACATTTCACTGGAATCAACATAGGAGAGGATGTAGATCCAACACTAAGAATTGAGGTATGTATTGAAAACAAATCCATCAGCGGACAAAGTATGTACTATATTTTCGTAGTACACGATTTGAAATTATACAGAACTACTTTAATTTTACTTCTAAATTCATCAATTAAAGGGGTTTTACGCACCTGACCCTTCTGCTTCTACATTAGTTTAGAAATTTGGATTCCCACCTTTTGGCCCCTAGCATCACTGAAGAGTCCTTCATTTTTTCGTCATACTGTATATATTACTAAATTCAAAAGGTGCAGCACGTGTGTGTAACGTCATCTGAATGAATTTGAATTAGTGTCCGTATATATATATATCACTTCCTATCGTGGTATATATGATAAAGCAGAGGTTAAACCAAAAAGTCCATGTGGGTAAACACGATCATTACTGAATAATTGATTTACCAAAATTCAATTTTCAATGATAGTTTATGTGAAAACAAAATCAGAGAGCGCCAACAAAACCATAACCCGAACTCGAAATGGATTAAACTAGGGACAAAATATGAACAAAGGAAAGCATACATAGGAAGAGTAAGACCAGGAACTCCTCAAGTGTAAGCGTCCATTACTTCATCGAAAACTGCCGTCATATGAATTAAATAAATTATAAGTAATGCCATTTCCTTAAAGTGAGAACCGGAATATTAAAAATTAAAATAATAATTCGATCTTTATACAACTCCCCTCGAAAACTGTTCACATATGAATTTAGTAAATTATAAGTAATGACATGTCCTTAAAGTGAGAGCCGGGGTATTGACAATAAGAACATAAATCGATCCTTAAACAACACAACGACTGCATATTTCCCAATGAGATCATGAAGGCGCCAACAGTCTTTGCAACCTGTATCTCCAGAAACACAATGTTGTAAGGCTGTCTGTCGGCTATTGACAGCACAAAGGACACGAATAACCGGAACGTTCATATAAGAATCAACATGATACTTGACCCCATATTCCATGTGTTACCGTCTACTCCTGAGACTTAACAAACGTTCTAATTAGACATGAACCAATAACTAATCAGGTGACCGCTGGCACTAAGCATTGAAGTATATGTAATATTTACCTGCATGTCAATTTTATACTGTTTTAGTTTTAAATAATGTATGAAAATAAATTAGAAAATACGGAAGCATTAACAAAATCATAATCCGAACACAAAATCGATTAAAACTGGGGCAAAATATGAACAAAGGAAAGATTCACATGGAGACCCTTGTAAAAGTACAAAAGAATAAGACCAGGTGTTCCGGAAGAGTACTCGCCATGTAAATCTTTGTCACATACACTTACACTGTTATGATCAGTAGATTATAAAATCCCAACTGAAGGTATATAAATTATGGCATCGGTGTGCTCTAAATCATCATCCTAAAGTGGTTATTTATCATCTTTTGTAGCTGTATGCTATACAAAACCTGAGAGGTGTGAAATTATTTATCAGGTAGGTGTTAAAAAGGGACTAAAATATAAAATTCCATCGCCCCCTTTTGTTTATCAGTATCTTTCCGACTCAGTTTTCTTCGATCGTCGTTTGATGCACGGTTCGTTTTCGCCCGTTTCATCTCGTCTGTGAAATATAATTAAGTGCCGTTCATTTAATGACAAATTGCAGTGAAGCGTATTTTTATTTTACATGTTTATGTAAGCCAAAGATTTAAGTATACTCATTACCATACGCCGATACTCGCAAACCTAAACGTCGAACATGCAACAGAGATCGAATATATTAGTACTTTACGCGTATGAGGTCACGCCAATTTTCAACAATTTCATCATTTACAATTAAAAGATAAACATGGCTATGGTTATTTTCCAGGAAAAATAATTCCAAAACAGTTTGAACAAAGTAACTAATGAAAGTCACTGAGTAATGTAGACGAGTCCTCCAACAATCAAACAGTTTCAGTTCAAAGTGGAGTTTGTCTCGCAAATGACGGTGTAGGTTGTATCTAGACAACACCATACGATGGGGGTTTATTTCAAATAAATAGTTCAGAGGTATTGCCAAAGCAATGGCTCTCTAAGCTAACTAACGTATGTTTTATCAGACCTATGCGAATATACGCTCGTACCTGAAAGTGATTCTTCCTTTTACAATTGCCAACTAGAGTTCAAACGTAAGAGCCGGGTTATCTCATTTCTATCTGCTTCAATTGATTGTTGTGAATTTAAAAATAATAAACGGCCTTCGCTGGCCTAATGTTTACCTATCATATATACTTAGGGTCGGTTGTATACGAGTCCGTTCTTTTTCGAAAACCACAGTGATACTTAACGTTGAAGGCGTGACTCCACTACAGCAAGGCCTCTGTTTAAAGGCCCAATATACATAACTTCAGAATTTTTTTGTGATTCTGAAAAATTCTGAAAAAAAAATCCAGTTGATAACCATGCAAAAAATAAGCCTAAAACGAACTTACAAGGGACTCTTGACAGAAAAATACAAAAAAATGAAAATAATTCAGGTGGGGCCCACTTCAACAACAAGCCGAAGCTAGAAGACAGTTCAAAATGGACGCGTGTTTACAAATACCGAGTTTCAACAGAACTGCTACTGTACCGGTAACCGCGTAAGAATTCATCTTGAATGTTGCTGATATCCGTTAATCTTAACTAAATATATAATAATAAAAAGTTATAAAGCTTGATTTTCGCTTTAAGTTTTGCCGAAAGTTGCGTATATTGGGCCTTTAACGGTCACTCTGAAAGCTGATGGTTGAGGATTGATATTGTTTATATTTATCCTAAAATCGAAACGTTTAACAAATAATTGACGTTCTCATCTGCCGACAGTATCGCCATATGAATCCAGTTATCCAAGATTTTGCTCCCTTTCTCTGTCTATGTGGTAGGTATTCCTATTTGAAATGTGTTCTCTATACTAAATTCAATACCATTTGTGTTGGCTTGAACAATAACAAAGTGGCATTTCTAAATCCGGAACAGTGACATGGAGAAGTGAAATTGGTGTTTTTAACAGTGTCTAATGAAGTCATAATGCCCCTGGCACACTTGACCGGATTGGGCCTCCGATCGTCAAACGGTTGACATTTTTTGTATAGCTGGTGATGTTCGGAACATTCGTTTCACGTCAGGTGATGTGGGGTGCGTTCGTCTGCATCCGTTACACCTAAAATTGAAACAGACTGTGACGAACAAGAATATTCGTTGGTTGTCTTGTGCATATCCGTTGTCCTGTGATTGTTCGTAATTCCTTCGTTTATTTTGTATTTGTACGTGGGGGGGGGGGGGGATTTATTGTCTAGTCCATAGATGAAACTTGAACACACACGCCACGCATTATCCGGACCTTAAACGAACACCCTAACGGACAAACAAAGGACATGGCGGAGATCGAAGCAGTCAGCAATGCAACTTTTCGAGAACTGGTCCGGTGGAGAAATGCGTATACCTTGTTATTTCCTGCACGCGCACGTTCATGTCCGTAAGGTGTTCGGTTTGTCCGGAATGCATCCTGCACGCGTCCTGCTTGGCCGGTTCATGTTCGTTTGTTGTTTGTCACTCATCCGGCTGGTTGAACTGTAACCGTGCGTTACATGTTCGCTATCGGTACGTTTCAATCGTTTCGTGTTCGGTGCAAGTACGTCAGTAGTATGAGTTTTCTTTTACCGGACTGACAACTTTGCCACCGGATAACACCAGTTTACAAAAAATCCTATAGATTCTACGTTGATGTTCGGAACCCAAATCCGGTCCAGTGTGACAGCATCGTCGGAAACAGGGGCTTTACAAAAACAGCATCCGTGTTGTCCTGTTTCTCTTTCTGAATGTCTTTGCATGCTGACGTTGAATGAATTTGATACTTGTTTCGGACTTATATCAACTTCGGCCTGTGATATAAAAATTCAAAAAAGGAACTTGATTTAATCGCAAATAGTTATGCCTGAGAGAAATTCAAAAAAATGTCTGCATAATAGAGCATCAACATAATTTAATGTATCTACTTTTTATACATTGTAACAAGTCATGCATGCCAATAACATCACAAATGCATGTTGACGTCGGACGTACCTGATTCCCAAGTTCAACGGGTCCCGACCAATTATCTAATCCGCCTGTTGTTATATTTGCCAGTACTTCTGTTGTAAGACCACGGAGAATGGTTGGTACCGGATTACTGCTGCTACCATACATCATTCAGCTGCTCAGTGTAGGGGCTACAGAGGGTGACCGCTTTACGTCACTGGCCGTATTCGCCGGACGTGTCTGGTCAACAAACATTATAACACATTCCAACATGGCATCATTAACGCTGTGTGGTATGAAGTGTACCACGGACGGATGTTCGTCATTTACCTATGACGTCACAGATGAATCGTGTGTGACATATTCTACGTTAATGTGTGACATTGCCGGTGCCACGGTCAAGGCCACAGTTCTCTACTTCTCTACAAGTTTCCAAGGTAACTTCTTCAATAAATTATTAATACTTCCAAAAGATTTAAAACACAGGCAGTTTCAAGCTGATATTAACGAAGTTTGATTTAAATCAATGTTATTGGTAGATAAACATGTTTTCTTCTTGGAACAAATAGAGCGTTCATGTTATTCTTTAAAAAAAAAAAACTAAAATAAAATTATTATTGAAACTATCATCATTGCTATTAAAAACTTTGACCAAGAAATCGGATACGAGATATCAAAGCACATACTTATATCTTTAAATCGGGGAACAGAATGAGATACCATAGTGTGTGACGTTACATGGTGTCGTTACAGATGGCTGTTTAGTCGCAGATCCTGTCGGTGACAAGAGGATACAATTATCAACAGGTGTCTGTGTCCGTGTACTGTGTGATACCGACGGTTATACGGTAGGTATAACAGCCATCAACAGGTGTCTGTGTCCGTGTACTGTGTGATACCGACGGTTATACGGTAGGTATAACAGTCACCAACAGGTGTCTGTGTACTGTGTGATACCGACGGTTATACGGTAGGTATTACAGCCACCAACATGTGTCTGTGTCCGTGTACTGTGTGATACCGACGGTTATACGGTAGGTATAACAGCCACCAACAGGTGTCTGTGTACTGTGTGATACCGACGGTTATACGGTAGGTATAACAGCCACCAACATGTGTCTGTGTCCGTGTACTGTGTGATACCGACGGTTATACGGTAGGTATTACAGCCACCAACAGGTGTCTGTGTCCGTGTACTGTGTGATACCGACGGTTATACGGTAGGTATAACAGCCACCAACAGATGTCTGTGTCCGTGTACTGTGTGATACCGACGGTTATACGGTAGGTATAACAGCCACCAACAGGTGTCTGTGTCCGTGTACTGTGTGATACCGACGGTTATACGGTACGTATTACAGCCATCAACAGGTGTCTGTGTCCGTGTACTGTGTGATACCGACGGTTATACGGTAGGTATAACAGCCACCAACAGGTGTCTGTGTCCGTGTATTGTGTGATACCGACGGTTATACGGTAGGTATAACAGCCATCAAAAGGTGTCTGTACCCGTGTACTGTGTGATACCGACGGTTATACGGTAGGTATAACAGCCACCAACAGGTGTCTGTGTACTGTGTGATACCGACGGTGATACGGTAGGTATAACAGCCACCAACATGTGTCTGTGTCTGTGTACTGTGTGATACCGACGGTTATACGGTAGGTATAACAGCCACCAACAGATGTCTGTGTCCGTGTACTGTGTGATACCGACGGTTATACGGTAGGTATAACAGCCATCAAAAGGTGTCTGTACCCGTGTACTGTGTGATACCGACGGTTATACGGTAGGTATAACAGCCACCAACAGGTGTCTGTGTACTGTGTGATACCGACGGTTATACGGTAGGTATACGCAAACGTCAGAGAAGTGTACCGTTGGTTTCCGACGATGGTAGGCAATAAGCTTGATCTATTGGTAAGACAGTGACATCAGGAGAAAAAATTAAACTACAAGATAATGCGGATGTCTGTTCAGGACGAAAGAGCACATTAAACGCAAATGTTCAGCATGGTCAAAAACTGAAAAGTGGTAAAGGAAAAGTAGAAGCATTAGAAGAAGTTCGATTATGTATCTGTTCGAATGGTAAGAGGTCATTCACCATAAACCCTTAGATCATCGGTGTCACCATGTTCAGAAGACCATTAAGGATAAAAATATGGTATGGCGAGTGAGTGAGTGATGGAAATACCAGCACTACACGTGTATTATCATCATACAAAACGGTACCTAGGCAGGGACAGGAAAAATGATTGACGGAAAGGTGTGACAGAGGATTGTTAACAATACCCACTAGTCAATAATTAAGACGAAGAGACAACACATGCAGGACAACTGTCTATTTGTGGTTTCTGAAAGCAGAGAAAATATCATGGGGCGTATAAGTATATGGCCGGGGCGCACTAATGATTTAAAGAAATGCAAGAGTCTCTTCTACGGAATATTGACACATATATCGTTAACTCTGTCAATGCTTCTCGGACCATTGTGATCAAAATGACGCTGTCCTGAAAAGATTTCTTGTGATGGAAACAGAGAGGCTACGTGTCGAAAGCGAGGAGTTAAGTACAAAGCTGTCTAATAGGCATTGTCGACCTGTCATCTTTTGGAGCCTTAGGGATATAATTGGATAAAAAACGTTGCTAAATAAGTAACATGTAATGTAAAAAAATCATTAAATTGATTTATAAAACAAATCGTTATATATATTCAAAAGAGAAAATAACAAGTTGCATTGATTCTAGATATGTCCATGTGTATTTCTCAAAATAAAGTCACAATAGTACAACTATGTATGAAGGGCAAAACGAAACCAAGGTTATCAAAATAAGCGTCAAACAATATCTTATTAACTTGTTTTAAGTCAACATCTTAATACATTGTATACATATTTTATGTTTATAAGGTATCACAAAAAAGGTTTGACGGAAGCGAGAATTTTAACCGAACCTGGTTGGAATACAAGAACGGATTCGGTAACATCAGTGGTGAACTTTGGATGGGTAAGGTTTGTCTTTATCAGGTGGTTATGAACTTTGGATGGGTAAGGTCTGTCTTTATCAAATGGTTATGAACTTTGGATGGGTTAGGTCTGTCTTTGTTTATAGGGTTATGAACTTTGGATGGGTAAGGTCTGTCTTTGTTTATAGGGTTATGAACTTTGGATGGGTAAGGTCTGTCTTTGTTCAAAGGTTATGAACTTTGGATGGGTAAGGTTGGTCTTTATCATAGGGTTATGAACTTTGGATGGGTAAGGTCTGTCTTTGTTCATTGGCTTATGAACTTTTAATGGGTAAGGTTTGGTCTTTCCCATGGGGTTGTGAACTTTGGATGGGTAAAGTCTGTCTTTGTTCATGGGCTTATAAACTTTTAATGGGTAAGGTTTGGTCTTTCCCATGGGGTTGTGAACTTTGGATGGGTACAGTCTGTCTTTGTTCATGGGCTTATGAACTTTTAATGGGTAAGGTTTGGTCTTTCCCATGGGGTTGTGAACTTTGGATGGGTACAGTCTGTCTTTGTTCATGGGCTTATGAACTTTTAATGGTTAGGTTTTGTCTTTCCCATGGGCTTATGAACTTATAATGGGTAAGGTTTGGTCTTTCCCATGGGCTTATGAACTTTTAATAGTTAGGTTTTGTCTTTCCCATGGGCTTATGAACTTTTAATGGGTAAGGTTTGGTCTTTCCCATGGGATTGTGAACTTTGGATGGGTACAGTCTGTCTTTGTTCATGGGCTTATGAACTTTTAATGGTTAGGTTTTGTCTTTCCCATGGGCTTATGAACTTATAATGGTTAAGGTTTGGTCTTTCCCATGGGCTTATGAACTTTTAATGGTTAGGTTTTGTCTTTCCCATGGGCTTATGAACTTTTAATGGGTAAGGTTTGGTCTTTCCCATGGGCTTATGAACTTTTAATGGTTAGGTTTTGTCTTTCCCATGGGCTTATGAACTTTTAATGGGTAAGGATTGGTTTTTCCCATGGGCTTATGAACTTTTAATGGGTAAGGTTTGGTCTTTCCCATGGGGTTGTGAACTTTGGATGGGTACAGTCTGTCTTTGTTCATGGGCTTATGAACTTTTAATGGTTAGGTTTTGTCTTTCCCATGGGCTTATGAACTTTTAATGGGTAAGGTTTGGTCTTTCCCATGGGCTTATGAACTTTTAATGGTTAGGTTTTGTCTTTCCCATGGGGTTGTGAACTGTGGAAAGGGTAAGGGCTGTCTTGACCATAGGGTTATGAATCAATAGGCTTTAGATTGGATTTTGGGGAACTCTTGTGTAGTACCTATTTCGAGAACTTTATAGATTTCAATGACCAAAATATAGTTCTTTCAATGATCAAAATATAATACTTTCAATGTACAACACAGACTGTCAATATGTATTAATGGAGAATCGGGTTTGTCACGTAACTAAATACAAAGAACACAAGAGTACATATATGTATTAAACTATCGCTATCAATATTGCCACATCACACATTGTCCATTACAGGAAACGACCTGTTGCATTACCTAACGAGTGTGAGGCCACGGCAGCTGAGGGTTGAGATGGAAAACTGGCTCGGAGAACAAAAGTACGCCGAGTACACTGTGTTCTCGGTGGCGGACGAGGCCGATAAATACCGACTGACGCTCTCCGGATTCTCTGGTGACGTCTGTAAGAATTTCTTTTTCCTTCGTTTCCTTATGTATAAGATACAGATGTCCAGAGTAATTTTGCATCCCCATTTCACGTAAAGTGACGTCAAAATGGCTGAGCAATGACGACTTTCCTTGATGCAATGTGGTAGAGACGATATGATGAAATTAAAACTTTTACTGCATACGTTAGAAAGATAAGATTAGTTTTTTTCTAAGTATACTGTACATTGTTTGCAAATATGTGTATGTTAAATATTGCCGACTGATTCGTTTTCGTCAAAAAAGGCAAAAAAAAACACGTTGATATTTTTAAGAAAAAGGCCAGTCCAAACGTAGTTTCATGGTTTCTGAGTTTATTCTGAGAGAAGAATTATTTTCTTTCATGACCAAAAAGTTGGAACATTTCACATTTGAGTTTTTCTACAAAATCCTCGGCAAAACCTCTTGTTTTTACCAAATTTGTACCTCCTCGAGTGGACTAATGCTGTCTATTACGAGTACCTGAATATGTTTGTTATAGTTTCCTAGTCTGAGCTGAAATGATTTTGAAATGTTTGTAGCGTGGACATACATTTCACACTTATATGTATTAAATTAGAAATGTTGTAGTTTAGTTGTGTTTTGTTTAGAGTTATATAGTAGTGAGCTAGGTATATGTATACATAGGGTGTGTCTAGGGTGTGTACATATATGTGTATACACGGGGCAGCAGGGAGCTAGGTGTCCATATAAGGAGTTGTTTACGTACTGTATTACCGGGAAGCTGTGTATTAGGGGCCAGTTTGATTGACAGATTGCATAAGGCCAGTATAAATTTAGTAACAGATTCCTATTTATAACTAGTGTAAGTCGCTGCTTTAGCCAATCAGAGAGAGTGCGGAGCGAGCTCTAAGTAGGTCGGAGGAGCGAGAGGAGCAGGGTTTAACCAATCAGCGTGAGTGAGGAGCGAGAGAGGAGCCGAATCTAGGTCGGAGGAGCAGATGTTAGCCAATGAGAATGCAGTATGAAAGTGGTATATAAGGGGTGACAGTAACGGAAACGAGAGAGATACACTTTACTTTGAGAAATACTCCACGCAACTTGTGATCGGATTTATGGGATGTACTTAGCGTGTTCTTATAACTACGGAATACATTATGACTGGGAATTATCGCCCGTGGATATTATGTGAGACAGCGTGCTCTGGATGCTAAGTGTGTACGTGTTTACTTCTGAATGGGATTTATTTGAACTTTATGTATATGTTGAACTTCATGGATGTGTAAATAAAACGATGTGAACTTTAGTCTGGTGTTACAGTTGTCCCTGCCGTAGTCAGCTTTCCATCTCGAACTTATATTAATAGCGTCTCGTGTATACCCGAGTGGATAACGCTACATGTTTATTCACTAATGACAAGAAATATCCAGTTATATGTTCAGTTGTCACATAAGAATCATAACAGATTATAGGAATATATATGCTTTTCTTCTGACATTTGATGTGTTTTCATATGAACTACCGTTTGATTTTTTTATTGACAGTGGACATGTTTTCGGTAATGCATGATGGTCAAGCGTTCAGTACAGTGGACATGGATAACGATCTATGGGTGAGCGGTGCCTGTGCGGAGACTGCGTCTAGCGGCTGGTGGTACAAACAGTGCTACACGTGTAACCTGAACGGCCTGTACATCGCGGACACGGGAGTAGACGACTCCAACTCACTTGTCTGGTTCTTCTTTACACCTGGCCTCCTCGCAAGACCTCTCAAAAAGTCGAAAATGATGTTCAAATAATCTTTTCAGCTTCAATAATTCGTTGTTATCCAAGTGATAGGAACATAATGTATTGATTTATTTAAGAATGAAGTTTGTCGTGTGGAACGACAAACGTCGAAAAGACTCACCAGTTGCTGATGGTTATGTAATAATGGACGCCGCTGAGTGCTGCTATTAATTGAGAGTCTTGTTAGTTAAAACATTATAAGGTTGTCCTTCCAATTTCTTTCAACTGATTTTGTGGAGTTACAGGTAGACTCCTTCTTTCGTTTTCCATTATGTTTTTATCTATTTTTTGAAAAGTTAAATAACCATTTTATTATTTCGCATAGCAGTGGCAGAAATGACCCAATCTTTTTTGCATGAGAGTATGTGTGTTACCCCTTGTAGTCGATTGGTTTGGGTTTTTTTTTTTGCATTAATACCAAAGTTTATACTGAGTTATTGAAAAAGTTATGAGATACTTGCAATGTTCCTTAATTTAGAATTCCAAATCTTTGAGGTTTTAAAATCTAATATATAGGCCTACAATTTTGAGAAATACTTGCATTCCATTTATCCTCAAAAAATCCTTTTCTTCAATATTCTCCCTGCTGGTAATAATAGTTACATCACTATCGAATTCAAACAGTGTGACAAGTCATTATTACGGAACTAGATTTTTATATGTAACATTCCGACGCCCACACCTTGCTTTTGGAACGTCTTTCTCAGTTATCCGGATTAGAACCTTATCTTGATGTCAGTTTTATTTTTAAATACAATAATCCATCTAATAAAAATTATATTTTCACTTCGCTCACGTTAACTGATATATCGCATCGCTTGTACATATCAGTTATGAGGATGTTATTTTAATTAAATGATACAATAATTAAAGAAATATTCTCTATGTCGTAAGCAAACGCCTTTTACCTGTTTTGACGGGATATCTCCAAACAGGGCATCACGTTGCGTTTTGTTCTGCTGAAGTGCTTCCTTAGTTCCAGTTGTATCTGGTTCTAATTCAAAGGTTTTCTCGTTTATCTACAGCATTTTTAAACCGACGTTGATCACATACTTTGAATGAATTCTACTCATCAAAAGTTTAACTTCAATTAAAGAACAAGTTTGGTTTGTCATCTATGATAGATAATTGCCCTTCCCTAGCTAGAGATGCTTCAAGCAATTTGGTTAAAATCCACTTGAGGATTTAGGAAAAGTAGCATATTAGAAAACATAATTCAATGTCAATTCTCCATTTGGAGCCCAGCCTACTCTCTTTCTCAAATCATCAAATCAAGTCAAATCATCTTTTTGAATTTAAGAAATGACTGCCTTTCCTTAGTGATGATTAAGAATGTATTTGATCGAAACATTCCAGGGCATTCGGGGAGAGTAAAGTTTTAAATCATAATTTCATATAAGTTCCCCATCCCATGTCACTAGGGGTCAAATTAACTCTGAATTTAAGAGATAATTTCTCGTCTCTAACGTTTTAGACCTTTGGCTGGAATTTATCCAAGCCTTAAGAAGGAGCAGTTTTATAAAGGAAAATTTTCCCTTAGTTCCCCTTTGGGGCCCTGCCCTCCAGTCCCCAGTGGTTGAATCATTTTTTTTGAATTCAAGATATAATTTCCCACCCCTAATGATGTTTCAAATCAAAACCCATTGAAGCATTAAGGAAAAGTAGCATTTTTAAGCAAAAATTTACCTAACTTCCTTTTGGGTTTCCATCCAAAAGTCCCCTGGACTTGATCAACTTTCTGAATTTAGGAAATGATTGCCCATCCCAAATAATGTTTAAGACCAAATTTGGTTTAAATTCGTTGAATTGTTAAGAAGGGGTAATGTTTTAAAGGAAAAGTTTACAGACAGCTGATGTTCACAATGATAGACAAAGCGAGATGACAATAGGTCATCTTGACCCTTTGGATCAGATGACCTAAGACGTCAGGAACAAACTTCACATCCAAAATACTAGATGGCTGTCATGTGGCCAATTTGCTTTTCTGATCCATATGGAATGCCATAAACAATAATAGAACAGTATCATGCATATCAAGTTCATTATATTCAACAGGTAGTTCCTAGGACATAACAGGAACAAAAGAAAAAAATAGCTTTTGGACAGAAAGAAGAGTGAAAATAAGACAGAAGCTGGGTTATCAAACAAAAGAGAGTTTGAACAGTCCGTCATCAGATGCTGGTGAGGTAAAAATCATATAAACAATCTGTTTTATCAATAATTTATTACGTATAAGCTTAATATTATAGTAGTGACACATATTCTGCTGTGATGGACATATATAAACTGGCAGTTTATCACTCCTTTATTACACCAAGATGAGTCTATTACAGTTGCCTGTCAAAAAAAGAGCTAATCAATGCTTTTTTATAAACCAAACATGAAACTTAAGCTTTGTTTGAAGAGGATGAATATCTATTTGAAAAACTTGACAGAATCTATCATTTGTAGGTATTTGGAACTCTTCCCCAAAGAGAAGAATGTATGTCGGAACCAAAGCTTTGGCAATGTTTGAAGTCCATTCTTGAGGTTATCCTATACCAATATATAACTAGACTGTTTTTTCTTCACCCTCGTACTCAATAAGTAGGTGATGACATTGTGACCACGATACCAAAAACTTCACAACATGTTTATCTAGCAGTTTGTTTATTTTACGAAGCAATATCAGGTACCAACTATTTCTTAGTGGTACAAAATAGATAATTTTGATGACCAAATTGAAATTACAAATCTTTCTAAATGATGTCATGTTTCGAACATATGTCAACAATGTACTAATATTTTAAACTCAAGCAATTTGTTTCTATGCATTTTCTAGTTAGGATTCAGAAGAAATCAAGTCTGAACTCGAACTGTTGGTCACTTTTATATTTATCTGCTTAATAAAGATCGAAGAAAAAATTCCAATATTTTGCGGTTTAAATCAACACTTTACAATTAACATTACATCAGTGCTACACGTTTCTTTTTAAGACAACATGCCTTGGTAAATACATTCATTTCAAACTTTAAAGAAAAATATTGCACTTTGACTTTATGAACCCATATGAGCAACCATATAAGGCAATTCTCAATGTTACACCACATTAAGTCTCTATCAAAAAAATTTATAGTTAATGAATTGAGAAAAGCAGTATTAAAAAAATGCCCTCACACCAAGCCTTTTTTAATTATGCTATGACCTTCACCAAATAGAACAATATATGTCTTCAGAAATTAAGAAACTTGTCCAAAGGGAGGTAAATCCTTCAAATGTAATAACTATTTCATACATAAAGGGAGGTAAATCATTCAAATGTAATAAATATTTCAAATATTATAAATGCAGCATCAGGAAACTACATATAGGAATATTACCCACTTCTGTTTATGCTTGAAAATATTAAAACATCAAATCTGTATGGGTTTATCTACATAATTGATACAAAACAAATTTATCAATACAATGACATTACTCAAAGCTAATCTGGTGTCTTGATACAATGGCTGAAAAGGTTCTCCAACATACATGTAGGATATGTGTTGAAGAATGCTATTTCATATTACATTTAGTTAAGCAATCTTTTTTAGTCCTTCCCTTTATGACCACATAACTTGTCATTATAACATTGATGTTTATATCATCAAGGAAAGCATTTAAAAAAATGCCTCCATGCATTTACATCATAAAATAACATGAAAAAAACTTCTTTTCTCTTTGCATGTCATGCACAGAAAACTCGGGCTTATTCATGTCATTTTAGAAACAATTCATCTTCTGACACCATGTAACCAATGATATCCCCATAACTGTTTCAATCATCTTCTCAATGAACACTCTTGTAGTCATTATAAACCATATTAAATTTAAGCTCAATTTTAAAATGTCCATTTGCATACTTCGACACATTTACTTTAGACTGTTAAGCGTGAACTATGTAATGATTTACAAAGCACGATTGATGTTCCAATTACTAGTACAATACCATGTGTGTGCTTTTTCACCTTCATAATGATTAAATATATATATCTGTGTCTCCTGTTACAGAAGAAATAAATAAGTGATTTACTAGCAAGGAAAATGAAATTTACACAAAAGAATAAATTGTAAGCACTGTAGATGAGAATGGCCTGTATTCCAAGGGTGCTCTATTTAGTCACCGAATATTCTGTCCAATCGTCCACATTCCACACGACAAACATCTTCAACATAACACATGGCAGCACAAACATGAATATACACTTCCTCTTACTATCTATCAATGAATCATTTCTTTTTTTCTTTCACTCCTCCTATAGCTTTGAAATGCTGGTAATAGTTCATTGTTACATCCAACATAAGGTCTTGTGTACACTCTGGTAACTCAGATGTGAATTGGCCTGGATAAAAAACATTTAAAGTTAAAATTTACCGTGGCACAAATACATCTAAACATAGTTCTTTTTCAGAAATTAAGAAAAACAGCTAGGTACATCTCATATAATATTAAATTGTTGCATTATCCTTTATTTATGGTAGATGTTTTTTATCAATGGCATACTTGCCAACCCTCCCTATTTAGGAGGGAGACCCCGATTTTGGATCCTAAAATGTTGCATTTTCAACTTTGAAATTTGCTTAACTGTTCCTGTTTTTAAAGATCTGATGATTTCTTCTTAAAGAAAAGATCAAAAGAAGCCACTTAAAAGTGTTATTTTCCCTCTGGATTTACATGTTTACATATTATTTATGTTTTCAATTCTGAGCACGCGTAATCTCCCCCATGGAAATTTCAAAAAGTTGGCATGTATGCAATGGTGACAACAGGAAGTCTTTTGAAGGAGAGATACATGTACAAATACATCCTTTGAAACTACAGTACAATGGCTGATCTTTCATAGAGTCTGTTTAACTCCTTCAACAGGATTCCTAAGGATATGACTTTCTTGCTAATTGGTACAGCCAGTTTTACATTATGAATGTAGCAGCACCAGTTTATTCACTCTATACACTGATCACTGATAGAACAGTCAAAGTATTCAGTCATCAAACTCAGAAATCCTAAATAACCTGATATAACTTAACTGTATTCATATCCTTTAAATTATGTACAATTCAGTGATCCTAAATAACCTGATATATCTTAACTGTATTCATATTATTCAACTGACCTACACATGTATAATGTAAGAGAGCCTGACAATAGTTAGAACCTACCTGGTGATCCTGAGAAGACTGTGAAGGGAGGTACCACCGTCTCCGGGGGTAACACAGTGTTGTCAGCAATAGCACAGCAATCTTTTAACACACATCTTCTACCCTGTTGAAAAATTGTACAACCATGAAGGGCTTTAGGCTTAATATCCCCTTAACAGAAAGTGAAAAGTAGTCTTACAGGGGCAAAGATGTATCAAAACACAAAAGACAGATTTAGATTTGAATATTGTTTTAGCTCTGTTCTGGTTATTCCTTTTAGAGGTCCTCTATTGTTTGCTCAACTTTCAAGTAAAATTATGGGGAAAATTTTCAAAATAAGATGGAGTCCAAGCCGAACATTGTAAGTCCAGCGCCTTTACTCATGAAACTGATCGAATACTAGGCATCGATTTTCTGCTAAACTGAATTTTTTCAGGTTTTAATTAATAATAACAAAAAAACATCTGTTTATGATTTGGGAAAATATGCAAGAAACTTAAAGCAGAAAACTGTTTTCAGTGTTGATATTTTGCTTTGATTGTTTGGTGTGAATTATACGAGTTGTAAGCGAGAAGGTTTAAGCACAGAATCCATGCTTGAGCACGAGAATGGTTTCGTGAATTATGACCCAGGACTCAGAACTCTGAATTTAACTAAGCTTCAATGTTATCTATGGATTTGTGCATGTGGTATTCTGATTTCCTTTCTCATTCAACTTCAGAAAAATAAATTAGTTAAATAAATATCCTACAATTAGTTAACAGACATAATGATCAAACTAAAATCATATGGTTAATTAAACATAGACTTTCCTTTCCAAAAAATAATTCTGATAAATTCTTAGTACAGATATGAAACAAACTATGACCAGAATGAAAGTAAAACTGTATGTTTTTTACTTACTATGACACAATTTTTGCCTATGTGTACATATGATCCCACTTGTGCAGCATTTACTATAGAATCCTCATCAATAAATACATGGTCTCCGATGTGAAGTGGGAAGAAGGCCACACTGGAAAACATTGGAAACACATGATAATGTCAAATTTTAAAACAAACCTTCATATTCCAATCCCAATTTCAATCTTTATTTTTAGAAATTGGATCAAATAAAAAAAACATGTGCAGTACTCAAAGAGTTGCCATCTATCAATTATAGTATCCAAAATACACTTGTACTATTAAGTAATGAACATTTGAAATTGAATAAACAAAAACACTGAAAATGGATGTATTTATTAATTGCTATATATCAGCTAGAGGAGAATTTTTGATAATTACAGTACTGGTCTTCTTTTCAAACCTTATGATGTTTTCATAATCATTGTGTAACATCGAGGCAGAACATCCAATCCACTTACAATATATTCAAGAAAACTTACCCTTTACTAAATTTCTTAAATGGAGGACGAATAACAGCTTTTCTACTGACGACACAATGCCGTCCAATTCTTACATTAGCCAAGTCACCACGTATTACACAGTCTGTCATTATAATAGTCTGAAAAATAATCAGGCAAACAGTTCAGTAATATGTCCGTCAAATGCTGAATGACCAATTGTTTGTAAGGTTGAAATATGAAATGTAAATGCATTTCCCTCATAAACAGTAAAGGAAAAATAGTTTTTCAAATATGATAGATCAATAAATCATGCAAGAAGTAACAAATATTGAAACCAAGTGGGTTCAAACCAAGTGGAATAAGTCCATTATTTATAAATCTAAGCGAAGTATTTAGAATGCTTCACTCAAATAATTACTAAATTAGGACGAAGACATCAAGCAGACAACATATCAGAAAGCAGACAAAGGGCCCTTACTCCAAGAGTTTCTGTCAAATATTGGTGATTTTTTTTAAGTATTATTGAACAGTACCTTCTTATGCAGTTGAATTTAATCTGTGAAAAATTAATGAAGATATTGTGTTGATATCATTTCAGAAAGTGTGTAAAGGGCCCTTTATTGAACTTATCCAAGCTATTCTATTTTAATCTGATGAAGTTGGAATATAATCTTAAACAACGGACCTGCATCACTCACCTGGTGTCAATCTCTTACTTGTAACCCTAAAGTCACCTAAAATCTACAACTGTCAGACATTCAGAAGAACATGTTAAGAATTAAACATATTTTACCTCTATGACCTTGAAAGCAAGACAAGGTTATTTTCAATCACGAACTTTGTTTCGCTTCTTCCAAGGAAGCTTTCAGCCAATTATCATGCTTCTAAGCCTTTTGGTATTTCATCAGAAGACGTTTAAAGGTTTCAACAGATTTGACCCTTGTGACCTTGAATATGGGTCAAGGTCATTTCTTTTCTCATTCTTTGTAGGGCTATATCCAAGGAACCTTTTAGCAAAATATCATGTTTCTAGTCTTTTTGGTATTTCAGAAGAAGTTGTTACAAAGGTTTTTAGAGATTTGATCCCTTTTTGACCTTGAATGTGGGTCAAGATAATTTCTTTTCACAAAGTTTGTTACACTTTATCAAAGGAAGCTACTTGTCAAAAATAAATAAGGTCTCTATGCCTAACGGTATTTCAGAAGAAGTTATTTGAAGGTTTTGACATTTTTTAACCCTGTGACCTTGAAAGTAGGTTGAAGTGATTTTTTTTCGCACACTTTGTTTAGCTTCTTCCAAGAAAGCTACCAGCCAAATTTCATGTCACTAGGCCTTTCGGTATTTCAGAAGAAGTTGTTTAAAGGAAAAGTTGACGGACGAACAGACGACGGAGGCCACACCATCACATAAGCTCACTTGGCCCTACGGGCCAGGTGAGCTAATAAATCAATGGGGATATCAAGTAGAACCAAGTGCAGTCACCAGAATACCATTGGTAGATGAAAATGTATAAGCATCTAATTATCACACTTGTATAGAATATGAAATAATTGTTGGGTTTGTAATTTTACCTTTCCATTAATGACAATGTTCTGGCTTCCACAAAGAACTGACTGTCGGCTGACCTTGTTTCCAGATGCCTGTCAATAAGAAATGTTAAGATTAAAATATTCGTGCATTTTTATTTAAAGATTTCTTCTTTATATTTTTCACCTGATAAACAGTGCCAGTTACAGGTCCATGACATTTTGTGCTGTACATTTGTGATCAGGTCCATGTGCTGTATATTTGTAGTCAAAGTCATTTCATTGCAGCTCTCCAGTATAAAAAGGATTTGTGGCTGTATCTTTTCTAGCCACATTATATTTTTCAAAACCATCTGCAGAAGAAAAATATGTTTTTTTATATAAAGAAAAGTTTTTTTGAATATGGTCAGGGCAACACCATCATTAAACCTGACCGGTAAACATATAGCTATAGCAGACTTGTTCAACTTATAAATCTTCAAATTTAATTGAGTAATTGGTTTTCAACAAAAAAGAAAAGAATAAAATAAATCTTTAGATGCATACATGTTCATTATGATTAGACAATGATTGCATTAAAAACATGAAGTCAAATTTGGTTGTTGGTACAGTGACAATGTTGTAAGTCGAGAATCTACAAAATGTACAAAAACATTGTTATGTGTACATAGATGCATGGACGAACAGATGGAGCCCAATGTAATATCCCCTGCAAATGTGTTTCACATTTTTTACATTTTATAACTGCAGAAACCAATCCTCTCTGATCTTGCTCTTCAAAATCATACACAGCCTAGAAGTATAATGTAGCAATAAAAAACTAGAAATTTTTAATTTTTAAGTCAAGTATATATAGCTACCGGTAGGCCTATAATGACATTCCAATTCAATTATTAATTCACTTTGACAGTTTGCCTCCATATAATCTGCACACTAAACAAAGTTTAATGGGTAGTCAGGTGGTGCAGTGGATAGCGCACTTGCCTTTCGCCAAGGCTGGAGTTTGATTTCTTGACCAGACGTGAAAAGGTGGGTCACCTGTCTGACCACATGGGTTTTCTCCCAGTAATCCAGTTTCCTCCAACAATAATTATAAGACACTCTTGCATGCTAACAAGGGTGATTTATATAATTTGGGGATAAATGGATAAAATAACATGAAAATAAAACTTTATCTATTTATATAATTATATGCTAAAAATTGGATTAAAAATATACCCCCCCCCCCCCCCTCCAAAAAAACAACAAAAACCCATAAACATAAAGCAATTACGGGCATGATGTCAGGTTGAACCTATCTCGACGTGTAGTTAGTCGTTTAAATTAAATTTATCATGTTATTTTAACCGTTTATCTGAAATTTAACGTTATTTTCAGCTGATTATATCTACTGTAACATCTTCAGTTGATCTTAATAATGTGTAATGTTATAAACTGATAAAGCTTACTCAATGAAATATATAATCCTGCAACGTTTTCCTTCTAATTTCATTTCCTTACCGTTTCAATATATTCTCCATTATTGTAAAACTGATCTTGAAACTCCATGCTGTAAGTAATTATTGTATCAGCTGCAGAAGTTGTAAATTCTCGTCATTCCTCTCCGTCATTCCATATTACCGGAAGTGCAATCATAGTTACTTCCCTTCAAATTGAGGCCCCAAACAGGGTAGCCGAGTTATCAATGAACGTATACAGTATGCAATGCATCGTACAGTAGTAAAGAATGATGTTCTGTTCTTCCAGAATTCATCGTTGATTTTAGAACCAAATAAAGTGGAAATCCAAATTGTTCAAAACTAGTATAGAACATTTCAAATAGGGCGGGGATAGCTATTTTCAAATAGTTGGGGGAGTAGATCTCCGATTTAATTATTTAAGTATTTATAAATATTATAACCCGTGTCATAAAGCGTAAGAGATCGTCGTGGCCATCAAAGATACGACAACTTTGCATGGGAACTAAAAAAAATCCACCTGGCAGCCGTGCATACACTACATTTTGTATCTATAAAGATGAACGTAAAATAATTTTACAGACACATTTTATATGGTTGCACCTGTGGAATTTCGTGATCGATGAATTAAGCTTGCCAAATATTACTGTTACACTGCACAACTATTTCTGTGTGTATACGTAGGGGTTAAGTATATATACATCCCCCTTTTTAATAATTATAATATTTCAAGGAGTTGAGGAAAATATTTTAATTTCAAACTCATTACGAGTTAAGTTTATATATTATATTTGTAGCCATCAATGTATCCACCATGCAGCAGAGTTTAAGCTTGTATACATGTAGATCTAGAAAGATGTACGTCAGCAATCAGTACCCTATCATGCCAAACATAAGTTATACGTACTGTACCATACAGCTACTTCGTCGTTCAAGGATTCAGCGGGTCAAAAAGTGGAACTCTAACTTGCTTATTTCAAAGAGTTAGGGAGTGCGGCTTAATTTGAAATTCATAAAGAGTTAAAAGTGTATATACCGGGGTATATCAAGAACCTAGCAATGACAAAGGTGTGACCATCGCTGGATGGCGAGTGATGACTTCATTTCAACAAATTTTATTGACAAGATGTTACAATATCAAAAGGATTGGACAACAGGCTTAAAGCATCATGATATAAGTCCTCTCCCTAGGTGGTATACATATGGACATTGAATTATATACAATGTAATTGCAAATATTAAATAATAAAGATAATTTTGTCAATAATTAATCATAAGAAACATGTAATACATAACATTAGGCGTTTGATATTTTAAACAATGCAACCTTGTGAATTGAATTCTAATGTGATCAACAATTGTGATATACGGTTTGCATATTTTAATATAGAGAATGTTATGAGAGCTTAGCGTTCAGATTATGATGACTTAATTATAACAACCCGTGGGATTCTTTTGATCACAAGATTATCAGAGACAGAGAGATGTACATAATTTTGTTTCACATTTTTGAGACCAACGTAACGATATCACTAGATGCAAATTTTCAGAGACTTTATAGTCTGTCTTTCTACAATTCATTATGAGTTCTTTGTCAATATATTTTAGCAAAATAAACACAACTCGTCCTAAATAATAGAATTCAAATAGTGTTTGAAATGATTTTTGAGAGATAAATGCGCATTTATTGAATAACATGCACCGAACGAAATTCATCATACATGTATAGCTACTGCCAGTATGCCATAATTAACAAAAACAGAACGCGCCTTTATGGCAATTTCATTTTGATCACGGCAGTTCAGAATAAATTTACAACTAATTACCTTTGATTCTGATAATTGACAGAACACTGGAATCGATAATGAAATAAGCATATATGATATCTAGGCTAACGTCACAGACGAGTGTACTGTGTATGGATTTATTTACACAGCAGTTACAACAGCTTTACCTGGAATGAAATACTTAAGTATTTCCATACACAGTAGCTTGAGTTTCTGTCAGCAAATAATTAACAAATACATATATATATATATGGAGCCGCCCCATTACAGTAATATTCATTCTATAATGGACCGCGGCTCCATATATATAAACGTTTTTGAGTGTTATACAGACAGAAATCCAAGCAATTGTGAACCATGTGCATGCAATATATTCGCACAATACGAACTCATATTTGATATCAATTTTTGATAATTGTGAACTGCAGCACTTTCTCTCCATTGAATACGCCTATATATGACAGAACCGAAAAATCCATATTATCAACGCTTTCTACAGACGAACAGAAGAAGGACTTGAATATATTTTTAATATAAAACTAAATGTCACATAAAAACACAATAGTAAACATTATGTACTCTGTTGTATTTATTTTACTGATAACAAAATCTATAACATTTTGTGAGAATATTGAATTAAATTTCGAGGAAAGAAAACATGTGTTTAAAGAAAGGTAAATGTTGCGAGATAACTTTGGTTGGTTAAAATCAATTTTCGATAAAAACGCCCCCTCAATGGTCATAAAAGTTTTTGCGGCAGTGTAACGTATGTATCATTTGATTGGCATAAATTCTCAAATGAATGAAAGCTCTAATGCCTGGTAATAGTGTCATTCATTTGAGAAATCGTGCCAAATCAAATGATACATACGTTACTGCTGGTAACGTACGTACCAATAGTCTTAAACATTACATTTCAGCAAATGTACCAATTTTGACGCGAAAAATATCAGTTAATATGCCAGTGGTGGTGTCAACGAAAGTAAAAGCGAAAAAAAAACCTGCTAATTTTTCTCATTAATTCAAAGTACATGTAAGTGTGTATTGAGGTAACACAGGTTTACATTTCAAAACCGAAGTACAGTGCTTTCAATACCCAAGGTGTACAAGTCATATTCGTATTTTTTTAATAACAGTTGTTGCATATCCGTATAATGCAACATATAATGCACCAGTATTAGCATCTAAATAAAAAGATACTACCCCATGTTTTATTTTTTGGCCACGTATGAATGGTAACGTATGTATCGATACTTACGTTATATAAGGTTTTATAGACTGAATATTGCTATATCAGGAAATGAGATTCGACAAGCATATAGAGAATATAAAAAGGTGAACGGTGATGACTTTCTGAAAAGGGGAACATTACGACAGCGCACCTATAGTATAACGGCTACAGACTGTACAGTGTTGAAGGAGAAAATTTAATGAAGGTTGAACATTCTAAACAAAGAAATAAGCAAAATGTATATATTGGTGCATCACCCGATGCAATTACCACTATTTCCAGTACAGAAGGCGACGGTGTTCCCCATATGTACGTAGCTCGGAAATTGACACATGTATTGCAGCTGAGTACGACGGGAACTGGTACAGTGTACGTCGGTCAGATTGTTGGCATTGATGACGGTAAATTTCATGAAGCGAGCAAAATCACTCTTTAAAAGGCCACAGAAACGGGATCGTATACACACGAGTATAAGTGTAATATTTTGTATAAAATCATGCCAACCATTGCATCTTGGAAGTCAGAAAACTGTTTAAAGTTCCGTAAAACTACCAAGAAAAAAAATAGAAGAATGCTACATGCATGGTAGCTGAGGTGGTGTGCAATGTAAAGCATACATACGTGACCATCTACTGACTCAGTCTGATTGTGACCAATGTAAGGCATACATACGTGACCATCTACCGATTCAGTCTGATTATGACCAATGTAAGGCATACATAAGTTACCATCTACTAACTCAGTCTGATTGTCACCCATTTTGCTCATCACTGGACTAAAGGAGTGGTTTTTAATTCACATCCCGCCTCTTCTTCACGTTTTATAAAAAAAAAATGAAATTGTTTACATTATGTTTATTTGATTTTCTTTGATATCTTCCTTCTTTGTACCTCAGGTTTAGACTCCAACAGATGTCTTAAATTGATGTTTATGCATTCCACTTTGAAAATGTTTTCGATGTTTTAACAAATATTTTTTTGTATGTTCGTTTCACATTTTCGACCAAACTAACTGTCCAATCATTTCGTGAAAACATGCACATTGTTCATTTGCAACATACTGTGAAATCTGTATTTTCGAAAAATACTTTTTGAAGTCAAATTAATCACATTTAATGCATTAAAATATGATTTAAAACACGAACTTATCAAATCACGTATGTATCAATCCGTATATTGGACACAAAGTAGTACCGTTTTAAAATTCTGCATAACTTTTTAATGTCTAGAGTGGTGTGCATAAATTTTGGGGTAAGAAGTTTGTATATTCATACCGTAATCACACAATCGCTATACTACGAACTCGAAAATGTTTTTTTTCTTTGTGAGCATATGGTACTTACTGCTGATTTTGGGTGTAAAGATAGTGCCGTCGATGGGGCTCAATCCCGCGACCCTTGGTTCTCCAGCCTCCCCAGCCCGATGCTCTACCGACTGAGCTAAAGGGAAATTCCCTACAGCTCACGCTTGTAAGGCAGACTAATCAATGCACATCTTTTACAAAATGTAGTGATCAAACATGAGACTTCATGTATTAATAAACAAATGTTAAACTAACTAAAATGTGAAAACAATACAACCTTCTTTCGATGAATTTCAATGTTATAAATGTTCAATTACGGTGATCTGTTCATTACCAAATTTTCCCTGCAAATCTAATGTATTGTTATGGCAGCCATGAAAATCATTATTTGTAATTAGAGTGTATGCTTTGATTCATTTTCTTCTTGTCAATCGATACCCAATACACGATCTAAAAAAATGAAGTATAGGTTTCATTTCCTGGGTGCTGCAGTATCAATGTCAATGCAATGAAATGCCACTGAAACTATTTGTAGAAAACGCTATAACGATCGAACTTACATACATATTTTGTATGTTGAACTTCGATGATATACGCTACATAGTTAATTAGCCAATTAAGGCGTTGGTCATTCTTAGTTAATTATATTTTTCTTCAATTGGATTACAATTAACCATCATTTCAAAGTGTCAGTTTGCCACCCATGACAAGGGAATGGACGTACTTTAACATGACATGTCATATGTACATGTAATAGTGACAGAAATACAATGTATGTTCCATGTTCCCTAACTTGCTTTTATATATTTTGAAAAATTGTTTTTATAAATATATAGTGACATATTTTGACAGACAAAATGTGTTATATCATGGCTTATCATATCATATCAATTATTTGATAAAGACAGAAAAAAAGTGATTCGACAATTTTATGGCTATTTTTTTACAAGAGTTGCATCCCTTTATTCCCTTTTGATTGCCACGTTGATGTCGTCTGCGCATGACAGTTTGTTTAGATCTATTTCCGCCGCTTCGAAGTTCACAAAATGGACTTTCAATTTCTATTAGTTTCTGTGATGTTTTATGATACCAGGGAACCTCATTTGTCGTCCGCTGTTTAAATAGACTATTAGCGACAAGATTTGAAATTAATTTATCTATATCTTGGTATGGGTGTGGCCATATGAGCCACACTAACCCACTGAAGTCATCGTAATCTGCAGTCATATTGAGAGAACATGGCGGATGCGAATCAGCAACAATATAATCCAAATGGACCCCCTCGACTACCAAATCCTGCACAGATGAACACAAACCAAGGTATGTAAATAATATCAATAGCTATGACCGGATAAATAGAACATATTAGTATCCAGTTCGTTTTAGAGTCACAAAAGCGGTCATGTACGATGTGGAAGGTGACGTATTTTGATACGATATTTTAAATTCCACGTTGCAAGATACACACATCTTACAACACGTATTGCTGTCGTGTATTGTCATCGTTCAAATTAACAATATAAAAATGTTCAACACAAACAACAGAAATCGTTAGAAACTGGTCATAAAGACTGAAGCAGGTAAGTTGACCATTTATCAGAAATGTGATTGTTTTGTTTTGAAATTTGGTTAGGTCATAAAATACTGTTCCTGTTTAACATTCAAGCAGCTGTATCATAAGTGAGAACTGAGAAGACACACAAATATCCTTTTGGAAGCACACTCCCACTAAAAACTACCAAGGTTAAGTTCCATATGATATATACTAATATTTTTATCATAAAATGCCCTGAAAGTAGAACAGGGGAATTCTCTTGGTCAACCAGGATTTTATATGCCAAACAATGATAAGCCATATTTCAAGACCCCACTAAACGTCAATATTGGAGTACATTATTTCACAGGCAAGCAAATGTAAGGAGATATTCAGCCAACTACTTACTGTGAAGTTAAAATGCTTCATAACCGAGGTACAGTAGTCTAAGCCAATGTGAACTTGAGCTTATATTAAGGACCCCCAAACAAATTAAAACTGGACAAGAAACAGAGCAGTAAAATCCCACTTGCTCCAACTCAGTTTATACTTGAATACCATTCATTCGCCAAACAGTTTGTTTTGTACCAACCAAGTTCGTACTTATGCAATTAACTTTTAACATATGTATTCCTTGAACTATTGATCAGGTCCATACGTGTTGGAATAAGTGGGGTTTTACTGCATGTACATTGTATATATCAGCTGCTTGCTAGCTATTAGTCAATTATGTTGAATCATCTACCTCAGAAGTCTGTAACCAGTGGTTCTATATTCTTCAGTTTTTGGTCATTTTAGGAAAATGCAACACAAAAAGGGAAAGACCATGTATTTGTTGATTAAACACTGGGTAACAAATCATTGTCTACGGTACAAGAACATGTACATGTTCTTGTAATTAATGTGAATCCAAGCAAATAATAAATCTGGCATGTACAACAACGAAAGTACATGCATAAGTTTATATCAAACATTGCATTTTAGCAATGAAGACTGAATCCTTACTATGATGATCTGTACATGTACGTGTGTTATTTAGTAAGATACAAATGTACATATCCTAAAAATCAAAATAACTAGATCAAATCTTTCTTTACACACAAGGAGCTTTTCCTCCAGCACCTGCTGGGGTAGGACCTCAAAGATTTCAAGGACCACCTAGACCAATGAAAGGAATGCAGCCAGGTCAAGGATTTCCCGGAACAGGTCCACCACTTCCAAACATGAGACCTTCAGGAAATGCACCAGGATTACCCCCTAATGCAATGGCCCCTCCCCCAATGCCCAGACCAGGTGGTCCACCCAACAACATGATGGGTGTTCCTCCAACAAGCTATGGAGGTTCTGCACCAAGTGTGAACAATGGACCTGGTTCAAATGTGAATGGATTTGGTGGAACACCACCACCTCTTGTACAGAATTTCAATGGTAATTTACATCAAGGCAATAGACATCCACCTCCTCAAAACTTTTTACAACCAGGAGGACAGGTGGTAAACGAACCTTCACAAATGTCAATGGTCTCGAAAAACATGGGCCCACCAATGGGGACGATGAACACTACACAACCTTCATCATTGCCAGGTGGTATTCCTCCTCAGTCAAACACGTTCAACAACATAAGGCCACCAACTGGCATGATGTCCACCCAAAGCAGTGGACAAGGTCCAAGGCCTTTGATGGGTGGCCCACCACCATCATCGAACACCACAAGTCAAACACAACCGTTATCAGGTCCACCACTCGGACCTCCAACTTCATCAGGGATGCCTGGTTCTGTTGCAGGTAAATTTGATCATTCACATACTATAACTTTTTTATTCATTTGGTTTATTACACATACAGTTTTTTATTAAAAAGTTTGGAAAAATATGTAATATCATGAATGTTTAGGCAAACTTCATCATTCTTTTCATCCACACATAAAGTCTTCGGGCAACGTTCAGAGCTTTATAATTAAGTTAGAATTAAGCTAATGACTTACTCGGATAATGAAAAAATGGAGTTCAAGCTTGAACAACAATCCTGAAAAGATGTAAGATCACATCTATTAATAGTGGCCTGCAATGATTGACTGATTGTATAAAGTTGATCAATATTTGTGTATTTTGTTCAGATCTACTGTAAACATAGTATTTATTTTAGCACATAACCAAATTTAAAACATATAATAAATGCAATGTTGAAATGATTACATGTAATATGCAGAAAATGAATACATTATCAAAATAAAATTGATTAAGTGGAATATTTTTGTGGTGAAAATTGCTAAAATGAGACGACTGTTTTACAGTAGTAGAACTGAAGATGAAATATTTGTATTCTTCTTTCTTAGTCTTTTTAATGTACATGTATGGATATAGTCTCTACATGTTTTCATTGCTTAATATACATACATGCTAATAGCTTTACTGTTTCTGCATTCATGAGATGAGGATATGCATATTACATAATACTAGTGCTGCCATGCATTAACATTTAGAGTTTAGGGTCATGATCACTGATCAGGATGCTTGGGGAAGTTAAAGGCTCTTTACAATGACATTACAAAACAAGTTCCCAGGATAAATGTATATATGCATGTATAGTTGGCTATATAGTAAACATACATAGTGTGTGACAAATTTCAGGATTGGGGTGACCGGGTGCATGTGCCAACTCTCATTGAAAACACCAGTACTAGTACTGATGTTGATTAAGCTAGATTCTTCCTGCATGCTTAAATATTTGATGTGATTATAAATCTAGCATAATTCTGTGATCTTTTTCATGAATATTTATTGTTGGAGTTAGAGTTGGGAATTTATACGATATTTCTTTTATAATATTACAAAGTAATACTGTATATACATAATGTATACTGCAGCTGCTGAAGATTGTAATTAGTATGCATCTCTCATTCATTGACATGTGGCCATAATTTATAATTATTGAATGCCACCATGCTTATTTTATTTATCATTGAATAATACTACATTTTGCACTTCCTCTGAATATATATACATTTTGTATACATAATACTTTTGAAGACTATAGAACACCTGAATACAGTCACATCTGTTGCCTTCAATGGATTCATAACTAATTGTAAATGCTGGAATCTTGCAACGTTAGAAGGCAATTAATTTTGGTGTGTTTTGTGAAAAGATAGTACATTTGTGATATAAACGTAGTACTGTACATGTATATTAGAGATTTATTTAATACTTAACATATGCATATATATACACAGATGTAACATCTGCTTGTTTTTTTTTATCGAAACTTGTAGCCAACAATTCAGTATTTGCGTGGGGTGATGATGGAATTTCGAAGCAAAATTTTGTAGCAGTTGTACATTTGATACAAGAGGCCTACCGGGCCCGTATTGCACAATGCACACCAGCAATGGCAGTTACTTGTTTTCTGTCTGAAGTAGAAGTTTAACATTTTCTGCTTACTTGAGACCATGGAAGTAAGCCCATCTCACGATCAGTTTTGTTCTTGAAGGAAATCAGCTTGAAAAACAATGCTAAACTTGTGCAAAAAAAGAAAAGAGACTTCATTTTCTAATGCTTTTTAAAATTTCATTAGAAAAGACTTGATGACCAATCTATGATCATCATTAAAAGTGATCTTGATTTCCTAATACACATCAGATACTTGTAACATAGAGATATTGGTTAAACTTTGAAAGTCGGAATCCACAAACTCTTATCTAATCATCACATGTACATGTCTGCAAAGCTTCTTGGAGAAGTAGATTATCAAGAAAACACATGAATTCAACATGTCCAACAGGGCAAACCCGCTTGGATTTGTCACATTCTTTATAATTCCTTGACCTCAAAAACAAGAAAATACCACAAATTCCATTATTGAAGACATTATAACAGATGTTACAGGTACTAACATTATTTGCAGTCAGTAGATTTGTCTACTCCGAAAATAGACAAATCAGAGCTGCATTAAGTTACTAAATTAACTGAAGTCTTCATTTCATTCAATTAATGTTACACAAGTACATACATTCATTGATAACAACTCTTTGATATCATATTACCCAAGCTGCTGAAGCAAAACTGTTTTTACCCCTCCATTGAAAAAAGTTGCATACAGTTATATTCATGTCCCAAAAAATTAGCAAGAGCGCTGGAGTGGACTACTGTTGTCATGCATTGTATATTCATCTCTTCAAAGTACATTTATGTAGCCTATAGGAAGAGATGGAAGTGTCTGAACTTATTGCAACTGGCCATGGATGTACAATGTACAGTGCATTTATAGCATGCATATAAACATGTACATGAATGACTGAATGTGATGATACTCGCATGTACATGTTTTGCCATTTGATTAGCACTAAGTTATAACATAAACATCATTGTGTGTTGGAAGGTTTGGGTAATTTCGACTAAAGATATTATATTTCATTTCAGATATATTCTTTTGATAAACAAATGGATTGAGCAACAGGCATAGCCTGTCTTTGTATATATATATTAGCTCTCTCCTCGATATTATATAAATACCTGTCCTTGACTTTCATGTCAACACTACCGGTACTTCTTTATAAAGTTAAGGGTAAACTTGAAGCCTAGTCTAGTACTGACTGTTGTGTGTCCCCATTATAGAGCGCCCCGGTGGCCTGCCAGTACCCTTTCATGGCCAGGGCCAGTACTCGCATCAAGTTGGCATGACACTAACTCCAGGACCACAAAACACTTCAGGTAGTTATCACTGATGTGTTCTGTTTTTGATTAATAAAAAAACACCCAAAACATCTGGTTAATGTTTTGAATGAAAAACTTATGTAATATATTAAGCAATTTTTATAAATGCATCAATTTAATAATAATGATAATCAGCGTGAGAAAAAAATCGTTACACAGCTCTTTTGGCGCTGGAAATATTTTGAAGCATGTTGCATGGCAAAATAATGTGTATATATAATGTGTGATTTATGTAATATCTTCATGTTAATTTTCAATTTTACAATGCCATAATTTTGTCTCTGCATCATTTTTTGTAGCATCTTGCTTATTAAGTTTCAAATAAACTGTTCCAAGTTATTGATTTTAAGTGAAAACTGGAAGAAGTTAAGACTTTGTTTCGGTCATTGCAGAGCCCACATCTCGGAAGTCTTCGAGAGCCCCCTCCCCACTAGGGAATCAGTTATATGATGCTGTCGAGGGACAGTTAAGTGGCCATGAGAGTAAGATATATATTTTTCATATTTGTTAAAAACTGAATACACATTACAAGTAGCTCAGCGTCAGAAGTATTTTTCTTATATTTGGTATGAATAATAAAGTAATAATAAAAAATTGTCCTATATACACACACAGTAATTGAAAACACATGTCAGTTTTCTTTGTTAAGCAAAAGAGTGCATATAAAGACTGGCTCCATCTTGTTGTATTTGGCTGGAGACACCAGTTATTTTACACTCTAGAACTTTGCTTGACAAAGGAAGCAAATTTTCTCAAAATTAAAGCTTGCAAATTAAGTTTTTCTCTTCCTGTATTTGTTGAAAAAAGTAATGATTATTTGTTAATAGTAGTCCCAAATTCTAATACTACATGAATATACCTTTTGTATGTACAATGTACATGTGCAGATATACATTTCATGGCTTTTTCTAGGTAAATTGGGAAAAGACCCCCGGATTGAAATTAGGAAAAATCATTGTTATATGATGAACTTATATCAACAAAATAGTTCCCTGAATAAAAATAATCTTTTAACATACAAAAAATGTATATGATATTAAACTGCAAATTAAAGGATGCATTGTTTTTGTCTTCATTGTTTCTAGTGCACACGTTTTCACATAATTTTCAGACTCTTTTAGGAAATTACAGCTTGGAATTTAGCCTAGTTAACTGTTTGAGAAAATAAATTTGAAATTGGGAAAATTGAAGCCAAAATTTCATTGGGAATGTGACCTTATAACGGCCCCTGAGAGACCCTAGAAAAAGCCCTTTATTTACATGTAGCACAACCTATAAAGTATTTTAAAGATTCAATTTTTAATGACTTGTGCATTACATATAGTAAACTCTTTCACCTTCATCAGACAAATGACCAGTAAAACATACATTTAATTTTTTTACATACATGGTTTTTTTTTGTACTCCTGAGAAGAAAATATTTGGAAAGTTAAGTGATTACTGGGGTATATTGATTTCTGGACACTGGGCATACAACAGATTCTTAAATTTGTAATATTCATACATGTATAATGTAAAAAGTAGCTATTACGGATACTACCTGAATGCTTCATACAGGTAAGCTAATAGATCATTGTACAAAGGGACAAAATCCTTGTAGTAATCTACAGATACACTTGTATATAGCAGGTTTTGGGGGGTACACTATGAAGGTGTAGCCTACTAGCTAGGTAATTGTAATTTGAATATTTAATGTTCTACTGAAATGTTAAATGTCAAATGGGTTTCAATAATTAATAATAAAAGTAAATATGTAAACCCATAAACTTGATAACCTGTCTTGGGCTTTTAGGAAATGTATATTGTTTCTGCCTCATTAAGACTGGTTAAACAAAGAAGTTTTCCAAATAATATTTTCATTCACTTTCAAGTATATATATATATGCTTCATTAATATTTTGTATTTTTTTTATTTTTATAGGCATTTGTAATTATGTTGTATGTTTATATGTTGCGATTGATATAAATTTGCGGATGGGGAAATTTCTTTATTCAAATTTCATCCTGCAAAATGTGGCATGTTCATGTACATTATGCATTGATTGACTCGAGCTCACTGTATATAAAGGCCAGCATGCATGTCATCTTCAACATGCTAAAGTTTAAGTCTATTCTGAATTGGAGCACATGGTAATGATAATGATGAAAACTGGCCATGGTTTGATATTATTTATTCCAATTCTGATCATAATAAGGATAATTATATATTAGGACCCAGTATCAGGGTTATGTATGAGTGCCCAGTAGATTATACTGTCTGTCCACCAATTCAGCTCCTGGCTGATATCTTACTGTATGTAATTATTGATCAATTCACACAAAACTTGGTCAAGATGGTCTGACCGAGGTCAAAAAGTGAGGTCAAGGTCATAAGTTGGTAAGAATTTCAAGGTCACTGAGTCAAAGGTCAAATTACCAGGTCCAGGTCAAATTTTTGTTCTTAAAATATTTTGTTATAACATTATGAAGCAAAGTTTGTCAGAATTAAACAAGGAGTCAACTGACCAAAAGCCAAGATCACCAGGGTGAAGGTCAAGGGCACAGTTTAAAGCTTTTTACAGATGAGTTTTTTTATTATACATCAAGATCATGAGGCAAAATTATTCAGAATTAAACCAGGAGTTAATTGACCAAAGATAAAACTCACCTGGTTTGACCATTTGGTCCAAAGCTTAGGATTGATGATCATGGGAGATAAATAGCCACATGACGGGGCCCCTTGCTGACCTATCAGTGTTCTAGCTATAACTAAATTGACATAATGAATTAGATGAACATGTATTTATAATTTAAGTTAGTCAGTATTGTTAACCTGCATGTGCCTTTATAACTTGCATGAACATTACAGCTGTTTATTACGAAATTATTGAAAAGAAGGAGTCAGAAACTGACTAAATTGACTTTCATGAAATTATTTACTAAATCCAATACAACATGATGAACAGTGTACATTCAAAAATATTTGGGTAGGGCGGGGGGGGGGGGGGGGGTGAGCATTCATTGAAAACTAAGATTTTGACCAACGTTCGTTAACAAAACCTGCATGACGGTTCCACTTTGGCTGTTATCCAATTGGTGGGCCAATTCATAGAATAGATATCAATAGATATTGGTATCAGCGGTAAGTAAATATATTTTCTGACAAAAAATTGTAATTTTATAACTAACTATCCATTATTTAATTTCAGGTAATACACAGGTGCCAAACAGCATCGGCGGTCCACCCACATCCATGATGGGTCAATCCAATTTAGGGCCAGGTCCATCCAGACCTTTTGGTGTACAGGGTCCTTCATCAGGCCCATCAACAATGTCTGGGGCACCACCGCACATGTCTGGTGGCCCTCCCCTTATGCCTGGAGCTCCACCCCCTATGCCAGGAGCACCACCTATGTCTCAAGCCCCTCCCCCTATGTCTGGAGCTCCACCTATGTCTAGAGCTCCACCCCCAATGTCTGGTGCGCCTCCCCATATGTCTGGAGGCCCACCCAGGTCAATGGCAGGACCTCCATTACCAGGTGGTCCGGGGCAGATGCCATCTGGTGGACCCCCACTACAGCAGGTTGGAGGTGTGAATGCTCTAGCTGGCCCTCCTCTTCCTCCAGGCAATACCAACCAAATGACACAACAGATTGGCCATCCATTGGTAAGACAGGATTTCAAACACATGTAACAACTTTGTGATCCTAATATAAATCCAAGTAAGACATTGTTACTGAACCCAAAACTTTTATCAATACTTTTTGTTGGGAAAGAGTGAATCACAAAAACAGATCTCTAATTTGATTGCTAATTAAAGATGTATTGCATCTGTACATATGTCGACAGGTAAAAGTTAAAATTTACCAAGAGATCAAGATTATCAATTGTTTGTTTCTAAGCATTGTTTATTTGTAAATACTGTATATTTTGTGTATGCTTGACCAAAAGTAAGACCAGTCTTTGACTCATTTTGGTATCAAGTGTAAATAAGGACTCTTACTATTATAATTGTTCAAGGATTATACAGTAGTAGAAATTTGGCCTTCAAGTAAAGAAAGGAGCATTTGATAAAATGTCATGTACGTTGTGATGTGAGTTTGGTTCCAATTTTACAGAATGCCCAGACTGCACCTTCTATGTATGGTCAACTTCCTAACCAGAATCAGCCACCCCCTCAGGGTCCGGGGTATGTAGGACCGAGTGCAGGGATGTCAGGACCACCAAGACCTGGCATGCCAGGCCAGTCACAATTCCCCCCAGGTCCTGGCATGGGTCTTCCTAATTCACAGGGTGGATCAAATCAAATGGCGCCTCCTTTTGGCCAAATGTCTGGACGACCAATGGGAGGACCTGGGGGTGTTGGAAATCCTAACGCAATGAACAGTGGATTTGAAATGTTGAGTTTACAGGTTAGTAGAAAAAGTATCAAATAGCAAAGGAGACTTGCACATGTATAGTAGATTGCAGGCCTGGGCCAGTAGGGGACCATATAGATAATTTTTTAATTCTATGGAAGTGTTAATTCTAACAGTTTATTAATACATTTATTTAAGTTTGTATCTGATTTATTATTGACTTTCCTGCTAACTTGATGGCCTTGACCTCCCTAGTGATATTGGGTCCTGAGGGCTTAGTCATTGGACCATAATTGGAGATTCACATGTATCATGTATATATCATATGTAGTTGCTGAGAGATAAACATGTTATCAGTACTGATTAAAGCCAAGTAAAAGTGTTTGTACATAATGTACCACCGAACATGGGATCTTCAGTGGGCAACCATATATACGCTTTAAGTTTGTTAAAGATAAGAAGAAAATAATAATGATGTGCATGGACATTAATTTGTAATGCAGTTGAACTGCTATTATACTACCATTGTTATACATGTATTATTAATGTTAAATGTTCATTTTTACACATTTAACAACTTTTATTGGTTTTTTGTTTCAGGACGCTGGAGCAAAGGTTGTGAATCTGCTTCAGGAGAAAAAACTGATCCCTGCCAATGGGATTGAGACGCCAAAACCAAAGCTACCATATGATCATAAAAAGGCAAACTGCAGTCCTGAGTAAGTGTTTTGCAGGGACGCCTTAATTTTACAAAAGGAGATTGCTGAACCACCATCCCTCAAATACACAGTTGATTTAATTGTAAATTGAAGATCATGCAGTTACAATGTTTCTTTGAAAAGTATTTTGAACAAATAATGTCAGTTGGATTTATGATGAAAATAAAGGGTATTAGATATGGTACAAATATTAACTTATTATTCAAAAACATTATTAATATTGATATCAACAGATCTACCACCTCATAAGGAGAATGGAAATTTTTCAAAAGTTAAAGGGAGTTCCTCCCACTCCATAATGGGAGTGACCCCATGATGGTAGGGAACATTAGGTACCGTAGTTAAACTTATTACCAAGGGAGTTTCTCGGACCTCATAATAAGAATGGACTTTTTAAAGGCCCAATATACGTAACTTTCGGCAAAACTTGAAGTGAAAATCAAGCCTAATAACTTATTATATTTATAGATTTAGTTAAGATTAGCTGATATCAGCAATATTCAAGATGAAATCTTACGCGGTTACCGGTACAGCAGTAGTTGAAACTCGGTATTTGTAAACACGCGTCCGTTTTGAACGGTCTTCTACCTTCGGTTTGTTGTTGAAGTGGGCCCCACCTGAATTGTTTTCAGTTCTTTGGATTTTTCTGTCAAGAGTTTCTTGTTAGTTACCGCTCAGGTTTACTTCGTTTTAGGCTTATTTTTGCATGGTTATTAACTGGATTTTTTTTCAGAATTTTTCAGAATCACGAAAAAATTCCTGAAGTTACGTATATTGGGCCTTTAACAATCCATGAGTGTTTTCTCATTCCATACGAAGGAGCATTAAGTAAAGCCAAATAAGTATCTCAGACACTCGAAAGTGGCCTAACAAATATTTCTTTCGCAAATATTTTATTATAGTTGTGCACTTATTATAAAAGATATATGTGGTTATTTTTCAGTGTGTTCCGTTGTACCTTGACATCAATTCCACAATCTTCATCATTATTGAGCAAGTCAAGGCTACCATTAGGCATCTTAATTCACCCGTTCAAAGATTTATCGGTATGTATTTATCTCTCGGAACCTCTGTTTTCATTTCAATTCACCCTGTAGGCAGATTGTGGAACAAACTCATGGTTTGCTTGTGATGTTTGCTGTCTGGTATATTAATAACCATCCTCAATATCCAGGGATTACGTTCACCATTGCACTCTTTTATCTACACCCCTGGAATATGTCACGGCAAAACTGAAGGCACGTTATGTTCAAGTATAAAAAAACCTGCCCAATCGCTAGGCTGTATGCCTGTCCTTTGAAGATTACAAAGGAGCCACAACCGACTTCAAAGCCTGTCAATTTTTACAATTATGTGACCGCGAAATTCTTTTGATGTACATCAAAGAGTTGGAATCTATCAACAATGTGGCGCACACAGAGCCTTCAGTTTTGTCATGACATATTCCAGGGGTGTAGAGAACGTAGGTGAATGAAATCCCTGGATATCGATGATGATTAATTACAAGCGTTTAGCAAAGTTTAATGAAATTGCATGCTTAATTAAAAGCTATTTGGGTGACCTACATATTTTATTTTTAAAATGGAGCATGTTTACTGAAGTCATTAGTGCTACCCAGAGTACCTGCTTTAGAGCACGATAACAATAAGCTGTCATTGTAGTATACGTGTTACCTTAGAAACCACAATACTGAGATAGCTATTATGTTTAAGCTATAGTCAGCGTCAACTGCTTTTTTTTGGGAGGTGGGGTGCATGGGATTGTTGAAAAATCAGGTAATGACCTGGAAAATGTTTCATGTACCTGTTGATTGCTTTACATATAAACCAGATCATGAGTGTTTAAAATCTTGTTATCTGAAGCAGAGGATCAATTTTGGAATAATTATGCTTTCTTGCCCACAATTTTTTTCCCCCATTTTTAACATTTAGTCCTGGAATTCGTCATAGCAAAACTAAAGGCTCAGTCTGCTATCTTCATGCCTTCAGTTTTGCCACAACAGGTGTGAAGGTGAACGTAACCCCTTGATATTGAGGATCAGGATAGTCGGGTGGTACAGTGGATAGCTTACCTGCCTTTCACAACGGCAGCTGGGTCAGGTCACCTGCCCATCCTAGTGGGCTGTCTGTGTGCACTTCGGTTTCCTCCCACACTTGGACCTTCACATTTTATGTTGCCAAAATACAGACTGTTTCCCCAAAAACAGTGGCAATATTTTTGGTTAAATCGATTTTGCAAAAGCAGTTAAATAACTTTATGAATATATCTCTCCCATTCTTGCTAGATTAAGAAGGTTTTTTGGTGGGATTGGAGCCCTTTTAACCCTTTCTACTTATTTCTCCCCATTATTTCTAAATTCGGGATGACTGTGGTGAGAATGGAGCAATATTTTTGTTCATCTGGCTTCCAGTCGGCTTTCCCCTGTAAATATTAAATCTTAAATTACAAAAGCCTGTGTCATAATTTGTCAATGCGCACACGCTGTTGGAGTTGACATAGACTGAGATATCCTTGTGTTTCTATAATCAAAATGACTCTGAACTTATAAATGGTTTTGTATTACAAAAATGTGATAGTTTTGTCGAAAAGGACAATAAAGGCACTAATTTAACCCTTTCTCCTTTTTCTCCCATTATTTCTAGATTTGCGATGATTTTGGCGAGAATGGAGTAAGAATTTTTTTATTTGATTGCAATCCCTTTCCTAGTAATGTCTCAAACAAAGCATGGGCTGTATATCACTGTCTACTGTACAGACTGTGCTGGATTGATTTCTGTGAATTATACTTATTTCTAAAAACACCTAACTGTTTTAACGGTACCGGTATATATTTTATAACAAAGCTAACATTTAGCAATTGCAGATTGGTAAATTTAATTCATTTTATACAGTAATTACTGACAGTTAAGATTGGAACATATTAAAATTACTTCTCATACAATTTTATTTCTTATGTGTGTTTTGGAGTTTTACATTTAACATTGTTTTTAAGTATATATCAGTAACAAGTGAAATATTCTGTAAACTTTAGTTCACACAGAAACTCAACTTAATATGAAAACAAACAAAAACATCAGCTTGAATGATAGTACAAACCTCTAGCCATGTAGAAGAACTTTCGTCACAAAGAAATCTGAAGTATACACATATACAATGGTATATGAAATTCAAACAAGTCTCCAGCATTAGTTGTTTGCAGTTGCACAATGAGACAGTGTATTTCACATAATGTATGCTGCTAGTGGGTGAATTGTGTTGTATTGCTTGCTAGGGAGATGGTGGTATCGATAAATTTCATACAACTCATAGGCTCACAGCTAGAATATTTTCAGATGTTTTGTTAATGAATTATATGGTTATGTACTGGTAATGAATGCTTTGTACTGAATCTCTGTATATAGTATGGCCACAGGTCTATTGTGATATATATGTTTTTTCCCAGATTATCTACAAAATATATATTGTTTAATCAACCCCAAAAATCAAAGCCCTTGCTTATGATTGAGTCATGTACTAGTGTACACATGTTATTTTCAATTAAATTTCAGTTAAAAATTATTTTTGTTAAATTCCAAAAATGGGTTTTTGTGCCTCTATAAGTTCTCTTTCAAAAACAAAATTTAAATGAGTGCATATTCTAACAAATGTCATACTTGATAAGATTAAATCCAAAATTTCTTATTCAAGTTGTAACATAGAACTTCTTATTTAAGTTGAGTACATTTAAGGTTTTTAGATGCTCAACTATATTAAAGGTGAGGTACAATTGTTTCTGCAATGAGATATTAAACCCATGCAGATAAGACTGAAATGAGTTGGTAAGTTGTACTTAATTTATTGTATAAACTTATGTATTTTCAGCAGCTACCTGTTATACAGTCAAGTGTCATAGTGCGGTGTCGATCCTGTCGGACTTACATCAACCCGTTTGTGACCTTTGTTGACCAGAGGCGCTGGAAGTGTAATTTGTGTTATAGAATTAATGATTGTAAGTACTTGTGATATAAAATTAATGATTGTAAGTACTTGTGATATAAAATTAATGATTGTAAGTACTTGTGATATAAAATTAATGATTGTAAGTACTTGTGATATAGAGTTAATGATTGTAAGTACTTGTGATATAGAGTTAATGATTGTAAGTACTTGTGATATAGAGTTAATGATTGTAAGTACTTGTGATATAGAGTTAATGATTGTAAGTACTTGTGATATAGAGTTAATGATTGTAAGTACTTGTGATATAGAGTTAATGATTGTAAATACTTGTGATATAGAGTTAATGATTGTAAGTACTTGTGATATAAAATTAATGATTGTAAGTACTTGTGATATAGAGTTAATGATAGTAAAGATAACTTACTTTAACTTTAAGCATTAGTTAAATTTGATACACTAAACTGAAATAAATTTTCCATTGTGTAATGTTCCTAACCTTTTGGAAGTTAGGAAAATATGTTCCGAAACTGTGGCGTTGCACCATTCTATAAATCTGAAATTTTACATTGTCGATTTTCATTTCACAAAATTATTTAAGAAAGATGTGCAAGTCTTCTTATCTCAAGATTACATCTTAGTACTAGAGTTATATGTTATGATGTAATAGAAAGATGAGCTACAACAATTACGTCAAAGACAAAATAGTCAACTATAAACAATGTATGCAAACACTTGCTTTTATGTTCATGACTTCTTTTCCTCATTTGGTTGAAAGAGAAATCTTTTTCTTTCTTTATGTGTTGGGTCTATTGCAAAGAGTTCGTGTAACTGACTGTTTTGACATTTAAGTGGATATCAAATTGGGTTCTCAACATTCAAACACTCTTTTCTGTTTGTCCATTTCAGTGCCAGATGAGTTTCAATTTGATCCTGTTAGTAAAACCTATGGTGATCCGCAGAGGAGACCAGAGATTAAATCAGCTACAATAGAATTTATTGCTCCATCTGAGTATATGGTAAGTACAACAAGTACAGCAGAATATGTACTTAGTTTCAGAGGGAGGGGGTCTTAAGAAGTCCAAAGAAAATCAAATTAATTTCTTCTAAAACTAGATAAAAAATATATACGGTAGGTGATTAAAAAAATATTCTGCTTATGCATAGGTAAATGGACAAGGATTATCCAGGTTAGAAAGGAAATTGCCTGACAATGTATGTACTTACAGATCCACTGTAGACAGCTTTCCCTAACAAGCACTCCCCTCCCCCCCCCCCCCCCCCCCAGATTGAACAGAAAATGCTTTACTGAAAAAAAAATATGACTCCTGCTTTACTCTGAGCAAAGAGGAAAATAACCTAATAACCATCACATATTTTCCCCAATCACAAATTCCTTTTGCCCTATATGCTGCTATGGAATAAACAATATGGAGATTCTTGCATATTTGTTTCTACATTTTAATATACATGATTTGAACTAACTTGTCACTGTATTTTAAATCAGAGTGTGGATTGTATATCTTAATTTGTTTAAATTAAATTTTGTGTAAGTTTCATCAAATAGGTCATAGGTCTTTGTTAAGTGCATCGTTTTTAAGATATTTGAAATCTTAACGAGGTTAAAAATGAGTTTGTTGGTGTTTCTATTTGCAGTTACGGCCACCCCAGCCTGCAGTTTATCTTTATCTGTTAGATGTGTCTTTTAATGCAGTAGAAACAGGTTTGTATAATTATGGTGTTTCTTGTGCTGTAAAATTCTGGATATATGGATAGTATGTGTATGGGTTCCATGTGTTCACATTTGTGAACTCGTATTAAAATGATAATGATATATATGTTCAAAGATTGATCAGAAGTGTGATTTTGTTTTTTTTTATAATTGAAGGACTTTTAAGTCTTACAAATTTATTTATCTAAAATGAATCACTTTTAACTACATAACACCATATTTGATATGATATAAAGTTGGAATTGAAGTTCAAACTAATCCCTATTTTCCATATACAGGATACTTAAGAATATTTTGCCAAACACTACTGGATGAGCTGGACAAGATCCCCAAAGACAGTAGGACACAGGTGGGCTTTCTGGTGTACGACTCCTCCCTCCACTTCTTTAACCTGGCCGCGGGACAGTCACAGCCACAGATGCTCATCGTCTCTGACCTAGAAGGTATGTTATAATATATGGTAAGATAAATATTTCACATGAGCATATGTAACTACTAATGATAAACATTGGTAATTTTCTGTTCTGCTGTTTGTAGTAAAAATAGAAATTCTTGAAGAACACCATATTAAAGTCGAATAATTTAAAAGTTCAAACAAATTTGTCTTTTTTATTCGTGTTTGAAACCTGTTTTCTCATCAGCTATAGTGGGCTGTTCGATTTGCCTTTGAGATTCATTGTTTTTTATCTGATTATTCTGCAAATTTTCAAAGTTCATTTTACTTTGATGCCAACTTACATTACTATTTTTTGTACACTATATTTAATAAATTGTGATTCATGTGTTATTTAACAGAGTAAAAGTAAAGCATTGTAACACACATGTAAAATATTGAATTCGCCATACCCTTGTCCCCCTTCCCTGTACAATTCATTGATATGGTGTAGTTGATGCGATATTGAATTATGTTAATATATTTAAGAAAAATCTGCTTTCGTGCTGTTTGTCCTTTTAGAAAAACCTGATTCCATACTCTTTGTTCTTTTTAGATGTGTTCTTGCCCTGCCCAGACAACCTACTGGTAAACCTACAGGAGAGTAAGGAGCTGGTCATTGACCTGCTCAATCAGCTACCCAACTTGTTTGAGGGTAACATGGAAACTGGCAGTGCCCTGGGACCAGCTCTCCAGGCTGCATACAAACTCATGGTGAGTCTCAAAGTAAACAATGCTTAGATTTAAATAAAGGTAGGGAAATCCCCAAAGAACCAGCATCCATTCATTGTAGTTTAGGGAAAAGTTTGTCTTCTATGTCTCGGGAGGATACCAAATGGTATGCAGGGCGCTCTTAAAAAGTAGTTTAATCAAGGTATGAAAGAGGAGCAGCAACTCCAGAGTCCAAGTTTGAAAATGATCCAGCTGACATGTTTCGACCTGCTAGGCACAATTTATTTATATAGTGTGACTGTTACATTTTGAAGCTGAATAACAATAGAGGTCATGTGACTAATAATTGACAATATAATGACGTCATAACGTTACCGAGGAAAATTTAGATAATTTAATAAAATCATGTTTCTTGACCGATGCTGAACTTGCTACATTCAACATTTTTGTGTTTTTTCCCCCCTGATATTTTAGTCATCCAATGGTGGGCGTGTCACAGTGATGCAGACTGTTTTACCAACGGTAGGACCAGGTGCCCTTCAGGCCAGGGAGGACTCAAACCAAAGAACAACCAAGGTACATACCATGTTAATACGTTATCTAAAGATATTGAGAAGAAATGGTTTTACACCAGATCTTTCATTATAATCGATTGAAACAAAATAATTTGTTACGACAGGTCCAAAAAGTAAGATGTAAATGTAGATCCAAAAGCAAGATCTGTGTGCATGCATATTTACTGCATGTGTAACTGCTTTTGATTGCAAAGCCAGACCATAGCAAACAGATAGTTATTGCACTTAAACCACATTTAAAAAATATTTATTGACAAAGATACAACACAGACTTTATTGATGTGCAAAAATATCCTTTACACCCTCTCATCAAGTTCATCCATTCTTTATTGAAAAATTGTGTCATGGATATGTTTATTTGTTTTCAGAATGTTTCAAATCTGGGTCCTGCTACTGATTTTTACAAGAAATTAGCTCTGGATTGTTCAGCTCAGCAGACTGCTGTCGACCTATTCATGTTGAATGGCCAGTATGCTGACCTAGCCACAGTCTGTAAGTAACACTGCTATTGAGTGAATTAATTATAATATTAAACATTTACATGGTAACATCTATAATCACTTGTTGCAAATAGTTTGGAGTGACATTAAAAAGTATGTTACCAGGGTAAACTGCAGGTAGGCAAATTTGTCTCCAGTAGCAAGAGCTGTCACATGTTCTCTCCTCAGTGTTGAGGACAAAGTAGGTCAGCATGCTGGAACAAATTAGCTTTTGATACCTGCAGTACAAATGGTTTCACTCTGGACTAGGGACAGACTGATTTCATGTCATTTTCTGGTGTCAGCCTTGACAAGTCTTTCCATTCCTGCATTTATATGTTTTGCTACATTAGGTTCTACCTCTAAAATATTACATTTGAAAAAAAAAAGCCCAGTCCAATTGAAAGTAGAAGTACAGCCCTTTCACTGTATGTGATTCCTTTATTCCACAATTAAACATACCAAGAAAACTTTGTTTTCAACATGGATTGTTCATAAGGGAAATCATGCTGCATTACTAAGAAGAAATTTGCTACAGTAAACTCCACTTAATGTCACGTCGGTTAATATCACTTTTCGGTTATTATCACGTTTTCTTCATGCACCGTTTTTCCTGCTATATAATCTATGTAATGCCATTCTTTTAATATCACTTGTTTCCAGGTGGATTTCGGTTAATATCACTTTTTTTGGCCACTGTCACACAAAAATTACAGGTAGTTTCTAAATGTTAGAAATAATGTCATATAAATGCCCCGGGGACTCGAGTTTCACACCTGAAATCGCTATGTAAACAACGCCGTGGTCAGCTGCGTCTTTTTCACACCTACCTGTTCACTGCCGTACTAGTCGAACAATATATTGACTTGGCATTCCGGAGCAAAGATTACACCTTTGGGTGAGGGAACCCATACTTTTGTAATCTTATATAACGCCATGTGTGATTTAATGAGTTCCTAACACGAGTTCCATTTTTCATTTCAGCTCGTCTTAGATCGAATTCACGTTGTCGTGAAGAAGGCTTACAAGTGGATGGTCTTCCGTAAACATGACGAAATATTTATTGAAATTAAAATAAAAAGTGTCTTTTAAACGATAAGTGTCCAATTAATTAATTTAAGCTAATATTCACGTAAAATGCAGAGATATCGTCTTTGTTATGATTTTTAAATAGCCAAAGTACGACTCCGACATGCCGTGATTCTAGGCAGGCTGGTGAATAAATATAAGTGCCGAGACTAAATCTTATCGCGTGGTTGTTTTATTTGCATAGAGGTCATCCAATGAAACGTCACGTTTCAAAGGTAAAAGTTCATTTCGCGGTAGCGCTATACAACCGACAAACTCTGTGAACACGATGTCGCACTTGCAGCGAATATCTAAAGAAATTAAACAAACAACAGATTTCACGAGCGAAAAACCAGTATATACATATCAAGATAACGGTAAATATTTACGGAGTGTCATGATTTCAAAACACGAATTTGATGCAGAATACCAGCCACTTGTATGCCTAACGTTACATCATTACAGTAGGCCTACTAGTGCTGCAGTAAACAATCGTAGTACGTTTCGTCCCTGGTTTCGTGTGAAGCTAGCCTATTGATAATAATACGTACGAACAATATATATGAAAATAAGTGCATTCCAGAATAAAACCAAAGATTATACGGTCACTGGAGTGAAAAAAACATTGTTAGTGATAAAATATCTTTATTCAACAATCTTCTCTGTTGAGTCACAGCACTACGACATTTAACCAAGTCCACTTCCGGTTTTGAGGGCTGAAAAATGTCAGAAAATACGTTTTCTTTTAATATCATGTTCCGGTTAATATCATGTTTTCCCCGGACAAATGAGAAGTGATATTAAGCGGAGTCTACTGTATTTGCATTTGAACAAAATAAGTGCACTAAATAGTATAATCTGATACAAAAATAAAAATAATTATGTATTCTTAATTATTTCCACTGTTTATTCCAGCTTGTATATCCAAGTACTCTGGTGGGACAGTGGAGTACTACCCATCCTTCCATGCTGTTAAGAATCGATCATTAGCTGATAAATTTGAGGAGGACCTTCGGAGGTATTTCACCAGGAAGATTGGATTTGAAGCAGTTATGAGGATACGCTGCACTAAAGGTCAGTACATATTCAATTGTCAGATCCTGAGTTCTTTGCTTTTCAAAGAAAGTGAGTCACTTATTTTTGTTATGCCCCTGCCATGAAAAGGGGGGGGGGGCATATAGTGTTACCCATGTCCATCCCTTTCAATGGTAATGTAACCAGCTAATGTAAATAACTACTGATTCGATTGTCATCAGACTTTGCATACATAATAAGCATGATGTTTCATTATGCATCTTGCTCTCCCCTAATTTTATATGGAGTTTGGGGATATTGGTTGAATTTTATACCTTATTTTTGTATGTTTAATATATAGCTGTAGGAATTTTATCTACAAAAAATTGTTATTACAAATTTCTTATGTTCCAAATTTGATAGAGATGGAAAATTAAACATTTAAGCTTTATAAATTTGATTATAATTTCAGGACTAAGTATACATACTTTCCATGGTAACTTCTTTGTGCGGTCAACTGACCTACTGTCTCTACCAAACATCAACCCTGATGCTGGCTTTGGGATGCAGATGTCCATAGAAGATTCTCTCACTGAAACCAGCACGGCTTGCTTCCAAGCTGCTCTTCTCTACACTTCTAGTAAAGGTAAATATCGGCTCTTCTCTACACTTCTAGTAAAGGTAAATATCGGCTCTTAACTACACTTTTAGTAAAAGTAAATATCAGCTCTTCTCTACACTTCTAGTAAAGGTAAATACCAGGTCTTCTCTACACTTCTAGTAAAGGTAAATACCAGGTCTTCTCTACACTTCTAGTAAAGGTAAATACCAGGTCTTCTCTACACTTCTAGTAAAGGTAAATACCAGGTCTTCTTTACACTAATAGTAAAGGTAAATACCAGCTCTTCTCTACACTTCTAGTAAAGGTAAATATCAGCTCTTCTCTACACTTCTAGTAAAGGTAAATACCAGGTCTTCTTTACACTAATAGTAAAGGTAAATACCACCTCTTCTCTACACTTCTAGTAAAGGTAAATACCAGGTCTTCTTTACACTAATAGTAAAGGTAAATACCAGCTCTTCTCTACACTTCTAGTAAAGGTAAATATCAGCTCTTCTCTACACTTCTAGTAAAGGTAAATACCACCTCTTCTCTACACTTCTAGTAAAGGTAAATACCAGCTCTTCTCTACACTTCTAGTAAAGGTAAATATCAGCTCTTCTCTACACTTTTAGTAAAGGTAAATATCAGCTCTTCTCTACACTTTTAGTAAAGGTAAATACCAAGAAAATCTATCAACAGTATTTATTTTGTGGGAATGAGTTGGGTATACAACCAGAATTTTGAAGTATTTTGTAAGCATATTTTCTATTAGACACAAATAATAATAAAGTTTTTCTTGTATTTCTCACAAATGAAAAAAAAAATATGGCCAATATGTTGTCAAAAGAAAACAATGTATTGAAATGTGTATTAAAAAAAAAAATGTACTTGTCTAGTTGCCTGGTAAATACTAGCTCCTATATACTGCTTGGCTACAATTATCTTCTCTTTATCTTGATCGGTTGAGCATTAGAGTAGTAAGTCAGAGGTCCCAGGTTCAATTCTTGGCAAAGGCATTTATGATAAAATAAAAATGACCTAGCTCTGTTACATAATTTACACTCTTCTCCAGCATTCATTCAAAGTGCCAATGAAAATAGGTTATTTCAAAATTGGTTTGACTGTAAAAATGCGTACATAGAATTTAATATTACATTTGTGTTTGTGAAGGTGAGAGGAGGATCCGAGTTCACACCATGTGCCTACCTGTGACAAACCAGATGAGTGAAGTGATCGCAGGAGCTGACCAGAAGGCCATCATTAACCTCCTAGCTAAGATGGGTGAGTGGAAAACAGTGCTACAATCTATAGGCTTTCCTGTGCAACATATCTAAAAATTAATGGTTTAGTATTCAACTGAAAACATAAGTACATTCCTGATAATTTAAATTATTGGTATTATTCAACTGTAAACATATTAAAGTCGATTCCTGATAATTATTGGTGTAATATTCAACTAATTAAACATAGTCCATTCCTGATATATTTAAAGTCAAAGCCTGAATATGACTTCAAACATGTTTCTGATTTTATTTTCGACTTGTATTTGCAGGTGCTGATCGCAGTGTCACATCCAGCATGTCTGATGCTCGTGAGGCATTGATCAATGCTGCCATAGACTCTCTGTCCTCATTTGGAGGTACCCTGCCTGCCTCACAGAGGATGGGGTGTCTACCAACATCATTTTCCATCAGATTACTTCCAACTCTAGTCCTTGCCCTGCTCAAAAGTGTAAGTCATCACTTGGGAATGTGATATCAATGTTTTTCATTCCTTTCCCATCCTTTTATTGTGTACATTTATTGCAGGCATTGTGAGAAAATAATTGTTTGCTTTGTACAGTAATAATATGCCAGCATTGATATGTGCCTGTGTATATTTATACGGAATGAGTGATCAAGTGTATGAGCAACATTCAGAGATTTAAGCATGGTAGATCTTTAAAATGTTGATGCAAGTTTTGAAATTTACCAAAAGCTCTGTCTGATTTCAAGTTTTATTCTATGAAATTATTTTGTTCAAACTGTAAGCAGTATGAAGAGTGAAAGCTTCCAAGAAATACTGAAATCTTGATGTAACATGATAAATGTGTCTCCTGCTATTTGGAAAAATTTGATTTCATGATAATTGTAACTGCTTTTTAATACAAAAAAAAGTGATTTATGAGACTGATTTCATGCAGGAATTCCTATTTGAGTGTGTATATCCTTGTCATTTTAGGCTGCTTTCCGTCATGGTGTCAACACTCGACTGGATGACCGTGTGTTTGCCATGCAGCAGTGTAAAAGCCTGCCTTTGCAGTACCTTCTCCAGACAATATACCCAGACTTGTACCCAGTACACAACATTGACAGCTGTGTAAGTATTGAAAGATTACTCTAAACTTTCATGACACAACTATCAGTTGCAGATGGAAGTACCTGTGATGTTGGATATTAACGAAGTTTTTACCATTAAAAAAAAAATTGAATTAAACTGTTCCCCTTCTCCTGTAGCCCTTGGATGTGATTGACGATGAAGAGATACCAAATCCTATTCATTTACACCTGTCCTCGGCCAATGTTGACCGCCAAGGCGTGTATCTGTTGGACGCCTACGACGTGATGTACTTGTATGTGGGCAGTGCCACCAGCAACCAGTTCTGTCAGGATGTATTCAATGCACCCAACTATCAGGCCATCACGGACGGCTTGGTATGTAGACCTCAGTCACATGATCTTACTTCTTTTCAAGTGTGAAATATCAACACAACTAATAGGATATCATCCTATATCCTGTTGGTTGTGTTATAACTTCCTATTTTATTGACATTACCAACCTTAAGAAAACGTCGTGAAAAAAAGGAACATGTTGTATGTTAGTCTGTAATGATAGTTGTTTAAGTTTGTGATATACCTGGTAGTTGTATCAAGAAAAAGGTTTCAGGTTTTAGGCTACACAACCCAGGAAATAAGATTCTACTAGATATATGCAGATAAACTGAAAGTTGAAACATAGGAAGACTGGAAGAAATAACATGTCTTTTTGTTTTGTCTCGTTTGCAGATTGATTTACCTGAATTAGATAATCCTGTGTCGGAAAAACTGCGCAACTTTGTAAGCTTTTTAATGGAAAAAAGACCTGGAGGCTGTAGTTTCCTTGTTATCAAGTAAGTACGATCACAAGTCTTTAAGTATCCTTATCGAGCAAATAATTCTGGACCAAAGTTTCAGTGTGTATATTAAAATAAAAAGTCTGTTTTTAGTTTAAAGTTGTAATTTGATGGAAGTTTTAAGAAGAGAAATCATCCTGTACATATTCAAAAAATTGTTTCTGATATCTCCATTTCAGAGAAGAAAGTAAAAACCGCCTGACGTTCTTTGGATATATGGTTGAGGACAGAACCGAGTCCACCATGTCATACTATGAGTTTCTACAGCACATACAGAAGCAAGTGAAAAGTTGACGACGGTCATGAGCTCTTAGACTGTATTTAATAAAGGCATTGAGGCAGTGCTGGACTATATTGAATAGACAGACACAATAATGGACAGTGACACACCTGATTGTTGTGATACTAGATACAGAAAACAGTTGTGGCGCTACAGCTGTAGTTGGACTTGGATATCTGGTCCCTGTGATAAATGACACGATAGACTGGATCTTAGGCAAGGCTTCCAGAGTTACGAGGAATTCTACCGGAGGTTTGAGAAATCAAGAGTATTGCATTCAAGTTTTAATAATAACTAGCCTGTGATAGATACAGATTGATGATCAACACTTACAGTAAAATGATAGGTTAGTTGACCAATGACATGACAGTATAATTAACGAATATTTTAAAAGAGCATCTATACTATAGGTATGAAACATGTGATACTGGTTCTTGCATGGACATATTAGGCAGATTGTGTATTGCATGCTATTGAACCCAGATGATAATATAATTCATAACTAAGGTATTAAATTAATTTTTTTATCTAAAGATTACAAATAAATGCATACTGAAGAATGGAATGGACTTGATTGATGTTTAAAATTTGTATGCCCAGATTAATCAATTGACTGTTTTGAGAAAGTGAGTTTAACATTATTCAATTATGTAAATCATAATTAAAATGATGTTGAATCGGTCATCAGAGGTATTAAATATTGTATAATTGTAGGGCTTAATATTAACAGACCATTTAAATAAAACATATTACAGGGCAGCATCTGAAATGAGTTTCTGTGCGGTATTATAATTCAACAAAAAGTAATGCATACATTTATCATACAACATATCACCAGCACCTCTCTTGAACCCATGAGGACGGTCTTGTAATAACATGTTGCAATATTGTCTGTACATTGGAATTTTCAAATGTCAAAATAATTGTATGGTTTAGACATTAGTGTTGTAAAACTTGTGAAAGTGATGCATGTTCAGGGTAAGATAGGTATGAACTGGAAGGATCAATCGCCAATCAGATTCTAACTTGATCTGGGTATAGTTTTCTTTTGTTATCGAGATCAGATGTATGTACTTTCTGAAACTCTAGGTAGCTCTTTGATTACCCATGATAAACCTGCCAAGCTATGGAATGTCATAATCTAGTCAGTGACCAAAGAATGAAAGGTTTCATCACTTGTAGGTTTCATTTATCATAATTTCCAGTCATTTAAAGCATAATAATCATAAAATTCATTTCATCTTAAATTTCCCTTTTGCACGCTTGACACTAGTTATAGTACTGTTAATGTACAAATTTCTAACAAAGGAATGTTTTTGTATAAAAGTTTAAACTGACATGAAGTTTTGAGCATAGTATTTCTTTGAAGCATTACCTAATACTTTGACAGTCTGTAAGTATTGCCAAATGGTATCATTTTCCTGTGAAGTTACTTTTGGTGCACAGATTATAATAACCATTATATTACTTATCCATTGTTGTTGTTTAATATTTATTTTTCATTAAACTTGGTGAAATGGTGCAAGGGGTTTACCTTTAATTTCATTGTGTCATTGGTTAATTATACGAATGAATTACATACATGTACCTATTGCAATCAATTCAAATGATTAAAAAAAAAAAACAACATTTTATAGTTTTAACACGTATACAGAAAAAGAACATTTTCAATAGTCAACGATTTGTTTCAAAGATCAGATCTGGTGTTTAATTATTGTAGATGATTTTCACGCTTGGTCATACTAACTTCATGCTTTATAAAGAATTTTTACAATCAAATTTGGGAATATTTCATGTGATAACATTTACTTATTATCAAGATAAACTGTATATAACTTCCTTACTTTTCAATGATATGAACACCTCATGCAAGTTCTTTGTTCCAATACCTTTCTTATAGGGTTTTTAGGTCATCTGACCCAAAGGGTCAAGATGACCTATAGTTACCGTGCTTCGTCCGTCGTCGTCCGCCGTCCGCCGTGCGCCGTGCGCCGTCCGCCGTGCGCCGTCCGCCGTCCGCCGTCCGTAAACTTTTCACATTTCAAACTTCTTCTCAAGTTCTACCAATGGGAATAAGCTGAAACTTAGCTGAAATGATCCTGAGATGGTCCTGACCAAGTGTTGTTATTTTTCGGGTCGGTCCGAAATCCAAGATGGCCGCCATAGCCGCCATCTTGAAAAACACATTTTCAACTTCTTCTCAAGTTCTACCAGTGGGAATAAGCTGAAACTTAGCTGAAATGATCCTGAGATGGTCCTGACCAAGTGTTGTTATTTTTCGGGTCGGTCCGAAATCCAAGATGGCCGCCATAGCCGACATCTTGAAAAACACATATTAAACTTCTTCTACAGTTCCACTGGTACCTGTGAGCTGAAAATTAGTAGGGATGTTCAGGATGGGCAGCCCATAAAATGTTGTTATTTTTCGGGTCCGAAAAACTCTCGACATTTGTGCCATAGCGGCCATTTTGTGACATGATTGCGCAATCACTGTTTTCCTGAACAACACCTATTTTAAACTTCTTCTCAAGTTCTACCAGTGGGAATAAGCTGAAACTTAGCTGAAATGATCCTGAGATGGTCCTGACCAAGTGTTGTTATTTTTCGGGTCGGTCCGAAATCCAAGATGGCCGCCATAGCCGACATCTTGAAAAACACATATTAAACTTCTTCTACAGTTCCACTGGTACCTGTGAGCTGAAAATTAGTAGGGATGTTCAGGATGGGCAGCCCATAAAATGTTGTTATTTTTCGGGTCCGAAAAACTCTCGACATTTGTGCCATAGCGGCCATTTTGTGACATGATTGCGCAATCACTGTTTTCCTGAACAACACCTATTTTAAACTTCTTCTCAAGTTCTACCACTGGGATTAAGCTGAAACTTGGCTGAAATGATCCTGAGATAGTCCTGACCAAGTGTTGTTATTTTTCGGGTCGGTCCGAAATCCAAGATGGCCGCCAGAGCCGCCATCTTGAAAAACACATTTTCAACTTCTTCTCAAGTTCTACCAGTGGGAATAAGCTGAAACTTAGCTGAAATGATCCTGAGATGGTCCTGACCAAGTGTTGTTATTTTTCGGGTCGGTGCGAAATCCAAGATGGCCGCCATAGCCGACATCTTGAAAAACACATATTAAACTTCTTCTACAGTTCCACTGGTACCTGTGAGCTGAAAATTGGTAGGGATGTTCAGGAAAGGGCAGCCCATAAAATGTTGTTATTTTTCGGGTCCGAAAAACTCTCGACATTTGTGCCATGGCGGCCATTTTGTGACATGATTGCGCAATCACTGTTTTCCTGAACAACACCTATTTTAAACTTCTTCTTAAGTTCTACCACTGGGATTAAGCTGAAACTTGGCTGAAATGATCCTGAGATAGTCCTGACCAAGTGTTGTTATTTTTCGGGTCGGTCCGAAATCCAAAATGGCCGCCAGAGCCGCCATCTTGAAAAACACATTTTCAACTTCTTCTCAAGTTCTACCAGTGGGATTAAGATGAAACTTAGCTGAAATGATCCTGAGATGGTCCTGACCAAGTGTTGTTATTTTTCGGGTCGGTCCGAAATCCAAGATGGCCGCCATAGCCGACATCTTGAAAAACACATATTAAACTTCTTCTACAGTTCCACTGGTACCTGTGAGCTGAAAATTGGTAGGGATGTTCAGGAAGGGCAGCCCATAAAATGTTGTTATTTTTCGGGTCCGAAAAACTCTCGACATTTGTGCCATGGCGGCCATTTTGTGACATGATTGCGCAATCACTGTTTTCCTGAAAAACACCTATTTTAAACTTCTTCTTAAGTTCTACCACTGGGATTAAGCTGAAACTTGGCTGAAATGATCCTGAGATAGTCCTGACCAAGTGTTGTTATTTTTCGGGTCGGTCCGAAATCCAAGATGGCCGCCAGAGCCGCCATCTTGAAAAACACATTTTCAACTTCTTTTCAAGTTCTACCAGTGGGATTAAGATGAAACTTGGCTGAAATGATCCTGAGATGGTCCTGACCAAGTGTTGTTATTTTTTGGGTTGGTCCAAAATCCAAGATGGCCGCCAGAGCCGCCATCTTGAAAAACACATTTCCAAATTTCTCTCAAGTTTCACCTGTGGGATTAAGCTGAAACTTGGCTGAAATTATCCTGAGATGGTCCTGACCATGAGTTGTTACTTTTCGGTCGGTTCGAAATCCAAGATGGCCGCCATGGCCGCCATCTTACAAAACACATTTCCAACTTCTTCTCAAGTTCTACCTGTGGGATTAAGCTAAAACTTGGCTGAAGTGATTCTGAGATTGTCCTGACCAAGTGTTGTTATTTTTCAGGTTGGTCGGAAATCCAAGATGGCCTTCAGAGCCGCCATCTTGAAAAACACATTTCAAACTTCTTCTCAAGTTCTACCTGTGTGATTAAGCTGAAACTTGGCTGACATGATCCTGAGATGGTCCTGATCAAGTATTGTTACTTTTTGGGTCGGTCCGAAATCCAAGATGGCCGCCAGATTCGCCATGTTGAAAAACAAAATTGCCGTCCGTAAACTTTTCACATTTTAAACTTCTTCTCAAGTTCAACTCCTTCTTTCTGTACACATGCGCAGTACATTATAACTAAAGTGTGTTCGGTTGAACTCTAGTAGACTACAGTAACTATAGTTGGCAATCGAACTCGCCCATTGTCACAAATCTAAGATGGCCGCCACATATGTCATTTTGAACTTCTCAAGTTCTACCAGTGACATTGAGCTGAACCTTGCAAAAATTATCCTCAGATAGTCCCAACCAAATGTTATTTATCGGGTCCGTCAGACATCCAAGATGGCTGCCACAGCCCCCATTTTGAATACACATTTAAAACTTTTCATAGAAAAATGATCCCCAGATAGTCCCAACCAAATGTTGTTATTTCTCCAGTCCGTCAGAGATCCAAGATGGCTGCAACAGCCCCCATTTTGCATCCACATCTAACACTTTCCATGATCTGAAACTTGCCTAAAATGATTCTGACCAAAAGTTATTTTTCGCACTGTTCCGAAGAAATCCATGATCATAACCATCTTGAAAACCACATTTGTGTGGCATATTGTTACATGATTGTATTACTAATTCCTAGAGGAGAGGAATTTATATAAGCTATTAGCTTGTTTTCCAATCCTCACTATTTGTATAATTTCTATATATGTAATATACATGTACACTGATGGAAATAAAATATTGTTTAAACTAATTCCATAATGGTATCACAATTGGTAGTCAGATGACCGTTAAGGCCCTTGGGCCTCTTGTTAAGTCTTTATGGTTGTGTATAAAGTTGAAATGTCACGATTTACATAAAATACAAAATGGTGTTCAGAGGTGTTATTAATAAATGCATAAGAAAAAGAATTCTACTGAGAAACATTGAAATAGGGATATTTATATATTAAAAGACTTTGGCTACACTTCAAAGACGTTTTCTATTCAATTAGAGTATTGTTAATGTGTAACTGATCATCTGGCACCATGAGGTGTAAAGATTAGTGGACCCGTTGTTACTTGCCATCACCAATTCTCTAACAGAAGGTCTTCTACTGTTTTATTCTGTGTAGTTATTTGCTCAATTTCTCAATGTTCTAGGCCATTGTTCTAGTCCCTTCCTAACCAAACATGATGAAATATGTCTCTGAAGCCAGTTTCTGTTCTAAACGAAAACCTGTCCCAACTGAGATTCAGTGTCCCCATATATATATATATTGTTACTTTACTCATCCGAAGATTTCACCATCTCCTTAATGAACTTCATCTTACATAATTGATGATAATTGAAATAAGGACTGCTAATTAATTCATAACTAATAAATTTTATTGAAATAGCAGATGTGCAGCGTCATCAGTTTTATCAGATGAATTAACACAAAATTTTGTTCTTTCAAATGGATCAAAATTAATTTATTCTTCATTTCATGATGTATAGATCGGACATGATGTACATATACACATTATCATGTCACCATTGAAAATGATCTACTAGTATGCCATACTTCAGTGAGAATGCCATAATAGCACTGTAGGGGTGGAGGAACTTAATCAGACGATAAATTGATAATGATAACATTATGCAATATCACATATTACTCGTTCTCGTGGCATTTTCAATCTCGACTTAAAATAAACCAAATCGACGGATTTAAGTTCCCTATACATGCAGTAAACCAAGATTTTATTTTGTATTCAGTGTTTGTGTACCGTGGTAAATAGTGTTAACAACATAGATACCACTGAATGAAACTTAATTTGAGAAGTGAGAAAGGATGAAGCTTGTTGAAATTATTTGTATACAATGTATATATAATTTTATTTATGTATCAAGAGTTTTTTATTTGAAGTCACTGTAAAATGAGAATGGTGCTTATATTAAGTGTGTAAAAGTGTTTGTGGTCGATTTTGATTGTTTACTTTCCCCTTGGAATTATCTGTAAATATTCCATTATAATATAATGAAATATCACCGCCTTTGACCATTTTGGCAAAGTTTACCACATGAAAACTGAGTGTATTTTGAACATACGCAAGAGTTGTTCATCTTTCCCATCCCATGCCTGTATTGGCTATTGAGGGACAAGTTGTGATATGAACACTCAAAAACAATAATAAAATCATCAACTGATCTATTTCATAGTTTGATTTCAATTATTTGACTATTTTGTTGTCAGTATTGGCAGAAGTTTCAGTCTTGGCTCATCAGTGATCATTGAACAATATTGAAATGCAAGTGGAAGTAAAATCATTGCCTGATCATGAAGGACAAGTGAGCTTTGTATGCCATGGTGTGGCGTCCGTCATCTGACGTCAATATTTTACTTTAAATGACTTCATCTAATAACAAAAAGGCCTAGGAATATACCGATATTAGAGGCAGAGTGGTTAAGGTGTTGCGGTATTCTACCACTAGCACTCCACCTCTGGGTTGCCAGTTCCTATCCAACTTGGGGCAGTTGCCAGGTACTGACTGTAGGTCGGTGGTTTTTCTCTGGGTACTCCGGCTTTCCTCCACCTTCAAAATCTGGCACGTCCTTAAATGACCCTGGCTGTTAATAGGACGCAACACTAAATAAACCAGACTTCATCTTGTGCAGACAAGGAAAAACCTGTGTATAGTGATCAGTTAACATGGGAACCAAATTTTGGAATGTAAACAGCTGCATGCACATCTACACATGTTCCTTAATATAAGTTTTGTGAAAATCGGTCCTCAAGTAAAGGAGAAGTTGTACGGACAAGATGTGTTTACAGACACACGCACGGACAACCTGATTCCAACATACCCCTCTAACTTTGTTGTGGGGTATAAAGAAGAAGAAAAGCAAAACTAAAACAGATACAACTTAATAATTTATTTGTGAAGTTGATTGCTTGTGCTCGCAATGTCATCTCATTTATCTAAGAATGATGATAATATGTAACAGAACCATGATTATAACAAAAATAATCTGTAAACTTATATACATTGTCCTCTGGATTGACAGAGGCAAATATAAAATGGAGTGAAGTATAATTCCGAGTAATTGCTGCATTTCCCACCTTCGTACAATCCATGAAGATCAATGCTGTAGTGAGGCTTGGTTTGAGAGTTTGGGAGGTTTATTTATGCTTGGGTCATAACATTGAAGTAATGCTGTCAGAGCATTTCTGTGTTTGGAAAGCACTTCCTCTGAAAGGGGTTCCATCACCTTTTGAATTGAAACAAGGAATACATTATATTATGAATGAATGTTCACTTTTAAAATGCATAATGTAATAATTATATCAATTTTCAGTAAGCTTGAAATGATAAAGCGCGCATATACCTTTAAGCATTGATTTTTCGCCAATTATTTTTCGTTAGCATTGATCCAATTTAATGTTTGAAATAAGCGATACACTGATTAAAGTCTACAAGGCAGAACAAAGTGATGCCAATAGTAATGTCAGAAAAAAATTGCAGATCATGGAAAACAAAAGTACTAAACTGAGTTAATTTTTAAATTGTTTAGAGACTCAATATTAGAATAATGTGATAAACTAATCGTCATGGGTTACAGGATATATATTTTTCTCAAAAAAATACATTGTTCATTTGGGATTGCCATGAACAATGATGTTGCAAGGTATTGTTAGTTGACATCATAATTGACAGATTGACCAATAAAATCACTGCCAGGGTGATATTAAGGGTCTTCTCTTGTGAAAAGTCGAAATTTTCTGACGACTAACTTTTTTTCTTATATACATTTTTGGAAAAGGGAGTTCATTTCATAGCAGAAAATGCAAAAAGAAATAGATGGTAGTGTACTCGTTTTTGTGCTATGCTCGGTCAAAGATACCAAAATGAGCAAAACACGTGATTTATGTGAAAAATGCTGTTTTGGCCAATTGCAGGACACTTTCGTTCAATATCTTCCAGATTTGTGATCAGATATGTATGAATGTTTTCAGAATTGACAAAAATAGTATTTTCTTATTAATTATGGAAGAAAGAAGTCTTTAAATTATTCTTTTAGCTCAAAAAAATGTGGTAGTTACGCCTATCCCTTATTTTTTAAAGAGAAAATACTCCATTTTTCCTCATTTTTTGCAGATATAATGCTTTATAAAAAACATTAAAGCGACTAACTTTTTGAGATATTTGGCAGATCAAAAGGAAATGGGTTGCTATTCTAAAGCAGTCATAAAAACTGGGGGGTAGCGTGCTTGTTTTTTTGTCCCATTATCAAATGGGTTATTTTTCACTATTCTTGAGTCAAAAATCAAAATTGCTTCAATCACACCAAATATCTTAAAAACTTACCCAAAATTTAAAACAAATATCTTTGTTACATAATAGTTGCTTTATAATGAACATAAAGAAGTTGTACAGCAAAAATGAACTAGCTGTAATGAAAAATGGTGACACAGTGACGATTTTAAATGATCAATCAAGCACAAAAATCATGAAATTTTGGCCGTTCCTGAAGGGCAAGAAATACACAGAAATTCTTATTTTAAAAATGGCCGCCATAATTGTCTTTTTTAAAATTCGTCTAAAAAAAGTTCTACAAAATACCGACATCTAATTGTTTGCTTTATTTTTGAGATGCATATTTACTATCGAAATTGATAATAAATTGTTAGATATTACAAAAATGTCTCACGTGAGACCAAAACGAGATTTGAACATGATTGAAACCTTACAAGAGCAGATCCTTAAAGCAAAACGTTGACCAACTCCAAGTAGGTTTGTATGAGCCGGGAGCTAGGATAATGTTAACAAATACACATATTACTAATGAAGAAGAAATCTTCCCTCCAATAATTATGCATACCTTTCTGGTAAGGTCCTGTAGATTGTGCCTGATTATTGGACGGAGGTTTGTCACATCCTGATGCAGTAAAAAGTTCAGTAATGTAGATACCAGCTGTGCAGGTGGCCTCTGACCGGACAAAGGCTTTGAGGGTGCTCCCTGGCTAGGCGTTGGCTGTGCGGATGGCCTCTGACCGGACACAGGCTTTGAGGGCGCTCCCTGACTAGGCGTCTGCTGTGTGGGTGGCCTCTGAACAGACACCGACTTTGAGGGCGCTTCCTGACTAGACGTCTGCTGTGTGGATGTGCTCTGTTGGGACACCAGTTGTGAGTGTGTTCCTTGCCCAGAAACCAGCTGTGAGGAGACTTCCTTCCCATACAACACCTTCGGATTGAAAGAATTACAGTAATCATTTTGTTATCATGAAAGGTAAGACCCTATAATTGTCATTTGTAAAAGAACTCTTTCGGTCAACTAACAGAAATGGGAATTTCTTCAATATATATTGACTCTTTAATTTATCATAAAGGGTCATTACTCTCTAAAAATGGTTTGAAATCTAAAATTAAAATGTCGGTGCATAACTACATAATATACACTCATCATTCAAGTGAAATCTGCCTGATAGTTATCACTTAAATCTCCACAAATTCCTGCAGACGACATCCAGACAGGGTGATTCCAGTATACTCCTTTATTTTTTTGCAATAGGTATGTTAATAAATATGGATATGAAATTAATTGAACTACGAGTGAGAACTGAATGCTGACCTGCTGAATGAGTAGTATAGTACAGTGTAGACTTTCCTCGTCACCAGGATTGTTGTATGTCTGTAACATCACTTCCAACATTATGAAGTTCCATGGATGAGTCTTTAGGTGCAGTTCTAAAGTTATAATAAGCACTCTCAGTACTGGATTCAAAAACCATCTCTCTTCTCATCAACAATATGAACATTTGTTTTGAAATTATTTGACCTTTAAAACCTGATTAAATAATCATCGATATCCGATTATCGTAGTAACATACTAGACAAAGTGTTAATTAGAACAAGAGGCCCAGGGGCCTTAACGGTCATCTGACTATAAATTTATCACTGGAAAAGGAATATATGCAATTATGTTACAGTATGTCTACAAAGGGTTATGTGAAATTGTTGTTGCATTTAATTAACACTTCAGCCAATGTTTACATGTACCCTTATTTAAGTAGTGGACAAGAGAACCTGAGGGATGTTAGGTCAGCATTTTATGATTTATATTTGTCGAATGAAAAGATTTATCTGGTCTCTGCTTTTGTTATTTGAATCCACTTGATGCTTCATGTTGAATCTGAGAAGGACTTCTTCAGTATATTTTAGAGAAATAGCTATAACCAACTTCAAAAGTTTAAAATGTGTTTTCAAAATGGCGGTCATGACCATCCCCATTAATTAGAACACTTGGTCGGGACCATCTCAGGATCATTTCTGTCAAGTTTCAGTGCAATCCCACTGGTTGAACTTGAGAAGAAGTTTAAAATGTGTTTTCAAAATGGCAGTCATGGCGGCCATCTTGGATTTCTGACCGGCCCGAAAAATAAGAACACTTGGTCAAGACGATGTCAGGATCATTTCTGTCAAGTTTCAGTGCAATCCCACTGGTGGAACTTGAGAAGAAGTTTAAAATGTGTTTTCAAAATGGCAGTCATGGCGGCCATCTTGGATTTCTGACCGGCCCGAAAAATAAGAGCACTTGGTCAGGACCATCTCAGGATCATTTCTGTCAAGTTTCAGTGCAATCTCACTGGTGGAACTTGAGAAGAAGTTTAAAATGTGTTTTCAAAATGGCGGTCATGGCGGCCATCTTGGATTTCTGACTGGCCCGAAAAATAAGAACACTTTGTCGGGACCATCTCAGGATCATTCTTGTTCAAGTTTCAGTGCAATCCCACTGGTGGAACTTGAGAAGAAGTTTAAAATGTGTTTTCAAAATGGCGGTCATGGCGGCCATCTTGGATTTCTGACCGGCCCGAAAAATAAGAACACTTTGTCGGGACCATCTCAGTATCATTCCTGTCAAGTTTCAGTGCAATCCCACTGGTGGAACTTGAGAAGAAGTTTAAAATGTGAAAAGTTTACGGACGGCGCACGGCTGACGGCGCACGACGACGGACGGAGCATGATGGCTATAGGTCATCCTGACCCTTCGGGTCAGACGACCTAATAAAACTGAATTGGAAATCAGAGACATGACCCTCCCCTAATCACATGGCAGGGGATTATATATAACACAAGTTTTGTGGATTTGAGAACTTTTGTATTTGTTGCATGTATCTGAATTAAGTCCAGATATGACATCAGTTCAAGTATGGTACGACAGCTCATTATTGTATCAGCCCCGAGATAAGTTTACCTAAGGCAGGATCAAACTTGTAAAGGTAACACAAGATGGACTGTACACACTGGACAGCACAAGTCCTGGTCTCAACCAGCTCCTGTAACAGACCAGGGACACAAGGATAAGTACAGACCAGGAGTTACACAAAGATAAGTACAGACCAGGGACACAAGGATAAGTACAGACCAGGAAGTACACAAGGATAAGTACAGTATAATTAACCATAGTCATTTGTGTGCATGTTATCAGAAGCGGAGCAACAAGACTCGCATTGATCAAGATCAATATATAACGTGATCAGTAATTCACAGGAATGGATGTATTCATACTGGATTCATGCTTTATTCATATTCTAGTGTTTTTTCTTCACAATTTCAAATTTCCTTGCGAAATTGTGAACTAGACGCACAAAATACAGTTATCAGGTCACGCTTATACCTTCAATCTGACCTAAGTTTATCAAACTTTCTGGATATAATGATGAAATCCATGTTAATATCTAGAGGGGACTTTCTAGTTGGTTCATCAATAATCATCAAATTTCTATACATTAATCCTAAACATACTGGTCCCTGACCTGAAGCACAAGCTGCTGGAGATGGAGGTAGACCTCACGTATCTCGCGGGATGTGAAGGGACATGCGGAGTGTGATGGGTAGCGCTGTGTGTGAGCAAGAATCAGTACACTGCTGCTGAAGTGGTACCGGAACAGGACATACAAGAGGTCCAGTCGGGCGAGTAGGAGCTCAGGCTGGTCAGTGTCTAGGTACTGGCTGACGGGCAACAAGTCTATCTTCACGGGTCGGGTACACTGAAATGTTAACCACAGAAGATAATGACAATAGACCTTATTTAAACTTGATAGCATGTTGACCTTAAAGCTCATCTTACAAATGGTCAAGATAGATCATGCATAATTCCTCAAACTATGGCACAGATAAGATATACAGAACATTCAAAACAGGTGAAAGTCTTAATATTTACTTTCAAAACATATTGAACAATAAATCTGTCAGATGAGTCTTCAAATTATCAAATATTTTCCTCAAGAGAATTCTATAAATTGACCAAAACAAAGAGGACATAGTTTGCTAAGTACCTGATGTTGTGGAAGGCTATTTGTGTAGTGTATCATTTCCACCAAGATACTGATAGCCACGGAGGCGAGAGTCGGGCTAGTGCTGGCACACAAGTTCTCCAATCTACCCAACATGTCTTCATTTTGTATCACCAAAGACAACACTGAAACAGTAACAAAAACATCATAGGAATGCCAGAACAGTTCTGATTCACCATATTGACAACACTGATAGACCAACAAAACATCAGTGATAGTAGGTCACGGTAAATTTTTTTCCAAGTACCTACTGGCCAAGTAGAAGATTTTTATCCCTTCATTTTAACATATTTAACTCCTGTGACCTTAAAAGAAGGTAAAATTCATGTATTTGGGGATAATTAATTCATATCACTCTGTCTGAGGTTACCACTGACCAAATATTGCTCTAATTAGGTCTCTTGGCCATTTAGAAAAAGATATTTGGGCCTACAGGTGTGGAAAAACTTTTTTTAGATGTTCATTGATTAGGTTGCCTTACAAGTGTGAGCTGTAGGGAATTTCCCTTTAGCTCAGTCGTTAGAGCATCGGCCTGGAGAGCCAAGGGTCGCGAGTTCGGGCCATAGTAATGGCACTATCTTTATCACTTTTCCTCATCCTATTACAGATGAGTGAAAAAATATAAACATACAGTATTTAAAATAGTAACACACGTTTATAATATGGTGCCCACCTCTGTGTGCAGATGCTGTGTCAGGCCCCTGGACACTAGTTCGGATGTACTGAACACAAGTCAGTAGTAGAGACATGGGTATGGTGGTATTACAGCCAACAAACTTGGTGACTGGAAAAACGACACAAAGACAGTATCAGCTGATAACTCTCTATCTGTCACAACTAGTATACAAAAAGTTGATATTTTCTTCTACAGTTTCAAAGAAACATGCAAGTCTTCAAAACATGGCAAATATGAGCTCCATTTAAATGAAACTGAACATTAACTTCAATGATCTAGTCATATTCATATTACAGATATAAAGAAACATGTACTGAGATTTATAACAAGTCTTCAATAGACCATATTCACTGAAAGTAATTGAACTGTTTGCCCTATGTATGACAGCTAGTCCACTAAAGAATGAAATTTTGCGACTTCTGCAAGAATTGATGATTGTTGTGACTTACCATGGTAAAGGATTTTGATGTCAGAAGTAGATATAGCTGTGTGTTGAACATGTTGTTTACAGAACAGATGTAAATCCAGTAATGCCTCTAGACCAGCCTCTGTGGGGACAATAATATCAAATCACTAACGACACATAGCTAAAACAGCATGTTTGGGGAAAGCCATACTCATCCCAAACTGTCCAAAAATAGCTTAAAGCTATCTCTGTAGGACCAATCTTTTTGTAGATATATCAGTAAACTAAGTTTGTGTGTCAGTGTTGAAAGATGACATAACACATATACTGCACCTCTTAAATTAAGTAAATGAGGATTGCAGGACAAAGTTAAAAAAGTAGGTCAAAATGAACTTGTTCTGGTGTCTGAAGCACTGCTTCACAAGATGTACTTGCATTCCAATGTTGATAATCCTGCGTGTTAAAATAGAGTGAGGAAGACACTTCATATTTATATTGGCATTGTATATAGGTCAGAGATCAAAATGTAGGTCAAAGTGACCTGGTTTTAGTGCATGATATCATACCTCAATGTACTTCCATGCACCATTATTATACTTGGTATGGAAGTACATTGTATAATAAGTATATAATAATCCTACACCAAATGGTTAAGTTATAGGCCATAGACAAACAACTGTACATTAAAGATGGGAGAGGAGGCCACCAATCCTAGAACATACTGTTAATCAACATTGTATTTCTGTACACCAACCACCACATACATACATAAATCTGCAGCAGTTGAGTAATGCTGAACTGGAGACATGGATAGAGAGCAATATACCTTTATCAGATATTGTCACACCAATAGTACCATGTACTGCAAGTAGGGTAAATCAACTGTACGTGGGAACTAGAAATTGATTGACAGACACAACTTCAAAAGAATGATTTGGTTGCTGATGACTTAATTTAATTTTATATCATTTCCAAAGTGCAAACTACATGAAATGATCTATAGTATACTGACCACGTTGACCCTTGTCCAGGAATACCTGTTGTAGACGGTCAGCAGTGCGTCCACTAAGGTATAACAGGTAGTCTGTCCTCTCGTCGGCATCAATCACCTACTCAAATCAATACTGCAAAAATCTTCAACATGATATTACAGAAAGACAGTCTCTTAAAAATTCCAACAAACAAAATTCAAAAGCAGAGATGATAAAACAACACCATTTCCCCTCGTAATTTGTTCACAAAGGTTTTGAGGAAGCATACTATTACTATTGTATGTAAAGGTTTCATTTATCGAAGGTAAATTGTACATGGCCAATTTAGGAACTGAATAATATGTTTCCATTTCTTACAAGAGTTATGAACAACGATTGAACCCTGGTGAACTGAAATGATATCTGATGAAGAGCTTTCTAAACCTCATATAAAATGGGAATTATTTTTAGATCACTTTAATATCACAGGACAAGTTTTTTCCGTAATATTTTTAATCAATATTTTGTCAAAATACTTTTCCATAACAAGTTTGTGCCCCAAATCCTGCCATTTTAATTGGCTTTGTATCTGTTGTAACCATTGTGTTGGTGATGTCGTATAACACTTTTATTTACCTGGTCAGTAAAACTACACAGGATGTACTTGGTAACTCTGACAACAGCCTCGTTTGATGTGAGAAATAGGTTCTGTAATAAATAAATAGAGCATGGCGTTAATAATAGTATTACTGAGAGATTCTGCAATTATCTTAGATGAAAGCATCAAATTCTAAACAAGGAGAAACATTGTGGATACCTTTATATGATCATCATTGCTATTTGGTGTAATAGTTCTTTTGTATGATGGATTATAGTTTCAATATACATAGGTAATCTTAATTATCATAAAAATAACTTGTTATTGATGAACAGTACTTTAAATTTTAACATTGACGAGACTGACCTCACTGTATCTAGATGTGAATGTACTTGATATCAATAATACTGCAAAGATTATTAAGATCATCAGAATTTTAAATTAAAAAAAGTTGATAACAAGAATCTTTTTGAAACAGAAGTGACAAACATCTACTGTTTTAACATTTTGAGAGCATATGTTGATGACAACCTTACCAGGAGAACATTAATCACACATTTCTCCCTACAGAGCTGCAACAAAGACACAACATCAGAGTGGTCTCTCAGCCACACCTCCGCTCCTCTAGGGTCCCAATCGTTCTGCAAACAGGAGCCACACAGACGACCCAGCCAGGCCTCTATCTGCCAACACAGAATGATTTTACTTGTGGTAGATTGAACACTCTGGATATGTTCATATTTCCTTATAATTGATTTTACAATCTTATTTGCTATATTCTTTCACCACTTTGCTTACTACACATACCTTTAACTTGCCGCTTTAGACAAATATAGAGATGAAAACAGCCAATTGTGAAAAAGGAGGAAACCCCATATTTTAAGGAGTTTTAATGGGAAATTTTATGGATTAACATTACAGCTATTAAGATTATCAAAAAGGAGGGATTCCTCCTTTTGGTGGAGGATTTTCATCCCTGACAAAACCCCAGTTTGTGATGCTAACTATATCTGTTTGCTGTCATTTTGCTTTTTCCTTTATATACATTGCTTGGTTGAAATTATACCCACCACTTTGTTAGCACAGGTTGTACAGAGCTGCTGGTGTTGACATGTCCAGCGTAGAATAGCCAGATGGTGGGTATACCATTTCTCAACTGACCACTCCGTGAGCAGTTTAGACAAACTAGTAGTTACTGTGAATGTAAACAAATTAAGCTGTGTGAATACATAAAATAACAAGAGGCACGCTAGGCCTGTATCAACATTCAGCAAATAAAGGACTTATTGGACCATAAATATATTATTTTATGGTAATTAATGAAAACATTTATTTTCTTACAGAATTCATAAACTTGGTCACATATTATTTGACAAAAGGTATATAACCTGTGCTTTTTAAAACACCAAGAAAAAATAAGTTGATGATCAATTACAATAGTATAACCATCATCAGGTTAACTTACTTTGATCATAGTGCTCATCTTGGGAATCAGCACTTAGGCAAAAAGCCATCTACAACATAAATAATTGTTGCAATGACAGGATCATCTGTATGTGATGAATTTCAAAAGTAAATTTTGTTTCTTTGACAATACAATTCTCATGCAATTTTCAAATTGAACTCTATGAAAGTCTCAAAAACGATCATGTACAAAATTATGTTTAATCTGACCTATTATTTACTACATCTAATCTATAAACAAGACTTTCTAGAAAGTGTGGACAATTAAAGAAGACACATTGATGTGCACTACACTTACAGCTGTTAGAAAAATAAAATGTTTCTTTGCAAGGGGAGATAACTCCTCTAATCCTATTTCGGTTGCACAAATCTCATTAAGAACAGTCTGTAAGTCCGACCCAGACAGTATCCTGACAAGAAAAGGTAAACGTAAAAGTAAGCAATGGCAGTCAGTGTAACAGGTTTTCACAACAGTCTGGAAATATACCACTGGAGAAAATCACTTTTAAAATAAAGTTTTAATTAAGCTCTGGTTTAATTATAAATGACATACAATGACACAACCCTTTTATTACATCACAAAGTGCTGTGTTGTATATAACATACAAGCTTTTATATAATTTACCAGTTTATGCATGAACACTTTCATATCCTTACTAATAGCACTGACACATTTTGAAACAATATGTTAATTTGCTATTTTCACATATGATACATAAGCAAAGATCCAGACTTGATTATTTCCAAATTCAGCAATGAACAGAATTTTATTTATTTTCAATCTGTATTTATAAAGGATTTTCATCTTTGACACACTCAGTTAAAACATTTAAACAGCTTGGTAGACTAAAACAAGCATGATAACTAGCTTAAATAAAACACAAAAACATTTTAAACATCACAGGCTAGTGAATCATTCCCTTGAACATTTAATGTAGGTAGCCAAACATTTGATAATATCAGAATGGCTGATTGTTTTTTTTGTAAAATATAATTTTTAAATAAAGAGTACATACATTTCATCATTTTTGAAAGCATGATACAAGAAAAACAGGTACACAGTCTTGGTGTCCATCCTCAGAGAAACTTGTAAGACAATTCTTGGAAGATCTTGAAGTCTGTCTGAAATGGAAACCAAATAAAGCCAAGGTATAGAGGGGGAAACTACTATTTCTGGCAAGCTATTGTATACCAGGACATGTTCAGCTCAGTTTAACTAATTCACTCCTGAAATCAAATTTCAACTGTTCCAATTCAAAGGTTGGAATTGTCTAATATGAAATTTCACGGTTGAATGAGTTAACCAATATGATGAAAATAAATACATACACTTAGTATGCTATCCATAGGAAGCTTATGTGTGAAGGACAGATTTTGTAGAGCTATATAACCAAAATGTATGGAATATTCCTAAATGGGAGCATATAAGCCTGACAGGAATAATACAGAAGCATTCATACACAGCATGGAATAGTTTTGAGCACATGAGTAACTACTCAGTATAACCATAAAGTATGGGAGCGTATAGAAACTACTCTGTTCCAGAAATCGAGGAGCACATGGGTACTTATACTGTATGTCATCCAGGGTGTCTGAGGTCCACACAGGGAAGGGGTGTACAGAAGGGCTGACCTTGTCATGTAACACTTGATACATGGGTACCTATACTGTATGTCATCCAGGGTGTCCGATGTCCAGACAGGGAAGGGGTGTACAGAAGGACTGTCCCTGTCATGTAACACTTGACACATGGATACCTACACTGTATGTCGTCCAGGGTGTCTGAAGTCCAGGCAGGGAAGGGGTGTACAGAAGGACTGTCCCTGTCATGTAACACTTGACACATGGGTACCTATACTGTATGTCATCCAGGGTGTCCGAGGTCCAGACAGGGAAGGGGTGTACAGACGGCTGTCCCTGTCATGTAACACTTGACACATGGGTACCTATACTGTATGTCATCCAGGGTGTCCGAGGTCCACACAGAGATGGGGGGTACAGAAGGGCTGTCCCTGTCATGTAACACTTGACACATGGGTACCTATACTGTACGTCATCCAGGGTGTCCGAGGTCCAGACAGGGAAGGGGTGTACAGACGGCTGTCCCTGTCATGTAACACTTGACACATGGGTACCTATACTGTATGTCATCCAGGGTGTCCGAAGTCCAGACAGAGATAGGGGGTACAGAAGGGCTGTACCTGTCATGTAACACTTGACACATGGGTACCTACACTGTATGTCATCCAGGGTGTCTGAGTTCCAGACAGGGAAGGGGTGTACAGAAGGGCTGTCCCTGTCATGTAACACTTGACACATGGGTACCTACACTGTATGTCGTCCAGGGTGTCTGAGTTCCAGACAGGGAAGGGGTGTACAGAAGGACTGTCCCTGTCATGTAACACTTGACACATGGGTACCTACACTGTATGTCATCCAGGGTGTCTGAGGTCCAGACAGGGAAGGGGTGTACAGAAGGACTGTCCCTGTCATGTAACACTTGACACATGGGTACCTACACTGTATGTCATCCAGGATGTCTGAGGTCCACACAGGGAAGGGGTAAACAGAAGGGCTGACCTTGTCATGTAACACTTGATACATGGGTACCTACACTGTATGTCGTCCAGGGTGTCCGAGGTCCACACAGGGTAGGGATGTACAGAAGGGCTGTCCCTGTCATGTAACACTTGACACATGGGTACCTACACTGTATGTCGTCCAGGGTGTCCTAGGTCCAGACAGGGAAGGGGTGTACAGAAGGGCTGTCCCTGTCATGTAACACTTGACACATGGGTACCTACACTGTATGTCGTCCAGGGTGTCTGAGGTCCAGACAGGGAAGGGGTGTACAGACGGCTGTCCCTGTCATGTAACACTTGACACATGGGTACCTATACTGTATGTCATCCAGGGTGTCCGAGGTCCACACAGAGATGGGGGGTACAGAAGGGCTGTCCCTGTCATGTAACACTTGACACATGGGTACCTATACTGTACGTCATCCAGGGTGTCCGAGGTCCAGACAGGGAAGGGGTGTACAGACGGCTGTCCCTGTCATGTAACACTTGACACATGGGTACCTATACTGTACGTCATCCAGGGTGTCCGAGGTCCAGACAGGGAAGGGGTGTACAGACGGCTGTCCCTGTCATGTAACACTTGACACATGGGTACCTATACTGTATGTCATCCAGGGTGTCCTAGGTCCAGACAGGGAAGGGGTGTACAGACGGCTGTCCCTGTCATGTAACACTTGACACATGGGTACCTATACTGTATGTCATCAAGGGTGTCCGAGGTCCACACAGAGATGGGGGGTACAGAAGGGCTGTCCCTGTCATGTAACACTTGACACATGGGTACCTATACTGTACGTCATCCAGGGTGTCCGAGGTCCAGACAGGGAAGGGGTGTACAGACGGCTGTCCCTGTCATGTAACACTTGACACATGGGTACCTATACTGTATGTCATCCAGGGTGTCCGAAGTCCAGACAGAGATAGGGGGTACAGAAGGGCTGTACCTGTCATGTAACACTTGACACATGGGTACCTACACTGTATGTCATCCAGGGTGTCTGAGTTCCAGACAGGGAAGGGGTGTACAGAAGGGCTGTCCCTGTCATGTAACACTTGACACATGGGTACCTACACTGTATGTCGTCCAGGGTGTCTGAGTTCCAGACAGGGAAGGGGTGTACAGAAGGACTGTCCCTGTCATGTAACACTTGACACATGGGTACCTACACTGTATGTCATCCAGGGTGTCTGAGGTCCAGACAGGGAAGGGGTGTACAGAAGGACTGTCCCTGTCATGTAACACTTGACACATGGGTACCTACACTGTATGTTATCCAGGATGTCTGAGGTCCACACAGGGAAGGGGTAAACAGAAGGGCTGACCTTGTCATGTAACACTTGATACATGGGTACCTACACTGTATGTCGTCCAGGGTGTCCGAGGTCCACACAGGGTAGGGATGTACAGAAGGGCTGTCCCTGTCATGTAACACTTGACACATGGGTACCTACACTGTATGTCGTCCAGGGTGTCCTAGGTCCAGACAGGGAAGGGGTGTACAGAAGGGCTGTCCCTGTCATGTAACACTTGACACATGGGTACCTACACTGTATGTCGTCCAGGGTGTCTGAGGTCCAGACAGGGAAGGGGTGTACAGACGGCTGTCCCTGTCATGTAACACTTGACACATGGGTACCTATACTGTATGTCATCCAGGGTGTCCGAGGTCCACACAGAGATGGGGGGTACAGAAGGGCTGTCCCTGTCATGTAACACTTGACACATGGGTACCTATACTGTATGTCATCCAGGGTGTCCGAGGTCCAGACAGGGAAGGGGTGTACAGACGGCTGTCCCTGTCATGTAACACTTGACACATGGGTACCTACACTGTATGTCATCCAGGGTGTCCGAAGTCCAGACAGAGATAGGGGGTACAGAAGGGCTGTACCTGTCATGTAACACTTGACACATGGGTACCTACACTGTATGTCGTCCAGGGTGTCTGAGGTCCACACAGGGAAGGAGTGTACAGAAGGACTGTCCCTGTCATGTAACACTTGACACATGGATACCTACACTGTATGTCGTCCAGGGTGTCTGAGTTCCAGACAGGGAAGGGGTGTACAGAAGGACTGTCCCTGTCATGTAACACTTGACACATGGATACCTACACTGTATATCGTCCAGGGTGTCTGAGGTCCACACAGGGAAGGAGTGTACAGAAGGGCTGTCCCTGTCATGTAACACTTGACACATGGGTACCTACACTGTATGTCGTCCAGGGTGTCTGAGTTCCAGACAGGGAAGGGGTGTACAGAAGGACTGTCCCTGTCATGTAACACTTGACACATGGGTACCTACACTGTATGTCATCCAGGGTGTCCGATGTCCACACAGGGAAGGGGTGTACAGACAGCTGTCCCGGTCATGTAACACTTGACACATGGGTACCTACACTGTATGTCGTCCAGGGTGTCTGAGGTCCACACAGGGAAGGGGTGTACAGACGGCTGTCCCTGTCATGTAACACTTGACACATGGGTACCTATACTGTATGTCATCCAGGGTGTCCGAGGTCCACACAGAGATGGGGGGTACAGAAGGGCTGTACCTGTCATGTAACACTTGACACATGGGTACCTACACTGTATGTCGTCCAGGGTGTCCGAGGTCCAGACAGGGAAGGGGTGTACAGACGGCTGTCCCTGTCATGTAACACTTGACACATGGGTACCTACACTGTATGTCATCCAGGGTGTCCGAAGTCCAGACAGAGATAGGGGGTACAGAAGGGCTGTACCTGTCATGTAACACTTGACACATGGGTACCTACACTGTATGTCGTCCAGGGTGTCTGAGGTCCACACAGGGAAGGAGTGTACAGAAGGGCTGTCCCTGTCATGTAACACTTGACACATGGGTACCTACACTGTATGTCGTCCAGGGTGTCTGAGTTCCAGACAGGGAAGGGGTGTACAGAAGGACTGTCCCTGTCATGTAACACTTGACACATGGGTACCTACACTGTATGTTGTCCAAGGTGTCCGAAGTCCAGACAGAGATAGGGGGTACAGAAGGGCTGTACCTGTCATGTAACACTTGACACATGGGTACCTACACTGTATGTCGTCCAGGGTGTCTGAGTTCCAGACAGGGAAGGGGTGTACAGAAGGACTGTCCCTGTCATGTAACACTTGACACATGGGTACCTACACTGTATGTCATCCAGGGTGTCTGAGGTCCAGACAGGGAAGGGGTGTACAGAAGGACTGTCCCTGTCATGTAACACTTGACACATGGGTACCTACACTGTATGTCATCCAGGATGTCTGAGGTCCACACAGGGAAGGGGTAAACAGAAGGGCTGACCTTGTCATGTAACACTTGATACATGGGTACCTACACTGTATATCGTCCAGGGTGTCCGAGGTCCACACAGGGTAGGGATGTACAGAAGGGCTGTCCCTGTCATGTAACACTTGACACATGGGTACCTACACTGTATGTCGTCCAGGGTGTCCTAGGTCCAGACAGGGAAGGGGTGTACAGAAGGGCTGTCCCTGTCATGTAACACTTGACACATGGGTACCTACACTGTATGTCGTCCAGGGTGTCTGAGTTCCAGACAGGGAAGGGGTGTACAGAAGGACTGTCCCTGTCATGTAACACTTGACACATGGGTACCTACACTGTATGTCATCCAGGGTGTCTGAGGTCCAGACAGGGAAGGGGTGTACAGAAGGACTGTCCCTGTCATGTAACACTTGACACATGGGTACCTACACTGTATGTTATCCAGGATGTCTGAGGTCCACACAGGGAAGGGGTAAACAGAAGGGCTGACCTTGTCATGTAACACTTGATACATGGGTACCTACACTGTATGTCGTCCAGGGTGTCCGAGGTCCACACAGGGTAGGGATGTACAGAAGGGCTGTCCCTGTCATGTAACACTTGACACATGGGTACCTACACTGTATGTCGTCCAGGGTGTCCTAGGTCCAGACAGGGAAGGGGTGTACAGAAGGGCTGTCCCTGTCATGTAACACTTGACACATGGGTACCTACACTGTATGTCGTCCAGGGTGTCTGAGGTCCAGACAGGGAAGGGGTGTACAGACGGCTGTCCCTGTCATGTAACACTTGACACATGGGTACCTATACTGTATGTCATCCAGGGTGTCCGAGGTCCACACAGAGATGGGGGGTACAGAAGGGCTGTCCCTGTCATGTAACACTTGACACATGGGTACCTATACTGTATGTCATCCAGGGTGTCCGAGGTCCAGACAGGGAAGGGGTGTACAGACGGCTGTCCCTGTCATGTAACACTTGACACATGGGTACCTACACTGTATGTCATCCAGGGTGTCCGAAGTCCAGACAGAGATAGGGGGTACAGAAGGGCTGTACCTGTCATGTAACACTTGACACATGGGTACCTACACTGTATGTCGTCCAGGGTGTCTGAGGTCCACACAGGGAAGGAGTGTACAGAAGGACTGTCCCTGTCATGTAACACTTGACACATGGATACCTACACTGTATGTCGTCCAGGGTGTCTGAGTTCCAGACAGGGAAGGGGTGTACAGAAGGACTGTCCCTGTCATGTAACACTTGACACATGGATACCTACACTGTATATCGTCCAGGGTGTCTGAGGTCCACACAGGGAAGGAGTGTACAGAAGGGCTGTCCCTGTCATGTAACACTTGACACATGGGTACCTACACTGTATGTCGTCCAGGGTGTCTGAGTTCCAGACAGGGAAGGGGTGTACAGAAGGACTGTCCCTGTCATGTAACACTTGACACATGGGTACCTACACTGTATGTCATCCAGGGTGTCCGATGTCCACACAGGGAAGGGGTGTACAGACAGCTGTCCCGGTCATGTAACACTTGACACATGGGTACCTACACTGTATGTCGTCCAGGGTGTCTGAGGTCCACACAGGGAAGGGGTGTACAGACGGCTGTCCCTGTCATGTAACACTTGACACATGGGTACCTATACTGTATGTCATCCAGGGTGTCCGAGGTCCACACAGAGATGGGGGGTACAGAAGGGCTGTACCTGTCATGTAACACTTGACACATGGGTACCTACACTGTATGTCGTCCAGGGTGTCCGAGGTCCAGACAGGGAAGGGGTGTACAGACGGCTGTCCCTGTCATGTAACACTTGACACATGGGTACCTACACTGTATGTCATCCAGGGTGTCCGAAGTCCAGACAGAGATAGGGGGTACAGAAGGGCTGTACCTGTCATGTAACACTTGACACATGGGTACCTACACTGTATGTCGTCCAGGGTGTCTGAGGTCCACACAGGGAAGGAGTGTACAGAAGGGCTGTCCCTGTCATGTAACACTTGACACATGGGTACCTACACTGTATGTCGTCCAGGGTGTCTGAGTTCCAGACAGGGAAGGGGTGTACAGAAGGACTGTCCCTGTCATGTAACACTTGACACATGGGTACCTACACTGTATGTTGTCCAAGGTGTCCGAAGTCCAGACAGAGATAGGGGGTACAGAAGGGCTGTACCTGTCATGTAACACTTGACACATGGGTACCTACACTGTATGTCGTCCAGGGTGTCTGAGTTCCAGACAGGGAAGGGGTGTACAGAAGGACTGTCCCTGTCATGTAACACTTGACACATGGGTACCTACACTGTATGTCATCCAGGGTGTCTGAGGTCCAGACAGGGAAGGGGTGTACAGAAGGACTGTCCCTGTCATGTAACACTTGACACATGGGTACCTACACTGTATGTCATCCAGGATGTCTGAGGTCCACACAGGGAAGGGGTAAACAGAAGGGCTGACCTTGTCATGTAACACTTGATACATGGGTACCTACACTGTATATCGTCCAGGGTGTCCGAGGTCCACACAGGGTAGGGATGTACAGAAGGGCTGTCCCTGTCATGTAACACTTGACACATGGGTACCTACACTGTATGTCGTCCAGGGTGTCCTAGGTCCAGACAGGGAAGGGGTGTACAGAAGGGCTGTCCCTGTCATGTAACACTTGACACATGGGTACCTACACTGTATGTCGTCCAGGGTGTCTGAGGTCCAGACAGGGAAGGGGTGTACAGAAGGACTGTCCCTGTCATGTAACACTTGACACATGGGTACCTACACTGTATGTCGTCCAGGGTGTCCGAGGTCCAGACAGGGAAGGGGTGTACAGAAGGACTGTCCCGGTCATGTAACACTTGACACATGGGTACCTACACTGTATGTCATCCAGGGTGTCTGAAGTCCAGGCAGGGAAGGGGTGTACAGAAGGACTGTCCCTGTCATGTAACACTTGACACATCACCAGTAAACAGTCAGCTACCATACTCCTACTTGTCCTGGTTACACTACAATACAGAGACATTTTGTAACACCAAAGTATCTATGAAACAGTGTTTTGGTATTTCATAAATATACACAATACAAAACCATGAACTATATCCCAATCTATTTCTAATATATTTCAACATATGATTTTTATGGAATATGTTGGAAGGACCTTAACAAATATCTCATTGCAGCAACTTTAACACTTTATATCATCTAACTTTTTCAGGTAAGCATTTACCATAATAATACAGTACCTATGACGATTTCTTTACAAAATATTATAAGTACCATCTTCAAAATGACAAATAATTATTATGATTAAATTCTCCCCATCAACTTTGCTTCTTTTGTAGCAGTCATTATACAAAGAATGATTCAAGACAGTCCTTGTTTGAACAATCCTTATCGCCGTTTATTTTTAAAAATTATCTCCCTTGCATTGCTCACTTCACACATATACAGTAAGCACTTAACTCTGCCAGAAAGTCTATAGATGTCAGCTAGAGATGTGTACACTACCTGTGTTGTGTATGGATGTCCAGTATTCTGGTCAACACACCGGTGACACAAAGTCGATGGATAACACCAGACATTGAGCTAGTGTCCAGTTCATAGAGTTGACAGATCAACTCACACAAGCTTCCTAGCAAGTCCACATCCTCTGTCTGATCCAGCTCATCCTGAAACATCACAACCATCTCAATCATTTCTGCTGGTAGCTTTTTTGAAATATTTATTGCCTTAATTTTCACATCATACAAAGCACCCTCAAGCTACAAAGAGCATTTTGGAACATATGGTCCATCTATCTGTATTCTCGTAATCGTTGGTTACCAAATCCAACTCCTCGTAAAAAAGGTTTGAAAATATTGCAGCATTTCTAGCTCACCTGGTCCAAAGGACCAAGGTGAGCTTATGTCATACAGTGGCGTCCGGCGCCCAGCATTCGACGTCCGTCCATCAACAATCAACTTCTTCTTCATAACCACTGGTCAGAATTTATTCAGTTTTGTGTTACGTACAGTTTTTATTGTCTTAAATGCTTGTAATGTTTTTAAGCACCTAATTAACACCACATCTTACAAACAGATTCATTTTAGATTAATGTCATAACAGTATTTTGCAGTGAATTTATATAGAACAAATAAATAAATTATTAATTCAAAGTAAATTTGATTAATTCTAAAGAAAGATCACAATTCTACACTTAACATGAAACAAGAAAAATTTACAACAGTACATGAGCTTACCATCACCAAAGGGATACAATTTTCAGCACTGGAGTTGAGTAGGAAATCCTGGAACCCTTGAACTGAGGTTTTCTGATTGTCAGAAACACAGGGAGCTGAGAAGGTGGACACTGAAGCCTTGGGGTCGTTCACACATGCCTTCGATAACCTATAAACATGTCATGAAGAAAAAAACCTTTTAAATCTGAACGGGCCTCGCCGTTGCAACATGAAGTCAATATGTAAAAAATCTATTGGGGTTCCAAAACTATCATTCAATGTAAATAAGGGCAAATGCTTATGAAGAACAAGCAAATTCAAGAGAATACCAGGTAGAAATATGAAGTTCTAAACATGCTAAGGCAATATCAGTCCATCATTTAAACTACTTACAAATCGGTTACATAAAAACTTTAAGCAAAACTAAAACAATGACATGGCAGAAAGGGTTCCATCATGTTATCTGACCTTAATGGTTTACATTTTTAATTTGACTTGATCTTTGATTGGATGACCTTGATGTTTGGTCAGCTGATACTTTGATTAATCAAATTTGCTCCATAATGTCATAACAAAATGTTCAGCAGTTAATAGATTGAAATTTGACCTTGACCTTTGATCTCATGACCTTGAGTTACCTGGTAAAGATGAAATATATGATAATAATATTAATGTACAGTATGTATATAGCACTTTATATAATTTGTGAAATTACTCAAAGATGCTTCACAACATTTGGATAATAATTTGATACTTACAATGCATAAATAAAAGTCTTACAATCTAAGCTCACATGTAATAATATCAAAGTGCATACAAATACATACTAGATAATATATGAGATTGATCTGATAAGCCTGAGGTTTTGTCAGTAACTGTGTATGTATAGGTTGAAACATAGACCCATGGCATCACCTTGGTATACACCTTTAAATGTTTAAAACAATCCATGTTTTACCTTTGCTCTTTGGTGAAAGTCACCATGATCCAATGAAAGTGCAATGTACAACCTCTAATATTGGTCAATAATCATTATTGCTCTGCTATAACAGTTACAAAGTTATGGAGTAGAAAAGTATGTGTTTCACTATAATTGGGTCTCTTGCCAACCCCTTAATTTGAGACCTTAACTTTAAGAGGACAAAATTGAATGAAGTATGCTATACACCTTTAAATATCAGTAAACTATCATGCAAAGTTTCATCACTGTACTATATGTTAGGTTACAAAATAATGGAGCGAAACAAACATGTTCCACAGTACACAGATATACATCTTCATAAGATCTTCCATTCTGAGGAATTTACAGCAGCTCCCTTATCAAGCTTTAACAACTAGTCTTATGCCACCTGGCTAATATCTCCCTATATAGAGAAGATAACAATAAAACAAACAAACCTGGAATGTCTCAATCAGTCTAAGGTATAATTTTGATTAAATATTACAGAAAAAGCACTTGCTTTTTTTTCATCATTATAGATGAATTTTTCAGACATAAAATATTCATCAGTTTTGTATTTGGTCTTTGTCGTTTATGACATCAAACATATTTGTTGTTTTGATAGTGCACATTGATCACCTAAAGAGTTTTTTTCATATTTATTACCATCACAAGGTTATCATGAACTTTTAATTACATATTTATAAATTCCCATGTGTTTGCTTTATTCTCTAATTTTCATTGAAGGTGATAACATTCTTCGGAATTATAAATTACTTAGAAAGCAGGAGTATTTTGAGGTGTTTATATTACATTCCAGTGTGTTTTCTTGTTGAATCTCAATGTTTAACCTTTACCAGAAATAGCTACTGGTATTTATCCAGACAGAAGCAAACAAAAACAGGTGGAATATCATGATATCTATTACTTATATGTAAACATAGAGAATGTATATTTAGTGTTAACTTTGATGAATTTTCAATCTACCACTCTTACATAAAACGTAAATGTCTATAAAATCAGGAGGATCCCCATAATTCAGCCTAAAATATTTGGATGATTCATGAGAGAAACCTGTGGCAACTTTACAGCTGCCTCAGCCTGTTTGTAAAAAGTTAAAAAATAGTTGGAAAACTTGTTTGTCTGGCTCGGCCAACACAACATAAAGGCTGTGATTCTTGGTGTTGCAAATATATCTAATCCCCAGTACCAAATGCCACAACAACCATTGCTGGTTAACCAGACCTGGAACAACAGTCCACAGTAACCAGGGGCCTGTATGTGATATATCACTATAACAACAGTTCACAGCTGCCAGGGACCTGTATGTGTTATATATCAGTATAATAACAGTCCACAGCTACCAGGGGCCTGTATGTGTTATATATCACTATAATAACAGTCCACAGCTACCAGGGGCCTGTATGTGTTATATATCACTATAATAACAGTCCACGGCTACCAGGGGCCTGTATGTGTTATATATCACTATAACAACAGTCCACAGTTACCAGGGGCCTGTATGTGTTATCTATCACTATAACAACAGTCCACAGTTACCAAGGGCCTGTATGTGTTATATATCACTTTAACAACAGTCCACAGTTACCAGGGGCCTGTATGTGTTATATATCACTATGATAAAAGTCCACAGCTACCAGGGGCCTGTATGTGTTATATATCACTATAATAACAGTCCACAGCTACCAGGGGCCTGTATGTGTTATATATTACTTTAACAACAGTCCACAGTTACCAGGGGCCTGTATGTTTTATATATCACTATAATAACAGTCCACAGCTACCAGGGGCCTGTATGTGTTATATATCACTATAACAACAGTCCACAGCTACCAGGGGCCTGTATGTGTTATAAATCACTATAATAACAGTCCACAGCTACCAGGGGCCTGTATGTGTTAAATATCACTTTAACAACAGTCCACAGTTACCAGGGGCCTGTATGTGTTATATATCACTATAATAACAGTCCACAGCTACCAGGGGCCTGTATGTGTTATATATCACTATAACAACAGTCCACAGCTACCAGAGGCATGTATGTGTTATCTATCACTATAACACCAGTCCACAGCTACCAGGGACCTGTATGTGTTATATATCACTTTAACAACAGTCCACAGCTGACAGGGGCCTGTATGTGTTATATATCACTTTAACAACAGTCCACAGCTACCATGTCACCTAGACCTTTAACACTCAACATTTACTTGACCTTTGTCATGTTAGTCTTTAATATTCAACATTTACTTGACCTTTGTCATCTTAAACTTTAACATTCAACATTTACTTGACCTTTGTCCCCTTGACAATTAACACTAAACATTTACTTGACCTTTGTCCCCTTGACATTTAACACTAAACATTTACTTGACCTGTGTCACTTTGACCTTTAATATTCAACATTTACTTGACCTTTGTCATCTTAAACTTTAACATTCAACATTTACTTGACCTTTGTCCCCTTGACAATTAACACTAAACATTTACTTGACCTTTGTCCCCTTGACATTTAACACTAAACATTTACTTGACCTTTGTCATCTTAACCTTTAACATTCAACATTTACTTGACCTTTGTCCCCTTGACATTTAACACCAAACATTTACTTGGCCTTTGTCACCTTGACCTTTAACATTCAACATTTACTTGACCTTTGTCCCCTTGACATTTAACACTAAACATTTACTTGACCTTTGTCACATTGACCTTTAACATTCAATATGTACTCGACCTTTTGACTCTCAATTCAGCAGCAAAGATGGAAACAAGGTCAATCTGTCAGTAAATGTCTCTATATCTCCTCTACCCCATCAACCTCTCCTAAGCCGATGCTCTTTTTTCTCTTGGGGTACAGAAAACTTCATAATATCACATTATGGCACAAATATTGTAAATTGACCTTCAAAGGTTACATCAAGAAACAAGGTTGTATTTTACCTAACACACTTGAGGTGAGTCTGACAGTAGGTGAGGGCATCTCTGTACCCTTCCCCTGTGTTTCCACCCTGCCCTCCTCCGATCCTCTTTCCTCCAGGTTTGCTGTGCTTGGGAGCTGTTACCTCCAAACTTTTTGCTCTCACCCAAAATGTTTTGCTGCAATGCTCAACCACAGTCTCCAGTTCTTCAAATGGCACAGGCAGTAACAGATGATCCTTTCTACAATATTTAATTATGTATTTCAGGACTGAATGTGTGGTTGTTTGTTTGATCTGATGAATGGAAATAAGAAGCAAGTTCCAATATAATTTGATTACAATTCCCTTCCCTTCATAGTCATGTAAGAAACCAAATAACATTTTATTGCTATATGTGTTTACCTGATGATAGCTGTGAGAACTGAAAGAGATGCTGAGAAGACCAATGGATGTTGCTGTCTAAGTCCACGACTGATGATGGACAGACAAAATTGGACCATCTTTGCATTGATGAACAAGGGAACATTGCTTGGCTGCCTAAACCAGAAAAGTACAATTCATGAAATAAATATAACCGAAATACTTTTAATGGTTCATGTACCACATGATTTTTTTTAAAAAACATACATATAGGTATGAAAGACCTTCTTTGCTTGTCTCACTTAGTTAGAACTGTGGCCATAATCTTGAGTCCGTCTTCAAGAAGTTCATAGTTCCTCATGTCAGCTAGTATCTCTATGGCCCTCAGGATGGACTCTATCCCTGAAACATCCACAAGACAGCGCATTGATATTTCTATAATATATCACTCTATCCCTGAAACATCCACAAGACAGCGCATTGATATTTCTATAAAATATCACTCTATCCCTGAAACATCCACAAGGCAGTGCATTGATATTTCTATAATATATCACTCTATCCCTGAAACATCCACAAGACAGCGCATTCATATTTCTATAATATATCACTCTATCCCTGAAACATCCACAAGACAGCGCATTCATATTTCTATAAAATATCACTCTATCCCTGAAACATCCACAAGACAGTGCATTCATATTTCTATAATATATCACTCTATCCCTGAAACATCCACAAAACAGTGTATTGATATTTCTATAATATATCACTCTATCCCTGAAACATCCACAAGACAGCGCATTGATATTTCTATAAAATATCACTCTATCCCTGAAACATCCACAAGACAGCGCATTCATATTTCTATAATATATCACTCTATCCCTGAAACATCCACAAGACAGCGCATTGATATTTCTATAAAATATCACTCTATCCCTGAAACATCCACAAAACAGTGTATTGATATTTCTATAATATATCACTCTATCCCTGAAACATCCACAAGACAGCGCATTCATATTTCTATAAAATATCACTCTATCCCTGAAACATCCACAAAACAGTGTATTGATATTTCTATAATATATCACTCTATCCCTGAAACATCCACAAGACAGTGCATTCATATTTCTATAATATATCACTTTATCCCTGAAACATCCACAAGACAGCGCATTCATATTTCTATAATATATCACTTTATCCCTGAAACATCCACAAGACAGTGCATTCATATTTCTATAAAATATCACTCTATCCCTGAAACATCCACAAGACAGTGCATTCATATTTCTATAATATATCACTCTATCCCTGAAACATCCACAAGACAGTGCATTCATATTTCTATAATATATCACTCTATCCCTGAAACATCCACAAGACAGTGCATTCATATTTCTATAAAATATCACTCTATCCCTGAAACATCCACAAGACAGCGCATTGATATTTCTATAATATATCACTCTATCCCTGAAACATCCACAAGACAGCGCATTGATATTTCTATAAAATATCACTTAACTAACCATCTTCAAATGGCAAACCGAAAAGAAAAACACTAAAACATCTTCACATGTTTTCATTAAAGTGGTTAAGTCAAAATTATCAAAAAACATTTTTATGGTTAATGCACAAGACTGTAAACTATCTGGCCCCAGTTTCATGAACATTCTTTAACTTTAGAGAATTCCTTAACTTAAAAAATATCCATAGGGAAATCATTACAGAAGTGAAGGAAAGTTCCTTAATTTAAGATTTCCCCCATAACTTTTGTAATGATTTTCTTTCGGAGATTTTAAAGTTAAGGAATGTTTGTGAAACTGGTTCCTGATTGCCATGTGTTTAAACAGTATAAGACACAAGGCTAGATTTCTATAAATCTTTTATCCAGGTATTTCGACAACCTGTTTGCATTTGAAGCTTGTATATTCTGCACAGTAATGTTCTATAATCACTGACCATGCCTACATACCACAAACAAGGTAACACTAGCCTAAGTAGGCCACGTATTGACCAGAAAAATGAACACAGAACCTGTGAGACAGTTTGACTCCATGCTAAACACACTTACCATACACAGAGTGACATTTGGTATAAAACTGCTCCAGTTGACACAGAGGCTGCAAACATTGGAAAATATGTCTGGAAAATACAATGGGAAGACAGAGATATAGATTGATACAAATTACACATGCATACAGGTATTAGTGTGTGTTTATTCCATAAAGTTAAGTTTTTAAATATACAGTGTCAACAAATTTCATCAACTACATTGTATTCAAGTTATTTTGATAAACTTTAGTCAAATGAAAACTAAACATTAGTAGATAAAAACAATATTACAAAAGCTGATATTATCCCAGCTAGCAACTTGGATTCATTAGGCCGATGTCATGGTCGATTGGCATGGTTTGACAGCTTCCTTGGTGTACTAAACTTTGATTTCAAATTGTCTGATTCCACAACAGTATCTATGAATATAAACTTCTGAAAAAGCTAAATTCCATCCCTTAAAACTTTCCCATCACTTGCCAACAGGAAGCAATAAAGTCACTTATCAGAGGCCTCCCATTGGCTGAACCTAACATAATAGATGTTTTAATTGGTTAAGGATCTGACACATCTTGTCAGGTATCAATCAACAAGGAGATAAATTTGTCTTCACCTGCCAATGTTTAAATCTTTACTTCTTTCACCAAATTACACTAAATTTATCATTTCCTATACTGAACATAGTTCAGCCAGGAATGAAGGTATGATAAGGTAAAGTATTTGATAAGGTGGAATTTAGTAACAAGTCAACCTCAGTAAGAGCCTAAGAGGTATCCACCTGAAATTTTAATTTCCTGTTAATGAATAATGAATGGATGAAGCAAATTATACTTCATGGAAACATTTCGGTAGGTTATAGTCATGAAATATATGCGCATCAATGAGGGTAAATGAAAAATGGGTACATGAATGCTGTTCATAAGGTTATGATAGCCATACCAACAGTTAGTATCATAAAAGTTGTATCTCCCCAAAAAGTTCTTAGCAACCAGCTTGTTCCTATGTTTCAACTGTCACTGGGATATTACTTGTCAGTATTATCATGTTCTCAAGTTTACACATCATATAAAATACTGGCAAAGCATAAGCAATGGATAACTGGTAAAACAGAACCATAGATTTTGCCATACTGTTGGGAGGTTTTGGATGGAAATTTCCTAATTCAGCAACTAACTTTGATGGGTATGCCTTGTCATGAATATGAAAAATTAGTTCCTACATATATTACTTACTTTGATACCCAAGCAATAAAAGCAAATACTTTCATTTAATATAAATATGACACAAATGTTTTCCCTTTTGTGTTTCTCTGCTTCCAAGGGTCGGGGGATGAGTTACGAGTATGGAGACATTAAAACAGAACAAAGGTACCATACCTGGTCTTGACAGGGTAACGAGTATGGAGACATTCAAACAGGACAAACGTACCATACTTGGTCTGGACAGGGTTACAAGTATGGAGACATTCAAACAGAACAAAGGTACCATACCTGGTCTGGACAGTGTTACAAGTATGGAGACATTCAGACATAACAAAGGTACCATACCTGGTCTTGACAGGGTAACGAGTATGGTGACATTAAAACAGAACAAAGGTACCATACCTGGTCTTGACAGGGTAACGAGTATGGTGACATTAAAACAGAACAAAGGTACCATACCTGGTCTTGACAGGGTAACGAGTATGGAGACATTCAAACAGAACAAAGGTACCATACCTGGTCTGGACAGGGTTACGAGTATGGAGACATTCAACCAGAACAAAGGTACCATACCTGGTCAGACAGGGAAACGAGTATGGAGACATTCAAACAGAACAAAGGTACCATACCTGGTCTTGACAGGGTAACGAGTATGGAGACATTCAAACAGAACAAAGGTACCATACCTGGTCTTGACAGGGTAACGAGTATGGAGACATTCAAACAGAACAAAGGTACCATACCTGGTCTTGACAGGGTAACGAGTATGGAGACATTCAAACAGGACAAACGTACCATACTTGGTCTGGACAGGGTTACAAGTATGGAGACATTCAAACAGAACAAAGGTACCATACTTGGTCTGGACAGGGTTACAAGTATGGAGACATTCAAACATAACAAAGGTACCATACCTGGTGTGGACAGGGTTACAAGTATGGAGACATTCAGACATAACAAAGGTACCAAACCTGGTGTGGACAGGGCTACAAGTATGGAGACATTCAAACATAACAAAGGTACCATACCTGGTGTGGACAGGGTTACAAGTATGGAGACATTCAAACATAACAAAGGTACAATACCTGGTCAGACAGGGTTACAAGTATGGAGACATTCAAACATAACAAAGGTACCATACCTGGTGTGGACAGGGTTACAAGTATGGAGACATTCAAACATAACAAAGGTACCATACCTGGTGTGGACAGGGTTACAAGTATGGAGACATTCAAACATAACAAAGGTACCATACCTGGTGTGGACAGGGTTACAAGTATGGAGACATTCAGACATAACAAAGGTACCATACCTGGTGTGGACAGGGTTACAAGTATGGAGACATTCAAACATAACAAAGGTACCATACCTGGTGTGGACAAGGTAACGAGTATGGAGACATTCAAACATAACAAAGGTACCATACCTGGTGTGGACAGGGTTACAAGTATGGAGACATTCAAACATAACAAAGGTACCATACCTGGTGTGGACAGGGTTACAAGTATGGAGACATTCAAACATAACAAAGGTACCATACCTGGTACAAGTATGGAGACATTCAAACATAACAAAGGTACCATACCTGGTCTGGACAGGGTTTCGAGTATGGAGACATTCAAACAGGAATTCTGTAGGAAACAAAAAGTTTAATCCATAAAATGGCAAGGTAATAACCATTAATAGGAGATCCCAGAGGGATCTTGGCGTCCACCATCAATGATATTTCATTTTATCTTAGATAGTTGGATCTTTTCCCTTCTTTTTTTCTCTTTCATTTATGCATTTAGTCTTAGATCTATGAAATTTGAAAATTTCTTTTGAAAATTAATAATAGTTGAAAGGTCTTTTTTTCAGGAGTTTTGTTTTTCTGATCAGTTCCAAAATCCTATAATTCAAGAAAGATCCATCTTGTTTTTCTTTAAAAATAGCCATAATATACTGTCATAGTCAAAATTCAATATGGATGCCTTGCAGAAAATTTTTTTCCCCTGGAACAGTCCAGAAATTAGAGTTTTTTTTACCTGAACAAAGTTTTGTTATTTCCAAGGAAAGCTACAAGTCAAATACCATATCTCTAGGCCTTTCGGTATTTCAGAAGAAGTTATTTGAAGGTTTTACATATCTGACCCCTGTGACCTTGAAAGTATGCCAAAGCTATTTTCCCAGAACTTTGTTCGGCTCATTCCAAGGAAGCTACCAGTCAAATACCATGTCTCTAAACCTTTCTGTATTTCAGAAGTTGTTTAAAGGTTTTGACATATCTGACCTCCGTGATCTTGAGAGAAGTTCTTTTTCTCAAACTTTGTTCAGCTCTTTCCAAGGAAGATACCAGCCAAATATCATATATCTAGGCCTTTCAGTATTTCAGAAGAAGTCATTTGAAGGACAAGGTGCCAGGACTCAGGACAACGGAATGACAACAGAATGACAACGGAATGACAATGGATGTCGACCCATGGCATATAAGCTCACTTTGCCATTCAGGCAGGTTTCAGGCCCATTTACACAGTGTGTTTTTCCATATGTGGTAAAACATGTTGTGTAAGATAGCCATCTGCAGGCATATCTGCCAAGCAAACAAAATGGAACATGTTCTAGCAGACAAAACTGACCAATCAGCAGAAAGGTCATAGGTTAATTTCAGCAGCAGAAACTTTCTAACACATGTTTACATGGTCACTCAAGATTTAACATCCAACATGGTGACAGGCAAAAAAAAACAAGTTTACACAAATCAGACTTAAAAGTTGATAGAACTATAACCAGAAATTGTGATGGCAGAGGCAACGACATGTCTACATGACATAAGAGAAGGAACAATGAAAAACAAGCTCCTAAACCTGGAGATGAGCACACTGTGTTTGGACATTATGTGTTCTGTGAACTAAGAACAATTTCGGATGAAAGAAACAAAGCCTTCCCTGAAATTCAAAATTCATTTGTTGATTTTTGAATCTCAGTATGGAAGTCCCCATGTTTCATATTGAGAAAAGTGAACTTAGGTTTCATGCGTTTTACATCCATATATAGCTGAACAAGTTTCCGGCATCATATTTGATAAGGTTGGAACAGGAACTCAGTACAAGTATGAAAGTGATCATTAAGTATCATCTAAAAATAAAAGTAAATAGAGTAAAAAAAGTACTGTGTTTATTCATTATATATTCATGCAAGAGGAAATGTGAATGGTTTTAATTTACAATAGAGTAAAACCTGATAAAGTCTAATGTGTGAAAATCTGTTAAAAGTTAACACAGTATTGGTTTAGTTAACAAATAAAATGTCATAGAAAATAATAACTTACCTGTGGTGAGTTATCTGAATGTGAATGACAGTCTCCCTGCAGGTAATATACATTCTCTCATATTTGAGTCTTGCTTTTGTATTAAAGGAGATACTTTGTGAAGCAGCTCTTCAAATTTTTGATTTGTTCATTCTTAAAAATTTTCTTTTTTACTAATGACTATCTTAACTAATTCCCCCTATCAAAGGATGGTCGTCACCATGTTGTTCCCTCTTCTGGATCCAGGGACGTACCAAAAATTGTCGTCTCTTCCCTTTGTTACGTAAAATTTGTCTACATGCAGCAGCAATTATAAAAACAAGGATCGGTACTATTTCCGTGTCAACCATTTTGTTATTACTTTATCTCTACAGCGGAAATAGCAGTCAGAGCTAGGTGAAGATATATTTAGAATGCACATAATGGTTTGCAAACCATGTAAACAGGATTTCCACATGTGGTCAGTGCATATCTGATTTGACCACATGTAGAAAAACACGGAATTTTTTTTACAGGTATGAGGTTTTTGATGGGTGAAGGGGATGGTACCCACTGCGCATCTGTAATGGTTACCTCCATGTATCCAACTTATGATAAAATTCCATCAAGGAAAGTTGGAATGTTCATAAGTTGGAAAGTTGGAAAGATTGCTAAAGGCAATAGATAAATCTTAATAAACATACTGAATCAAACATAGAGCAGCTTAAGAAAGACATTTTCTTCATGCCTCTCTGCTAGAAGACTTCTTTAATTATCTCACATTTGGAAAGAGTTGAGAATATTGTGTGTCTGCTCACATCCATCATCATTAAGACACTGATCCATGTTGGAAAGTTGTGGCCTCAGTGTGTGCCAGATCAGGATATCCTGAAGTCATTAACATCTTTTAACATGTTTTGTTATCTACAATGTAAGGAGGTAAGGCTGGAGACTGTAGAGAGGTGTAATAGAAAGAATGACTTTCATATAACCTTGACAACAGTCACTCACCCATGAGGTCTGACTGCAGGATGGCCACAGTATAAATTGAGGAGTGACCTTCAGGAACCTGTAAGATGCCAGACAGGATCTGAATAGACGATATTTGCTGGACTTCCTTCTTACTGACCAACAACTTTTTCAGGACTGACAGAAGTGTGACACCTTCCAAGTTCAGCTTCATCAACAGTTCTACACTGTCTCCATTGGTCACCAGCTTCTTCAGCAAACCTACAAAGGGTACAAAGGGCATGTTAACTCATTCACCCCGAAGACTTACTTGAACTCTTCCAGTCATAGGTTGGGGTAGTTCATTACGAGATTTCAGGGATGAATGAGTTAGACAAGTTTCCAATTATCAAAATGTTTGAACATTGTTGTGTGTAGCATGGAGAGCATTATGATAGTATAAATTGTGTTTTTTTTTTCTAAAATAACTCATAAACAACTGATGACACATTTGATTACCATCTAATCTAAAGGTTAAAATAGTTAATTATGAAATTTCAGGGGTGAACGAGTTTAGAAATACATGATAACAGAACTTTCAGACAAAAACAGCAGATTTTTTCAACTTTTGAAAATGAGATTTTAAACAGCTAGGCAATGTATTCTCCATATTTGTTTGATTCCTTCCACACCTACCAGCTAGTTTGATACATTTAAAAGGGGTGACTTGGTACACATTAACTACTAGGAAGCCTTGGAAATGATGCCTGATCTTTGCTACATTTATATTACTGGTACAGTGTGGTGGGTGTCAGTATTGTTGAGGCTAACCACCAGTACATGTGGTGTAAAATTGGAATGTAAGTACCAGGGAATCTCCACTAACAGCTGGTATCTGCCAAATTGTGTATGGAATCTAAGCTTCAGAAACATTTAGGTCAGTTTAATGTGATGAATTAGTATGTTTACATATATCTTAGATTTGTAAGAGTGGAAGTGACCTGACTGAAAAGTTCAAGAACCACTTCCGGGGTTGGGTAGTTTGGGTAGAGTAGAAATGACCGACTTAAAAAGTTAAGCTGGAGTCTCTGATATTATTTAAATACATAAATTTACAAAGTTACAATTGGGATGAAGGACCCTTTAAATCAAGGCTGGTATCCCTGACAGTACCCAAATCGGATCAGTACCCAAATCGGATCACTTTTTTTCAAAAATACTTCTAAATCAACAACAGTGTCAACAGATTGATTATAACAATAACATAGTCTTACAATAGATAGTCACACACCATTTTATGTCCACATATCATTAGTTTTTTAGTTGAAATATGCCATAAAACATTATTTGAATCTCAAAACTTTGCGTTTTGTTACGTTTCTGATAAAAATGGCGCGTGCAACGTCTATGCGTGAGATTTGAATCTCAAAACTTTGCGTTTTGTTACGTTTCTGATAAAAATGGCGCGTGCAACGTCTATGCGTTCTATTTTGAACTATAAAAATAAATCCACCCGATAGAAATACTTGTTTTCATATAAATTCTTAAGGACATCATTAAATGTTGATATGCTACAACAAAAATATTAGTTTGAAATGTAAAATACTGCAAAATTCATGTCTTGATCCGATTTGGGTCCTCAAATTCGCAAAACCTTGAACTGCTGATTGGTGACGTCAGAGCGTTCTATAAATATCCAACGTGAACCGCGAGTGCTAATTTTTTTTGCAAGAACACCCATCGATGTTCTTCTTTTGATGCAACTATTAATGGATATAATTCATCTTCAGATTTTTTAATAAATGAATAAAATGATGGTTTGGTGATCCGATTTGGGTACTGGGAAATTTTGGTTGATGTTTAGTTTTTGCCTGTTTAACCCCATCCCTGTAATGCAGGCAAATTTATATCAAAAGCGAATACTAGAAGACAACATTACATGCAAAATATTTTAAATCTTAATAGCACAATTGGTGAATTTGTCTTTTACAAACATGGATTTTCCTGGCAAAGACTGAGCGAGTATATATGCATAGTCACTTGTCTCCAGATTTCTACATACAGGTATGGGTTGCACTGTCAACTAAATTAACTTCTCTACTATGTCAAAAGTCAAAATAAAATCAAGGGCAAGCAATATATTCAGTAATAAAACAAAGCTGGCTATCACTAGGTTGATACCTGTCCTAAACTCGATGGACTAAAGATGGTCGAATTCATTACCATTAAGCTGACTATCTGCATGAGCAGCTGTAAATTCAACCCCCCCACCCTTCAAAAAGGTATCTGGATACTCCCCCCCCCCCCCCCACCATCTCAAAAAAGTATCCGGGGATAAAATTTAGCTCATCCAAAAAGTATCCCCCATATTTAGTATTTGTATACCCCCTAACCAAACAGCTTACAAATTAAAAGGTATATGGGGCTAAATAAAACCTTTCAGGTGAGGTATATTCTGTACATGGCCATTTTTTCAACAAACACACACTCTTTGTATGCTGGAGGAAAAAACCTGAATGTATCATTACTATTACACTGTACCTCCATTAAATATGGGATGGTTCCTGTTTACCAATAAGCTGCCTGGTGTTTAGATGATCTCCAGACTATTCCCTCTCGGAAGGTAAAGGCAGTAGCTGCTAATAGGCTAAGCTTGATTTATGATAGGCCTGGAGATGATAGGGTCCTGGTTGGTTAGCATGAACTGAAGAAATGTTTCAATCCTTACCCAGTTTGTTTACATTGCTTTGTTTCTTTTTTATGATAAAGCATTATTTCTGTCTGTCTAAAGGATATCCTGTCAATTTTGTGGTAACACCAGAGAGACAAAAACATATCTGTCACTTGTTCTTTCTTTCCTTCTCTTTCCGTTTGCTCTGATTATCTCTCATAAACTGTTCTTTCCTATTTATCTATTCTTCCCTTTCTCTCTATTTAATCTGTCCTTTCTCTCTATCCACTCTTCCCTTTCTCTCTATTCACCATGCAGGTACTTGATCTTTTTCTTTTCAATAACAATCCTCTCTTCCTTTTCTTTAACAATCTACACTATTCCTTTTAACATTCTACTCTTCCCTTTCTCTCTTTCTACTCTTTCCTTTCTCTCTATCCACTCTTTCCTTTCTTTCTCTCTATATCTACTAGGTACTCGATATTTTCCTTTTCATTAACAATCCTCTCTTCCTTTTCTTAAACAATCTATTCTATTCCTTTTAACATTCTACTCTTCCTTTTCTCTCTATCCACTCTCCTTTCTCTCTATACACCACATACTTCATCTTTTCCTTTTCAATAACAATCCCCTCTTCCTTTTCTTTAACATTCTACTCTTCCCTTTCTCTGATGTATCTTGGGTTAAATGGATAACTAGTTGTCTCTCCTTTTAGGAATCTGATCAGTTTCTCAAGTGTTCTCTGAATTAAAGAAAATCTGATTGATTGGTTGTATGTCCTGTCAAGTACCTCTGATTTAGCTTTTTCATCTCCCCAAAAGGTAGGTACCTTAGGTCTTAACTCATTTTGTGGCATATTTGAATTGCCCATCCAGTTGTCCAACCACCAGGTGTCCAAATTTTCATATGACCTTGAATAAGTCTTACTAAACGTTGGCTAATTATGAATGGCCTTTGTTATACTCAAATATGCTAATAGATGTCAGACAACTTTAATTCACCACATAATGTTAAAGTTGACCAAGCGCATACAATATGGTTCCCCGAAACAACCAGAAAAACCCATAAAAAAGGGGAGCAAGTACAAAATCATGAACTGACGGCATTCCTTAACATCTTGTGAGAATCCCACTTGCATGAGATAATCCAGAATTTGTAAATAAAGGATCAGGTTTCATCACAAAATTGCTGGATACACAAACAAACCTTTCTATGAAACAACACAGCTAGGATGTATGTAAGAGAGATGTTCTGACTAGATGCTAGCTCTGTTGTAACCACACTAGATAATATGTTTTCAAAATTAGTAAAGCCAAACTCTAACTGCATTACAAACTAACATTGATAAATTAAACTGATGAAGTAATCACAGAACATAACCTGTACCTATAGTGCAGATATTTATATGAACAGAAAGTATATCCAAAATTCAACAACAGGCCAAGATGGCCTTACGTGCTTACTGAGAAAAATAACAATCATGGGAAATATTGTTAGAAGTATAGTATTGACAATATATATTTCCAATATTGGGGTCTGGAAATTTCACATTACACAATGCTAACATTTGAATTGAAATAGTTTAAATATGACTTCAGGGCCCCCTGTCTGTTGGTAAGACAATGTTCATATCCATCCAACAGGATCAAGTAAGATAGTAAGACATGTTGATATACAGCCATCAGGATCAGGGCCCATGTCTGTTAGTAAGACATGTTGATATACAGACAGCAGGATCAGGGTCCCTGTCTGTTAGTAAGACATGTTGATACACAGCCAGCAGGATCAGGGTCCCTGTCTGTTAGTAAGACATGTTGATATACAGCCAGCAGGATCAGGGTCCCTGTCTGTTAGTAAGACATGTTGATACACAGCCAGCAGGATCTGGGCCCCGTCTGTTAGTAAGACATGTTGATATACAGCCAGCAGGATCTGGGCCCCGTCTGTTAGTAAGACATGTTGATATACAGCCAGCAGGATCAGGGCCCCTGTCTGTTAGTAAGACATGTTGATATACAGCCAGCAGGATCAGGGCCCCTGTCTGTTAGTAAGACATGTTGATATACAGCCAGCAGGATCTGGGCCCATGTCTGTTAGTAAGACATGTTGATATACAGAGAGCAGGATCAGGGCCCCTGTCTGTTAGTAAGACATGTTGATATACAGCCATCAGGATCAGGGTCCCTGTCTGTTAGTAAGACATGTTGATACACAGCCAGCAGGATCAGGGTCCCTGTCTGTTAGTAAGACATGTTGATATACAGACAGCAGGATCAGGGTCCCTGTCTGTTAGTAAGACATGTTGATACACAGCCAGCAGGATCAGGGTCCCTGTCTGTTAGTAAGACATGTTGATATACAGCCAGCAGGATCAGGGTCCCTGTCTGTTAGTAAGACATGTTGATACACAGACAGCAGGATCTGGGCCCCATCTGTTAGTAAGACATGTTGATATACAGCCAGCAGGATCTGGGCCCCGTCTGTTAGTAAGACATGTTGATATACAGCCAGCAGGATCAGGGCCCCTGTCTGTTAGTAAGACATGTTGATATACAGCCAGCAGGATCTGGGCCCCGTCTGTTAGTAAGACATGTTGATATACAGCCAGCAGGATCAGGGCCCCGTCTGTTAGTAAGACATGTTGATATACAGCTAGCAGGATCAGGGTCCGTGTCTGTTAGTTAGATATGTTGATATTCAGCCAGCAGGATCAGGGCCCCTGTCTGTTAGTAAGACATGTTGATATACAGACAGCAGGATCAGGGCCCCTGTCTGTTAGTAAGACATGTTGATATACAGCCAGCAGGATCTGGGCCCTGTCTGTTAGTAAGACATGTTGATATACAGAGAGCAGGATCAGGGCCCCTGTCTGTTAGTTAGACATGTTGATATACAGCCAGCAGGATCAGGGCCCCTGTCTGTTAGTAAGACATGTTGATATACAGACAGCAGGATCAGGGCCCCTGTCTGTTGGTAAGACATGTTGATATACAGCCAGCAGGATCAGGGCCCCTGTCTGTTGGTAAGACATGTTGATATACAGCCAGCAGGATCTGGGCCCCGTCTGTTAGTAAGACATGTTGATATACAGCCAGCAGGATCTGGGCCCCTGTCTGTTGGTAAGACATGTTGATATACAGAGAGCAGGATCAGGGCCCCTGTCTGCTAGTAAGACATGTTGATATACAGAGAGCAGGATCAGGGCCCTGTCTGTTAGTAAGACATGTTGATATACAGCCAGCAGGATCAGGGCCCTGTCTGTTAGTAAGACATGTTGATATACAGCCAGCAGGATCAGGGCCCCTGTCTGTTAGTAAGACATGTTGATATACAGAGAGCAGGATCAGGGCCCCTGTCTGTTAGTAAGACATGTTGATATACAGACAGCAGGATCAGGGCCCCTGTCTGTTGGTAAGACATTTGGATATACAGAGAGCAGGATCTGGGCCCTGTTTGTTAGTAAGACTTGTTGATATACAGAGAGCAGGATCAGGGCCCCTGTCTGTTAGTAAGACATGTTGATACACAGCTAGCAGGATCAGGGCCCCTGTCTGTTGGTAAGACATGTTGATATACAGCCAGCAGGATCAGGGCCCCGTCTGTTAGTAAGACATGTTGATATACAGACAGCAGGATCAGGGCCCCTGTCTGTTAGTAAGACATGTTGATATACAGCCAGCAGGATCATGGCCCTGTCTGTTAGTAAGACATGTTGATATACAGCCAGCAGGATCTGGGCCCCGTCTGTTAGTAAGACATGTTGATATACAGCCAGCAGGATCAGGGCCCCTGTCTGTTAGTAAGACATGTTGATATACAGCCAGCAGGATCATGGCCCCTGTCTGTTAGTAAGACATGTTGATATACAGCCAGCAGGATCTGGGCCCCGTCTGTTAGTAAGACATGTTGATATACAGCCAGCAGGATCAGGGCCCTGTCTGTTAGTAAGACATGTTGATATACAGCCAGCAGGATCTGGGCCCTGTCTGTTAGTAAGACATGATGATATACAGCCAGCAGGATCTGGGCCCCCTGTTAGTAAGACATGTTGATATACAGCCAGCAGGATCTGGGCCCTGTCTGTTAGTAAGACATGTTGATATACAGCCAGCAGGATCTGGGCCCTGTCTGTTGGTAAGACATTTTGATATACAGCAAGCAGGATCTGGACCCCTGTCTGTTAGTAAGACATGTTGATATACAGCCAGCAGGATCAGGGCCCCGTCTGTTAGTACATGTTGATATACAACCAGCAGGATCTGGACCCATGTCTGTAAGTAAGACATTTGGATATATAGAGAGCAGGATCTTGGCCCCTAGCTGTCTGTTAGGGATAGTTACAGGCCAGGTGTGTACAGATGCCATGCATGTGCCAAACATGAGAAAGCCATGCTATGGAACCTTGAATGCTACACCCATCCAGTCTCAACTAACCATTAAACCTTAATCCAATAACCATTACATATCCTCACAGATGGTTTCAGCATATAAACCTAACACATATTCGCTACAGCTTCCTAATTTTTCTCAAAGCATGTGATACCATCAAAACAACCCAACAAACTAAGGAATAAAGAACACCTGGTTTCCAAACACCATCAAGCAACCACTATACCTTTGTAATAATGAACATTTCTTTCTTCTGATCCCTTTGAGGAAAAATGTTTTTGTTAGAAAACAAGAGGTCTATGAGCCTTCAACAGTTACTTGAGTGATGTTATGAAAGATACACAGAGTGTTAAGTAGATCAAACTTGAAATGAATAATTAAGAGGTCCATTGAGCATATATTACTCACCTGGATACTTTTGCAATCATGGGAAATTATCCTCAGTGAAAGTACTATGCAAATATTTCCTTATGTTGAGGCTTCTTGGCTTAAGAATGTTCCAGACAAAGAAACTTTATATTGCTCAATCTGAACAAGCTACTTGGTTAAATATCATTTCCAAAGACCTACTGGCGTTGCAGTATCAGTCATTTAAATATCTGACCCCTGGGACTGGACAAAAGTTTTACATAATTTATTTCCGGAAACTTGAAAGCACTTTGTCCAAAGTATCTCCTCCTGGCCGTATATCATTGCTCTGAGCTTTCTGGTTCACCAGAAAAAGTTGCTTAAAGTTTTCTTTTTCTTAATTGACTCCTATGACCTTGACATCTAAGGAAACTTTATAGTATTTCCCAGGTACCTACTAGCCAACTTAGTGGGACTATCATTACCTGGGCCATTTGGTTATTGAAAGTTGCTGAAATCCCTTTTTGCCTGTTTGAACTCTGTGACCTTGAAAGTATGTCAAGGTCATTTATTTTATGAAATTTGAAAGCACTTCATTCCAGCTACCTACTGGCAAATTATCAGTTCCCTGTATCTTCTGCTTATTTAGAAGATAACAGGTTTTACGTATTTGACTCCTGTGATCTTGTAAGAAAATCAAGGTCATCTATTCGACAAAACTTTATAGCAATCTCACAGCAGGCACTAAACACGAAAAGCCAAATACCACTACATTGGGCCTTCTGATATTCAAATAAATTTAAAGGGTTCTTTTTACATATTTGATCCCTATGACCTTGAAAGTAGGTCAAAGTCATAACTCACTTGGTCCATTGGCTCACATAGCCAAATCATATATAGTGATGGGCAGATTGGTTGAGTGATTAACACTCGGGCCTTCCATGCAGGTGGCTGGGGTTCGATCCCTGAAGTGGTCATACGCATGGAACATTCGGAGAAAGTGTTTTTCTCCTGCCCACACAACTCCAACAACCCAGGTGGAGTATAAAATGGTCTGGGGTGGGTGTTGCAGTATTTGTGCTGTAGCATTCAAGTGAGGTGGCACTATGAAAGATTTCGTTGGAAACACGTTCCCACTACAACCAGAACACCATTCATCTTCAGCACACAGGCACGCATACATACATATAGGGATATATTAGCCAGGTGGTATAGTCAAGTTTTTAGTGCCTGATAAGGCAGCTCCTGCGAACTCCTCAGAATTGTATATGATAGAACTGTGTTTGTTTATTGTAATGATTGTATAAGAATTTTATATCTATGTACTGTAAAGCACTTTAGAGTGGCTTATGTTAGCTAGATAGGGCGCTATATAAAATGTTGTATATTATTATTGTTATCATTATAATCATATGGACATTGAAAAGGATAATGGGAACTAAGCATAGTGGCAAATACAAGTAAAACTGTTAAGAGCAGAATGTAATAGTTGTAAGTTAACAACTACCAGAAAGCTCCGATGCTTATGAACCTTAACAGTAACTATAACAACTATTATGTACCTCAGCAAGCCTGCAGCTTGTACCATAACCCTCTTCTGGCGTAGCTGTGCTACAGTAGCCTAAACTTTCCCTTATCTATAGACTACAACATCTAATTTGTTACTGTACAAATTGATAATAAATTTCTCTCAACACATATGTAGTCTAATAATGTGCCCTCAGCCAATTGTCAGCTTATACAGGGCCACTTGATTACTCCTGGCAACTCAAATATCCACAAATCCTATTCTTCACAGGCCTAAACACTTTGTATCAGCTTCTTAATTTACGTTACAAATTGGAAATCTTATATGGGATCAAGTGTGTTCATTATCAGTCTGTAGGAGTCTCTTTTTCCTTCATGTACCTATAGTTCCTCAGTTTAAATTAATAGCTCTTTACAGGAAATAATGAGATACATGAAAAAACTCTCTAAACTAGAATAGTAAGGCAATGGCATACTATAATGAATAACACTTCACCAAATTATTGTTCAACTACTCTCAGCCAATCAGAGGCCAAAGCAGTCATCCAGAGTCCTAAAACTAAAGCCCTGATGTAGCATTCTCACAAACTACCAAAGTATCAATAAAGTATGCCCTACAGAACTCAAATTATAAATATTATTCTCTCAACAAAACAGAGGCCACAGTGGCCATCTTGAATCATAAAATATTGTGAGGTCATAGTGGCCATCTTGAATTCTGAAAAATCCAAAGTAAGCTATTTGCTATAAATGATAACTCTTTGCGAAATGGCCTTTTTCTCGACTTTGAGAGAAGGAATCACGTCATATCCTCCTCTAGAAAATTTTATTGTAATTGGTCATGTACATGTAGTACTGGGAAGTCTGCTAGGACAGTAGCCCGATTGTCTTTAACACTTGTTACAGTAATGATTCACATAATAATACTTGTTTCTTGATAAATGCCATAACTGGAATGATGAACACTTTTCTTCATAAAATGTACCACACTCAGTAAAGTGTTATGTGTACAAGCATTTTTCAAGTAAAAAAAAATATTTGATGTACATTGTATCATGATGGTAAACTTTATGTCATTTATTGGGACCAATATAATCTTTTAACAAATGCTTCAACTGATTTTCAAAATATTCTTCTTTGTCTCCCCGATCATAATCATTGCTTGCAATACTGTGTATCAGTGCCGTATGTAATCTTTGTAGATACCGTAAGTAAGTCGCCACTCCTAGTGATAACTGTACACTTAAACTACATGTAACTTTATCCATATACCTGATAACTTATTTCATCTTGAATTTCCTAAAATCTGAATCACATATTAAATGATTGATCGACAATCCCCATGTATATCTTGAAAATATACACATAATCAGTATTTATGAGATACCAGATACTTGGGAGTATATATGTAACACATCCATTATATCACAGTCAAGGTCTGCCGCGGTAGCATTTCTGACACTTGCTGATAAGGAAAATATTTTTATAAAAAATATATTAATGGCAGAATTATGTAAGACACAACTCCCCGCGGTCCAAATACCCCAGCTTATCTAACGAAAAAGTTGTAATTATCTTACATTTTTTAGGGCACATTCCAATATTTAAATTTCATTCCTGCTTACAGCTGCATAGAGAATCTACTTACTTACCACAAGCTTCAATTCACTTTTTCTTTATTTAAAAAAAAATCAAAAAATCTTTAAATTGTGAATTTCTGAGTTCGGTCTAGTGTAAGAGAAACTGTTATATTTGTTTCACTTGATTTCACAGTTCAATTTACTATAAAATTCAGTGAGTGCAGGTGGTCTCCACACCACAACATAAAAGGGATAAAATAATATGATAATAAAGTAAACATGTATCCCAAATTGTTTTCTTTCTTTATCATAGCTAAAGTAATCTGAAATCTTGAGATAAACCAGAGGTGTATCAGGCTTAACTTGTTTCTATTGCTACTTTATCTGAACTGGACAAAACCTTGCAATATTGTTTCGCACAACTTTTAAAACAACTCAGGGCCAGCTCTGACTTATGAGCCAGAGAATTGAAATATGTGAGTTTGTATCAGCATTAGGATGGCACTCTGTATACTGGTGATGATCAATTAAATTATCTGATGGAATTAAGAATTTATAAATATCTCAGTCCATCAGAGGTGAGATAATGATGTCTTAGATTGGAGTTGCTCCCTATGTCTTAGCTTGGAGTTGCTTCCTATGTCTTAGCTTGGAGTTGCTTCCTATGTCTTAGCTTGGAGTTGCCCCCTATGTCTTAGCTTGGAGTTGCTCCCTATATCTTAGCTTGGAGTTGCTCCCTATGTCTTAGCTTGGAGATGCTCCCTATGGCTTAGCTTGGAGTTGCTCATTATGTCTTAGTTTGGAGATGTTTCCTATGTCTTAGCTTGGAGTTGCTCCCTATGTCTTAGCTTGGAGTTACTCCCTATGTCTTAGCTTGGAGTTGCTCCCTATGTCTTAGCTTGGAGATGCTCCCTATATCTTAGCTTGGAGTTGCTTCCTATGTCTTAGCTTGGAGATGCTCCCTATGTCTTAGCTTGGAGTTGCTCTCTATGTCTTAGCTCTGAGTTGCTCCCTATGTCTTAGCTTGGAGATGCTCCCTAAAAAATAGGTGTAAATTTCTACATATGAGCAATCTTCTGAAAATTTTAATTTTTCCCTTTTGTACCCCAAACCCTAGTACCCCATTTTATTCATACAATGTTGAAATCTTCTTCATCTGTATTATATTTAGGTCCCCACCCCAGGGGGCTATCTAGGAAGTCTGGAATGTAAGACCAACTCCCTTTTAACTAGGAGCAATACTTTTAACTCATTCACCCCTGATGGCATATTTGAACTCTTCCAATTTAAAGGTTGGAATAGCACATAATGAAATTTCAGGGGTTAATGGGTTAATTTGTACTAAATTCTAATTTTGGATCCCACAACTCTGCCCAGACTTCCCATTCATACAACATTGGATTTCTTCGTATCCGTTTAGGTCAAACTTGCCAATACTTACAGATTAGTCTTTGTTGAAGATGGTTAAGTTTCTTTACCTTTAATTAAATTGGTTTAAGTTGTGGGTTTTCTCTGTCTGTATTTAAACCATTTTTCGTCCATACAATCCGTATAATGTATTTACACATAATAAACTTCATTTTAAAACTCAGAAAAACTATGTAGTCAATCAAAAGATTTAGTGGGATTATCTATTGGTGTTTCGTGATTTTAATCAATTCAATATCATTTGCTGGTAAACAGGTCAATTTTATTCTATTTTTGGTTGAAATATGTTTGACATAATGTTAAAAATCTAGCTAGTTTTCGAAGAAATCTGTGATCCAGTACGCTGAAGTGAGAAATGTGTAAAGATTTACACTACATTCACACCAACCCTGAACATAAAAACATCTCGTAGTTTTACTGCCAAAATTACTTTAAATGTTTTCTACAATCTTGATACTACATTGATATCATGTTTTATAAGAGCCTGACCTAGACAGTTGAGGAGCAGTCCCTGGGCCTTGGCAGTATTCAGGAGACAAACCACCTCCTGTACAACCTGTCTGTGAATGTAGGAGGACAACCTTGTTGGCCAGTCCCCAACTAGTAGGTACACAAATATGTACACGATGGCTGACCGAAGGTCCTCATCTGGGAAAGTCAGACACGAACATAGCTGCTGTAATAAGGATTCTGAAAATATACAAATGTCAAAAATATCAAATGTTAATTATGTTTCATTGTACAAAACAGGTAATTGGAGGCAATATAATGTGACGCTACCACAATTGGTACACTACCCCATTTGGTACACGGTCACAAAATGGTTGGAAAAGTGCTTGAAAATGATATTTGAACATTTCCTTGGATAGTATAACAAAATAGATATTTGTCAGCATTACCACCAAACATTTTTATTTTCTGGATCAATTTACAATTACACGATAACATCAAAGTCATCATATCAGAAACCCAGTAAAAATGCTTTGAGTCGACGACATTTTGACGAATTTTGAAGGGGGTAATTTTAAGCAAGTTTAAATGTAGATTTTTGGTCCTTATAAACGAAAAATATCAAAGTGGATATATGTAAAACTGTAGTTTGGTATGGTGTTTAAAAAGGCAGAATAGTTTGTTGCAATAGGTACATTCATTAGTTTGAAAGAAACAAATTCCATGACCTGTAATACGGTGTAGCAATTTGGGTACAGGTCACGGCTGGAAAACGGACAAAGTCTCCTTGAAAGTTTTGCGTTATATTTTCAAAACAAAATCACCTCGTATAATTTTTACTTCTGAAAAAGAACCAACATACGTACTCTGTCAAAAATCAAGAAACATTCCAAAAACACTTTCTGAATTTGTAGATATCAATGAAAATCTGTCAAAATTGTACAAATTGTGGTAGTGTGACGTACCACCAGATATAAACAAATGAATGAAAATGGGTTGATTTGGATTGGTTTTATTATGTTTTACATCCTATTAACAGCTAAGGTCATTTAAGGACAGCCTTCCGGTGTATATACAATGTATATGTGCTGAGTGCACGAGTATTTCGGAGGCGCAGCATATTTGTGTAAGCCTCCCTGTGATAGTCTGGAACTTTTGAAGATTTTAAAATGCTATCACACTATATTTGTGTAAGCCTCCCTGTGATAGTCTGGAACTTTTGAAGATTTTAAAATGCTATCACACTATATTTGTGTAAGCCTCCCTGTGATAGTCTGGAACTTTTGAAGATTTTAAAATGCTATCACACTATATTTGTGTAAGCCTCCCTGTGATAGTCTGGAACTTTTGAAGATTTTAAAATGCTATCACACTATATTTGTGTAAGCCTCCCTGTGATAGTCTGGAACTTTTGAAGATTTTAAAATGCTATCACACTATATTTGTGTAAGCCTCCCTGTGATAGTCTGGAACTTTTGAAGATTTTAAAATGCTACCACACTATATTTGTGTAAGCCTCCCTGTGATAGTCTGGAACTTTTGAAGATTTTAAAATGCTATCACACTATATTTGTGTAAGCCTCCCTGTGATAGTCTGGAACTTTTGAAGATTTTAAAATGCTACCACACTATATTTGTGTAAGCCTCCCTGTGATAGTCTGGAACTTTTGAAGATTTTAAAATGCTATCACACTATATTTGTGTAAGCCTCCCTGTAATAGTCTGGAACAACTTTTGAAGATTTTAAAATGCTATCACACTATATTTGTGTAAGCCTCCCTGTGATAGTCTGGAACTTTTGAAGATTTTAAAATGCTATCACACTATATTTGTGTAAGCCTCCCTGTGATAGTCTGGAACTTTTGAAGATTTTAAAATACTACCACACTATATTTGTGTAAGCCTCCCTGTAATAGTCTGGAACTTTTGAAGATTTTAAAATGCTATCACACTATATTTGTGTAAGCCTCCCTGTGATAGTCTGGAACTTTTGAAGATTTTAAAATGCTATCACACTATATTTGTGTAAGCCTCCCTGTAATAGTCTGGAACTTTTGAAGATTTTAAAATGCTATCACACTATATTTGTGTAAGCCTCCCTGTGATAGTCTGGAACTTTTGAAGATTTTAAAATACTACCACACTATATTTGTGTAAGCCTCCCTGTGATAGTCTGGAACTTTTGAAGATTTTAAAATGCTATCACACTATATTTGTGTAAGCCTCCCTGTGATAGTCTGGAACTTTTGAAGATTTTAAAATACTACCACACTATATTTGTGTAAGCCTCCCTGTGATAGTCTGGAACTTTTGAAGATTTTAAAATGCTATCACACTATATTTGTGTAAACCTCCCTGTAATAGTCTGGAACTTTTGAAGATTTTAAAATGCTATCACACTATATTTGTGTAAGCCTCCCTGTGATAGTCTGGAACTTTTGAAGATTTTAAAATGCTATCACACTATATTTGTGTAAGCCTCCCTGTGATAGTCTGGAACTTTTAAAGATTTTAAAATGCTATCACACTATATTTGTGTAAGCCTCCCTGTAATAGTCTGGAACAACTTTTGAAGATTTTAAAATGCTATCACACTATATTTGTGTAAGCCTCCCTGTGATAGTCTGGAACTTTTAAAGATTTTAAAATGCTACCACACGATATTTGTGTAAGCCTCCCTGTGATAGTCTGGAACTTTTGAAGATTTTAAAATACTACCACACTATATTTGTGTAAGCCTCCCTGTGATAGTCTGGAACTTTTGAAGATTTTAAAATGCTATCACACTATATTTGTGTAAGCCTCCCTGTGATAGTCTGGAACTTTTGAAGATTTTAAAATGCTATCACACTATATTTGTGTAAGCCTCCCTGTGATAGTCTGGAACTTTTAAAGATTTTAAAATGCTACCACACGATATTTGTGTAAGCCTCCCTGTGATAGTCTGGAACTTTTGAAGATTTTAAAATGCTATCACACTATATTTGTGTAAGCCTCCCTGTAATAGTCTGGAACAACTTTTGAAGATTTTAAAATGCTATCACACTATATTTGTGTAAGCCTCCCTGTGATAGTCTGGAACTTTTAAAGATTTTAAAATGCTACCACACGATATTTGTGTAAGCCTCCCTGTGATAGTCTGGAACTTTTGAAGATTTTAAAATACTACCACACTAAAGCACACAGCTGAAATCCCAGCAGAACATCCAAACTGGACACGTTATACTGACAATGAGTGAACAACTTATTCCACCTCCCTTAATACTGAGCATCAAGCAGGGAGATTTTGGTATGTCCCAGCCAGGGGACAGAACCCAGAGCCTAAATCACAGGAGCGAACACTAAAGGCCAAAAGTGGGGCAGTGTAAAGGGAGACAATAGGAAGGGAAATGTTGTAAAGACAGAAGAGAAAATATAGGATTCAAAATCAGTTGCCTCATACTAATCATACTATGACGACAACAGACACAATTCTTACACCCAACCTGCATGGATTTGTATGGTATTTATATATCATATATATTGCAGAGGAGCTGTCTGTCTTTTGGGAGTTGCTGATTACAGACAGACATTGTAAAAGACGCTGTTCACTTTGGTCATTCAGCCTATAGGTTACCTTGAAATATGCTTTAAATATTTGAGTTTTCTTTCACAGTAGTGGACTGAAAAGCATAAATTATGATTAGGGGTATATTGGATAAATGTGATAGTACAAGTATTGTACATTACACAGACACTAATACACTAAACCACAAGGGGACCACACTGCTATACCATAATATGATTTACCTCTGTACAATTATTTGCTGATACAAGCTCAGTACATTGTTCAAGGTACAGCATTTCTGTCTGATATCTTTGCCAAATCATCTGGAAGACTATCAATATATCATGTGTGAAGATATGCTGACATCGGCTGTGTGGCTACCAGAACAGTATGGTTTCTGGAGTTACACAACTTCCATCTGCAATTGTTCCATAACCTTTGTGATGTGATACCAATTGTCTTAACATTATAACATTAAGTATGGTAGATACATGAAACACTGAAAGGTTGTGGAGAGATGAAGAGGAGTATTCATCCTTCTACACTTAATAAATGACAGTGTTATTTGATGTGTTTTGTACCCCTGACGAAGGGAACCCAGCCGATAAACCTGGATAGTGAGTGAGTGTGAGTGTACAGATTTTTCTGTTAAGTAAGACATTTTACCTAGGCTTGCCATTACAGCTAAGTATAACAAACTAAGGGTTAAAAGCAAGAAACAGATCCATGTCGTTCCAAATTCTGATGTTCGTAAAATATGTTTGTGTTTGCAACATTATTTCATTGATAAACATGTTTGATGGATGATAACGTTGCGCTATTTTGAAATTGTTTTTCAAAATAAATTGAATATAAACAAGCAGTGACTATGGAAAGGGTAGGGTCATTGGCTGACATACCCTTTTTTTAACATTTTTACATTCAGTTTTGGTTCAATAAGTTTTAAAAATTTTAATAATAAAACATATAGCCTTCTGAAAAAAAAATATATATATACTGGCGAATATTTGTCATGCTGTAACACCCTCTAGATCACTGAATATTCCTTGATATACCTTACTATAATACATAATACAGAGAAGAGGAGATCCAACGTCCATGTGAAGAGTGTAGTCGAGTTCTGGGATGCCCAGCAAACGGATTCCAGAAGGAACACCAGAGTCCAGCCATAATAGTAGTCAAAGATGTTAACGTGTGATGGTCATCTTTACCCTAATAGTACATTATGTATTGCTATTAAGGTATTGCCTATCTCAGAACTTGAGCTTAATCCAATAATGATGATACACGTACTGTACTATCATTAGGTAAAGTCATGTGTACCTCAGTCAGCACGTTACAAAGTTACCAAACTCAGTCAGCATGTTACAAAGTTACCAAACTCTGTCAGCACGTTACAAAGTTACCGAACAGAACCACTGATAGAATTGCTGATGCTGTAGAATCTGGGCAGTGGTAAGACATACCAGTAATTGTCAAATGCTGGAATCATATCAATAACAACATAGTATTATGAACATCAATTACTTCACAATGGGGTTGTATAGGTCAAGGTCACATACAACTGTGTAACAGGAGAATGCAAGGATTCGAACCCCGGACCTCTTAAAATTTGATAGCTGCTTTACACCAATGGCATTTACTGGTGGCGGACTCGTTTGACATCGCTATCTCTAAAGACAGCACTCTTCAGTGGATCAGTGGTACCAATATTTCAGGAAAGAACTTGAGACAGTCAGATCTGGATTTGAATCTGTAACCTCTGAACTCTAGATGAATGCTCTGAATAAATGCACTACCTGGTCATTAATGATTGACCTTATTACGTTTTAGTGAACTCTATCTCAATCCTTTTACTAATGGTGCTGTGGCCATGACTTAAGTCCCATGTGATGCAATTTATTTCAATATAATTTTCAAAAGTCTATATCATCAAAACTATTATCAAAACCAATGCCAGTTTGGAGAATTGATTTAGTTGGAACCCCCTTTGACGTTGAAATATTTCAACTACGAAGAATTTTTCAACTAAAATTCATCATTTCTCCCCTAACAGTATTCAAAATACCACTTGTGTCCCTTTCAGGGCACAGGTCTGCTTGGGTAGGAAATAATACATAGTCTCTATTACTATATGGATATTTACCCCCAGGCACATGTGTTTCTGGGTACTGCAACACCTGTTGAAGGGAATACATGATCCTGACAGTATTTTGTGTTCTGCTAGCTTATAAAACCACAGGACCTGGAAATACCAACTTGTTTAGAAATGACATTGGATGGTATCTTTTTATGTTTTTGTAATTGGTAGTCATGGTACAAAGTACATTGACACTTATCCAAAAGTTGCTCCATATTTGCATTAAGTACACTGATGTTTAAACATATGTGATACTTGTCATATGGTGTGGTATATGTATTGTTTCACAGCAGTAAAATACAGTATGCATGCATTCTTAATGAATGAAAGATTTTTATATTTTTCTTAACTATTGTTACAGATCTTCTTGTTTAGATAAGTATAGCAAGTAAAATCTAAAAATCTGTTAACTCATTTACCTCTAAAATTTCATAATGAGCTATTCCAAACTATAGAATGGAAGAGTTTTAATGTGTCTTCGGGGTGAACGAGTTGAAGGATGTGTCGAACCATCCCTCATACAGGGCCGACAGACACACAATGTGAGCGAGCTGGAGTGTTGTACAGACAAACAGTAAAATCTAAATCAAACACACATGGCCATCTACAAGATGATGAGATAGAACGATGAGTTAATAATAAATCATGCATTTTATTTTTTCATCATACCTGCTTCATATATCCACAGATCACCACTGATAAATAATAAACAGAGAATGCTTAGGAACCTATAGTCAATCATCAGTCTAATTCGCTTAATCTCTGAAGTTAATGAACTTGTATAATAAAACTCGGCAGCTAGACCCAATATGATTGAAGGCAGCTGGATCCACTCTAAACACTTTAATTTGTCTACACAGACATGCCCTAACTCCCCACAGAGAGTGTAGTGCTTATAAATGTATTGTGTATTAAATGTCTATGTTTTGAATCTACCTGGTATAATGCTCCCAGCCAGAACCCTAAATCTATACAGTATATTACGAATGTGTATTATTCATAATTTACCTGATAAACTGTATGACTTTGATTCATAAGTTTTTAATATCAATTCATATTTCAAATTTGTAATTTTAATAAACTAAGTTGCCTGTTCTGTAAATCTAAATGTACATATTTTAGTGGTAATTTTATTTTCGCGATTTTTGCAATGAAAATTTTGCAATGAATCTGCGCGAACTGTGTTCTTGTATACTGCTTTCTAAAGCAATAATTGTGAGTGAGACCAGTTAGGTTAGAACAAAATTATTTTACTACATGTATATTATTTCTGCTTTGGAAATTGGTAGACTTTCTAAAACATGGATTATATGCACAGTTGAACCTTGTCATCTCAAAGTCGGCAGAACGGTTAGAAAACTTTACATTATCCTAGTATTCGAGCTAGTTGAGTTTGAAAGTTTGGTTTACAGTTCAACAGGGACTGACAAAATACTTTGATTGGAATGGAGTCTTCTAGTTATACAAGTTCGAGATAACAATTAGATTCACCCAAAAATGTTTTGAATTGGTGATCCTAAACCTTTCTTCCCAGGGTGATCTCGGTATTTATGATGAAGACACGATAACATCTTACATCATCATTCTATGATATCTGGTGCCGCCTTTTAAGCAAAAAGATTTCAAAATAAACACATTTTCAGTTTTGCAAAAATGAAGAAATTGTAGGATAAAAATGTACATTGTTAGTGAATTCAATTTCAAACTTAAATATAGAAACAAATTCCTGAATATTGCTTTATTTACTTTTACTTACCATTCACATTTTGGATGCTTATCAACTTGATCTACTCTTTTATATATACTAGCTGGTATTTTACATCTACTATTAAAATGTATATATATCAAGGCAGTTCCAATCTTTATCAAATATTGCATGATTGCATCAAACTTTTATAGAAATTAACATTGAAAGTCCAGTAGCATAGTACATTGTTCTGAGCCTATTTCTAGAATCTGATTTAAAATCATCATGTGCTGACTTGCTAATTGTGCTCACTTGTTAATTTGCTTTTAAATGACATTTTTTTCAAGTCTGTAATTTCCATATTGATAATCTTATTTACAGCAATAAAATGAAATTGCAAAAATCCTTTCATATGATTATTGTTAAAGGTAATCTAGCTTTTATAATGTCATTGTACTCCCAGTTTATATGTATACGTAACTGTAGAAAATAGAGAAATCACTTGGAGATTTAAAAGCCCTTTTTCTAGAATATGGATATTATTTCAAAAACATGCAGCAGACTCAACTGTTGTTGTTTTTTCTGTACATTATCATAATCATGCTTTACCAATGAAAGGCTTCAGCTTCTCCAATATAGTATCCAGAAAACACAGCAACCAACTTATATTCCACAGAATCACCTTTATAACAAGAAAACACTACAGATCCACCTTCATTTTGACGATTTAATATTTCATGAATGATGATACAAAAAATTCACAGTCAATGCGAATGTTTGTTTTGAAATTTTAAACAATTAACATCAAATAAAGTTACTTCAATATCACCACCCAAGTCAGTTGTCTGCTATACCACTTCAGTATAAAACCATGTCAATGCATGGTAAAGACTGAGAGTTACTATAATGTGGAGAACTCTTCCTAGCCGTCCTTCTATAACAACCAGTCAGTATCAGACCAAGGTATAAACTACTGTACAGGAGACACTAAAGTGACTAAAACTATGACAGAGTCAGCACCATTAGCCTACAATACTTTAGGGATCACTAATTAGGACCCGGCCCTCTGATACCTGGGACCAGTAATTAACACCAGACAGGAAGTTACACAGGTATATACTAGGTTATGTCAGTGTACATATGAAATACACTTACATTGGACATATGATGTACATCAGAACACATTGTAGGTGTCTGTCTGTACACAGTCTTCCTAAAAGGCCAAGACACCCTCCAGGATTCTGGGAACCATGCAGCACTGAGATGCTACCTTGGTCTCGTGCCAGCACATGGGGAATGTCAAGATATTTGCCAGAGGAACCTATACATTGTATCAGAATCCCAACCACAAGTCTGTTAGGAAGACCAGCTCCAGCACAATCAAACAGAAATCTGAACTTATTCTGAGTTTGTAGGAAAACTATAAAATATACCTACACCTACTTTGTCTGCAGATGGTCCATGTCTTACCATGTAAATGTCTATTTTGATACCCACCTACAAAGCCTTACATGTATGTAGATTGGCCGAAACTCGGTCACAAGATAATGAAGTCGTTCTTCCTTTGAAATAGTTCAAAATACTTGCACAACTTAGTTATTTGAAAAATATTTTTGAAGTACTGTAGTGAGCTTTAGAGATATGCAGTCAACTTCAACTATTTGATATTGCATACATCAACTGTTTCTTTCCGGAAGCTTATACTTTCCAGAGAAGGAAACTAAGGGATCTGGCTGAAACAAAATAAGGATATTGTCATTAGCTTTCTGTGGCAAGTTGGGTGATGTGCTAAATCTCCTGATGAAGACACACTATTGGACAAATATCTGCTTGGGCACCTTTCCTTCATTTAGCAACAATATGGGACCATTTTATAGTGCCCTAATTACCTAAAGAGGAGACAACAGCAGGCAATGAGAAATTGTTTATCAAAGGCAATAAGTGCTAGGAATTTTGTTTATACATTAAGTCTTGCTTAAGTAAAAAATTGCAAAAGTGGAAGCATTTTCTTTTTCAAACAATTAAAGGGGAGAATTTATAAACATTGCACATACCAAGTAAACAAAATTATCAGAAAATTTTCTTTAACAATCTTTTAGATTTTTTAACCAGTCGGTGCCAAATCTATCTCCTTCATTTTAACAAGAGTACACTACCAGTACAGCATCCACAGTGGTAGCTAGCTGGAGTGGGGGAGGGTATCACTTACACTGACCTTTGCCTTTAGTGTAGGGCAGTAAGATGTTATCTGTGGCTTTACAAGAGAATCCTTACTACCACTAGCTCTGTCATGGCTAATTGTGTAGGCCTCTACTACTCCACAGTAGATCATGCCCAGTGGAAGATTAAGCAATACATCATATCAGGTTCTGGAATCATCTCATAGGTTTCACATTTTATCCAGTGTGTCTAGATTTGTAAATCATCTGAGAGGACACCATGCCTGAACTGAATAAAATTCCTCATTTTACATCTGTTTTCTCCAACAGTACCAGACAAAATTGATCTCCTCATACTCTGTTTACAATTATACAATGTTTTTACAATGTCTCGATTCAGAAACTACTCCTCACCCAATACAGTGTACTAGCCATGCCTGCTCATACTATGAACCATGTAACTAACGAAAAGAAATTCTAGGTCTGAATCACTGAAAACAAAACCAATACAATGTACTAGCCATGCCTGCTCATACTAATTCTAAGTCTTAATCACTGAAAAAAAACCAATACAGTGTATCATGAAGAATTGAATAAAGAATACATTTAATGAGTTTCCCATTGAAAATATAATATTCATGAGTGTTGCAGAATACCAGTGAAACAATAAAATATCTGTATAATTCAGGTGAAACATAAGGGCTGTGACAACAATTGTTTTTAAAATCTAGAAACATACTGCAGATTTAGTGCTGACCAAGTGCCCAAAGTAGAATGTCCAGTTCATAAACTGTTAAAGGCCCAATATACGTAACTTTCGGCAAAACTTGAAGCGAAAATCAAGCTTAATAACTTATTATACTTATAGATTTAGTTAAGATTAACTGATATCAGCAATATTCAAGATGAATTCTTTCGCGGTTATCGGTACAGCAGCAGTTGAAACACGCTATTTGCAAACATGCGTCTATTTCGAACAGTCTTCTACCTTCGGTTTGTTGTTGAAGTGGGCCCCACCTGAATTATTTTCAATTGTTCAGATTTTTTTGTCAAGAGTTTCTTGTTAGTTAAAACTCAGGTTTAATTCGTTTTAGGCTTATTTTTGTATGATTATCAACTGGATTTTTTTTTCAGAATTTTTCAGAATCACGAAAATTTCCCTGAAGTTACATATATATTGGGCCTTTAATGAATAGTTACAAGAATTCATATTTTTTCTCTGGCAGTACAACATATTGTAATTAGTAGATTCTACTGAACATTAATTTTGTGTAAATATTTTACGATAGACATTATCTTGAATTATGTTCTAGTTCACTGTCCTGTCTCTTATACCATAGAGAGATCTAGATTTCAAAGACAGAGGACAGTTAATAACCTGTATCAATATTGGCACTGATCTGAAATTCCTGCTATTCCATAAGATGATGTGATAGAGTGTAGAGCAAGAGATGTTGGTATAATATGTAATTATTCTGTAAAAATATCACAGGTTGATTGACAATACATGTACTTAGGATATATTGTTAAGGAATATATGGCATGTAGCCAAAAAATGCAAACAATTTCATAGCAATTTATTCGAAGTCAATGCATACCCCTATTTTCTTAACTTTGCCAAGTATTTCTTGTTATTTATTGTAATTTACATATGTCTGTATATTCCCTGTAAATCCAAAGATTTATGCATATTTTAGTTTTATTGTGACATCCCTAATTGTGTTAATTAATCCCCTTAATAAGTGACATGACCAGGGGTACCTGGGGTACCAATACTGTTCCCTTAATGCTGGGCTAAACAGTGGTGGGTAATGGGGAGGAGTTCATGGGGTGGCAGCAGGGCTCCAGACTCCAATAACACACCCACAGGGATAAGTGTGCCAGATGATGGGGCTGATAATGATTTGGGCCTGCTTCAGCTCCCTATGGGGTCAGCATGTCATTTTACTGTTGATAGTTGTGAAAGTGTCTGTGTGGTGTGCTATGATATTAATACATGCATAGTTTCTGTTCATCCACTTCCGTTTTCTTGAGATGCATTACAAAAAGAATTTTCTCCCCATTTAATAAAATTTCAATGCCCAATTACATTGTACTTCCTGCAAGAGAAAGATGTTTCTGTATTTAGGGTAAAAGGGTGGGTTGGGGAGGGGAGACTCCTATCTTAACAACTGTATGACAACATGTCAACAGCAGCCCATCATGGAATACAAATCTGATTTGCTGAGAATTATGAAATCATCCTTTGCATTGCATAAAATTACCACTTGTATTTGATATGGTAGAATTTGGTAGAATATGGAAGAATCCTGTAGGATCAAAACAGAAATGCCTGAACACTTGGCATAAGATTCTTGAAAGCTTGGTCTTTGGCAAATCTCAAGCCCGGAGCTAGAAATTTAATATTTAAATACTACTAAAACAAATTTGCAAGAAATGATAACCTCAAACTAGAGAAAAGTTATATATATAAACTCTTGGTTTATTTTCTGTAAGTATCCATCTGTTTATCACAGTATTAAGCATTTTTTATAGTAAAGCATGTCACAAAATCATAAAGTTCTCAACTAGTGAAAATGGTAGATGAAAACTACCTGTGATGCCCATTAGGTTTTTACAGTAAACAATGGTTTACTTCCCCTGCCTATAAACAGCTTCCTACACTATATAGACATCTGGGAACTATCTCTAGGGTCCCCTACAATGACTTTCAGCTGTTTAAAGAGCAGAATTTCAGAGTAACTTCCTACGATAGTTGTAAGGATGGCATAGCTCCAGAACATTTTGTGTTAAAACTCATTATGTAAGGTACTTATTTCAACACCAAAAAGTTAATGAATTCTTTATGAATAAGATTCCTCTCAGGTCTAACTCACTAGCCGATTTCATCTTTATAAAACTTCTTAATCTATCGACCAATTTGTCAATTAAACTAGATTATGATCATTTACTTGAATATACTGAGAATTTCCAAGACAATATATTTTGCTTATCTGTCACAACACTCAGCATCCTTTCAACACATGTATCCAACCTGTACTTGTGAAAGTTGGTCAAGGACAGTTATGTGAACAATACTGTTTAGTCTTTTACATCTGTCAATTACCCAGAACAGGCTGCATTTTGTACATTTTTGTATCTGGTCATGAGGAAGAGTCCTTTGAAGTTTTTAACCAATTTTACCCCTTCTCAAGAACAGGAGGCCCCATTTAACTTGGGCCACTCACCTGGAACGATTCTGTGGCCAGGGTGGCCATCTTTGATAAAGAATCAGCAAATATCATATTCCCACTTCATTAAGGGTCCAAAAACAACTTCAACATGAATAAGAAAGATAGAGCTTGAAAAAAGTTGACAAAGTAAGTTTCCAACAGTCAAAGATACCTGGTAAGTACATGTACGTATACCTGTGGCATGGATTATAAATCAGCCATAACATTATCAATACTTCAAATTAAGGCCATGAAAAGACTTTGTACCATGTTTGTTCTTTTGTTTGTTTGTTTGTTTGTTTTTTCAATTAGCCAATAATTTACGACCTCTTATTTATATAATTTCCAAGAGCCAAAGTAAAATGAGAAATACATGTCCATTCGTCTTTTTTTTTCTGAAATGAACATTGTTTGATAACAGAGAACTTTCATTAATAACAATGAAACTATCTATATTTTAGATCTGAAATGTCCAATATCTGCATTTCCTAAATTATGATTTTGCATATCAATTAGGATACACCAAAGTACTATCAAAATTAACACTTTCACCAGTTACATAAATAATCATCCATCCTAATTCACACATCAAATTTTATCTCAGGTCACCATATTCAAGTCAATGACCCTTGCTGTTAATAGGACATAAAAACAATCAACCAACCAACCAACCATATCCAAGTACCAATCCTTTATGTTCATCAACAATTAACTATGTAGTCCTACATGTAGCTCTTACAAAATATTGACTCAGGACAAAAATCTAGCAAATTGAAGGAAACAAGGAATATTTTTACAATGCTTCATCACTTCCATTAGTGGAAAATGTTTGAAATATTGTAATTTGAGTTTGTTGTTTGATGCGCTAGAAAAGTATCATTACTGTTCACACAATCTTGTAAAAAATTTATTTCTAATGAGAAAAGGAGTTTCCAGATTTCAGCAATAGTTCGCTACATGAACAATAGAAAGCACTACAGTTATCTTATCATTTTACATTATTAATAAAGCTTTATTTTCCCCTAATTTTAAAGTAAATAATGTTTCAGCTGTTATAATTTATATTCAATAAAGGCAAGTGTACCTCTTCTTTCAAAGATGATACATCCGTAGTTATCTAATTCCTTCAAATTAACATTTGTATTTTTGTGCGGTTTTCATTGTAATGTATACAAATACATATCTAGAAACTACACTATATCACAAAATCAAAAAGTTAACAAAGAACAGTTCCGTAAGAGTCCAATTTGTTTTCAGATGAACAATCATCATAATAGTATTTACAGAATGGAGGGCTTTCAGTAGACTTTTAACACTTATAACTTGTATATTCATGCATTTAAATCTCACATGGTCCCCAATGTGCTTTAAATTTCACAGAAACTGAATTTGTAAACATTTTGAACATTCAAAAGTGAAAAAATATTTTTTCCAACCATCCAATTAGTCATCCAATAATATTCAACATTTCATAACACTGTATTACTAAAATGACTGAAATTCAGTTGGATCCAAGAATATAGTAAAACTATTATTACTAACTTTTAATTTAATTTTTTTTTGTAATACTGTAAAATGAATGTATGTTACAGAATGTGTTCAATATTACTAATTAATAAAAGGATCTGTAGAGGCACACTTCAGATGTTAGTGATATACCTATGCCAGTTTTATTGTGACATCCCTAATTGTGTTAATTAATCTCCTTCATAAGTGACATGACCAGGGGTACCAGTACTGTTCCCTCATTGCTGGGCTAAACAGTGGTGGGTAATGGGGAGGAGCTCCTGGGGAGGCAGCCAGGGCTCCAGACTCCAATAACACACCCACAGGGATAAGTGTGCCAGATGATGGGGCTGATAATGAAGGGGCCTGCTTCAGCTCCCTAGGGGGTCAGCTTGTCATTTTACTGTTGATATTTGTGAAAGTGTCTGTGGTATGCTATGGTAATATGTGTATACACTGCTCATCAGGATCCATACCAATGGGGAGTGGGTGGGTGTGTGTGTGTGGGGGGGGGGGGGGGGGAGGAATGCTGCTCTCCTTATATCAGTTATAATTCATGAAGTGGTACAAATATATTATTACCACAAGCAATAACAAGGTTTGGCAAAGTACTGACAGAATTAATTTATTGTGTCATTCTGTATATTTTATCAGTATAGAATGTCATTGTCAAATCCAAGTATACAGCTGTTACATAATATGAAAGTATGAGCAAAATAAGTTTCACATCCATAACATGATTTCAAATTACAGTCAAGGTGTAATTCACAAATGTTCTGCTTAATTTACCACCATTCATATCACTTTTTGGGGTTTTTTCAAAATAGAAACAAGCAATATTCTTAAATTATTTATGTAGCCATGTCACTTCGGAGAAACCAACTTAAAAATGTAAAACTTTCAGCTAATATTTGTTTACCTCTAGATTAAATGGTCAACCTACAACTTCACTAGTGCCTGTACAGCACCTCTCCTGTTTCAGGGTTGCTGGTTATTTAGATATTGTTCTGACTTCCTTCACAGAAAATAATCCCCTGTAACATGTCCATGTGGCAACATAAAGTGGTGGGAGGAGAACCTTATAACAGATAATTATAGTATGTTGGTGTTTGATGAAGTCCTGGCAAACATAAAAATCTGAATACTGCTTTGACCTCCATTTGACTCCTACCAATGACCTTGAGTAAGTTTCAAATCCAACATGAAATCCATCCCCTAATTGCCATGACCTTGACTTTGGGATAAGAATCTGCAAAGACACACCCATTATAATTAGTAGCCATGATATCTACCTTCACCAGGATCAAAAAAACATCTTGATCTTTACCAAGGTAAATAAAATCATCCTCTGACCTTCACCAAGGTGAATAAAAACCTTCTTACCTTCACCACTTTGCTGGGTTTGAACAGGTTCCACTTTAAGCAGACTTAGCTACTCATTCCACTACTATTATTACTTCATTCCAACCTGCACTTGGCAAATCATCAAAGAAAAAAAAGTTCCCAATTACACAGACCAACACACTGGTATACAACAGACATAAATGTTTGTCAGTCTTACTGCAGAAACTGTAAATTTGTCTGACATTTATTTAGAACCAAACACTACATTTAGCAGACAGAGAGGAGAAGAATCCAAGAATCTGAAGACACCTTTCACTCGCATGTATGTGTGAAATTATCTTTTAAGTGAGTTTCTATTTCAAAAGATACATTTTAATACTTCACACAGTTCCAAACCACAGTGAAGTTAACAAACAATAGGACAACCACCACAGCACACAGACACCATGCAAATACAACTTGGCTTAATTGTATGACAATTTTCTACATATAGTAATTATGACCTTGACCACATGCAATACAAAATTTCTAAGGTATTCTCATACACAATCTTTGTATAATGAGGGATTTAACTCTATGAGGAAAAAAGTTACCATGGTGATGACATTGAACTGATTGACAAAAAAAACAGTAGTATTAACAGTAACCTTGGCAGCCCGAGACATGATATCATCCATGTTCTTGCCTTTATTTTGTTTAATGAAAATATAATGGAAATATGAAGTTTCATGAGTTATGATACAGTACAGACTGACCATATTTTCTAAATAACAACATTGACTCTGGCCTTGACCTTGAATTCAAAACCTTAAATGTGTTCAGAGACTTGAGGATTTTACAGCAGCAGCAGCAGCACAGTACCAAGTCAGGAGAGGATGAGGCAACACTATATACACCTCTTCCCACCCAACCGACTCAAAACAAGACGAGTATATAAAAATGATGTAACAAGACAGAGCCTGCAATTTCCCACCGCTACAAATATACTTTTGTACAATGTCTTCTTTCTTTTGGGATTGAGGTTTAGATTCATGGGGTGGAAGAATTTGTAAATACATAAATACCAGTACAAAGCACTCAAATTGCCAGAACATTGGATAGAACCAGCGCTGCACAGAAACTTCAAGGTTTTCATTATTAGTCATGCCTATGAAATGCAGTCCAGAACAGCTCGCACCTGTTTATATCAACTTCACCTGTTAAATATACAGCACATGTGAACATTTAATACCTGTGTAATAGGGACATTAAAATTTAGGTGCTTTTAAACAAATTATATATTACATGTTCAGAAATAAAGTGCAACGGTGAACTAGTAACTGTGACTGTAAGACATGAATGCCCTCAATGCTGCTTTTGATTTTCTACATCAACCATGACCTTGGCTTTGACCTTTGAACTCCGAAACTCAATGATGTCCAGGTAAACTCGTACTTAACCTTGGTCTAAAATTAGAAAATATGTCAAAGAATGAAGTTGTTTGCTGTTTACATTGAATTAGGGACAGGGGGACAATGGTTACACTATAAAAACAAAGCATAGGAGTGGAGTCATTTCGGTACAAAAACAATATTATTGTCAATGCATCTAACAGCATATGTAGATGGACAACTCGTACACAATTTACACCTCTGTGTACATGCACTTTGTTGGTCATTTGTCTGATGAAGATGACAGAGTACATACCAATAAACATACTAGTCATCAAAACATCACATAAAACACATTTATTTGTTACGTAAAATAATTTTCAGTTTCTTTACATCATCAATTCTGTAAGAATACTTACAGAAAGGTTAATTCATTCACCCTAAAGACACATTTGAACTCTTTCAATTCAAAGGTTGCAATAATTCATTATGACATTTCAGGGGTGAATGAGTTAACAAAAATTGAAGCATTCTTTTTAAGAATTACAGCACAAATCTCCATCTATAGGTACCACTATTTGTAGAGTGGCTTTAAAGCCAGAAGTGAATTACAAAGGGCAGTTTTAGTTTACATTAAAACATAGTGGCTCCTGCAGATAAAATTGCAAAGTAGGCATTCTTTACACGAGATATAAAAAATGTGTTATGCTCCAACAACAAATGTACATGTTAACAGACAGTGATAAGCATCAACACTACAGAGAGACTGACTGTATATTTAACATTCTGTTTTAAGTATCAGCCCCAGTGGAAGCCGTCCAAAGAAAACCTACCCCATCTGAAAACCTGTACAGAGCAGACATTCTGCTGGATTTTGGGGTATATGTTTGCCCTGTTTCAAAAAGAAAACAACTGACGTCAAAAAAAAATATGTTTAACTGTTCATTTCACAGTGTGATGTACAAAACCATTGGGGCTGAAATTTTCAAAACCAAAAACAAGTGACAAAAAGTTTGCCATGAACTGTGTTACGTATAAAGGCCTGCTCAAATCAACCAAGTGTTTGAGCAACAAAGGAGTTAAAAGACAAGTATTGCCTCAACAAGGTCCACATTTCTTAAAATAATCAGTGACTAAAGATATTGATGACTGGAAAACAATTGGAAATTTAACAACAACAAAAATAACAATGTTTAAAGATAAAATATTACACTATAATTTCCCAGATTTACATATGTAAACCTTCCAATTGCATTGACACCAAGATTTCATCTTTTATCTTCAAATATTATAAACATACCTTGAATATGTACAATGAATTTTGAGACATCACCTTGTAAAATGTTTTCATAGGTGTAAGTTTGTACGATATTGACATAAACATACCAAACCTTGTATAATGGTTAAGAGAAGCATTCTCGTTATGACGTGCCTGAAGTTTGAACAAGAATCTTCTCAGCTTTATTAAAACGTGTACAATGATCTCAGAAATGTAATCATGAACAATCACATGACTAATTTTGCACTTCGAGACCTATTGAATCTGACTCAAGGACCTTCTATAGACCTATTAAATCTTACACCAATACCTTCTATAGACCTATTAAATCTTACACCAATACCTTCTATAGACCTATTAAATCTTACACCAATACCTTCTATAAACCTATTAAATCTGACAAAAGGACCTTTAATACGGTACCTAACCTTGTACAAAGGCATGGCAGATTTCACTTTGCACAAAGACCTGAAGGATCATATCTTTTTTTTATATCTTTTTTTATATTTACACAAAAAAAAATCAAACACGGATCTTCATAAAGTTTTCTAAATGAGTTAAAAAGGGGAGATAATTCTAAATAACGGCTAAGTTGTTCTATCCCTCATTTCTTTGTCCACTTATGTATACATATTAAAAAAGAAAACCTACCAAACTCTTGCCCCATCATCGCAGCCAAGGATGGGAAGTGATGGACAAGTCGCCCCAGCAGTAGGTACAGAGGACAGAGGGTTTTACAGTCTTTGTTGGAGGTTATCTGTCAATGATAATACATGTCTGAATAGTTTGTATACTGTACAGGGATATGTTCAAAGGACATGTACCAACTTACATATTAATCATGTAGACACAAAACTTTCACCCAAGTATATATAGGGGTCATTCAAGAAGAAACTCTGTAGACATTATCCAATCAGAACAATTTATCCTTTAGATACCTGTACATGAGACTGTATAATACAGATCATTTGCCAATAGAATTAAATACCTGTAAACATAGGTTATCAGACACTAACACTAACATCTTACCTCAGTCTGAATTATCTCTAACACCAGTCTCACAAGTTCTTCTGATTTAACCTTTCCAATGACCTTCACACAAACTGTAAATGTAAAGAGCATGATATTATAGGTATGATGTTACCTAGCTATGACCTAGTTATATGACATATTTACCTACATAAGATACGTGTTATGTACAATCAATTTCTGCGTATATGACCTCACCATAATGATACAACCAATGTCAGAGTTAATAACAGCACGACATGGTAGATTTACACATGTCAGAGCACAGTAGACTGGACATCATAGAAATCCCTGATGTCAGTGTTAATATAGGTAGGACCACAGGATACAAACAATGTAGTGCATTAAAGTATGAATGATAATCATTGTCATTAAATGGCAGTTTATATAACTGGTGTAGATAGACATACACTTACCAGTCATACAATGCAACAAAACACACTTTTGCAGTAGTATGTTTCATGGGACTAAATAGAAATGTATAAGAGAGATCAGAGGAAAAATTTATGACATGACTGACATGGTGTACAATATTAATAAATGGTAATGTGCACGTACCATCTAACACCTGAGCAACAAACACAGGATCATCTAACTTCAAGAGCCCTGCAAAAGAAAAAGTGATAAATCAATTCATTTATTGTCCTCCACTTTTACAATCAAATGAAATTTGGAATATGCTTTGGTTCATTAACCACTGAAGACAAATTTGAACTCTTCCGATTCAAAAGTTAGAATAGCTCATTTAACATGTAAGGGGTTTAAAATAATTAAAGAAAGAACTCATTTGATAGGATCAATTTTCAATCCCTTTCAATTTATTCAATACACTCTCCACTTTAACATTTATTTAACAAGAGGCCCAGGGGCCTCAACGGTCATCTGACTATAAAGATCTATATCATTTGTGTTTGTTTTTGCCAAGTTGTTCAAAGATATCTACATACATGTTTATAACCCCTGTGACCTTGAAAGTATAAGTGAAGGTCCATATGAGGAATCTTTGCACCAATCTGTCCCAGGTACCCATTGGCCAAATATCAGCACCTAGGGCCTTTTGGTAAGCGAGAAGACGTTTGTTAAAAGATTTTTACATGTTTTACCCTTGCGACCTTGAAAGTAGGTCAAGGTCATTCATACAAGGAAACTTTGTAGCACTCCATTAGAGGTACCTACTGGCTAAATATCAACACCCAGGGCCTTTAAGTTGTTGAGGAGAAGATTGTTAAAGGTATTTTTACATGTTTGACCCCTATGACCTTGAAAGTAGGTTGAGGTCCATTGTATGAGGAAAGTTTGTAGCACTCTATCCCAGGTACCTACTAGCCAAATACCATATTACTCTGGGGGATTTGGTTAGCGAGAAGAAGATTGTTAAAAGATTTTACATATTTGACCTCTGTGACCTTGAAAGTGGGTCAAGATCATTCATATGAGGAAACTTGATAGCACACTATGCCAGGTACCTACCAGCCAAATATCAGCACCCAGGGCCTTTTGGTTATTGAGAAGAAGATTGTTAAAGATTTTTACATATTTGACCCCTGTGACCTTGAAAGTGGGTCAAGATCATTCATATGAGGAAACTTGATAGCACACTATGCCAAGTACCTACCAGCCAAATATCAGCACCCAGGGCCTTTTGGTTATTGAGAAGAAGATTGTTAAAGATTTTTACATATTTGACCCCTGTGACCTTGAAAGTAGGTCAAGGTCATTCATATGCGGAAACTTTGTAGCACTCCATGCCAGGTACCTACTGGCCAAATATCAGGACCCTGGGGCTTATGGAACTTGAGAAGAAGATTCTTAAAACTTTTTACCCATTATAGCCCCAGTGAACCTTTGACCCCGTCCAGCGCTTAAAGTTGAACTTTGACCTAAACATAATATATCAGGAAAAGATTTGCATTGCCAGTCTACATATAATATATGCAAGTATCATCGGTCTAGATCATTCGGTTCATTAGATAATGTTGTGTAGATATTTTAACATATTTGACCCATGTGACCTTGAAAGTAGGTCAAGGTCATTTATATGAGAAAACTTTAGAGTACTCCATCCCTGGTACCTACTGGCCAAATATCAGAACCCTGGGCCTTATGGAACTTGAGAAGAAGATTCTTAAAGCTTTTTACCTATTATAACCCATGTTAACCTTTGACCCCGTCCAGCACTCAAAGTTGACCTTTGACCTAAACACAATATATTAGAAAAAGATTCGCATTGCTGGTCTACATATCATACAAAAATATCATTGCTCTAGATCATTTAGTTCTTTAGATAATGTTGTGTAGATTTTTTAACATATTTGACCCCTGTGACCTTGAAAGTAGGTCAAGGTCATTTATATGAGGAAACTTTAGAACACTCTATCCCAGGTTCCTACTGGCCAAATATCAGAACCCTGGGCCTTATGGAACTTGAGAAGAAGATTCTTAAAGCTTTTTACCTATTATAACCCATGTTAACCTTTGACCCCGTCCAGCACTCAAAGTTGACCTTTGACCTAAACACAATATATTAGAAAAAGATTCGCATTGCTGGTCTACATATCATACAAAAATATCATTGCTCTAGATCATTTAGTTCTTTAGATAATGTTGTGTAGATTTTTTAACATATTTGACCCCTGTGACCTTGAAAGTAGGTCAAGGTCATTTATATGAGGAAACTTTAGAACACTCTATCCCAGGTTCCTACTGGCCAAATATCAGAACCCTGGGCCTTATGGAACTTGAGAAGAAGATTCTTAAAGCTTTTTACCTATTATAACCCATGTTAACCTTTGACCCCGTCCAGCACTCAAAGTTGACCTTTGACCTAAACACAATATATTAGAAAAAGATTCGCATTGCTGGTCTACATATCATACAAAAATATCATTGCTCTAGATCATTTAGTTCTTTAGATAATGTTGTGTAGATTTTTTAACATATTTGACCCCTGTGACCTTGAAAGTAGGTCAAGGTCATTTATATGAGGAAACTTTAGAACACTCTATCCCAGGTACCTACTGGCCAAATATGATCACCCATAGCCTATTGGTTAGTGAGGAAAAGATTGTCAAACGCTTTTTTACATATTTGACCCCTGTGACCTTGAAAGTTAGTCAAGGTCATCGATATGAGGAAACTTTGTAGCACTCTATCCCAGGTGCCTACTGGCCAAATATCATTACCCTAGACCTTTTGGTTACTGAGAAGAAGATTGTTAAAGGTTTTTACATATTTGACCCCTGTGACCTTGAAAACAGGTCAAGGTCATTGAAATGAGGAAACTTTGTAGCACTCAATCCCAGGTGCCTACTGGCCAAATATCAGCACCTAGAGCCTTTTGGTTACTAAGAAGAAGATTGTTAAAGGAAAAGTTTACGGACGGCGGACGGCGGACGGCGGACGGCGGACGGCGGACGACGACGGACGAAGCATGATGGCAATAGGTCATCTTGACCCTTCGGGTCAGATGACCTAAAAATGTTCATCTTGAATCTCATTAGAGATGCATCTCACTGTCTAAAATTTAGGTCATATGATATTAATGGATCATTAGTTACAATCTTTTCATAAAGATACTCACATTTATTGGCTTAAGATCTTCAAATTGAGTTTCTGGTAAACATACCGTTATATTGATACTAAAATTACAACCCTGAATTGTTCACACAACATACTGTATATCAGAAAATGTTCACCCAAAGAAATATTCAGTCTTTATTGAACCATTTAGTACATCATCTTATACTGAAAATAGGAGCTACTACCAGTATTGGAGAACAAATAGCAAAGTTTTTGAAAATTATTAGCCTTGACCGCCATTGGAAGAACCAACACCTTGTTTATAACCACAGGGAACCCATCAAAGTTACACACATGTAAAATTGTAACGGATATCGAACTCTCACCGACAAAAATAGATGATCGAAAATAAGATATACAAGACACTTTTATATGTACCAACATTTGTATCTGAACTACACCAATTCAATTCATTATGTTAATAGAATTCTTTTAAGTATTAAACATCATTCTGTTCCTTGTTATAGGACCATAACACGGAAAAGAATGATGTTTATGCTTATATTTACATTTTTCCATTAGTTTTGATAATACATTTATATTTATATTCTACATTTCAAAACCTGTTCTGAAAATTTAAGGTAGATTTCTAATGAATGGAACAGCCAACAACCAGTATCGACCAGCTATTTCCAACATTATGATTATGACGTCACAATGGTAATGATGTCATAATAACCACTCCAGTGTTATGGTCTCATAACACGGAACTGGCCATGGTAGTGTCATATAGTGGCAATGCAGTGCAAATGTAAATATTTATTTTTAAACACTAGTCCTGTTCTTTGTGTCTATGCAGCTATTCAATTATCCCTGTAATGAACTCTCATAAATTACCAGAACTCATATTAATATTTTTAACCAACTACATGTACTATTGCAGTTTTAACAATTGAGATGACAGCAGAGGAAATGTCAATTTTCTACAGTCAGAATAAAATCTGTGCATTAGAAAGTATGTTTTAAACTGACAGCAACATCATAAGACACCAAGGGAAAATATTGGCTGCCTAGTTAAGACAACTATGGTTAAATCAATGACAGTCAACGTGTCAATATTTAAGCTTTAACCTTGCTACATAAAGGCTGTAATCCAAGTGATTTCAAGATAATGATAATAAACAATGAATGAATTGCTGAATTTGATACAAAAATTAAACAATGTGCTACCCATTAAAGTAAGAAGACAGTGAGAGGTGATTGCAATGTTTCCCTGTAGACAGGTGACAGCCTCTGCTGACTGCTGGACCAGATTGGCTAGGGAAGCTAAAGCAGGTTTTTTCTGTACTGGTATCAGGTCAGGGTCTTCAAGAATCGACACCAAGCATGCCACACAGGTTGGCATTGCCTCTGATGGCGACGCAAATATCCAGGACTGGGTGTGGTCTGAATGACCCTCCACAGACATCAATGACATCATGGAACTTAACAAATACAAAGTGACATTTACAATACTGTACTGTAAAGATATTTTGGTGATCTCAAATTTAAGCACAACCAATTCAAACAGATTTGCACAATAATACATTACCGCCTACACAATATGTTCTGTAGAAAGCAATATTATATACAGAAATTAGATTCATGTAATTGCAATCATAATTTAGTGGAATATTTATCACAAATCATGAAATTCAGATTATCGCCAAGATACGCATGTAGGTTAACATAACATTATACAAGCCATGAACCCTATATTAACTTATAAGTTATTTGCTGTTTATTTGTATGTGCTTGACATGACCTATGTATTTATGTCGGTCAAAAGCTCTTCAGAGCTTATGCTATTTGTTTTTTTGCCCACCGACTTTAAATAAAATTTATCTTATGTTTCCAAATTCATTTATCTTACATTATATTGAAAAGAAATTCATCATTTTAAACGCTCAAACATTGTTTCAATAGGCCTACAACAAAAAATTAAGAAATCACATCTGATTTATAGTTGCTGTTTGTGGCACAATGGAATACCACGAAATTCTATTTCAAATGCGACCCAACCTACAATAGCTATATTATGCTGTTTATATCTATCGGTAAAATAGCTAATATTATTACACAATTATGAACAACTAAACGGTAACATATTAAATAATAATTTCAAGTTAATTTTCGAGAAGTGTAAAATTTGAGAACTACATTTAGATCTAGCCGACTGTGATCGAGGGGTTCAAAACGTGGGACATGGACAGCTGGACAGCTGGACAGCTAGAGTGGCGTTCCACCCGTGAAGATTTAACTGAAACTGTAGGACACCAGCTCACCGTAATGGTGCCCCACTGCGACGAGTGTCACTGTCCTATTTCCGCAGCAAAGTTTTGATGCCAGTGAACGATTCGAAATGACGAATTCTTTAAAGTTTACAATAAATTAAATGCATCGACCTCTTTAACTTGATTCGTCTGAAAATTCATCTTTCTTAACTCTAAAAAAGAAGAGTTCACATAGATCTAACTTATTGGCGGGAATATGCATAAAAAATAGCCTTCCAGTAGATCTATGCATTTTTTTTTGGAAAAACTTCGGTCTTGTTTCATATGCAAGGTCTACCATTTGGTATACCTAGAGGTCAGAAGCAATTACACAGACACATATTATGCATAAAGATACTTGTTTTTAAATGGTTTATTCAGATCTTTTCTGTACTTAGCATACATAGAGACATCACAACACACCCTCACATTAGGCCCAACGCATTCGTTATCATCATCCGTTACTGACTCAAACCTCATCATAGAAATTTCAATGAACATCATCATCATCATCATCATCATCAACATCATATAAAGACTAGACCTAATGCAAAAGTAATAATCAACGTCATCATACATTACGTAACTTGATACTTGTTATTAAAACGACATTATGATTAAAGTCACTAGATAACAGCCAAGCGCGTTAGGCTAGAACATATAGGTCTAATCTAGGCCTTAAGCTGTATCAGTGCATTTGGCCGATCAGACAGTTTGTTTTCAAAGTTAAAGCTTTTTATGAAACCTTTGGAATTCACCCCTAAAAGGAAATATCTCTTTATTTCTGCTTATCATTAAGATTTATTCGCTAAATCTCTACATTTCATGGATTTGAGCAATGCCCAATATTCGGAGGCAATTTCCGGCTCGAGTACATTTCCTCTAATGTACATATAATAAAACACCGCGGTACGAAGATATACTGTGCAACGATTTGCTATACTGAAACTTGTTAATTACAAATACAGTTGATGTCAACGTTGCCATTTTTCTTTTCTTTTTTCTTTTTATTACGGGCGAGTAAGTGCATTATGGTAGGCCTAATAAGCCTGCGGCATAACAATGCTAAGCTGCTGCACCTTGAAAACAGGCAACCATGGATTAATTGCAATCAAACAGGTTATGTACTTTTTATAAACACAAAATCTAAATATTTGCGTCTATATTCCAGGTTAGGTAAGTTAAAACGTCTAAACAACTTTAAATAAGAGAAACTGTCATATCTACTTTGAATCAGAAACCTGAAAAATATAATATTTTCAAATATTTATGATATGTTGATTGGAAATGTGTTGATAAGATGAGATAACATATGTCTTTAACATTATTTTTTATTTAAACATATTTTATTTGTATCAGATATACACAGTGGGATAAGACTTAACTTGAATAGTAAATCGATCAGTAAGCGAAATCAAAGCTGCCATTATTGAGAATTCAACTATATATATATATATATATATATTGAGTTGTCTAGTAGACATAAATCACGTTCACACTAAGGACTGACTTTCAAGAGTAGGTTTTAGTGTTTACATGTACATTCACTTCGGGAAATGAGTCAATTGTCCACCGAGGTGACCAGATTTTCATTCATAGGCCTATGTACGGCCTTTGAACTGATAGTTTATATTCTAATTCGATTTACTCCTGAGCATATATATATTAAATGCTCGACCCCTACCCTATCGACCCCTCCGCCATCCCAATAACATAATTGCAGTTAGAGATTTTGTTGGCCTTGCTTAAGTCAAACATTATATAGGATGTATACTGAAACCACCAAAGTTACATCTATTGATAGCGTTTCAGTCTGGTAGCTATAGTGCTATAGGTACGATATAGTAGCTTTTATACCAAACCGACAGTTCTGATGCTATCGGCTGTACGGGGGAGACTCGCGTGCTACAGCTGCTGTTCGTTACCCTCCCCCTATCACACCTAATATAGACAGGGCACCAGGCAATGGTATGGTTGCCAAGGACACCGGCATCAACCCAAAACATACGTGTGTTCTTTCAGAAAAACTACTGTTCGCTATCCCTTCCTATCCCAGTACTATCGACACCATGGGAGGCGAGTCGGGTTTTATACGACCATGAGTAAATCACACCACACTCCCCATATTTTACCAAAATATAACTAAAAAAATAAATTAGCATACACAATCACAGACGAACGATATTCCACAAGAAAATGCTACCCAAAAGACTTACTATGGATTAATTAACTTTTGGTGTTAACAACAACTGTCCTACCCTGTGGTATAGTACAGGAAACAAGATAAGGGATTATTTCGAAAGTGCAAAATAAGTACTATAAATAAACGGCCGTAATCTGGTCTTTACCTTGGGTCATTCACATTAAATGTAAGGAAGGGTCATTAAGTTTGTATTAAAACGGCGCGTGTGTACGTCTACACCATAATCCCAGCACACAAGCAATCGGTATTTACAAACATAAAGCCATGTGCACCGACGTATAAAGTAGATTATTGGAATAGATCTTTACTTACTACTCCGAGTAATTGTACGTCTGTGAGAATTAAAGCTTTGCTACAAAACAGACTATTATATTTACTTTTCATCGATGAGAGTACGAAAGGGGGGCTCTGATTTTTTTCTTATAATGCCCCTACCACCTATCACCACTTAACATCCCCCCTCCCCCCACAACCACTACAAAAAGAAAAGAAAAACAAAACAAAACCCAAAACTCACACATGTCTGGAAAAAACGGCATACCTTTAACGCCTTAATGGCATGGCAGTGTCAGATTGTATATTCCAAATTATCAGTGTATATTTAAGGATTCTTAGTAAGAATTGAGAACGATTTTAACATTTAGATAATCTAAATCTAATTTATCTTCTCACTTATTGATATGGTTTTATTCCGCCGGGTTAATGTTTGTTGTACCTCTGTGATTTGTTGTTACACAATAATTTGTATCTGAGTGAAAATAGAATCTGTTGAATGTGTGTAGTTAACAAGCTTGAACCTACCATACTGTACAATGTGTAAGATAATGTTGAATGAGGCTGACAAGTTGAAGTACAAACTATTACGAGAGCAATTAAGATGAAACAATTTCAACGTTTCTGCCAAGCAATTTGAACATTATAGTGTACACATATGTTTTGTTTGGTTGTCTGATCTGTATACATGACTGACATAAGTCCGTCTTACGATAAACTACGATTGTAATGTTGAATGAAATTGTTTTATTTCGATCGAAAAATTGATTTCGAGAACGACGAAAGTTCATAGTATTTCAATAGTATAACCCGATCCCGAATAATCAATAAATCGAAGTATCAATATCATGACGATGAAATGCAACACCGTCAGCAGTATGCGAACACCCCCTTGTTCCACACGCTGGGAAGCCACCAGTAATTAGAACAGTATGTTACGTTGTGTAACCCGTATGCATCTCATGTTATACCAGATGCCTCTCTATCTCACCGAGGATTCCTTATGGAGCATCCTCTTCTTCTCATCTGTCATTCATGTAACGTTAATGCTGATTGGCTGAAAAACAACATCAGCAACTTTTTCGTTCAATCAGAACGCTTGGTACATCTGATACAGCACATACAATCTGTGGGGCTAGAAACTATATAAATCGGCAGGTAGCCTTCATCGAAGCATCAGACAGCTTTTAACCGTAAGTATGTGTGGACCTAGCATAGGACTTGCAGTGCCTAACCCTTCTGTTTACTAGTATACCTACTACCTAATATCCTATAGTATTTACTGAGTATTATAGTAAGTAGTTTTTATACCTTGTAGTTTTCTATAGATTTTCCAAGTGTGTGTTTGATTTCCTTTCTCTTTAACCCTTCCAACTTTTTTTCCAATATCTTTTTCGACGTACCAGATTGGAGTTATTTAGCCGGATTATTTTCTATCCTTCACCCAACTTTTGTCATACCTGAGGATCTTAATACCTGGTCAACTGTCTTCGGTGGATATTTGCATGCTTATACCTGTGTTCTGAATTGTGTGAGCTACCTAATAATCTATTGGAGCTAATCCAGTGGACGATTTTAATACAGTTCTGTGTGCGCTGTCTATACAGCCTACAACACAGCCTACTCGGAATTTCCTCGGATGTGATTCCTTAAAAGGGAAGTTTACCCTTTGTGAATTTATCTTGGATTATTTCACTTGGATTTTAACATTTTGGAAACCCTTATCCCGTTCCCTCATCCTAGACCATGTGTGCTCATATCACCACAGGTATGCTGTGGAGCTTGTTACAGCAGCCATAGCCGGAGGGGGCGGGGCCCCGTCATACAAGCCGGATAGTATTTCTACCACTGCATGTCTTATTCAGACTTTTGTTTGCATGTATATCTCCTTGTTTATATAGTATTCTCTGACATTTGTTGAGTAAGTACATTTGCTTTCATTTTTATTTCTTGTTTGACATAGACATGCGACACTAGTCTGTTGTGTTGTAAGAATATAGCTGTAGTGTTTTAACCATTGGGAGATGGAGCTTGTAACGGGATGTTTTATTATATAACTAGTTTCACTTCTCATTAACATAGTAAGGTCAAATAATTTTGCAAAGGTCAGCTGATGGTTACAGTTTAATTTGAATTATTCAATAGCTCGCAATCCATTTATAAAGAAATACAATTGGAGTACAAGTTATATATACAAGGAATTTTCTCCATAAATACTATTAGGAAGATTTGTCAAAATACAAAGTCAGACCAATCCGCCTTCTAAAGAAACAGACTAGGGGAAATAATCGTCTTCTGAAAAAGGACCAAATTATTACAATTGATCATCAGTGTTACATTTGTATCTGAACATTGGACTTTTTTGTATGTTTCAGACCGGGTTTGAAGGGCTGATCTGTTCTGTTGTTGACCTTGTGCAGGGCAGTCCAGAGATTGACTTCGTCTTCCGTTTCGAGTACATTATATTTATTTAAAAGGCAGAGAGCTTGCTCCTGCGATATAACCATCCAAGATGAATATCGACTTCAGTGATCCCGATTTCCAGTATCTTGCGGTAGATCGCAAGAAATTGATGAAGGAGCAGACGGCTGCTTTCGACGGCAAGAAAAACTGCTGGGTACCCGACGAAAAGGAAGGATTCGCCGCTGCTGAAATCCAGTCCTCAAAGGGCGACGAAATCACAGTGAAGATCACTGCCGACAGCTCCGTATGTATTACATCAATTAATATCGATAAAGACATAAAATCATAAATCAATTAATATCGATAAAGATATACAATCATATATCAATTAATACCGATAAAGACATAAAGTCATATATCAATTAACCAATATACAAAAACTGTATAAATATGTATATTCGGAATATACTCAAAACGTCATTGATTTTATCTGCTATTTAAAACTAGAATTGGCCATATATGCTGTTTACTGATGATCGTCTCTGCGACGCCATGAATCGTTATAACTAATGTAAGAAGCTAGATCTTCAATTTACTAGTACATGTATATTAGTCGCATTTGATATTAGTACCAAAATCATTATTTTTTTTTCAAATTCAAACATCGCCATAATAATAAAAAAAATGAATTGATTCTTAAAGTATCAATAATAAAATCCAATCTATGTCAAACGTAATGTAACGTACCATCTATTATACCGATATAATACCATCAGTTGTGGTATATTTTGGTAGGGTATATATTCTTTACCAGGTTAAAGTATTAATTAAAATATGTGATTGTTTGTCAACAGAATAGGACCGTGAAGAAGGATGACATCCAGTCCATGAACCCACCTAAGTTCGAGAAGCTCGAGGATATGGCCAACATGACCTACCTGAACGAAGCCTCCGTATTACACAACTTGAGGTCCAGATACACCGCTGGCTTGATCTACGTGAGTACTTTTTAAATATTTCACACTCTTGCTCACCATATTGCAAATCTATTCGAAACGCCCTCACACTTAGAGAACGACAGGTCACTAGTACACTTAGAGAACGACAGGTCACTAGTGTAGCATTTAAGGTAGTATAATTAATCAGTATACATCTGGCAATAGGCATCAGGGAAAAAAAACTGTCCTTTAAAAAATATTGAATCGTTCGATAGATCAGTTAACTAGTAGTAAAATGTCAAGGTCACACCAAATGAATTCGATTGGGTATTACAATCTCAAGGTCATACATCACAAACGCGAATACCATTAGCTTTCAGTAAAGAGTCACACGTGTATATCTTGGTATAGCACAGTAAACGAGAAAAGATGCTATCCGGTAATGTATAAACCCACGCATAAACCCATTACTTTCTGTCTGACCCGCGTATTATACCTATTGTAATTAACCCGTGGGGAACCCCATTTCCCATACACCGCTAACCAAATATGGGTATCCCGTGGAGTCTAAAAATAAATACAGGCGCTGTAACATGACTCGCTGACGTCAGCGATGCCTTAGCGGTATATACACATACCCATCTTGTATATATAGACAACCAATAGGTTCCAGTCGAAATGTTTTCCGTCAGCAAGATATATCGTGGCAGACCTGTACCAGTTATGGCCTGCTATCTGATAAACAGTCGTTTACACATCTTAGGGTACCTGCTGGAATTCTCATCTATGTACTTAATCTTTATAATATTTAATGAAGGAAATATTTTTCTGTTATAATACTATTCACTTTGGACTTTAACCTTACTATCACTGGAATTTTAATTTGTAAATAAAAAATAAGAAGAAGAAGAAAAAACAAAACACTCAAGAACAATCCAACTCAAACTTGGTCCTGTTTTAAATATACCTTATCATTATGAGTATGTACAAATACTCAACCAGACACACTGCTTCATCCTGTGCTAATTATAACAATTTGCCTTGAAGAAAGAAAGATAAATACTTGTATTTCCACTGATCTGATGTAATGGGATAAGTACTGATAATTTAGGGCGGCCCGTTCGGAATCCGGGATCTCAGCGTTAGTGATCCGTATAATAATTACACCAACTCCCTTCTTAGTGCTACTAATGTCTGTTCTTACTATTAAACTATCTTATCATTGCCATTCCGAACGTTACTCTGAACATTATCTGACTCCGTAATATCCACATTCATATTTCTTCATTTTTAACAGTTTGTAATCATAGCTGTAGATAGGCTGGCTCCCGTCTCTGGGAATAGTATACATATAAAAATATTGAAAACAAAATAGTCCAAATAATTTTGATCACCTGGATGTCTAGTTTGAACCAAGGGGGAGATAATCTAGTAGTAAAAATCAGTAGAGAAATTCTCTATAGAAACTTAGGGGCTGACAGCCAGTCAAATCTGTAAAGGAAATAGACATTTATCTAAATTGATTTAATGTATTTGGAATTATAGAACCGGTTTATCAACTTACATCGGAAATAGACATTTATCTCAATCGATTTGATGTATTTGAAACTATAGAACAGATTATCAACTTACATCGATCAGTCTGGTGACTGAACTATTGTCACGCCTTTACGTATTTGATGATGTTGATGAGTTGGTAACGATGTCCGTTGACATATTACGTTATGTTATACAGACATACTCTGGACTCTTCTGTATCGCGGTCAACCCGTACAGACGTCTGCCCATCTACACAGACAGCGTCATCTCTAAGTACAGAGGAAAGAGGAAGACCGAGATCCCACCCCATCTCTTCTCTGTGGCTGACAATGCCTACCAGAACATGGTAACAGGTACGCATCTTTGAACCACTGACCTGTAAAAAATACTGACAATGAAGTCATAATCAATATAATAAATAGCAAAAAAGCGTGATACAACAAGCTTAGTTGTGTTGTGCTCATGCAATGTAATTTACAGTAACAAAAATACGATATAATGTTCAATGAAACTACAACAGTTGAAGGAAAATATGTGTAAAAGTCACTTCTTAGTCTATATGTATTGCTTCGTTTGTTACAGATCGTGAGAACCAGTCCTGTTTGATCACGTAAGTGGTAGCTTGATTTAATGGGATAAAGCAACCAGGATATTAGGTGTAGGATTAGAATTTGAAATAACTCAGACTTTTGGGAAATATTGATAAATAGGAATAAAGCTGTTTGTTTTTTAATTAAAAGTTAAAATTACGCGGTGTCAAAGTTTCTTAAATATTTTGAAAAAAGCAACAACAACGAAAGAACTGCAACGGATTGGCGTTTATGAGAGTAATCTCCCTTTGGTCTTCACGCTCGTCATTCCATCGAGTACGCGTATCATTTTATAATGACAATAGGTAGATTAGAAGGCAATTGGCTAATGCATATAGTAAAAACGTATTTTGCAAGAAACATCTATAGATTGTAGATCATATGTCTTGCACACAGTACCATCTGGATACAAAAGTGGGGGTAATATTTCACTGTCAGTGTTCACATGTTCACATATATTTTCTTTTTAACCACCATTTGGCTAGCGGAGAGTCTGGTGCCGGTAAGACTGAAAGCACCAAGAAGGTGATAAAGTACTTTGCTATAGTAGCAGCCAATCTTAAAAAACAGAAAGAGCCGGAACCTGACACGGCCAGAGTAAGTGTCTTGGTGGATGCTTATATATCCAGAGATGCTTGTAGATAGAAGTACTGCTTGATACGACAAAACACGTTCACAGCAGACATGGCTAATCTGATAAGTAGGGCTGCCTACTGTGCTTTGCGCATCAATCTTGCTTGAACGTGTTTTATTGTATTTTTGCAACATAAAACTTGCATACTCTAAGTTTTATGGAACTAATGCCGGTACATTCCTGCTAGTTTTTTTTTTACATGAAACCATTTCCGAAAAGTAGTTGCTGCATTGATTGAAAAATGAAACTTATTTGCGTTAAGTAATCGCTAGGAATACCCAAGAACCAAGCAGGAATGTAAGGCTGCTCTGCTTTATGTAGTACATATTATAAATTGACTTGCGATTGTATAAATCTTGATGTTCTATTTCATACAATAGTGGCGAGTCTGGTGCTGGTAAGACTGAAAACACCAAAAAAGTAATCATGTACTTGGCTAAAGTAGCATGTGCCGTTAAAAAGAAGACCGACGATGAGGAAGCTGACAAGAAGGTAGTTTAGGTTATCTTAAATGAGTGCGCATGACCGGAACAATTCCCATCAACAGCCAAAAGAACCAACACCTTTTCCTATTTTATGCTGCATCCTGTAAGATCATTAAATACTAAAATTGGAAACTTGTAATTGGCAAGTATTCCCTGCCGTTCCTATGCAATTCGATTGTAAATTATTTTTTGAAACATTTATTGGTGTGATAATAACGACAGTGAAGTTGCTTGTCCCTCAATCACAAAACGATCCTGTATACTTTTTATTACCACTCTACCTGTTCTATTCCCTTACACCTGTTATCATCACCCTACCTGTATATTATGTTCTACGGTTAAAACTTAGTAGTTTCATCCAAACCATCCCCAACAGAACTTCCTTGTAACGCAGAGAAACCAACGTTTTTCAAACACTAATATTCCTTCTCCAAGCATGGTGTGAATCTAAAATAAGTTGATTATCAGTCAACGCACTATACATTTGAGTGAACCTTTTCCCATACAAGCTTCTTCACTGTCGAAAGCAAATGGAGGTCATGCACACACAAAAGATTAACCTTGGTACACCACTGGTACCTGATGACACCGTGTGATACCGAGTGAAAACCTGACAACCTGGAGACCCTTTCCATACCCAAACAATTCAAACTCTCAACTAACCCTTAAAACCAACCAACGTTTGATTAATCAGTCTCATTTTCAGTGCACATTTTAACTCTCAGTTGAATGATTTTGATCATAGCATATACTTTTTTAATGTCATCAGATACAATGTTTACTTATTATCTTTTATGATGTATACTGCATGGCCTGGTACTTAGTATTAAATTATTACATTACAACATGATTTATGGAAACAATATATGCTCTATATAATGTATACATTCTGATAACTATTTTGCGCTTGTAATTTACACTTTGCGCTTTACTGTATATATGTGTATTGACCGTAAATTATGTTATCGAAACCATCTATTGTTATTTTATGAACAAATTTAAAACGATATTTGTTATTTTCTTTTCTCCTTCCCTTTAAAAAAAATCCACTTCCCCATGTCCTCCCAAATCAATTTCCAAACCATATAGGAGGGATCTCTTGAAGACCAGATTATCCAGGCTAACCCTGTGCTAGAGGCTTATGGTAACGCCAAGACCACCCGTAATAACAATTCATCTCGATTCGTAAGTATTAGCACCGGCAGCAGCAGAAGCATCCCTGTGGACCCCGTTGCGGTTGAATGAGTACCACCTGTTTTATCTCACAGATTCTTCTCCCTACAAGATTCCGAACTCTACTGCCATCAAACTCCTGGCCCCTTCCCTCATCCTATAAACCCCAACAACCGAGGACAAATATATCGTATTTTGATATACTTTGTCTGTTATCTAACTCACTTATCTTATGTTTAAATCACCCTGTTTGAAATGAGCTGGCTAAATCACAGTTAAAAATGACGAAACATATGCTATCGATAAGTGCCAAGAAAACATTATTCTATCTATACATTTTACAACGATGGCTTTTATTGTGAATTATTTTACTTAACTCTTTCGTGTGTTCAACTGGTCGTTTTGCCAGCTCATTTAACCCCTGTATGTTTGAGCAATTCATGTTGCTGAAGCAAACATTTAGAATCACCGTAGGTTAGTGGACCTAGGTCTCTAACCTTAGTTAAGATTCCTCTGTGTTAATGTGTCACTCAACCTTCCTCCTCTGTTCACGTTCCTTCCAACCAACCTTTGGACTTTAGAGTAACCTCGAGGATCAAATCATCGAAGCTAATCCTGTACTGGAAGCTTTTGGTAATGCCAAGACTGTAAGAAATAACAACTCCTCTAGATTCGTAAGTACAGTGACGTAGACATAATGCCTGATTACGAGAGAGCATTCAGATACTAGAAATTACCTTTTTATATAAATTTGATAGAAATAACTATATGTTTATTTCGAACGAACAGAAAACGTAGGGAGAGAGCTTGTATAGGCATTGCCTGTTGCTCAATCCCTTTAAATCATATTGATTTAATAAAATTATATCTGTTTTGAAATAAGCATTAGGGTTACTATTGTTTGATTTCAAGTCCGCATGCTCCTGTACGTCTCATACCAGAGGTTTAAAACGTCCACGTAAAGTAGGATATCATTTGCTATATAGCTATGACATTATCTAAAACCACTGGTACGAGTCGCCTATCCTGTCCTGATTGAGTGCTCACTTTTATGTTCGAATTGCAGAACCGATTGAACCTAGCTGTGTATTACACGTCCTATGGATTACTGAAAATTGAATTCATTTTGATTTATATAAATAAGCATAAATGTACATATATCATTGTGTTTATAATGTGATTTCACATGGAAATCGACGAGGATTCGTATTAAATATTAATGTAAAGTTTAACGGTTCAAGATCTAATTGAAGTCATATAATAATAATATGCGAATGCATTACAATTGATATTGCGTTTAACACGTCATACGAAATATTGAACCTCTTATTACTTCTCTCCTCTAGGGTAAATTTATCCGTATTCACTTCGGTCCCACTGGCAAAATCGCTGGAGCTGATATCGAGACATGTAAGCATCTTAAAACATTTTACAAAATTATATGATTTGGGAGGAAAACTGAAGTATGCTGTAAGGGATATTAATAATATACTGGTCACAGAAAGATAAATTACGTATGTATTTTGATACTCACGATACAGAGTTGATTCACTTACAATGTAATTGGATTTTTTTATCAGCATTTATTTGCTCACAGCTGTGTATCTCCAGTGTTATTTCTTTAAAGAAGGACTCTGTTGATTAATCGTTCCATTTTATTTCAATACCTTTAGACTTGCTCGAGAAGTCCAGAGTAACATACCAGCAGTCCGCTGAGAGGAACTACCACATTTTCTACCAGGTGTGCTCAAACGCCATGCCCGAGCTCAATGGTAGGTATACGAGTACTATTTCAATATCTCAACAGTAACTTTGTCATTTATTTTCGAAAGCATATGACAAAAACAAATTGAATAAAACAAGTTTTGACACAACATATAACTGTATTGGATTCACCACCGTGTGTAACTGACATGTAATATATTTTGCAGATATTATGCTTGTCACCCCCGACTCCGGTCTCTATTCCTTCATCAACCAGGGTTGTTTGACTGTTGATAACATTGATGACGTAGAGGAGTTTAAGCTTTGTGATGTAAGTATATTTATATGCTACATACACATAATTTGAAACCAAAGTTTAAAAAAAAAACTACAAAACTTTATCAACTTGGAACTACGTGATGCGTAAAGATCTGATTGGAGATGCCGTTATTTAAACATACAATATATTTGTCATATACATGTTTTCACATACATCTGTATCACATTGCAGGAAGCTTTCGACATTCTCGGCTTCACAAAGGAAGAGAAACAATCTATGTTCAAGTGCACAGCATCCATCTTACACATGGGTGAAATGAAATTCAAACAGAGGCCCCGTGAAGAGCAGGCTGAATCCGATGGAACCGCTGGTAAGATATCATTTGAATCGGATATATATCTCACTATGTCTCGTCAAAATTACATTATTATGATATCCAAATAGATGTTTTCGCAATAATGTTACATGTCATTTCTACAAGAAATATACTAAATATGTGTAGACCAGACTAACATTTGACATAAAGTTATATTTCATCGAATTTAGGATTGTTTATAATCTTATGATGATTTCTTTGACAGAGGCCGAGAAAGTTGCCTTCCTTTGCGGTATCAACGCTGGCGATCTCCTGAAGGCTTTGTTGAAACCCAAAGTAAAGGTCGGCACTGAAATGGTCACCAAGGGTCAGAATTTGTCACAGGTGAGCTTGGAGTTTTAAGTACTTTTACAAAAATATTGAATAAAGCAATGCTTAGACCCCCGGTCACAATATAATCGTTTATCTGTGTAAATTCACTTCATATTTATTGTTGACTTTTTAAATTATATATATAATATTTCTTAATTTCGCTTTTTTAAGGTCATCAACTCCGTTGGTGCCTTGGCCAAGTCTCTGTACGATCGTATGTTCAACTGGTTGGTAAAGAGAGTTAACAAAACTCTTGACACCAAGGCCAAGAGGAACTACTACATCGGTGTACTCGATATCGCTGGTTTCGAAATCTTCGACTTCAACAGCTTCGAGCAGTTGTGCATCAACTACACCAACGAGAGACTGCAACAGTTCTTCAACCACCACATGTTCATCCTTGAACAGGAAGAGTACAAGAAGGAAGGAATTGCCTGGGAGTTTATTGACTTCGGTATGGATCTGCAGATGTGTATCGACTTGATTGAGAAGGTAAGTCTAGCTTATTAACTAAATTTATACATTATAATAAATGTAGAGTAAGAAAAGTATACAATATCAATTTCAATGCAATTTTTCTTTGTAAAATACACAAATTATACATGATTCCCGATTCAAATTAATATTGTCAATAATATGAAACAAGATTGGCCTAGACTTTAACCAGTAACTTTCATCTTTAGCCATATGTATTTACTTTGTGTCTGGTACGTTGGTTTATCAGGTCAGTCCGTTGATTGTAATTGGCTTGATTTTATCAATTTCAGCCTATGGGTATCTTGTCCATCCTTGAGGAAGAGTGCATGTTCCCCAAAGCTGACGACAAATCCTTCCAGGATAAATTGTACCAGAACCACATGGGCAAGAACCGCATGTTCACCAAGCCCGGCAAGCCAACTAGGCCAAACCAGGGCCCCGCCCACTTTGAGCTCCACCATTACGCCGGAAACGTGCCATACAGCATCACTGGATGGTTGGACAAGAACAAGGATCCCATCAACGAGAACGTTGTCGCCCTCTTGAGTGTATCCAAAGAGCCTCTTGTGGCTGAACTCTTTAAGGCTCCCGAAGGTAAGCATTAATCTTCACTTAAAGTTTTATTGTGTTTATATTTATATTAATTGTAAATCAATTAAACATCAATAAACTATCCAATTATAATTGTGGGACTTGATTACCGTTTCCTAGATGATAATTGCAAAACAAAAAGTATCCAAAGATCATTATTTATTTAACCAAATTAGTTAAAATAGCATTATTCTTATTGAAAAATAACCTTTAATATTTGCAGAACCCGCAGGTGGCGCTAAGAAGAAGAAGGGCAAGTCCGCTGCTTTCCAGACTATCTCCGCTGTCCACAGGGTAAGCGCTATGCAATCTTTGACTCGCATGCAATTACATTTCCGTATCATTTTAACCAGACGAATAAGAAACGTTGGCATTCTATTTTGTATTTTATCTATCTGAAAGATAATGCATGACATTGTATTCTCTTCCCATCATAGTTCCGTTCTTCTCATCGGTATTTTGCAGTAATTATCCAATTGTGACATGATTATATCTAATAGAAAATGTTTTGATTTAAGTACATATCAGTGTTGCAATTCAGATCTTATCACTGTTCTTTTACTTTACACCATACGTGTGCCCTAATATGGGATTTCCACCACCCTTCCAAATCATGCCCATCCCTCACCCAATATAATATTCCAAAGGACCAACCCTTTCCTACATGCCTATTAATACTTTCTGATACTAATATATTCCATTATACTAAATCTTAGAAGAAAGCGAATGCGCAATATAATTTTATTTCGTTGTATTTAAAATAAAAACTAATGTAATTAATATAAAACATATTTCCTTTGCATGAACGTTTAAATAACTAAAAAAACCTCATCCATCTATCCTCATATTTATTTAACACTAAACTCTACCTTGACATTTATGCATGATATTATATTTTTCCCAATTTTTCTTCTCATTCATTAAATCTATCCTCACATTTACATAATAATATACCCTTCCTTGACGATAATGCATGACATTATTTTTGTTTTGTTTTATTTTCTTCTCGTTCATCTTGTCAATTTCTCTGTGTGGTCTCTAATTCATTATTAATTCGCAATTTTAATGCGTTTTGCTTTTGTAGTTCATGTATATTCTCATTGTTGCTATGACAAATATTTTTGCTTTTAGGAGTCTCTCAACAAGCTTATGAAAAACTTGTACAGCACCCACCCTCACTTCGTGCGTTGCATCATTCCCAACGAATTGAAACAGCCAGGTAAATAAATGACGTCATTAACCCTGAATGACGTCATAAATCTTCGCACGGTGTGTTTATACAGGAAACCCCGACATCTGTTCCAGGATAGCACCGACCCGAACCCACACCCTACAAACACCTAATATACCTCGGACGTACATATTAGCAACTAATTTATTTCTGTTTGTTTGATAGAACTTCTTTTATCCTTTGTCACCTTTAAATGGAATTACCAAAATTTCCTTTTCTTCAATTATTATATTAAATCTTCTTTCGAAAATCCTTTCAGCATTCGAACAATTTCCAACAATTTTACAGCTGGCATGACAAAGGCTATGAGAACTTCTTTATCCCTCTTTCACACCTTCCTTGTGTGTTTGATGATCCTTGCATCCTTTTTCCTTAGGAAAGTCTAAACAAATTGATGTGCAATCTGCGTAGAACCAATCCTCACTTTGTACGCTGTATTATCCCGAACTTAGAGAAGGAACCAGGTGAGCTTGTATCTGGTGTTCTTTAACGGTAGGTATTGACCACGAAAAGTAAGAAGATCCTGGATTACACAAACCTTCACTACTCTCACCAATTCTGTGTTTTGCTAACCATTTTGAATTTGCCGTACGTATAAAAATGTCTTTTATTTCAGCTTCTCAAAGTATGTCATATCTTAATAAAGACAATTCTTTGAATGAGAAGTATAGTTTAAATACGTATGGTTTTATTCTAATTGACAGATGTCCATGTGAATTGCAAATTAAATGAAAGCGATAAATGGTTGAATGAATAGCTATTGACGAAAATTTAAAACCTGGTAATTTTTCAAATGTTAACATAAAATACATGATACATATTACACCAAAAACCAAATGATGATGTAATTTTCGTGAGACCATCCTGATGTCGTTTACATTGACAATATTTTCCCCTTCGATAGGTCTTGTTGATGCTGAGCTCGTACTTCACCAGCTCCAGTGTAACGGTGTACTTGAAGGAATCCGTATCTGTAGGAAGGGATTCCCCAGCAGATTGATCTATTCTGAGTTCAAACAGAGGTAAATAGACAATTGTTGAGAAAAACTTTACGTCAAATTGTATGTTCAAATAACTATTAGTATGAAAGAAAAATGAAAACATAAATGAAGTATAACGTAATCATTTTATTAACAACAATTCGAATATAGTTTTGTTTTTCTACAATGCTAACGCATTTGTACTTCGCTCTTCCGTAACAGATACAGCATCCTCGCCCCCAATGCTATCCCACAAGGATTCGTTGATGGCAAGACCGTGTCAGAGAAGATCCTTACCGGTCTTCAGATGGATCCCGCCGAGTACCGTCTCGGTACCACCAAGGTGTTCTTCAAAGCCGGTGTTCTCGGTAACCTTGAGGAGATGCGTGACGAACGTTTGTCTAAGATCATCTCCATGTTCCAGGCCCACATCCGTGGTTACCTCATCCGTAAGGCTTACAAGAAGCTCCAGGACCAGAGGTACGAAATGAGGAAAAATACAATTATTCCGCCAAGTATTAATATATCAATTAAATATAATACCATCTGAATTGTTTTATCGGTTTATTTCTAAGAACGATGCTTTTTGTCATTGTCACTTAACACTATTTCATGTCGTTGTAGAATTGGTCTCTCCGTAATCCAGCGTAACATCAGGAAATGGTTGGTTCTCCGTAACTGGCAATGGTGGAAACTCTACGCAAAGGTCAAGCCTCTTCTCAGCATCGCCCGTCAAGAGGAAGAGATGAAGGAACAATTGAAACAGATGGACAAGATGAAGGAAGATCTTACCAAGACCGAGCGCATCAAGAAGGAACTTGAGGAACAGAATGTTACCCTTCTGGAACAGAAGAACGACCTCTTCCTGCAGCTCCAGACCATTGAGGACTCCATGGGCGACAAAGAGGAACAGGTTGAGAAACTTATCATGCAGAAGGCTGACTTCGAGTCTCAGATCAAGGAACTCGAGGAACGTCTCTTGGACGAAGAGGATGCCGCTGCTGATCTTGAGGGCCTCAAGAAGAAGATGGAATCTGATAACCAAAACCTTAAAAAGGATATCGGAGATCTTGAGAACTCCCTCCAGAAGGCCGAACAGGACAAAGCCCACAAGGACAACCAGATCTCAACCCTTCAGGGAGAGATGGCCCAGCAAGATGAACAAATTGGCAAACTCAACAAGGAAAAGAAGAATCTGGAAGAGGCCAACAAAAAGACGTCCGATTCCCTCCAGGCTGAAGAGGACAAGTGCAATCACCTAAACAAATTGAAGGCCAAGCTTGAACAGACCCTTGATGAGGTAAGCTTACCAAATCAATGTAAAATCGATAAAACTATGAATTGCCAACTAATATTGTAGTTGAGAATATAAAGATAAAATGGTTTAAAGTGTCACCAGTTGATACATGAAGGAGGTGTTTCATTTTGTAATTTTGTATGTTTTGAAGTGAATCATTAAGTGAAATTTGATTGATTTACAGCTCGAGGATAACCTTGAGCGCGAGAAGAAGGTCCGTGGTGATGTTGAGAAGGCCAAGCGTAAGGTTGAGCAGGACCTGAAGTCCACCCAGGAGACCGTTGAGGATCTTGAACGTGTCAAGAGGGAGCTCGAGGAGAATGTTAGGAGGTAAGCAGTCAATGCCTAAATACACTTACTAAGTATTCATTAAATTAAATGAATCAAAATTGTATTTTTTCTTGTGGAGTATATTCTTGACGTTCCATCAATTAAACCAGTACATAATGTTAAATTCAATTAATCACTGACCAAATGTTTCCTGTATTTGTTAATAGGAAGGAAGGTGAGATCAACAGCTTGAACTCTAAGCTCGAGGACGAACAGAACGTTGTCAGCCAGCTCCAGAGAAAGATCAAGGAACTCCAGGTGAGTTATGTTTTATTGCATTAATTATTCAATTCGTCAGAAAAGTGCAGGGATTGATAACATTTACGATAATCTAAATTTGATAAACTCTGTAAATTAACACGTTGATGCAATTTGTCCTTGAGACGGGTATATCTTTACCTGCTCTCTAAAATCACGCAGAACTACTAGATTTCATTATCATAATATAAGAATAGCACACCATGGCAATGGAAATTTGTGGAATGCGGAAGAGGGCAGAGCGAAGAGCTTCTGTCTTGTGTTCATTTGCTATAAAAGGGAAGGCACTTCCTACCAACCAATCAGGGATCTGTGTGTAACGGGATAGCAGTGCATGGGTGTATAGTATAGAAATGTTCTTAGCACAAGAGATAAGCAACTTAATGCACATTCCAACAGCCCTGTCTGTACTGTGTAATCTGTCTATCCTACATCATAGTTGATTTTAACACACGGTATTTTATCACGATATAATCTCAACCTGCCCCCGCCTTGGCCTCTATCTAAATAAGACAATAGGAGTTTTACTACTGTTCACATATGCGATTTGGCAGCGGTAACACACGAGCTGACTGGTTGTGTATATCCTCATTCGTTATGTGGTGTATACACCACTAGATAGCTTCTCAGCCGGTAGTCATGGAGATAGGATAGCTCTTACCACCTCAGCACATAGTTGGTTGATGAGCATCGTCCTTTAAAGGCCGACGGTGTGTTTCATCTTCCAGTCGTGTCGTGTCTTAGCTTCCATCCACACGTAGGGCATAGTCTGTTGGAGGTTGTTGGGGTGTTTCGTGTTTATACAGGAAGTGTACTTTCAATGTCAAGGAACTTGGGCTACTATCTGATCTACTTAACGGGATCGTCAACAAAACTCAGCTGTTTTCACTTTGACTTTCATCTTGGAGTTGAGAGGTCTTGGACATAGGCATTGCTTGTCTCTGGATTTAAGGTGTTCTTGTGGTACACTTAAGTTAGAATAGACCTTCCGGATTTATTTCGCTTCGTTTTTTCTTATTAATTGATCAATATGTCTCAGGAAGGGGAACAACTTAAAATAGAATTTTCGAGTAAAGTTGAGACGGGTAAGGCTGAGAGCCCCCAACCTCCACCACTAGACACCCCATCACCGCAATCGGCTACAGTTACTGAAGTGAAATCACAGGTTAAAGCATCATCAAACCCTGTGCCTAGATCAGAAACTGCTCCGTCTGATACAAAGAAAACAACAACAAAGAAATCAACTACTACTACAACGACTAAATCATCATCTGGATATAGTGATTACTTAGGGGATTTCAGTAGAGCTTACAGAGGAGTTAGTCCTGCTGTTATCGAAAGCATTGCAACACATCCCGTTTTGTTTTCTCGTACCTATCAATATGAACCGAGATCAACGAGAATAAGTGCTAGGAGTAAACGAGTTATTCGGGAAGCATCGGATCTAGGTCTAACCTCTCCTGGCCTAAAGGGTCTTCTCGAAGTACAGTATCAACATTTTCCAATTATGGCTCCTGTAACTGCGAAATATTGCTTAACGTATTTGCTCTATGTGTAACAGTTGGCTTTTCGCTCACTTTGCTACTGATGCAGCTGCAACTACTTAGATACACTGATAGCAATGCCATCGCTTATTCTATGCTCAGGATGTGATAGTACGTAAATGGAATGTCGTTTTAAGGTAAATTATATGTACTTCTATATGTATAATGCCTTGACTACACACATATTTTGCTAAGTTTTTTTTTGGTCGATTTATAGTTGTTTTTTATTTTGCTTTCAAATTTGTAAATGTAATATCTAACGAAATGTTTGCGACACGTTTAATGCCTTATTGACATGGTAACGTTCTGCTGTATTGTGCTATGCTCTAACTTACGTAATGCATGTATATATAGAATTCGCTTTCACTGTATGTAATAGTCAACTGTATGCCCTTTTCTAAGGCATCTGGTTTATCTATCTATTTATACCGTCACTGGTATGCTACACAGAAAACCAGACCCAAGTAATTCAATCCAGAACGGCAGTCTGATAAGGTGTCTGTTAAACTAGTGTAAAGCTAGATTGAAACAATTTCATCTTCTGTGGTAGAAGTCTGTGAGAGCAATGCGTTATCTGTCTGTGTGCAATGCGTCATCTGATTTTCACAGCGATGTTAAGACGAGCTTCATTCTGACTCATAGCGGAAGTATGCACTCACTAAGGTGCTCTCTACACACAGACCAATCAGAGATTTAAGAGGCGATGATCAGCCAGTTCCAGTCATAGCTATCTCAACTCTTCCGCGTTCAAGTAGTGTCCGTTTCCCTCTGTCGTTCCCCTATGTAATGTTTTCCCTTCTGTTATCCTGAAGTTCTGTAGTCACTTAAGTGTTAATTAGGGAACATTTTTCGTATTGAAATACTTGGACATTCTTAAACAATCATGGCTGTTGCAACATTTCAGGCCAGAATCGAGGAGTTGGAGGAAGAACTTGAAGCCGAGAGAAACGCCAGGGCTAAGGTAAGGATTAATCTACAATTTACTGTATAATCTACATTATGATTTTGAATACAAAAAAAATAATTTTAAAATTAATTTAAAACATAATTGTATATTGAAAAGAGGTCTAATGTACATGGGAGGGAAACTTTGCATATGTTTATATATAAATAGCAGCTGTTTACTGCGATACGGGCTTAGGGATCTTATGTTACTTTGATGGGATATTCTTATCTTTATCTCCTGCCTAGATGATAAAAGGGCAATTCTACTTAGAAACGCTAGACTGAATTCGCTGAAATTTAACCTCCTGTTGTGAATTAACAGGTTGAGAAGCAGCGCGCTGAACTTAACCGTGAGTTGGAAGAGCTCGGCGAGCGTCTTGATGAGGCTGGCGGTGCCACATCTGCCCAGGTAAGAACATATCTTAATCCTATATATATATAATATAAATCACATAAGGTAGTTTATTGTGCAAAAAACAAAACAAAAAACTCAAAAAACACAAAACAATAATATAATCAGAATTGAATAATGTGACTATATCAATTACAAATATGTTATTCCATAAATTTAAAGAAACCGTTTATTTTTTTCATCTTCTCTTGTTGTCGCATAGATATCAATTGTTTGAATTTTCACATCAATAGATTGAGCTCAACAAAAAGAGGGAGGCTGAACTTCTTAAGATCCGTCGTGATCTTGAGGAAGCTTCTCTCCAGCACGAGGCTCAGATCTCTGCCCTCCGCAAGAAGCACCAGGATGCCGCCAACGAGATGGCCGACCAGGTCGATCAGCTCCAGAAGGTTAAGTCCAAGTAAGTTATCCTTATTTACCGTTAACCATTTATTCAAAATATCTTGTTTATCTTTTAACATAACAATAAATCAAAGAATCAAAAGACGTATTAATATTTAGATCTATGTCGATATAATATCGTATTTTAGAAATTTTGTGATGGTTTACAAGTATATCTGATACAAAAACATATGTATAAGTCTTACAACTTCTGTGATGCATCAGGTGCTAAGAAATTTGAAGTAAACATTATCATAAAAAAAATTCCAGGCTCGAGAAGGACAAGAAAGATCTTAAGCGCGAAATGGATGACCTCGAGAGTCAGATGACTCACAACATGAAGAACAAGGTACACGAGGACACAAAATGCGCTGAGCGCATGTCCTCTCCGACTCTTTCCAACCAAATTGTCCTTACCGAGCATGTATCGAAGAGAACTTGTCCTATCGGAAAACTATACATATCCATAGTTTGTCCTTCCTTCACTCCGTTTGTGTACATGGTGAACTCCTTACCTTAGATTTTCCGAAAGGAGATATTCCACCCGCAGAGAGTATCAATATGCAGGTACTCTACCCTCTAATGTTGTATACCTTCCCGTGTTATATTATGCATTGTCCCGTTAAACCCTTTACAGGTCAGAGAAAGAAAAGCAACAGCTGAGAAGTGAAAATGAGGATTTACAAGCTCAAATCCAACACATTTCTAAGAATAAGGTAGACGAGGAGACATTCTGAAATATGCATGTGCCATCAAAATTTACTTAGTAGCTGCATGGAATCGAGCTTATTTATAAAACCAATGTTCATATTATATGCCCGATACTTCATGTTACAAAATTACATACTTCAAACTTTGAAGTGGATTTGCATGAGAAAATATCAAGACAAACACTATCCTTTTTATATTGCTTGCATGTATCTTTTAATCACCTTAACCAGATCTGAAAAGGACAAACGAGACTTGATGGTAGAATGCGAGGACTTGCTTATGTGTTTGGAACATGCAGAAAGGTCTAGGGTAAAACAGTGAGATATTTGAAGATAAATAACAAAACACTAACCATTCTAACAGGAATTTAACAAATATGCTATTAAGAACAAAACACATCTAAAACAATTGAATGCTAATAGTAACATATTTACCATCTGAAATTAAAACAATTGTTATTATCTGCTTCAAGTCTAATCCATATATAACTCATTACATTTTTTCTTTGTTTGATAAATGAACTTTGTTAAAAAAAAAGATAACATTTATATATTATATAGAAACATACTTTTTTTCGATGTAACAAAGGCATAATAATTCACATCAATATTTTACTAACCAATTCATATTTCAATTACACATGTTTTTCACTGCAAAGTATTGTTCCCTAACCCATCGGCAAACATCTGTTACTAATGATATTCAATAAAAGCCAATTATATTACTACGATGTTTAATAGCATGTAGCAGTATGGATCAGCATTATATTAAAGTACTTTTTCATTTATTGATGTCAAAATAATTCCAGAGTTAACAAACCATTCCATACTCGAAACAACGTCTTAATGTTTATCAGAATCATTGTTACCAAACGTTAACTAACCATCCATACGTTGTGTGGCTGTAACAACTCAAAAGTTCACTTTTACTGCGCTGACAAATTATATCTTGTTAAACCATATATATTATGTGTGTGCGTATTGCACCTTCTTACTATCCACCGTTGACTGATAATACAGGGATGCTCCGAGAAGGTCATGAAGCAGTTTGAATCCCAGGTTGCCGATTTCAACGCCAGACTCGAGGACAGCCAGAGGTCCATCAACGAGCTCCAAAGCCAGAAGAGCCGTCTCCAGGCTGAGAACTCCGATCTCACCAGACAGCTCGAGGACGCTGAACACCGTGTCAGTGTGCTTTCCAAGGAAAAGTCTCAACTCGGCTCTCAGCTTGAGGATGCCCGTCGTAGTCTTGAGGACGAAACCAGGGTGTGTATTGCTTGTTTCTCATATACCAACCTTCGAAAATAAACAAAACACAATTGCAAATTACTGAAAAATACGTGTTCTATCATGTGTAATGCAAATCAATGTCTTTTATTGTTTAGGCCCGATCCAAGCTCCAGAACGAAGTCCGCAACATGCACGCCGATATGGATGCTGTTCGTGAACAGCTTGAGGAAGAACAGGAGTCCAAATCTGATGTCCAGCGCCAGCTTTCAAAGGCCAACAACGAGATCCAGCAATGGAGATCCAAATTCGAGAGCGAGGGTGCTAACCGCACTGAGGAGCTCGAGGACCAGAAGTAAGTTTTACACAATAAATTATTGTGCTCATAACGATGATTTTACAAATCTAGAAACAAATGATGAATTCACATGATGTCAGTTTAATTATGAATATATCTTTAATTTTCAATCAGTTTAAGGTTTGATTTAGTCAAAAGTTCAAGTGTCAGAAAATATCGTATATTGCAAAGCTGAATAATTTTGAAATTATCTTTTACAGGCGCAAGCTTCTGTCTAAGCTCTCTGAGGCTGAACAGAATATGGAAGCTGCCAACGCCAAATGCAGCGCCTTGGACAAGGCCAAGTCTCGTCTGCAACAGGAGTTGGAAGATCTCTCCATTGAAGTCGACAGGGTCAGTATTTTATTCTGTAGTATAGACATAAGCTTCAAATTTCTTTTCGATTACCTGTGATATTGTCTTTTAAGTATGGCCTCATTACATAATTGAAAACAATTCTATAACAGAATATTTCTTATACTTTAAGGCCAATGCCAACGCCAACCAGATGGAAAAGAAGCAGCGTGCTTTCGATAAGACCACCGCTGAATGGCAAGCCAAGGTCAACAGCCTGCAGTCAGAGCTCGAGAACGCCCAGAAGGAATCTCGTGGCTACTCTGCCGAGTTGTACAGGATCAAGGCTAGCATTGAGGAATACCAGGACAGCATTGGCTCACTCAGGAGGGAGAACAAGAACTTGGCTGGTAAGGACAAATAGAATAACGTTATACTTTAATGTTTGTAGCATTACGTGAAATACATTTGAAATAACAATTCACAGTTGTATCCAAACTGCAATCTACGGTACCATATTAAAACGTGAAATTAATACCCATATTATTTTGTAGATGAAATCCACGACCTTACCGATCAGCTCTCCGAGGGAGGCCGATCCACACACGAGCTTGACAAAGCCCGTAGGAGGCTCGAGATGGAAAAAGAGGAACTCCAGGCCGCTCTTGAAGAGGCTGAGGGTGCTCTTGAACAGGAGGAAGCTAAGGTCATGCGTGCACAGCTTGAAATCGCCACCGTCCGTAATGAGATCGACAAACGCATCCAAGAGAAGGAAGAGGAATTCGACAACACCCGGTAAATAAAATGCATTATTCAATTTTCCTTTTCGATTAATATGAAATAAAATACTAATACGTTTATGAAGATTCATTAATGAGCAATTAGTGCTGGTACTTATTCAACGATATTTACTTTGTAGTCGCAACCACCAGCGTGCCCTTGAATCTATGCAAGCCAGTTTGGAGGCTGAGGCCAAGGGTAAATCTGATGCCATGAGGATCAAGAAGAAGCTTGAACAGGACATCAATGAGCTCGAGGTTGCTCTTGACGCCTCCAACAGGGGCAAGGCCGAGATGGAGAAGACTGTAAAGAGATATCAGCAACAGATCAGGGTAAATATTCTCACTTCAAAAATAATTTACTTATTTTCCGATAGTATGTTTTACTGAATAATTCTTCGGCGCGAAACCTTTTGTGAATTTCTATTCATGCTTTTTTATGACAATGTTAACTTACCAAATCTTTAATAATTAACAGGAGATGCAGACATCCATTGAGGAGGAACAGAGACAGCGTGATGAAGCCCGCGAGTCATACAACATGGCTGAGAGGAGGTGCACTCTTATGTCTGGTGAGGTCGAGGAGCTTAGAGCTGCCTTGGAACAGGCCGAGAGGGCCCGCAAGGCATCTGACAATGAGCTTGCTGATGCCAACGACCGTGTCAATGAACTCACATCTCAAGTTTCATCTGTCCAGGGCCAGAAGAGGAAACTTGAGGGTGATATCAATGCCATGCAGACCGACCTCGATGAGATGCACGGCGAGTTGAAGGGTGCTGATGAGAGATGCAAGAAGGCTATGGCTGATGCCGCTCGTCTTGCTGATGAGCTCCGCGGTGAACAAGATCACAGCAGCCAGGTGGAAAAGGTACGCAAGAACTTAGAGAGCCAGGTCAAAGAATTCCAGATTCGTTTGGATGAAGCTGAAGCTTCCTCACTCAAGGGAGGAAAGAAGATGATCCAGAAACTGGAATCCAGAGTACATGAGCTTGAGGCTGAACTTGACAATGAACAACGCCGCCACGCCGAGACCCAGAAGAACATGCGCAAGGCCGACCGTCGTCTCAAAGAATTGGCCTTCCAGGCTGATGAAGACAGGAAGAACCAGGAGCGTCTCCAGGAGCTTATTGACAAACTCAACGCCAAGATCAAGACATTCAAACGCCAGGTCGAGGAAGCAGTAAGTATTTGATTTCCTTTTTAAAATCATGAATTTGCTTCACTAACGCAATCTGCATCTCACAATTGATATCGATGATTAAAAGAACTTCACATAACGATTCTTTTTCTTTTTCGTTAACAGGAAGAAATCGCCGCCATCAACTTGGCCAAATACCGCAAAGCCCAGCATGAGCTCGAGGAGGCTGAGGAACGCGCTGACACCGCCGATTCTACCCTCCAGAAGTTCCGCGCTAAGAGCCGTAGCTCCGTATCTGTCCAGCGATCCACCGTATCTGTTAGCGCTAACGTAAGTATTTGAGTATGAACATATTGGAAATGATGTAATAAGTATACGTAAACAAATTTTAATATTTCAACTGTGTTACATATTCAAACAAAATATAAAAAAATAAATCGAACAATCAATGCATTTAAATGATAATATTTTAATGAAGGACGCACGTTTTCCAGTAGATTACTAGATTTCTGTATATTTACTACAGCCCGGATTACTGAGTCCCAATGTTGGTCGAGGAATTAGTACTCAGAGAGAACCATCATCAGCAAAATAGTTACATTACCACAATACAAATAGGAGGTAAACCAGACGTGTGACAGTTATTAGTTAGGATTAGTTAGAAAGATTGTGGTTCCGGTTTCCTTGAAGTAGATATTATTACGATTTTGAGAAATGTTAGTTAGTACATCACCTTGTATGACTTATTCAACTACTGACTCACGTTTGAATCCTAGTTACTTATAATGGCGTAAGTGCGAATTGATACTAAAGTTTTTAGTTTAGACATTAATGTTTCCCCTTCCCTGCGAATCTTACAGGCAGTCCATCATCATGTTGAGTAAATACCGTAAGTGATTACAAGCGCTCGTGTGAACGTTTAGCTCTCCACTGCTATTGCGCTGTTGATGCTATGTTGGCTATATTTTTATTGCTGTTGTTTTTCAGTAAACATCTAACGACGTTTACAACTGATAATAGTAATACACAATCAGTAAGTTAGTCGGCATGGGTCGAGTGAAGATCCCTCTATCTGTATTTGGTTTTTTCTCGTGATCATTTTGTATTTTTCGTGATCATTACCTCCTCCCTAAGATGAAAAAAAAATTATTGAAGTTTTGTTCTTCCCAAAATTACCATCATGCCAAAAAAACAAAATTCCTGAAAAAAAATAAATCCAAACCACCCAAACCCATTGCATGTAAAGCCGACTTCGTTTGTTTGATATTATGAATAATCATCTTAAACATTTATTTCCAGAAGATAAATCATATTGTGATATGAGCCCATCCTCCTGTCATCCTTACTTAACATACATCATCACTTATCTAATCTACCGTCATACGCCGCGCTACTGTTTGTCAGTGATTTCTGACTTCTTTTCTTTTTACTTGTTATACTTGCATGTTTTTTCCGATTGAAAATTGTAACTCAAAAGTATTCAAAAACTTAACGAAAAATCGGACATAATATCATGTTTCGTATGGTTTAAGTGACAACCAGCCCTGGTAAAATTAACTTCATATGTGTTCATCCTAACCTGTGTTTTGAGTTTCAGTGGTTTTGCATCCATTGTTTTAAACGATGTTCTTATTTCAGGTACCAGTGTTATTTTATGTGGCACTAAGATTTGTAGAGATTACCATAACTTTTTCTCTCATATTATCTTGGCTGATAGATAAAAAAACCGGATCTGAAATGTTTTTCTCTGTTTCATAAACACGAATATAATGCATTAAGCTCGTTAAATAAATATGATTTGTGGCTTATTTCTTAACTTTTCAATGATTTATCTGAAATATATAATCAATAAATATAAAATGTTCACTCCAAGATGCATTTCTTTATACTTATGGATATATTTTCTCTCTCTCTTGCAGTCCCCTAGTTCGTACAATTACCTTTCCCCTAGAACAAGAGGATCCTCGGTGATGAATTCATACCGTTCTGTAACACCGTCCAATGAGGGGGATGATGACGGATATTGACCAATCAGATGACTTGATGTGGATTGTGTTAAGAAGATGCGAGTTTTGCTTTGAATCCACATTTTAAAAGACAATGTTAAAATCTAAACACTTACAAACTGACCAAAGATACGAATGCTACTGTTGTGTTAATCAGTGTGTATTCAGCGAGCTAAGTGTGGATGAGCATATCTACATTCTTCGACATAAAAAACATTTGTCATACAATTACGTTACAAGGAAAGGTCCCATTCAGCTACTCCGTCCACGACTAGAAGGATGCCTTACACAGCCTTGCAGGTGAAAAATTCCCTGGATGGATTTTTCGTTTGCTTGTGACTTGTGTCCCAATGTTTTTATGTTTATTATTTATGAAATATGCAATAATATTTCTTCTCAGAGAGATTGTGATTGTAGTGTTACTTGTTAATAATATTATTATCATAAAACAATTTATTAGCTTTAAATTATTTATATGATATAACCTTTAAAAAAATCATCTTGAGATGACCCCTTGTAGAGGGATTCTTAGATACTATACTCAGATGATCCCTCATTGGACGAAAAGGCATAGCGGAAACAACAAATATGTTTGATGTGTTTCTGTGTTGCGGTTTAATATGATGATGATGAACCTTAATAAAGCTCTTCTATTATGTATATTTATCTCTTGGTTTTCATTTAGTACTTGTTTATTGTATTGTGTCTACCTATCTACAGTGAAACCTTCCGCTATTTGTCAAACGTGACATCCTATTGAATACTATTATCAAAGCCAAGGATTCACTGTAGATAGCTGCTGACGTGACATTTGTCTAAGTATTATGGGACAACATTTTCAATCAGTTCATGGAAATTGGAAATTGCACAATCTAATTATTACAAGTAAATATATAACTATACATTGTAGGATTTCGGTCTATATGATCTATAACTGTAGTAATGAAAGCGAAAAATACATTATACATTTCACAATCTGATTGAAAATGTTGAATTAAATCATGGACATAAAGTACATGGCCAGATATACCAGGGCTGTGTTGATAAAATGACATACGACTTGACAGACAATAAAGAGACAATCACCTGATGACAGGAATATTGAAACGTGTCTTCAATGGACAAGTACAAAAGATCAGCCCGAAGAGAAAGTGTGCAGCAACAAAAGACCACCCCAAATAGAAAGTCGGCGGATGGTGGATCTCATTTTAACCAGTGATGGTTTACCGCTCTTCACGGACGACCATATTATAATTCTTAAACATATACAGCTAGATTTCTAAAAAAAACATTGAGAAGTGCAGTGCTAGTAATAAACAGTTCAATGGTACAGTACAGTGTTTGTATTTCACAAACTTTGTAGTACATTATAACAGTTAGTATTTCACAAACTTTGTAGTACATTATAACAGTCAGTATTTCACAAACTTTGTAGTACATTATAACAGTTAGTATTTCAAAAACTTTCTAGACCATTGCAGTGTTTATATTTCATGAACTAACTTTGTAGTACATTATAACAGTTAGTATTTCACAAACTTTGTAGTGCATTATAACAGTCAGTATTTCACAAACTTTGTAGTACATTACAATGTTAATGTTTCACAAACTTTATAGTACACTATAGTGTTAGTATTCACAAACTTTGTAGTACATTAAAATGTTAATATTTCACAAACATTGTAATACATAACAATGTTAGTGTTTCATAAACCTGTATAGCACGTCATGCAATGTTAATGTTTGCCAAATCTTATAGTACATTACAATGTTAGAATTTCACAAACTTTGTAGTACATTACAGTGTTAGAGTTTCACAAACATTGTAGTACTTAACAGTATTAAAATTTCACAAACATTGCAGTACATTATAACAATGTCAATGTTTCACAGATATTGTTGTACATTACAGTTTTAAGTATTTCACAAACATTATAGTACATTACAGTTTTAGTATTTCACATACATTGTAGTACATTACAGTTTTAGTATTTCACAATGTTTGTAGTACATTACAGTTTTAGTATTTTACAAAGTTTGTAGTACATTACAGTTTTAGTATTTCATAAACATTGTAGTACATTATAGTTTTAGTATTTCACAAAGTTTGTTGTACATTACAGTTTTAGTATTTCATAAACATTGTAGTACATTACAGTTTTAGTATTTCATAAACATTGTAGTACATTATAGTTTTAGTATTTCACAAAGTTTGTAGTACATTACAGTTTTAGTATTTCATAAACATTGTAGTGCATTACAGTTTTAGTATTTCACAAACATTGTAGTACATTACAGTTTTAGTATTTCATAAACATTGTAGTACATTACAGTTTTAGTATTTCATAAAGTTTGTAGTACATTACAGTTTTGGTATTTCACAAACATTATAGTACATTACAGTTTTAGTATTTCACAAACATTGTAGTACATTACAGTTTTAGTATTTCACAAACATTGTAGTACATTACAGTTTTAGTATTTCATAAACATTGTAGTGCATTACAGTTTTAGTATTTCATAAACATTTTAGTACATTACAATGTTAATGTTTCACAAACATTGTAGTACATTACAATGTTAATGTTTCACAAACATTGTAGTACATTACAGTTTTAGTATTTCATAAACATTGTAGTGCATTACAGTTTTAGTATTTCATAAACATTTTAGTACATTACAATGTTAATGTTTCACAAACATTGTAGTACATTACAATGTTAATGTTTCAAAAGCTTTGTTGTACATTACAATGTTAATGTTTCACAAACTTTGTTGTACATTATTACAATGTTAATGCTTCACAAACTTTGTTGTACATTATTACAATGTTAATGTTTCACAAACTTTGTTGTACATTACAATGTTAATGTTTCACAAACTTTGTTGTACATTACAATGTTAATGTTTCACAAACTTTGTTGTACATTATTACAATGTTAATGCTTCACAAACTTTGTTGTACATTATTACAATGTTAATGTTTCACAAACTTTGTTGTACATTACAATGTTAATGTTTCACAAAATTTGTTGTACATTACAATGTTTCACAAATTGTATAGTATCGTACAGTGTTAATACTTCACACGCCTTATAGTACATCACATGGCTAATACTTCGCAAAACTTTATAGTACATTGCATAGTTTATTTTTCACAAATTATATAGCTTTTTACAATACTGGAATTTCATAAACTATATCTAAATTGAAGTATTAGTACTAACAAACCTTATAGTAAATTACATGGTTAGTACTTCACAAACTTTATATTTTAGTTACATGGCTTGAACACCACATTTTTGTGCTACATGACAGGCTAGCACTTCACAAATTATGAAGTACCGTGGTATATTACTTGACTGGTACATGTACCTCAAAAACTTAGTATATCCATGGGCTGGTACTTCACAAACTCTGTAGCACATGACAGGGCTGGTATTTCAAGACAAACGATTTCAATAAAGGAAATTATAAAAATGGCATTAAAATATTCGTATACTTGGGCCAGTGTAAGGTGGTATAACATAATTCAGATGTACAGTATAGGGAGAAATGATTATCAATCATGTATAACAAAAATAATGACTATTGAATAAATAAAAGGTTGATTTTTATTTGAAATGGCATGTAAAATTAATTACACTTCAAATGGTTATCAAACCAATTAAATTATGTCTGAAAAGATCTAGGAACGTACCCAACACCGGATAGTTTGATACAGGAAAGATATTATCTCTTGAATGCCATGTGTTAGTGTGACACTCCTTGTGATGGAAAAATATATATATCCATGATGACTCTGTTAATAACTCTATTAATTGCTATTCATAAAGCTAACATATATTAAAAAAAAACAGTTTTTATACCTGTAAACCATTTCAAAGGAACAACTGCTATGCCTATAGCTAATAAATGTTTTACATGGGCGGTTGTTATAGAAATATAGCTTATACATATCTTAAAGTGACAATAGCTATACCTATATCTAATAAATGTTAGCTAATAATATATTAAAGTGACAACGGCTACCAGTATACCTATTTATCAATTATCATTCTATTTGTTCATCAAACTCTAAAAAAGTAAATGGATTTTTTGAATCCTTCAATAATTTATATCTAAATAGATCCATTCCCTATCCCAATAGATCCATTCCCTATCCCAATAGATTAATTCCCTACCAAATAGATTAGTTGCCTATCCCAAATACATAGATTCCCTATTCCAATAGATCCATTCCCTATCCAAATAGATTCATTCCCTATCCCAATAGATCCATTCCCTATCCAAATAGATTCATTCCCTATTCCAATAGATCCATTCCCTATCCAAATAGATTCATTCCCTATCCCAATAGATCCATTCCCTATCCCAATAGATCCATTCCCTATCCCAATAGATTCATTCCCTATAAACATAGATTCATTCCCTATCCCAATAGATCCATTCCCTACCCCAATAGATCCATTCTCTATCCCTCTAGATTCATTCCCTATCCCAATAGAATTATTCCCTATCTCACTAGATTCATTCCATAGCCCAATAGAATTATTCCCTATCTCACTAGATTCATTCCATAGCCCAATAGAATTATTCGCTATCTCAATAGATCCATTCCCTATCCCAATAGATTCATTCCATATCCCAATAGATCCATTCTCTATTCCAATAGATCCATTTCCTATCCCAATATATCCATTTCCTATCCCAATAGATCCATTTCCTATCCCAATATATCCATTCCCTATCTCAATAGATTCATTCCCTACCCCAATAGATCCATTCTCTATCCCTCTAGATTCATTCCCTATCCCTATAGAATTATTCCCTATCCCAATAGATTCATTCCCTATCCCTATAGAATTATTCCTTATCCCAATAGATTAATTCCCTAGCCCAATAGAATTATTCCTATCTCACTAGATTCATTCTATAGCCCAATAGAATTATTCCCTATCTCAACAGATCCATTTCCTATCCCAATATATCCATTTCCTATCCCAATAGATCCATTCCCTATCCCAATAGATTCATTCCCTATCACAATAGATACATTCCCTATCCCACTAGATCCATTCCCTATCACAATAGATTAATTCCCTATCCCACTAGATTCATTCCCTATCCCACTAGATTCATTCCCTATCACAATAGATTAATTCCCTATCCCAATAGATCCATTCCCTATCCCACTAGATTCATTCCCTATCCCAATAGATCCATTCCCTATCCCAATAGATTAATTCCCTATCCCAATAGATCCATTCCCTATCCCAATAGATTCATTCCCTAGCCCAATAGATCCATTCCCTATTCCAATAGATCTATTTCCTATACCAATATATCCATTTCCTATCCCAATAGATTCATTCCCTATCCCAATAGATTCATTCCCTATCACAATAGATTCATTCCCTATCCCACTAGATTCATTCCCTATCCCACTAGATTCATTCCTTATCACAATAGATTCATTCCCTATCCCACTAGATTAATTCCCTATCCCACTAGATCATTCCCTATCCTACTAGATTCATTCCCTATCCCAATAGATCCATTCCCTATCCCACTAGATTAATTCCCTATCCCAATAGATCCATTCTCTATCCCTCTAGATTCATTCCCTATCACAATAGATTCATTCCCTATCCCACTAGATTAATTCCCCTTTCCAACTAGATTCATTCCCTATCCCACAAGATTAATTCCCTATCCCACTAGATTCATTCCCTATCACAATAGATTAATTCCCCTTTCCAACTAGATTCATTCCCTATCACAATAGATTAATTCCCTATCACAATAGATTAATTCCCTATCACAATAGATTAATTCCCTTTCCCAAATACATAGATTCCCTATTCCAATAGATCCATTCCCTATCCAAATAGATTCATTCCCTATCCCAATAGATCCATTCCCTATCCCAATAGATTCATTCCCTATAAACATAGATTCATTCCCTATCCCAATAGATCCATTCCCTACCCCAATAGATCCATTCTCTATCCCTCTAGATTCATTCCCTATCCCAATAGAATTATTCCCTATCCCAATAGATTCATTCCCTAGCCCACTAGATCCATTCCCTATCACAATAGATTCATTTCCTATCCCAATAGATCCATTCCCTATCCCACTAGATTCATTCCCTATTCCAATAGATCCATTCCCTATCCCACTAGATTAATTCCCTATCCCACTAGATTAATTCCCTATCCCAATAGATTCATTCCCTATCCCACTAGATTAATTCCCTATCCCACTAGATTAATTCCCTATCCCAATAGATCCATTCCCTATCCCAATAGATTCATTCCCTATCCCACTAGATTCGTTCCCTATTACAATAGATTCATTTCCTATCCCAATAGATCCATTCCCTAGCCCAATAGATCCATTCCCTATTCCAATAGATCCATTTCCTATCCCAATATATCCATTTCCTATCCCAATAGATCCATTCCCTATCCCAATAGATTCATTCCCTATCACAATAGATTCATTCCCTATCCCACTAGATCCATTCCCTATCACAATAGATTAATTCCCTATCCCACTAGATTCATTCCCTATCCCACTAGATTCATTCCCTATCACAATAGATTAATTCCCTATCCCAATAGATCCATTCCCTATCCCACTAGATTCATTCCCTATCCCAATAGATCCATTCCCTATCCCACTAGATTAATTCCCTATTCCACTAGATTAATTCCCTATCCCAATAGATCCATTCCCTATCCCAATAGATTCATTCCCTAGCCCAATAGATCCATTCCCTATTCCAAAAGATCCATTTCCTATCCCAATATATCCATTTCCTATCCCAATAGATTCATTCCCTATCCTAATAGATTCATTCCCTATCCCAATAGATCCATTCCCTATCCCACTAGATTCATTCCCTATCACAATAGATTCATTCCCTATCCCACTAGATTCATTCCCTATCCCACTAGATTCATTCCCTATCCTACTAGATTCATTCCCTATAACAATAGATTCATTCCCTATCCTACTAGATCCATTCCCTATAACAATAGATTCATTCCCAATCCCAATAAATCCATTCCCTATCCCACTAGATTAATTCCCTATCCCATTAGATTAATTCCCTATCCCAATAGATCCATTCTCTATCCCTCTAGATTCATTCCCTATCACAATAGATTCATTCCCTATCCCACTAGATTAATTCCCCTTTCCAACTAGATTCATTCCCTATCCCACAAGATTAATTCCCTATCCCACTAGATTCATTCCCTATCACAATAGATTAATTCCCTATTCCAATAGATCCATTCCCTATCCCAATATATCCATTTCCTATCCCAATAGATCCATTCCCTATCCCAATAGATCCATTCCCTATCCCAATAGATTCATTCCCTAGAAACATAGATTCATTCCCTATCCCAATAGATCCATTCCCTACCCCAATAGATCCATTCTCTATCCCTCTAGATTCATTCCCTATCCCTATAGAATTATTCCCTATCCCAATAGATTAATTCCCTATCCCAATAGAATTATTCCTATCTCACTAGATTCATTCTATAGCCCAATAGAATTATTCCCTATCTCAACAGATCCATTCCCTATCCCAATAGATCCATTTCCTATCCCAATAGATTCATTCCTTATCCCACAAGATTAATTCCCTATCACAATAGATTAATTCCCTATCACAATAGATTAATTCCCTATCACAATAGATTAATTCCCTTTCCCAAATACATAGATTCCCTATTCCAATAGATCCATTCCCTATCCAAATAGATTCATTCCCTATCCCAATAGATCCATTCAATACCCCAATAGATCCATTCTCTATCCCTCTAGATTCATTCCCTATCCCAATAGAATTATTTCCTATTCCAATAGATTCATTCCCTAGCCCACTAGATTCATTTCCTATCCCACTTGATTAATTCCCTATCCCAATAGATTCATTCCATATCACAATAGATCCATTCCCTATCCCACTAGATTCATTCCCTATCCCAATAGATCCATTCCCTATCCCACTAGATTAATTCCCTATCCCACTAGATTAATTCCCTATCCCAATAGATCCATTCCCTATCCCAATAGATTCATTCCCTAGCCCAATAGATCCATTCCCTATTCCAATAGATCCATTTCCTATCCCAATATATCCATTTCCTATCCCAATAGATCCATTCCCTATCCCAATAGATGCATTCCATACCACAATAGATTCATTCCCTATCCCGCTAGATTCATTCCCTATCCCACTAGATTCATTCCCTATCACAATAGATTAATTCCCTATCCCACTAGATTCATTCCCTATCCCACTAGATTCATTCCTTATCCTACTAGATTCATTCCCTATCCTACTAGATTCATTCCCTATAACAATAGATTAATTCCCTATCCCAATAGATCCATTCCCTATCCCGCTAGATTAATTCCCTATCCCAATAGATCCAATCTCTATCCCTCTAGATTCATTCCCTATCACAATAGATTCATTCCCTATCCCACTAGATTAATTCCCTTTCCACCTAGATTCATTCCCTATCCCACAAGGTTAATTCCCTATCCCACTAGATTCATTCCCTATCACAATAGATTAACTCCCCTTTCCAACTAGATTAATTCCCTATCACAATAGATTAATTCCCTATCACAATAGATTAATTCCCTATCACAATAGATTAATTCCCTTTCCCACTAGATTCATTCCTTATCCCACTTGATTCATTCCCTATCACAATAGATTAATTCCCTACCCCAATAGATTAATTCCCTGTCACAATAGATTAATTCCCTTTCCCACTAGATTAATTCCCTACCCCAATAGATTAATTCCCTATCACAATAGATTAATTCCCTTTCCCACTAGATTAATTCCCTACCCCACTAGATTCATTCCCTATCACAATAGATTCATTCCCTACCCCAATAGATTCATTCCCTATCCCACTAGTTCCATTCCGTCTCCCCTACAGAAACCAAGAAACATATGTACCAATAGATCCAATAACGGTCCACTACGGATCCATTGCATGTCGCCAATAAACACCATGTAAGTAAGTAATATTAATATCATTAAAGATGAGTTACCTACCCTCCCCCCTCCCAAATAGGAAGAAAAAAAATGGAAGGAAAAAACACCAAGCATATTATATCCCAATACCGGGTAGATCTATTCGTTGTCCCAAAAAGATCCATTCCCTGTCACTTACACACACCAAGTAAATTAAGTCCCAATATATCAATTTACTGTGTAATAAGAATCCATTACATGTTCCCTACGAACACCAAGTTAATAATGTCACAAAAAATCATTTACCAAAAAATGTCCAAGACAGGCACAAAGTGTATCATGTCCAACTACATCCATTCACTGTCCCAAATGACACCAAGAAAATGATGTCACAATTACAATGTATAAAATCCCTGTCCCATACAGATCGAATACCTGTCCCACACAGACAGCATGAGGATAAAGTCCCATACAGTATTACAGTTTGTAATATTTTAAATATCTTTGTTATAAACTCATCCAGTAACCTGACAATATATTTTGCTGAGAGATTTTGAAAAGTATATATATATATGTTTATGTAAGTTTAAGTCAACATCCCTGTCCCTGGTTTCTTTCTATAAAAAAATAATAAATATCTATACAATATTTTTTGTAACATTTGCCCTGGCCTATCCTTTTCCCCTTGTCTTTTTCATGATCCTTTCTTCTTCTTCCTTTATTTCCCCTTTCAACGATCCTTTCTTCTTCTTACTTTTTTTTCTTTTTTTTTTCAATTAAAAACTAAAAACAAAGTCCCATACTGATCCATACCCTGTCTCAATAGGTCAATAATTGGTCAATACGGATCCATTATGTGTTCCTTATAAACATCAAGTAAGTAATGTCACAAAAGATCCATTTCCCATCCCCAAACGACATCAGGTAAATTATGTCACAAAATATCCATTCCCTGTCCCATACAGACATCAAGTAAATTATGTCACAATAGATCCATTCCCCTTCCCCTACAGACATCAAGTAAGTTATGCCACAATAGATCCATTCCCTGTCCCCTACAGACATCAAGTAAGTTATGTCACAATAGATCCATTCCCTGTCCCCTACATATATCAAGTAAGTTATGTCACAATAGATCCATTCCCTGTCCCCTACAGACATCAAGTAAATTATGTCACAATAGATCCATCCCCTGTCCCCTACAGACATCAAGTAATTTATGTCACAATAGATCCATTCCCTGTCCCCCACAGACATTCAAGTAATTAATGTCACAATAGATCCATTCCCTGTCCCCCACGGACATCAAGTAAGTTATGTCACAATAGATCCATTCCCTGTCCTCTACAGACATCAAGTAAGTGATGTCACAATAGATCCATTCCCTGTCCCCAACAGACATCAAGTAAGTTATGTCACAATAGATCCATTCCCTGTCCCCCACAGATATCAAGTAAGTTATGTCACAATAGATCCATTCCCTGTCCCCCACAGACATCAAGTAAGTTATGTCACAATAGATCCATTCTCTGTCCTCTACAGACATCAAATAAGTTATGTCACAATAGATCCATTCCCCCTCCTCTACAGACATCAAGTAAGCTATGTCACAATAGATCCATTCCCTGTCCCCTACAGATATCAAGTAAGTTATGTCACAATAGATCCATTCCCTGTCCCCTACAGACATCAAGTAAGTTATGTCACAATAGATCCATTCCCTGTCCCCAACAGACATCAAGTAAGTTATGTCACAATAGATCCATTCCCCCTTCCTAACAGATATCAAGTAAGTTATGTCACAATAGATCCATTCCCCCTCCCTTACAGACATCAAGTAAGTTATGTCACAATAGATCCATTCCCCATCCCCTACAGACATCAAGTAAATTATGTCACAATAGATCCATCCCCTGTCCCCTACAGACATCAAGTAATTTATGTCACAATAGATCCATTCCCTGTCCCCCACAGACATTCAAGTAATTAATGTCACAATAGATCCATTCCCTGTCCCCCACAGACATCAAGTAAGTTATGTCACAATAGATCCATTCCCTGTCCCCAACAGACATCAAGTAAGTTATGTCACAATAGATCCATTCCCTGTCCTCTACAGACATCGAGTAAGTTATGTCACAATAGATCCATTCCCTGTCCCCCACGGACATCAAGTAAGTTATGTCACAATAGATCCATTCCCTGTCCTCTACAGACATCAAGTAAGTGATGTCACAATAGATCCATTCCCTGTCCCCAACAGACATCAAGTAAGTTATGTCACAATAGATCCATTCCCTGTCCCCCACAGATATCAAGTAAGTTATGTCACAATAGATCCATTCCCTGTCCCCCACAGACATCAAGTAAGTTATGTCACAATAGATCCATTCTCTGTCCTCTACAGACATCAAATAAGTTATGTCACAATAGATCCATTCCCCCTCCTCTACAGACATCAAGTAAGCTATGTCACAATAGATCCATTCCCTGTCCCCTACAGATATCAAGTAAGTTATGTCACAATAGATCCATTCCCTGTCCCCTACAGACATCAAGTAAGTTATGTCACAATAGATCCATTCCCCTTCCCCTACAGACATCAAGTAAGTTATGTCACAATAGATCCATTCCCCATCCCCTACAGACATCAAGTAAGTTATGTCACAATAGATCCATTCCCTGTCCCCTACAGACATCAAGTAAGTTATGTCACAATAGATCCATCCCCTTTCCCCTACAGACATCAAGTAAGTTATGTCACAATAGATTCATTCCCTGTCCCATACAGACATCAAGTAAGTTATGTCACAATAGATCCATTCCCTGTCCCCTACAGACATCAAGTAAGTTATGTCACAATAGATCCATTCCCCCTTCCTAACAGATATCAAGTAAGTTATGTCACAATAGATCCATTCCCCCTCCCTTACAGACATCAAGTAAGTTATGTCACAATAGATCCATTCCCCCTTCCATACAGATATCAAGTAAGTTATGCCACAATAGATCCATTCCCCCTCCCCTACAGACATCAAGTAAGTTATGTCACAATAGATCCATTCCCCTTTCCCTACAGATATCAAGTAAATTATGTCACAATAGATCCATTCCCTGTCCCCTACAGACATCAAGTAAGTTATGTCACAATTGATCCATTCCCTGTCCCCTACAGACATCAAGTAAATTATGTCACAATAGATCCATTCCCTGTCTCCTACAGACATCAAGTAAATTATGTCACAATAGATCCATTCCCTGTCTCCTACAGACATCAAGTAAATTATGTCACAATAGATCCATTCCCTGTCCCCTACAGACATCAAATAAGTTATGTCACAATAGATCCAATCCCCCTCCCCTACAGACATCAAGTAAGTTATGTCATAATGGATCCATTCCTCCTCCCCTACAGACATCAAGTAAGTTATGTCACAATAGATCCATTTTCTGTCCCCTACAGACATCGAGTAGATTATGTCACAATAGATCCATTCCCTGTCCCCCACAGACATCAAGTAAGTTATGTCACAATAGATCCATTCCCTGTCCCCCACAGACATCAAGTAAGTTATGTCACAATAGATCCATTCCCTGTCCCCCACAGACATCAAGTAAGTTATGTCACAATAGATCCATTCCCTGTCCTTACAGACATCAAGTAAGTTATGTCACAATAGATCCATTCCCTGTCCCCCACAGACATTCAAGTAAATAATGACACAATAGATCCATTCTCTGTCCCCCACAGACATCAAGTAAGTTATGTCACAATAGATCCATTCCCTGTCCCCTACAGACATCAACTAAGTTATGTCACAATAGATCCATTCCCCCCTTCCCTACAGACATCAAGTAAGTTATGTCACAATAGATCCATTCCCCCTCCCCTACAGACATCAAGTAAGTTATGTCACAATAGATCCATTCCCCCTCCCCTACAGACATCAAGTAAGTTATGTCATAATGGATCCATTCCCTGTCCCCTACAGACATCAAGTAAGTTATGTCACAATAGATCCATCCCCTTTCCCCTACAGACATCAAGTAAGTTATGTCACAATAGATCCATTCCCTGTCCCATACAGACATCAAGTAAGTTATGTCACAATAGATCCATTCCCTGTCCCATACACACATCAAGTAAGTTATGTCACAATAGATCCATTCCCCCTTCCCTACAGATATCACGTAAGTTATGTCACAATAGATCCATTCCCCCTCCCCTACAGACATCAAGTAAGTTATGTCACAATAGATCCATTCCCCCTTCCCTACAGATATCAAGTAAGTTATGTCACAATAGATCCATTCCCCCTCCCCTACAGACATCAAGTAAGTTATGTCACAATAGATCCATTCCCTGTCCCCCACAGACATCAAGTAAGTTATGTCACAATAGATCCATTCCCTGTCCCCTACAGACATCAAGTAAGTTATGTCACAATAGATCCATTCCCTGTCCTCTACAGACATCAAGTAAGTTATGTCACAATAGATCCATTCCCTGTCCCCCACAGACATTCAAGTAAATAATGACACAATAGATCCATTCTCTGTCCCCCACAGACATCAAGTAAGTTATGTCACAATAGATCCATTCCCTGTCCTCTACAGACATCAAGTAAGTTATGTCACAATAGATCCATTCCCTGTCCCCTACAGACATTCAAGTAAATAATGACACAATAGATCCATTCTCTGTCCCCCACAGACATCAAGTAAGTTATGTCACAATAGATCCATTCCCTGTCCCCTACAGACATTCAAGTAAATAATGTCACAATAGATCCATTCCCTGTCCCCCACAGACATTCAAGTAAATAATGACACAATAGATCCATTCTCTGTCCCCCACAGACATCAAGTAAGTTATGTCACAATAGATCCATTCCCTGTCCCCTACAGACATTCAAGTAAATAATGTCACAATAGATCCATTCCCTGTCCCCCACAGACATTCAAGTAAATAATGACACAATAGATCCATTCTCTGTCCCCCACAGACATCAAGTAAGTTATGTCACAATAGATCCATTCCCTGTCCCCTACAGACATCAACTAAGTTATGTCACAATAGATCCATTCCCCCTTCCCTACAGACATCAAGTAAGTTATGTCACAATAGATCCATTCCCCCTCCCCTACAGACATCAAGTAAGTTATGTCACAATAGATCCATTCCCCCTCCCCTACAGACATCAAGTAAGTTATGTCACAATAGATCCATTCCCCCTTCCCTACAGACATCAAGTAAGTTATGTCACAATAGATCCATTCCCCCTTCCCTACAGACATCAAGTAAGTTATGTCACAATAGATCCATTCCCCCTTCCCTACAGACATCAAGTAAGTTATGTCACAATAGATCCATTCCCCCTTCCCTACAGACATCAAGTAAGTTATGTCACAATAGATCCATTCCTTGTCCCATACAGACATCAAGTAAGTTATGTCACAATAGATCCATTCCCTGTCCCATACACACATCAAGTAAGTTATGTCACAATAGATCCATCCCCTTTTCCCTACAGACATCAAGTAAGTTATGTCACAATAGATCCATTCCCTGTCCCATACAGACATCAAGTAAGTTATGTCACAATAGATCCATTCCCTGTCCCATACACACATCAAGTAAGTTATGTCACAATAGATCCATTCCCCCTTCCCTACAGATATCACGTAAGTTATGTCACAATAGATCCATTCCCCCTCCCCTACAGACATCAAGTAAGTTATGTCACAATAGATCCATTCCCCCTTCCCTACAGATATCAAGTAAGTTATGTCACAATAGATCCATTCCCCCTCCCCTACAGACATCAAGTAAGTTATGTCACAATAGATCCATTCCCCCTTCCCTACAGATATCAAGTAAGTTATGTCACAATAGATCCATTCCCTGTCCCCTACAGACATCAAGTAAGTTATGTCACAATAGATCCATTCCTCCTTCCCTACAGACATCAAGTAAGTTATGTCACAATAGATCCATTCCCCCTTCCCTACAGACATCAAGTAAGTTATGTCACAATAGATCCATTCCCCCTTCCCTACAGACATCAAGTAAATTATGTCACAATAGATCCATTCCCTGTCCCCTACAGACATCAAGTAAGTTATGTCATAATGGATCCATTCCCTGTCCCCTACAGACATCAAGTAAGTTATGTCACAATAGATCCATCCCCTTTCCCCTACAGACATCAAGTAAGTTATGTCACAATAGATCCATTCCCTGTCTCCTACAGACATCAAGTAAATTATGTCACAATAGATCCATTCTCTGTCCCCTACAGACATCAAGTAAGTTATGTCACAATGGATCCATTCCCCCTTCCCTACAGATATCAAGTAAGTTATGTCACAATAGATCCATTTTCTGTCCCCTACAGACATCGAGTAGATTATGTCACAATAGATCCATTCCCTGTCCCCCACAGACATCAAGTAAGTTATGTCACAATAGATCCATTCCCTGTCCCCTACAGACATCAAGTAAGTTATGTCACAATAGATCCATTCCCCCTCCCCTACAGACATCAAGTAAGTTATGTCACAATAGATCCATTCCCTGTCCCCTACAGACATCAAGTAAGTTATGTCACAATAGATCCATTCCCTGTCCCCTACAGACATCAACTAAGTTATGTCATAATAGATCCATTTTCTGTCCCCTACAGACATCGAGTAGATAATGTCACAATAGATCCATTCCCTGTCCCCCACAGACATCAAGTAAGTTATGTCACAATAGATCCATTCCCTGTCCCCTACAGACATCAAGTAAGTTATGTCACAATAGATCCATTCCCTGTCCCCTACAGACATCAAGTAAATTATGTCACAATAGATCCATTCCCTGTCCTCTACAGACATCAAGTAAGTTATGTCACAATAGATCCATTCCCTGTCCCCCACAGACATCAAGTAAGTTATGTCACAATAGATCCATTCCCTGTCCCATACAGACATCAAGTAAATTATGTCACAATAGATCCATTCCCTGTCCCCTACAGACATCAAGTAAGTTTTGTCACGATAGATCCATTCCCTGTCCCCTACAGACATCAAGTAAGTTATGTCACAATAGATCCATTCCCTGTCCCCCACAGACATCAAGTAAATTATGTCACAATAGATCCATTCCCTGTCCCCTACAGACATCAAGTAAGTTTTGTCACAATAGATCCATTCCCTGTCCCCCACAGACATTCAAGTAAATAATGACACAATAGATCCATTCCCTGTCCCCTACAGACATCAAGTAAGTTTTGTCACGATAGATCCATTCCCTGTCCCCTACAGACATCAAGTAAGTTATGTCACAATAGATCCATTCCCTGTCCCCCACAGACATCAAGTAAATTATGTCACAATAGATCCATTCCCTGTCCCCTACAGACATCAAGTAAGTTTTGTCACAATAGATCCATTCCCTGTCCCCCACAGACATTCAAGTAAATAATGACACAATAGATCCATTCCCTGTCCCCCACAGACATCAAGTAAGTTATGTCACAAATTATGTCACAATAGATCCATTCCCTGTCCCATACAGACATCAAGTAAATTATGTCACAATAGATCCATTCCCTGTCCCCCACAGACATTCAAGTAAGTTATGTCACAATAGATCCATTCCCCATCCCCTACAGACATCAAGTAAGTTATGTCACAATAGATCCATTCCCTGTCCCCTACAGACATCAAGTAAGTTATGTCACAATAGATCCATTCCCCATCCCCCACAGACATCAAGTAAGTTATGTCACAATAGATCCATTCCCTGTCCCCTACAGACGTCAAGTAAATTATGTCACAATAGATCCATTCCCTGTCCCCTACAGACATCAAGTAAATTATGTCACAATAGATCCATTCCCTGTCCCCCACAGACACCAGGTAAGAAATGTCACTAAAGATCCATTTCCTCTCGCCCACATATACAAAGTAAGAAATGTCACAAAATATATCAGTTTCCTGTCCCATACAGGCACAAAGTAAATCATGTCCAAATAAATTCCCTGTCCCCTTCAGAATTAAGGTACAATTTATCTCCCAAAAGATCCATTCGTCTCCTATATTGGACTATTACCCTTCGATACAGTTAGTACTCTCTGTTATGCTGGACTTTCCACCTTGGCTATTATTAGAACTCTCTAATATAATATACAATCACATCTGGTTATTGTTACTTACATCTCCTATATTGGACTATTATCCTTGGATACAGTTACTATTATCCACCTCGGCTACCGTATGTACGGTCTCTTACACTGCACTATCGACATTTGCTACAACTCTCTCCTATACTTGACTATCAATCTTGGTTTATGTAACTAACCTTTACTGAACTATCACACCTACACACTGTATCTGACCTCTCTATTCTGGACTATTAATATTTGCTACTGTTAGCTCTCTCTAATATACTGGACTGATAACCTTTAGTTACTGTAAATAGTTGTGAATGTCCTTTATAGGAATATCACCATGTTTACTGTTAATATTCTGTCTCATATTGGACTGTTTCTCTCAGCCACTGTTGGTATCCTATTCTGGATTATCACCATGGTTACTGTTAGTAAAAATGTACTCTGTGTCATATCGGACTGTCCTTCTTGACCACTGTTGGTATCATAAACTGGACTATCACCATGGTTACTGTTAGTGCTCTGTCTCATATTGGACCCTCTCTCGGCCACTGTTGATACAATATTCTATACTGGACAATCATCATGGGTACTTTTATTGCCGTCTCCTATTGGACTATCTCTCTTGGACAGTGTTGGTATCATAAACTGGACCTTCACCATGGTTACTGTTAGTACTCATATAGGGCTATCTCTCTCAGCCACTGTTGGTACAATATCCCATAATATCCTATACTGGACTATCACCATGGTTATTGTTAGTACTCTGTCTCATATCGGACTGTCTCTCTTGGCCACTGTTGGTATAATATCCTATAGTGGATTATCACCATGGTTACTGTTAGTACTCGATCTCATATTGGACTATCTCTCTTGGTACAATATCCTATAATATCCTATACTGGACTATCACCATGGTTACTGTTAGCACTCTGTTTCATATTGGACTGTCTCTCTCAGCCACTGTTGGTAAAATATCATATACTGAACTATCACTATGGTTACTGTTAGTACTCGATCTGTCTGACATTCTCACTATCAAATAATAATGAAACCACATCATTAAGTTTTATTTATTTTATTAAACTGATTTTCAGATTTTGCCAAATAACTCAACATTCTTGCAAACAAGTCTATTCCAAGTTAGAAGTACAAGATGCCCTATGGGCCTGAATCGCCTATTTTGTTTGGTTTTTGAGAAGAACCATGGTGTAAAATGTTTGTCCAAATGAATGACACTAATCCGGTTTCAATTATATTCGACCATTTGATCTTGAAAGCGGATCGAGGTAATTCATTTGGACAAACATTGTACATGTAAACCTTCATTCCCACTTCAGGTAGGTGAGCTGAAAATTGCAATTTTGCACATGTATCTTGCTTCATGCTCACTTCTCATAGAACTGCAGCTGACATTCCTGATGCAAATAGTGAAATTGTTTTGTCTGTCAGTTTATACTGCATGGTTTTCTTCACTTGACGCTTGTGTAGGGAAGTATCCTGTGTTATTTTCAACTGAAATAAAAACGAAGTATAATAATATTAATACTGTATATATACGAAGACTCACCACACAGTAATAAAAAAGTATTTCTGAATGAAATGATAGAAAATCATAAATCTATTCCAAAATAAAGTGTTGTGCACACACAAATACATAAACTCATCAATATGTGAAGTTATTTTTGTTTGTTTTTTTATCTGTTTTAACACTTCTTCCTTCCATTAAAAATTATTTTCTATGGACTACTGAATTGTACGATATCATTAAGTTACAGTAAGAAATATATCGATCTTGCCTCTCCATGTACATCCCTGCAATAGCCGCTGCTTAGACCACAAACTTCTATCCGAAGTGGAAAGAAATGGCACATGTGCTTCCATACTAGCACCGCATCTTCGTCACAGGATCCCTTTCCTTTGTTTATGTGTAAAATCAATGTTCCATCAAGTTTGGAAATATAACTTTGCAAATACTGAATCAAGGAAATGCTGTCTTTCAGTGTATGTCCAGTGCTCAAAAGAACACTTATATCATCAATAATCACTACTGGTGGTTTACTCCCATCTTTCTTCATAACATTACATACATTTTCGATGTAGTTGAATAATGGGGCTAAAGAGTATTTGGATTTTCCTTTCTCAACAACAAATGGATTGTCTCCCCTGTTCATATTATCGTCACTGTCGTCTGATGTGTAAGTATAAGATTCTCCCAATAATTTAAGTCCTTCGATGAATGCAAGCTGTCCTGTGTTCCGTTTTGCTGCAAGATCTAGTCCAAATTTCTTGCTGACAGTATTAAAATGGTTGAATGACTGAGCCAATGCCACGAAACATACACTGTGGTCATTTCGTACGAAATAAGACTGGAAATGGTGGATCATAAAAGTTCCGTCGACATCTGATTCAGAAATACCTACAGATTTTCCGATGATACAATCGCTAGTCTTGATGTCTAACGCGCTGTTCAATTCTGGAAACATTATTAAAGACGTCGAGAGGCCGAAACCATTCAGCCACTGATAAAATATAAAGTGAAACTAGCCATTGTTGAGATATATTACAGATTACCATATAAAAGCGGAAGGTATACAGAAATGGTACCGTACAATAATTCATAGTTTTGTTTAACTACATTTTAATATATTCTCAGAGTACAATATAAGTGATTTGATCTTATCAATGACATTTAAGTATCAAAGCACTGAATATATTAATCAATACTTCCATCATAATTGTGAATCTGAAAATTGAAAAAACCGGAAGTTCTGTCATACCTTACCGCGCCATTTGAAATTCGTTCAGATCTAAAAGTCAGTAAACAAAAAAGGTAAGTACTGTATCGCGGCGTATAACGAAAAAGCTGTCCATTCTCGTCAGTTGTCTTTTAAAATAACACTTAAATTTCGATTGATATCATTAGTGAGATAGGCCATATGTTTATATTTTATGGGTTGTATCCGTCATTTTGGTAACAGGTCGTTTCGCCCTAAATCGCCCAAGTACAGGGGTTTGTAATGATTGTTGTTTGTGATAAAAATATAGCCGTTATCAGCATATATAAATATATGCTGATCACGGCTATATTTCTGTTTCTTTTTACCATAAACATTTATTACAAACCCCTGTGGCCTAAGACTAAGAAAAACTAGGCCTAGTACAGCAGACTACATGAGAAATGTTTCTCTACGACATACTATTAACTACTCAAAAAAACCTAGGTTTAGCATTATAATATTATGAAACACCGTATATGTATATTACCTTCTACATTCAATGAAAAATATGTAGTCACATTCATGTCCATAAGCACCTGTGTTGACAAGTGCCGCATTGCAATCGGCAAAATCATATCCGATAATAAATAGACAGACCAGCGGCCTCTTATGTTATAGGAGTAACTATTAACAAGCAATGGAGGCGATATAATATTTATCATTAACACAAAAATTCAGACAGGTGAATTTACATATTTTACACGAAAAATCCTACTTCCTCTTTTAGTATTGTCAGGGATGAAAATCCTTCTCCCATAGGAGGAATCCTCCTTTTTGAAAGAGAAAAATGTGCTTCCACCGGGGACTAAACCCGATCTCCAGGTTCATAGACAGACTTTCTACCACTGAGCTAAAGGAAAATTCCCTCTAGCTTGATGCTAGAGGCCTAAGGCAACCTAATTAAATCTTATGTACAATTAAAATCTGCCACAAATGTAGCAACCAGACCCCGGTTCGAACCTGGGACCTTCCAAACTCTAGATGAACACTGCTACTGAGCTACCTCCATGGTTGCCGATAAGCATTCCAATGCAGTTTCGCTACACTCCTCCCTCCCTTTTTCCAGGTCTTCGCCCCCAAAGACAAACCAAGTTTGGGTATCCCCTTGATAAGTGTACTCCCGGTGCTTTAAACAAGGGCCAGGGATCACTTTGGGGGTGAGATTTTTGGCTTTTTACTCATATTTGTCCTGAAATCTCATTGGAAATTTAAAATTGTATTACTTTATATAGAAAAATCTCATAGATATTTTGCTGATCCCATAAATTCCCTCAAATTCTCCCATAGGTTTTAAGAGTCAGAATTATCCCTGAAGGGTTACTATGCAAGCTCACCAATTTTGTAACAATGTGCATGTACAGGAGATCTAGAAAGAGAAGAGAACAATTGTAGTGGCCAGACTGGGGTTTGAACCTGTGACATTTAGCTTCCAAGCTTTAGACACCATACCACTGAGCTACCTCATCTTGGTTTTGGTGATCGATCCAGTCCAGTTCCGCTATATAAGAATTTGAATTTTTTTTTTAAAGATTCTGGGGTCTCGTTTCTTCTTCCAGTAATAGGCAGAAGCTTTTCAAAGAGGGTCTACAAATGATGTTTTTAGTTTTCACGATTGGTGTTTCAAAATAAACCAGTGAATAAAGTACCGGTAGGCAAAATAATCTTAGTATTACCATTAGTATTGATCATGATATTGACATCTTGTATTGCTTGTCTTAACAGATCTAGAGTCAACATGACTTATGACTTTCCGCTAAAGCCATGGGAAAGTTGCTTGTCATTCCTCAAGGAGGATTACCAAATACGTGTGGAAGAGATGGACTTCAGGAAACCAGATGTAAATATTTTACAAATAGGCTCTTAATTAGCTGTCAGTGTTAACTTGCATAGTATTTTTTAAGCTTAAAACGGTAGTTGAGGTTTATGTGAAGTGTGTATATAGGAATATATAATTCTATATTTTCCAAGACATACTTTAATGAGATGACAATTATGCTTCTACCAAGCAGACTAGTGAGTAACAAGCTGAGTGCATTTATATTTTAGAAAAGCTATCCAAAATGTCATTTAATTTCCTTCATTTCATTATAATAAAATATTACTGTTAAAATGAGTGTCTTTAACTTACGTGTTTCATATAACTTGGTTTTAGATATAGTACTTAAGAATTATTATGTCAACGATTCTGTAATATAATAATGATTTATCTTCAAACACTTAAAACACACATTTGATACTAATAGAACAAAAGTCTTAAGAATTATTGAATTGAATTACTGGGGTAATGCATGGTGGTCTGTAAGGAAATTATTGAGGAAAAAAAATAATCTTTTCTATATTGTTTAACCATATTAACAGGCAAACCGATGGCAGAACATCTATTGTCAATTGTTAGAGCTTATGACTGAAGTACCTGTGGACAGCATCATACAGGTGAGTATTGAACATTGGTCATGAGTGACAGGTGCAGTATATAGATACCTGCATCAGTTATGCATTTTCATAACAAAGACCCAACCTTGTGTTTTGGCTGTTTTTTGTCTTGTCTCGACGATAGTCGAGAAAGCGAGACTTAGGTGTTACTTTTCCGGTGGTGGCGACGAATTGAAACTTAAAGTCGTTAATAATATCATCATACTGAACATCTAACTGAAATTTGGAGGAAATTTATTTGCAGCTTTTGCTGTTTTGGGGCAAAAACCTGGGAATTTTGAGAATTTACGATAGCATCCACTATTTATAGTGTTATTGATATGTAATTAAATAGAAACTTGGCGAAGTTACTGATATCATCTTGCTGTACGTATTTTCTCCTACTAATTTTACGGTTGGGACTTAGCATTATTTGCAAAGTGGGAAAGACGAGACATATAATTACGCGTAATTCTTGTTTTCTCATAGTGGTGTCAATCTTGAATATCTATGCACCCCTGTGATAATTTCATGACAGAACATTGCACAGACAGATTCATTTTACATTTGTCCTATTAGTTTTTGAACTGAAAATTCAAGAAATTTAGTGTTTTTTTTTTGCAATATATTAAAACATGTCACTCAGTTATGTTCAAAACCTGGATCTTGTTTTATCATTAATATCGGTATGAATTACCTAAAATAAAAAATATATGTCATTACAATATCAATTAGTGATTTAAATGATTTGTTTCTGTCAGAATGATGATTGTCATCAAATAGAAAATGTTAGTATACATTTAAAAATATATTGCGAAAATTGTAAACTGCACAATCTTCCACCAGCAACTTTTCAGTGAAAGACATCAAAGTGGACCTGAATGCCCTCTCCCTGATGGTAGACCTGATAACCTTCAGTCTATATAAATATTGATAAGATCATAAATGCTTCTTTCCTATATCGTATGTCATAAATAAAAAGTGTGAACTTTCCATTTATGCTTTTCATCAGGTTTAGTCCAATATTTTTCATATTTCAGAAAGCGCTTCTCCAATCCTCTCAGTGCTTTGAGCACCCAGAACTGTACGAAGAGACCATGCCCCTGATGATTGTTACCTTGGCTCTGTATGTACATTTCTTATGATGTTTATAATGTATATACATGCATTTTATTGAAGTTGAAATTATTCTTATATTCTCTTTATGGCTGAAATATATATGCAGCAGGTATTCTGCACTAAAATACCATCTTTCAATGGTTGAGTGAAATTCAACCATCTCTATCTCTTTTTTTTTAAGTTTGTAATGTAATGTCATCAATGATTTTTCTGCATTCAAACATTTTTTTCATGCCCCACCATGAAATGGGGTGCATATATACTTGTTATTCATGTCCGTTCTGTCGCATCACGTCCCATGGCAATTGCAATGTAACCAGCTAACTACTGATCCATTTGTCATCAAACACTTCGCATACATAATAAGCATGAAGAACTGATTTCATATGGGGGAAGGGGCATTTATGTCTATCAGACATTTCTAGTTTTATATAAAAATATCATTAACCAAAATATCTTCAATATTAAAGAATGCATAAATGGACAGGCTTTGAAGTCAGTTGCGTCTCCTTAGTACTCTTCAAAAATCAGGTATCAGCCTAGCGATTCATCAGGGTTATTTTTACGTGAGACCAATCAAACTGCTATCTTTGTGCTTTCAGTTTTGCCATGACATAAATTGAGTGTAGCCCTTAGATATGGAGGATTGGTTAAAGGTCAAAAGTCTTAATTGACCACTTAACTTGGATGGGAGTTTATCTTCGTCAGCCCTGCTCACCTTGCTTTCATTGAATTCAAAAACACAATGAAATGCAATTTGATTGTTAGAACATGTGTTTGAAACATTGTAACTGTGATCATTCTAACTTGACAGGCAGCGTTTCCTTGTGACATGTGGTATATTGGACTTCAGTGTAAAAGATCTACAGGCTCCAAGTAAGTACTGGTGACCAACTTGTCCAACAGGTTAACCATCCCCTACAAGTACCAAGTAAGTTATGTCAAACAGGTTACCATCCCCTACAAGTACCAAGTAAGTTATGTCAAACAGGTTACCATCCCCTACAAGTACCAAGTAAGTTATGTCAAACAGGTTAACCATCCCCTACAAATACCAAGTAAGTTATGTCCAACAGGTTACCATCCCCTACAAGTACCAAGTAAGTTATGTCTAACAGGTCCAACCCATCCTCTACAAGTACCAAGTAAGTTATGTCTAACAGGTCCAAACATCCTCTACAAATACCAAGTAAGTTATGTCAAACAGGTTAACCATCCCCTACAAGTACCAAGTAAGTTATGTCTAACAGGTCCAACCCATCCTCTACAAGTACCAAGTGTGTTATGTCTAACAGGTCCAAACATCCTCTACAAATACCAAGTAAGTTATGTCAAACAGGTTAACCATCCCCTACAAGTACCAAGTAAGTTATGTCCAACAGATTAACTATCCCCTACAAGTACCAAGTAAGTTATATCTAACCCATCCCCTACAAGTACCAAGTAAGTTATGTCTAACAGGTTAACCATCCCCTACAAGTACCAAGTAAGTTATGTCTAACAGGTTACCATCCCCTACAAGTACCAAGTAAGTTATGTCTAACAGGTTAACCATCCCCTACAAATACCAAGTAAGTTATGTCCAACAGGTTACCATCCCCTACAAGTCCCAAGTAAATTATGTCTAACAGGTTAACCATCCCCTACAAATACCAAGTAAGTTATGTACAACAGGTTACCATCCCCTTCAAGTACCAAGTAAGTTATGTCTAACAGGTTAACCATCCTCTACAAATACCAAGTAAGTTATGTCAAACAGGTTAACCATCCCCTACAAGTACCAAGTAAGTTATGTCTAACAGGTTAACCATCCTCTACAAGTACCAAGTAAGTTATGTCTAACAGGTTACCATCCCCTACAAATACCAAGTAAGTTATGTCTAACAGGTTAACCATCCTCTACAAGTACCAAGTAAGTTATGTCTAACAGGTTAACCATCCCCTACAAATACCAAGTAAGTTATGTCTAACAGGTTACCATCCCCTACAAATACCAAGTAAGTTATGTCTAACAGGTTAACCATCCTCTACAAGTACAAAGTAAGTTATGTCAAACAGGTTAACCATCCTCTACAAGTACCAAGTAAGTTATGTCTAACAGGTTAACCATCCTCTACAAATACCAAGTAAGTTATGTCCAACAGGTTACCATCCCCTACAAGTACCAAGTAAGTTATGTCAAACAGGTTAACCATCCTCTACAAGTACCAAGTAAGTTATGTCAAACAGGTTACCATCCCCTACAAGTACCAAGTAAGTTATGTCCAACAGGTTACCATCCCCTACAAGTACCAAGTAAGTTATGTCTAACAGGTTAACCATCTCCTGTAAGTACCAAGTAAGTTATGTCCAACAGGTTAACCATCCCCTACAAGTACCAAGTAAGTTATGTCTAACAGGTCCAACCCATCCTCTACAAGTATCAAGTAAGTTATGTCTAACAGGTTACCATCCCCTACAAGTACCAAGTAAGTTATGTCTAACAGGTCCAACCCATCCTCTACAAATACCAAGTAAGTTATGTCTAACAGGTTAATCATCCTCTACAAGTACCAAGTAAGTTATGTCTAACAGGTCCAACCCATCCTCTACAAGTACCAAGTAAGTTATGTCTAACAGGTCCAACCCATCCTCTACAAGTACCAAGTAAGTTATGTCTAACAGGTCCAACCCATCCTCTACAAATACCAAGTAAGTTATGTCTAACAGGTTACCATCCCCTACAAGTACCAAGTAAGTTATGTCTAACAGGTTAACCATCCTCTACAAGTACCAAGTAAGTTATGTCTAACAGGTCCAACCCATCTTCTACAAGTACCAAGTAAGTTATGTCTAACAGGTTACCATCCCCTACAAGTACCAAGTAAGTTATGTCTAACAGGTCCAACCCATCCTCTACAAATACCAAGTAAGTTATGTCTAACAGGTTAATCATCCTCTACAAGTACCAAGTAAGTTATGTCTAACAGGTCCAACCCATCCTCTACAAATACCAAGTAAGTTATGTCTAACAGGTCCAACCCATCCTCTACAAGTACCAAGTAAGTTATGTCTAACAGGTCCAACCCATCCTCTACAAATACCAAGTAAGTTATGTCTAACAGGTTACCATCCCCTACAAGTACCAAGTAAGTTATGTCTAACAGGTTAACCATCCTCTACAAGTACCAAGTAAGTTATGTCTAACAGGTCCAACCCATCTTCTACAAGTACCAAGTAAGTTATGTCTAACAGGTTAACCATCCTCTACAAATACCAAGTAAGTTATGTCAAACAGGTTAACCATCCCCTACAAGTACCAAGTAAGTTATATCCAACAGGTTACCATCCCCTACAAGTACCAAGTAAGTTATGTCAAACAGGTTAACCATCCTCTACAAGTACCAAGTAAGTTATGTCAAACAGGTTACCATCCCCTACAAGTACCAAGTAAGTTATGTCCAACAGGTTACCATCCCCTACAAGTACCAAGTAAGTTATGTCTAACAGGTCCAACCCATCCTCTACAAGTACCAAGTAAGTTATGTCTAACAGGTCCAAACATCCTCTACAAATACCAAGTAAGTTATGTCTAACAGGTTAACCATCCCCTACAAGTACCAAGTAAGTTATGTCCAACAGATTAACTATCCCCTACAAGTACCAAGTAAGTTATATCTAACCCATCCCCTACAAGTACCAAGTAAGTTATGTCTAACAGGTTAACAATCCCCTACAAGTACCAAGTAAGTTATATCTAAACCATCTCCTGTAAGTACCAAGTAAGTTATGTCTAACAGGTTAACCATCCCCTACAAGTACCAAGTAAGTTATGTCTAACAGGTCCAACCTATCCTCTACAAGTACCAAGTAAGTTATGTTTAACAGGTCCAACCCATCCTCTACAAATACCAAGTACATTATGTCTAACAGGTCCAACAGGTAAACCATCTCCTACAAGTACCAAGTAAGTACTGGTGACCAACTTGTCCAACAGGTTAACCATCCCCTACAAGTACCAAGTAAGTACTGGTGACCAACTTGTCCAACAGGTTAACCATCCCCTACAAGTACCAAGTAAGTTATGTCCAACAGGTCCAACCCATCTCCTACAAATACCAAGTAAGTTATGTCTAACAGGTCCAACCCATCCCCTACAAGTACCAAGTAAGTTATGTCTTACAGGTCCAACCCATCCTCTACAAGTACCAAGTAAGTACTGGTGACCAACTTGTCCAACAGGTTACCATCCTCTACAAGTATCAAGTAAGTTATGTCTAACAGGTTACCATCCCCTACAAGTACCAAGTAAGTTATGTCTAACAGGTCCAACCCATCCTCTACAAATACCAAGTAAGTTATGTCTAACAGGTTAATCATCCTCTACAAGTACCAAGTAAGTTATGTCTAACAGGTCCAACCCATCCTCTACAAATACCAAGTAAGTTATGTCTAACAGGTCCAACCCATCCTCTACAAGTACCAAGTAAGTTATGTCTAACAGGTCCAACCCATCCTCTACAAATACCAAGTAAGTTATGTCTAACAGGTTACCATCCCCTACAAGTACCAAGTAAGTTATGTCTAACAGGTTAACCATCCTCTACAAGTACCAAGTAAGTTATGTCTAACAGGTCCAACCCATCTTCTACAAGTACCAAGTAAGTTATGTCTAACAGGTTAACCATCCTCTACAAATACCAAGTAAGTTATGTCAAACAGGTTAACCATCCCCTACAAGTACCAAGTAAGTTATATCCAACAGGTTACCATCCCCTACAAGTACCAAGTAAGTTATGTCAAACAGGTTAACCATCCTCTACAAGTACCAAGTAAGTTATGTCAAACAGGTTACCATCCCCTACAAGTACCAAGTAAGTTATGTCCAACAGGTTACCATCCCCTACAAGTACCAAGTAAGTTATGTCTAACAGGTCCAACCCATCCTCTACAAGTACCAAGTAAGTTATGTCTAACAGGTCCAAACATCCTCTACAAATACCAAGTAAGTTATGTCAAACAGGTTAACCATCCCCTACAAGTACCAAGTAAGTTATGTCCAACAGATTAACTATCCCCTACAAGTACCAAGTAAGTTATGTCTAACAGGTTAACAATCCCCTACAAGTACCAAGTAAGTTATATCTAAACCATCTCCTGTAAGTACCAAGTAAGTTATGTCTAACAGGTTAACCATCCCCTACAAGTACCAAGTAAGTTATGTCTAACAGGTCCAACCTATCCTCTACAAGTACCAAGTAAGTTATGTTTAACAGGTCCAACCCATCCTCTACAAATACCAAGTAAGTTATGTCTAACCCATCCCCTACAAGTACCAAGTAAGTTATATCTAACCCATCCCCTACAAGTACCAAGTAAGTTATGTCTAACAGGTTAACAATCCCCTACAAGTACCAAGTAAGTTATATCTAAACCATCTCCTGTAAGTACCAAGTAAGTTATGTCTAACAGGTTAACCATCCCCTACAAGTACCAAGTAAGTTATGTCTAACAGGTCCAACCTATCCTCTACAAGTACCAAGTAAGTTATGTTTAACAGGTCCAACCCATCCTCTACAAATACCAAGTAAGTTATGTCTAACAGGTCCAACAGGTAAACCATCTCCTACAAGTACCAAGTAAGTACTGGTGACCAACTTGTCCAACAGGTTAACCATCCCCTACAAGTACCAAGTAAGTACTGGTGACCAACTTGTCCAACAGGTTAACCATCCCCTACAAGTACCAAGTAAGTTATGTCCAACAGGTCCAACCCATCCCCTACAAATACCAAGTAAGTTATGTCTAACAGGTCCAACCCATCCCCTACAAGTACCAAGTAAGTTATGTCTTACAGGTCCAACCCATCCTCTACAAGTACCAAGTAAGTACTGGTGACCAACTTGTCCAACAGGTTACCATCCTCTACAAGTATCAAGTAAGTTATGTCTAACAGGTTACCATCCCCTACAAGTACCAAGTAAGTTATGTCTAACAGGTCCAACCCATCCTCTACAAATACCAAGTAAGTTATGTCTAACAGGTTAATCATCCTCTACAAGTACCAAGTAAGTTATGTCTAACAGGTCCAACCCATCCTCTACAAATACCAAGTAAGTTATGTCTAACAGGTCCAACCCATCCTCTACAAGTACCAAGTAAGTTATGTCTAACAGGTCCAACCCATCCTCTACAAGTACCAAGTAAGTTATGTCTAACAGGTCCAACCCATCCTCTACAAATACCAAGTAAGTTATGTCTAACAGGTTACCATCCCCTACAAGTACCAAGTAAGTTATGTCTAACAGGTTAACCATCCTCTACAAGTACCAAGTAAGTTATGTCTAACAGGTCCAACCCATCTTCTACAAGTACCAAGTAAGTTATGTCTAACAGGTTAACCATCCTCTACAAATACCAAGTAAGTTATGTCAAACAGGTTAACCATCCCCTACAAGTACCAAGTAAGTTATGTCTAACAGGTTACCATCCCCTACAAATACCAAGTAAGTTATGTCAAACAGGTTACCATCCCCTACAAGTACCAAGTAAGTTATGTCAAACAGGTTAACCATCCCCTACAAGTACCAAGTAAGTTATGTCTAACAGGTTAACCATCCCCTACAAGTACCAAGTAAGTTATGTCTAACAGGTTACCATCCCCTACAAGTACCAAGTAAGTTATGTCCAACAGGTTAACTATGCCCTACAAGAACAAAATAAGTTATGTCAAACAGATCAAACCCATCCCCTACAAGTATCAAGTAAGTTATGTCCAACCCACCCTATCTACTTCATTTATGTCCAAGTTGATCCATTCCATGTCTGTTTATACTAAACTTTATGATCATTAAGTTTTCCTATTAAATCATATCTGTTAAATAATCTTTTTATTAAATATATTTGTTTACTTTTGAACATATTATTTTCTTCTTTCCAGCACCTGGAAGAGTCACGAAGATTTGCAGTGCTGTCATCAATTTCATGTTATTCAGAAATAAACAGATGGAAGTTTTTCTGAATTTAAAGGAAAAAAATGTAATTTGATCAGGCGACATATGTGCATGTATTGATACTAGAAACATATTATACAAGGCTCTGCAACATAGTGGTTGACACTTTATTAAAGTTGATAGCTCTGTCCCTCGTCCTTCCAAAACAATTCATTTTCGCTCCATAACTTTGTAACCTGTCGCAGTGGGGAGATGAAACTTTGCATGATTTTAACAACAGTTAGAAGGTGTGCCATATTTTTATGCCCCCACCATGAAATAGGGGGGGGGGGATATAGTGTTACCCATGTCCGTCCCGTCCTGTCGTGTCCCGTCCCATTGTAATGTAACCAGTTTATTTAAATAACTACTGATCGGATTGTCATCAAACTTCGCATACATAATAAGCATATCATGCATGAAGAACTAATTTCATATCGGGGCGGGGGCATTTATGTCTTCCAGACATTTCTAGTTTTTAATATTTTTCCTCCAAAGGTCCAGGTGTCAAACCCAGGGTTTTTCATGGGACCCTTTATTGTAAAACATAATTGTAACCTGTTATAGTAGAGTGATGAAAGAACCACTATCAGATGATGTCCAGTGCAGTCTTATTAAGTCTTTGTGACCTTCACCTTAAGAGCTGAAGTACAAAATGTCTGATTTCTTCAAACATTCAAAGGTGTACGCCATGGTGATGCCAACAGTCTCTCACTGTGTTTTAAAGTCTAATTACATGAAACTGATCAAACCTCAAACATCAGATTAAACGCCAAGGTCAAATTTTACATCTTTACTCCAAGATAGTCACATCAAAGGTTGAGGTCAAATTTTACATTTCCCAGCTGCTAAATATTTTATAATGACATTATAAAATGAAGTTGGTAGAAATCAAACAAAGTATCAACATGACCAAACATCATATAACTAAAACAGCAGATTGAATGAGAATAGGTTTATGAACATTTTAGTGTCATTCTACACTGTAGAAAAACTTCACTATCTGCAAATGAAGTTGTGATATATACTGTATAATTTGTGTGGTTTTGCTTGTCTAGGAGAAATTCAGGGAGCAACATGAGGGTCTCTTACAAGCTAATGAGGATCTAAAGAGAAAGATAAATGCTATCAAGACAGAAAAGGCCAAGCAGGAGCCAGCTATACGATCGGTAAGCTTTTTCTTATTTAACATTTTTGTAATCAGAAAATCAATGTTTGTCATAGTTTAAAATTGATGCATGATGCTATGGAAAGAGAAAATTGAATATAGGACAGTTATTTTATGTTTTCTGGAGTGTAGGTATTGACTAGAAACATTTTTTTTGACAGATTCAAGAAGAATATGAACAACTCCAGACCGACCTACAGGGTAAGATGAAGATCAAAGCTCAGCAGCAGCAACGGATCAGTGAGTTGAGGATCATGATAGCAGAAAAGAAATCACAGTTGGTGAGTGTTGGATCAGATCACTCAATTCAGGTAGTACTATGTCAGAACTAGCTTTAAACCAATTCATTCAAGTGGACATGATGCAAATTGTTAATTTTATCAGTGTTAAATAAGGTCACTTCCTCCAAACGAACCAATATTTGATAGAAGAACCTGTTTCTATGCTGTAGGATTTGATCTAAACGAGCCAATATTTGATAGAAGAGCCTGTTCCTGTGCTGTAAGATTTTATCCAAACGAGCCAATATTTGATAGAAGAGCCTGTTTCTGTGCTGTAAGATTTTATCCAAACGAGCCAATATTTGATAGAAGAGCCTGTTTCTATGCTGTAAGATTTGATCCAAACAAGCCAATATTTAATAGGAGAGCCTGTTACTGTGCTGTAGGATTTGATCCGAATGAGCCAACATTTGATAGAAGAGCATGTTTCTGTGCTGTAAGATTTTATCCAAACGAGCCAATATTTGATAGAAGAGCCTGTTTCTGTGCTGTAAGATTTTATCCAAACGAGCCAATATTTGATAGAAGAGCCTGTTTCTATGCTGTAAGATTTGATCCAAACAAGCCAATATTTAATAGGAGAGCCTGTTACTGTGCTGTAGGATTTGATCCGAATGAGCCAACATTTGATAGAAGAGCATGTTTCTGTGCTGTAAGATTTGATCCAAACTTGCCAATATTTGATAGAAGTGTATGTTTCTGTGCTGTAGGATCAAGTACGTATGATGGCAGCCAAGGCAAAAGAAGATGGAGAAGTTGTATCCAAAAAGATTATCCAGTCTCCAGAGCGTGTGATGGCAGAGGAGGATAAAGCTCGTGAGGGGCTCGCTGTTCTCAAAGTCACTCTGGAGCGCAAGGTTGGGCGTCTCATGGAGCTGCAGCAACAAGTGGAGGGTGTACGAGTGTCAGATAACAACGTCGGAAAGGCCTACAGAATGTTACAGGACGTACAGGTGGACATTGACAGGGAGAAGTAAGTAGGAATGGACTATAGAATTATCAATACCCGAGTATAAATGTTGTACAGGTGGACATTGACAGGGAGAAGTAAGTAGGGATTGACTAAATTATAATCAATACCCAAGTATAATGATGTACTGGTGGACATTGACAGGGAGAAGTAAGTAGGAATGGACTATAGAATTATCAATACCCGAGTATAAATGTTGTACAGGTGGACATTGACAGAGAGAAGTAAGTAGGAATGGACTATAGAATTATCAATACCCGAGTATAAATGTTGTACAGGTGGACATTGACAGGGAGAAGTAAGTAGGAATGGACTATAGAATTATCAATACCCGAGTATAAATGTTGTACAGGTGGACATTGACCGGGAGAAGTAAGTAGGAATGGACTATAGAATTATCAATACCCGGGTATAAATGTTGTACAGGTGGACATTGACCGGGAGAAGTAAGTAGGAATGGACTATAGAATTATCAATACCCGAGTATAAATGTTGTACAGGTGGACATTGACAGGGAGAAGTAAGTAGGGATGGACTATGTAAGGGGGATAACTACAATGGAAAACAGGTAAATTATGCATAACCGGCTTCGCCGGTTATTGAATTTACCCGTTTTCCATTGTAGTTATCCCCAGATAACCTAAACAAAATAGAAAGTTAATCCTTATATTTACAGTATCTTTCTGTGAAATGTTCTTAACTATTTTGTTCATTATAGTCAAATCTTCGGACACAGATTTCATTTAAAAACTAATAAACGTGGGAATGTTTCAATAAATGTAACAGCATGAAATTTGCAAGCTCCGCCTACGTTAATTGTTGGTGACGTCACACAATTGTGTTTCAAACTGTAGGATTTGCATAGCTCCGCCCTCATGAATTGTTGTCGACGTCATAGAAATTTGTCACGTGTTTGACTACAGTTATGCAGTGATAATGATAGTCTGTTGAGTAATGGTTATCGAGTGAATGTCAGTGTAGGCTGTAAATATAGAATTATCAATACCTCTCAAAAACTTTATATATTTATCTGCAGGGGTGGTTTTATCTGCATTGTTCTTTATTGTGACCTGTGAAAGATCACTCCAGGTGATGATAAAGAATAGAAAACAGTTACAACCATGGGAACATTTTGGGTTACGAATTTAGTAACACTGCAGCCTTTATATCACAAGTTGCCCAATATCTCACAAACTGACAGCTCTGTCTTTTAATATTTTTTTTCAGCGAGATCTGTAAAGAAATCCAGAACATCAGTGACAAGATACAGGAGCAAAAAAACCATATGAGTGATTTTTCATCCAAGATAGACCAACTCAACCACCTGGTTTCAAGTCGACAGGAAAAAATGTCAAAATTGAACCTCCAACATCAGCAAAAAATGAGGGCTACCCAGGAAAGCATGCAACAGCTAAGGGAGTGAGTATGATAGGCAATCTGCAGTGAAGATAGAGCTGCATTATTTCACAGAGTTATAAGTTGACAGGACCTGTTGCAATTGCTTGTGGTATAAGTGTGGAAATTTTTATGCCCCCGCCATGAAATGGGGGGGGGGGGCATATAGTGTTACCCATGTCCGTCATGTCGTGTCCTATCCCGTGGTAGTGTAACCAGCTTATTTAATTAACTACCGATCCAACTGCCATCAAACTTTGCATACACAATAAGCATGAAGAACTAATTTCATATGGAGGCATGGGCATTTATGTCTCATAGACATTTCTAGTTTCTTGGTTTTAATTTTTAAGAACCAGTGAACAAATTTATTTCATTCATTGCATTAAGAGTCATCCTTGGGAGAAGACTCAAAGAGTTAATCAGATTGTAATTTTTGATGTCTTCCCCAATTTCAAGGACTTAGACAGTGTTGTCCCTTTGAGAAAGTAAACCAATACTAGATAAATATTCTTTTTTTAGACTTTGATGTTTTTTATCCAAATAATCTTAATGGATGGAAATGTGCATTCACTCCTTAAATGTTTCTATGTGAATTGCTCTTTTTGCAAGCCCCATGGGTCATCCATTTTTCTGTGGTAGGAAGTAAAGATTACTGTACCCCGGTAGTAGTGTATTAGTGAAATATTGGTTTAGGTGAATTTTGTCAAAACACATCCATGTGATATGATAAACACAAGGAGGAACAAAATTCCAGATTGATATAACGTATCACTATCACGTAGTAAAAGGTGATAGGTCTATTTTTTTTATCTGTTTGTTAGCCCACCATCATCAGATGATAGGCTATTCAAATCACCCTGCGTCCAGTGTCCATCCTAAAACAATTTTTTGTTATCATTTTTTATTGAAAAACAAAACTCCTAACAAGAGACCTTCTTTCAACTATGATTAATTTTCAAGAGAAAGTCATAGAGTAAGATTAAATACATATTAAATGAAAGTTAAAAAAGAAGGGAAAAGATCCAACTTTCTAAGAATGAATGAAAAATCATCAATGGTGGGCACCAAGATCCCTCAGGGATCTTTTGTTTAGTATGTGATGGATGTCTAACATCTTGCATTCAATTCATTACAATTTTTTTTGTCATAGAGAAAAAGAATTTCATGAGAAAAAGAACAGTGATGACGAAAAGAAGAAGAATTCGGTTGTTCATGACAAACAGAGGCTACAACAAGAGCTGAGGAAGGAGAAACAGTTACTGGAGGACAAAATCAACTTGGCCCAGACTGCTTACCAGGAGATGATGCATACGGTGGGTGTACTTGTAACTGTAATTAGCACAAAACCACTCATACATATCAGTACAATGGACTGTGTTATTCTCATTTGTTCAGGGCACATATAATCAATTTCTTAACTACAAAATATCTAGTTTAGCTCAGCTGCCAATTATTATTTGGAATACAATCAACTCTCCTTTATCAGCTTGATCGTTCTATCAGAACAAAGATATGTTCCTTAAAATATAGAGTACAATGCAATGGAAATCAGAATTTTTAATGTTGAAAAATCTTGAAATATGAGAATATGCAAACTTTTTTATTCCAATATTTAACTTTCAATATAGTAATTTAACACTCAAGTGCATATAATTTGTTTTGTTTAAGTAGTTTACTTACATAATACTTGTATATAGAATGCAATGCTCTCAGATATCAATACAAACAGTCATATTAGTGATCCAGCTTTCTTTCAAGTGATCAAGGTCAGTGCCATATCAAAATTAAGGTGACTTTTGAAATTGAAACTTTTTAAAATAGAAATGTTTGTATTTGTCTTGAACAGGTTGATGATTATCATGCTGCGATAGGAAAAGGCTGGGAATCACTGAAGCAGGAAATGGTCCCTGAGTCTTGATGTCTGACCAGACTGTCACCTGTAAGGTGAAATGTATAAAGAGGCGATGTGAGCAGAGCAGTTTTCTTTGGTCATCCGGAGAATTGTGAACTTTGACGGTTTTTATCTATTTCGCCATCATTGTTAAATTTTTATGAGATATGCAGTGGGCTATATTTTCAAGTGAACTGGAGAAACTAACATTCAATAATGTCTTCAACAATTTGTAAGTGCAATATCATTCAACAATATAGTCTGCAACAGACTACGGAAGAATGAAATGACAGACAGTAGGTAAAAACCCAGGAATATTCCACTTGTATCCTGTACGTAAGTTAACAAACTGTCCTAAGTTAACCTTTAATATGCACATTAATTGGAAGTGTTACTATTAAAGTATACTGCAATGAGACACCTCATCTTACAGAGATAGTTTCGTTTTGCCTTTAAAACTGTTCTCTATTAATTATTTTTCTCATTTCTCCTGCACTGTCTCTATTCCCTGACATAATTTAAAATACTTTCCCTTGTAACTTAAATATTGGTCTCTAACCTGTTTATATTTTATTTACTGTCCTTAAACAACAGTTACTGATACAAGACACTTCTTACAAACCTTTCCACATAACCAGAACAGAAACACTACAAGCACACTTACAGACCCTAGCTGTATATAAGCGATACAATATAAACACTACAATAACATGTGCTTACTGGAATACAGTACATGCGTATATTCAATCTCTACTCTACCTCAGACAAGTGTCTTGTATATGTATACCCCATACACAGTAATATTGCTAAGGTCTGGGGACAAATAACAGTATGTTGAAGACATACCAGATGAAAATTGGTAATTTCATTCTATTTCACTGTACATGAACAATGTTACCCAAATCTTTGTTTAATAGCAATATGTCTTGTTTATGAGTTACTAAGGCTACTGGTATATATTACTACTATGGTTTAGATTTACTGATATTTGTCATGCCTGTATCAGTTTGGATTTAAGGATGTAGGTATCTTTATGAACACAAATTGATTTTCTTTTTCCCTCCAATCCTCTCTTTCTCCATGTATACCGTTATATACAAAAAAAAAAAAAATGTATATAATGTCTAGAGTATCATATAAGACAAATGTATTAAGTATCTTAAAATTTGTACATGTAAAATAAATCCTTTTAAATAAATCTGCTTCGTTGTTGTCATAATGCTACATTATATGTCACTTAAGCAATGAATGTTTTAGCAAATGTTGTTACAGTCCTATAACACACATTGCTATTGATGACAAATTAAATAAAGCCTGGTATGGCTTTTATGTAAGTTTGTCAGCAATAGCAATGTGTGTTATAGGACTTTAACAATATTTGCTAAAATGTTCATTACTTATATTTACATTTTGATAGAATAATTGTGCTTATTTAGTTTTTTCGGACCAATTTTTAACAACAAATCTAGTGGAGACAACAATGAAATTGATGAGGTCACAATAGAGAATGATGACGTCACAATGCCAACTGCTGTTATAGTCTGAGGCACTGGGTGTTGCAGGCATATGGCAGCAACTGCCTCTTTGCATTGTGTCAATGTAAATGTAAATATATTGTAATAATGCTACATTGTATATCATATGGTAATGATGCTACATTGTATATCATATGGTAATAATGCTACGTATACATTGTATATCATATGGTAATAATGCTACATATACATTGTATATTATATGGTAATAATGCTACGTATACAAAATGTACATTGTATATCATATGATAATAATGCTACGTACACATTGTATATCATATGGTAATAATGCTACGTACACATTGTATATCATATGGTTATAATGCTACGTATACATTGTATATATATGCTGCATATAGGCCTAGAACGTGTGATTGAGGTTGAGGGATAGAATAAGCAAAATGCCAGAAACTTTTAACCACTTGGTCGGGTGGTGCAGTGGATAGTGCACTTGCCTTTCACCAAGGATGTGAAAAGGTATGGGGGTCACCTGCCCGACCACGTTGGTTTTCTCCGGGTGCTCCGGTTTCCTCTCACAATAAGACCCCTTATTGGAAAACTTGTTTCATAACTTGTAAAATAAATAAAGTTTATATATAACCACTTGGCCACCACTGTCCCTTTGTAGAAAATGTAGCTTTAGATATGATCTAAGTTGGTCTGACTTTTCTATTTTGTGACAATTGAAAATGTTTACTTGACCTGTGATTTATAGACAAAGTAACATGACTTGCACAAAAATCAACTCAAAAACAGGTCAGTTCATTTATGCATTTGTTTATTGTATATAATAGATTAATATTGAAATATAACAGGATTTCGTTACCATGGACACAGACTTTATCTTTTGCCAGCACCAAGACATTTCATATTTGAGATCCCTAACACATTTCAACTAGTTTGAAACTAGATGGCTGTTTATCATAATCATGTCATTCCAAGGTATGCAAAATAAAAAATTTCAAGAGTTGTGAATAAATAATACCCTTCCGAATTCTAGGTGGATGCTCAACGTTGAACCAATTGAGCTATCTGGTCACGGACAATTGACCCAGTTCAGAGATTATACCATGGAGATCACACAGATTATGACAAAGTATGATATACATTATGTATTTATCACAGACTAATGTATATAAAAGTCTTGTCAAACTGTTACCTAGGACAGAAAATCATGTCTAAATAACACAAAATAACTTACAAAGTCTTAACACTATACAGGAGTACATGTAGAAGGTATACACTGCCATCCGAAAGTTTCTATACACACTCTATTACAAATTAACCATTTAGCATGCCAACACATATGAAAACAAGTGTTTCAATTTCCTAAATAGAGATAGTCCATGTGTCAGTAATAATTGCATATTATTTCAAAAATACCAAAGCCCTGGGAGGGTCAAAGTATATGTTTGATTAAAAAATGAATCAAATTTTTTTTTCACATTTCCACAATTAAATGGCATTAATACAATGATCCACGGTCAAAAATATAAAGGAAGAAAAGCATTTTTAAAATGAATGCATAAAAACATGAACTTGGAAAGAATCCAAACCCAAATACATGTACTGTTGAAAATAACTAAAATGCAAATAAAATCATCCTAAGAAGTTATGACATGAGAAAATTGGAGATTTGCTTCGCTGAATTTTAAAGTATTTTGTGTAAGAAGGGTAACATAACTTTTGGATGTCAGTGTATATGTCACAGACTAACTGTAAATGGATCTTCTATTACATACCTGGTAGTGTAGGTACCCCTGTATAAATCTTCTATGAAGTTATAAATAGTTTCCTAGTGTTCAAACAGTCAGACCCAGATTGAATTCAGAGAGACATATGAACAGGTACTTGGTAAAATATGGACCGTCCTACCACACTGAGGTATTAACCTTACTTCACAGATTCTATAATACCACAGATATCACCAGTACTGATATTGATACCCAATTCTGTTTGCAGTTTTCAATAAAAGCAAGGTGATGGGGTTAATGGTCTTGAAAAGGAATTTAACTTGTACTGGTGTAAATTCTACAGATATCCCCACAACAACAATGGCATTTCCTGTCACCGGACCCCAGTATCATTATAGTTGCGTATTTTAGGTTTCCGTAAGTTTTTAACAGCACCTTTCTTGCCAGCAGCTCTTTCTGTTAATTTAGAGTCAGATTTACTTCTCATTTCCATATTAGGTTTTCTCCCTTTTAGAAACAGCTCTCCAGAAGTATCCAGACTTTGGTTAGCATTATTGGTCGGGTATTCACCTGTAATAAACAAGAAACAACAGCCATGAAAGAATACATATTTTTTACAAAGATACAAACAGTAATGGGAAGAGCTTGGGACAAAGCAGCCAATCCGAAATGAGATGTGTAAACTTTGCCACATATTTCAAAATAAGAATTCATCTATCAATCAGAATTTAATAGTGACATGACAACATTCGTTTCGTAAAAGAGATCCTGCGAACGTACCATTTTTGTCCAGGTAATGAGGTGTGAATGGACTCGCACTTGGTCTCTCCTCCATCATCTTCCAGATTTCCTGGAGAGATTCGCCACCAACAGAAGACATGCTCATTAGGAACTGTTCACGTGTCTGAGAAGTATTTCCTTGATAGGATGGTGCCCTGGAAGACTCTGTGAGTTCAGACCTCCGTGAGTCTATTGTATCATGACTAGTTCGTACATCTATTATATCATCAGTCTCTGCAAAGTCTGGTAGGAAAAATTAACAAGTTAGTCACAAATTTACTGAATTGAAAAGGTCTACCTGGTATAATTTCAATAGTTCAATCATAGCTTGACAAATTTAAGGGGCAAGATGGTGTTGTAATGTTTTGACACTTTTATCACGCATATTCTTTATGGTGTAGAAGTGTTTCATGACTATCTCAGCGATTCATCAGTCCAGTAAGTTTGGTAGGAAAGCAAAGCAAGTAATTAATCACAAACTAACTATTAAAATGAGTCTTGTGACCTTATCTTTATTCAAATGGCACAATGAAAATTTAAATGGTACAAATATGAGTACATTGTATTGCGTTTTATGTTAATGACATGGTTATTTGCATCGTCGGAAACCTACGGCTGATCTTGCTCACGAAAAAGCGAGATCAGCCGTGGGTTTAATTAGGATAATGGATTATTTGAAGATTTATGTTTTCTTGAAAACTCTCTTAATAGTTGCAATTTGTTAGTCAAGCCACTTTCATTTCCAAGCAAAGTGGCAAAGCGGATTACTGGACCATGATATTTTTGTTATCTCCCTTGATTATCTCGCATCCATCCTCGATATCCAGAGGTTACGATCACCTAAGCTCTCTTCACCCCTGGAATATGTCATGGCAAAACTGAAGGCACTATCAGGTAAAAACAACTAACCAATCGCTAGGCTGCATGCCTGTCCTTTGAAGATTACAATTTAGGAGTTGCAACCCTCTTCAAAGCCAAGTCAAGTTTTACCGTAATTTGACCACGAGATTATTTTGATGTACATCAAAAGGTAAAACCAGTCTTCTGGTCTCATCAACAAAGTGGCACAAACAAAGCCTTCAGTTTTGACATGACATATTCCAGGGATGTAGAGAGCATATGTGAGCGTAATCCCTGGATATTGAGGATGTCACACATCAGGCAAGCTTAACAAAAACATATGAAATAATTATAGCTGCCCTACAGTTCATTTTTTTGGTCCGATGATTTTGCATAGTAATTATTCCACAAAACTGTTGGCTTGAGCTTCAGTTTGTGTCAACTGGACCAATTAATGATCAAATTAACATAATAATTGTTAGGGTGACTGGATAGCTTGGTAGTGGGGCTATAGAGGACCAGACTACTGTAAACGTACATATTTTCGCGATAATCTTATTTTAGTGCTTTTCGCGTTGAAAGTTTTGCGCTAAAATATGATTACGCTAATTGGAGTTTTAATATACTGCTTATATAGTTATTTTCACTGATGCGCGAATTTATCATTGCGCTAATATGACAAACAGTAAAAATGCGCTAAAATTTGATTGCGCCAAATTAAGTACGTTTACAGTAACTGGAGTTGTCTTTAGATACCTATAGACTTTTTGAGGATGGAAGGTGGTCTCTCTTCAATTTCGGAATCAAAATCTCTCTCCTCACGCCTCGTTGGTGGAAACTTCTGTGCATATTGTAGTTGCTGGAAAACAAAGCAGTATGGTGTAAAATAGGGAGAGCTTTAATAACTTCAAACAAACATAAAAACTGAAACAGCAGAGTGTTAAAACAATTTTACAACATACAGTACAGAACATACCTGTCTGGTAAGCTGATACTGTAGTCTTTCTAGCTGACCAAGTCTACTGAGCATCTCCTGAGACATGACATTCTGGCTGTCACGGGAGGCAACTGGTTTTGGAGGACCATGAGAAGGGTTAACACCTATCCAAACAGGAATTTACATCTTGTGTTAAACACCCAGCAGTTCTTACTGATTTTATCATTGTTCATGATTTCTTTAATATTATGAATGCTTGTATTTTGGTATGCCTTTTCAAAAATGGACTGTCAACTTATTTTTGTGAATCATGTTTTCATTATCGGTATTTGTCTTTCTGTTCTACAGTCACAGTAGGAGTGATATGTTCATCAAATGAGATCAGCACCTATATAAACTTGGTGTTCACCTGTATATATGCATGCTTTTACTTATAAATGGATATAGCATGTTTCATGAAACTGTAATGTGAAGTGAAAGTACAAGCTTAGTCTGTTTTGCAAAAGTTAATCGCTAAGAACTAGGTGTGACTTGGAAAACGTGAAAGTCAGGAGCTCGAATAAATTTGGTTAACATTATCTCGATGATTAGTGACATCGTCTCATTGTCTTACCTGCTTTCTTCAGGTCTGCTCTCAGCCGATTACCCATTTCAATGAGCTGTTGTTTCTCCTTTGCTAACTGAGCGATGTGTTTTGCTGCAATCTTCAGCTTTGTCTGTAGCTCCACCGTGGAATTCTTGGTTGGACCATTCAAGCTGAGATCCACAGACCCTTCTGGTACTGGGGCTTGCTGTCTCAACCGTGAGATCTCGTCTTCCAGCTGCTGAATCATCAACTCCTGCAGAAAATGTCAAGAGTGAAAAGTAAGCTTGTCAGCAAAACCCCCATACATCAATACTGATTTGTTAATTTTGTGACTACCTTTATGCTCCAGATATCATATATTTTACATATGCCATACATATAGTCATAGAAGATCTTACACATGTGTCAATGAACCCAGTTATACGGAATTGATTTAATGAAAAATTCTATATTACATTGACACTCTTGTAAGATTCTATTAATACACAAAACAAGGCAAATTTCCACTTTCAGCGGTTCAATTTTCAATATGGAGACAATCATATGATGTCATTATAATAAGTCTTCATAAATTTGACATCACAATAGTGTTATATGTATAACATGTGTAATACAATACTTATGACATGGCCGTATTACATGATTGAACGGACCAGTTATGCGATAAATAAGTACCGTAAGTTATATATGAATTCATATTGGTCCAATTAAATACTTAGTAGCTGTTTTTGGTATAAAGATATTTCATGGATTTTATACATACCAACATTTATAACTCAAAACTTAAAAAATTGGCATGGCGTAACATCCAAAATATGCCCATAAATGTGGTTTTGATTTTCTTACACTTGTTTCTTTCTGATGCCATTCACAATGTACTTCCTGACAAACACACGTACCTGTGCTCCAAAATTTACAGTTGGTCTCTTGTCAGCCATGTCAAGTTTCAGAGCTGAAATCTAAAAAGTTTTCAAATTAACTCTAATACAAGTGATTGTTTTTATCTCGGATAAAGATGTAAACTGTACGATGTTTCTTGTGAGTACAGTGGAACCTCACTATGTTGAAGTTGGCAGGGCCGTGAGAAAACTTCCAGCTATCTGTGTACTTGAGTTAAGCTAGTTAAAATGTTTGTTATAAAGTTAGACCAGTGCCCATGATATGCTTCAAATTAAACTGTTTTTCCCCTCAAGTTATACGAGTTCGAGATAACAAGAATCAACTGTATAATTCGAGAAATTCCATAATTCCTTCTATATATTGGGAGGTATAATAACTTAAATTCCATAATTCCTTCTATATATTGGGAGGTATAATAACTTAAATTCCATAATTCCTTCTATATATTGGGAGGTATAATAACTTATATGTTAAGGATTTTTTGTTTTTGTCTTGGGTTTACTTCAGGCTTTATATGCCTTGTATCTTTTCCAGACTTTTTTTATCTTTGTGTATTTCAGGCTTATTTTCCATACACCTACCTCCTGACGCAGTCCTGTAACCTCCATGTTTCTTTCCAGGTTGCTACGGTAATACTCATCGCTTTCTTTTCTGGATTCAGCGAGCTGCATCTCAAGGTCTGACACTCTTTGTCTCATGCTTGTAATCTCTGCCTGGCTCCGCCTCTCTCTAGCACTCAGATCATACCTCAGCTGATCTACTTCAACCTGCTTCTGGCGTGGCTGTGGGAATATACTAGACAAGATTAGGTACTGGGAAATATGTACTTGTTATAAGGGAGTCACATAGACAAGATCAGGTATACATGTATAGCCTGATATAATTGGCTGATATAGCAACTGCATCAGGTATACATTCAAGGACTATGTCCCTGCAGTGATCAATTTACAATTTATTTTCATGGGTCCTTTTAGTACATATTGCTAAAACCAATGGGTCCCACAATGTTAAATTGAAGTATTTCCAGAATTTCTATGAGTCCCAGCATAATTTTAAGAGTATATGACTCGGGACTCGCACATAGATTGATCACTGCCCTGAACTTTGAAATTCAGGGGGTGACAGTGTCAACAGCAAATATTCAAAGCATATGAGGGCTATCAAACAACAGAGATTGCTTCTCAAAAATCTTGCTTTTAACTAGTGTAATGTGGCCAAAAAGCAATACTTTGCTTCTCTGATAATTCTTTTAATGTAGAAAGTTAATAATGGACAGACAGACATTGTTCCATCTCATAAACTCGGAAGCAGGTGAGTTGAGATTTGATTTCGCTCCTACTGTTTACCATTGTTTACCTCTTTAGACAGCTGTTCCGTAGCCTTCTCCAGGTGTTGTATCCTGGCCTGCTGCTTCTTTACCTGGGCACACAGCTCCACTTTTTCTGACCTTAATGCACCTAAATGGGAGAACGAATGGTATTTTCATCTGATAATGATGAATCACATATTTTCATATAACCTACTGTAATTTAATAATAATCTCTGAGGTCGAAATTAGGATGGAGTAAGAGACTTGGATTATTAAAATATAAGTCTAACCTGATAACTGAAACATTGCTTCAGTAAAACTATAACAACACTCTAGACTGCTATATTCAGATAAATCATTACATTAAGTAAATACAGTAAACTCCACTTAATGTCACGTTGGTTAATATCACTTTTCGGTTATTATCACGTTTTCTTCATGCACCGTTTTTCCTGCTATATAATCTATGTAATGCCATTCTTTTAATATCACTTGTTTCCAGGTGGATTTCGGTTAATATCACTTTTTTTGGCCACTGTCACACAAAAATTACAGGTAAATGTTAGAAATAATTTCATATAAATGCCCCGGGGACTCGAGTTTCACACCTGAAATCGCTATGTAAACAACGCCGTGGTCAGCTTCGTCTTTTTCACACCTACCTGATCACTGCCGTACTAGTCGAACAATAGATTGACTTGGCATACCGGAGCAAAGATTACACCTTTGGGTGAGGGAACCCATACTTTTGTAATCTTATATAACGCCATGTGTGATTTAATGAGTTCCTAACACGAGTTCCATTTTTCATTTCAGCTCGTCTTAGATCGAATTCACGTTGTCGTGAAGAAGGCTTACAAGTGGATGGTCTTCCGTAAACATGACGAAATATTTATTGAAATTAAAATAAAAAGTGTCTTTTAAACAATAAGTGTCCAATTAGTTAATTTAAGCTAATGTTCAAGTAAAATGCAGAGATATCGTCTTTGTTATGATTTTTAAATAGCCAAAGTACGACTCCGACATGCCGTGATTCTAGGCAGGCTGGTGAATAAATATAAGTGCCGAGACTAAATCTTATCGCGTGGTTGTTTTATTTGCATAGAGGTCATCCAATGAAACGTCACGTTTCAAAGGTAAAAGTTCATTTCGCGGTAGCGCTATACAACCGACAAACTCTGTGAACACGATGTCGCACTTGCAGCGAATATCTAAAGAAATTAAACAAACAACAGATTTCACAAGCGAAAAACCAGTATACATATCAAGATAACGGTAAATATTTACGGAGTGTCATGATTTCAAAACACGAATTTGATGCAGAATACCAGCCACTTGTATGCCTAACGTTACATCATTACAGTAGGCCTATAGGCCTAGCTACTGCAGTAAACAATCGTAGTACGTTTCGTCCCTGGTTTCGTGTGAAGCTAGCCTACTGATAATATTACGTACGAACAATATATATGAAAATAAGTGCATTCCAGAATAAAACCAAAGATTATACAGTCACTGGAGTGAAAAAAACATTGTTAGTGATAAAATATCTTTATTCAACAATCTTCTCTGATGAGTCACAGCACTACGACATTTAACCAAGTCCACTTCCGGTTTTGAGGGCTGAAAAATGTCAGAAAATACGTTTTCTTTTAATATCATGTTCCGGTTAATATCACGTTTTCCCCGGACAAATGAGAAGTGATATTAAGCGGAGTCTACTGTATAGACAAACCGAGAGGTATAGATGACAGATTATTGCGAGTGATAAACTCTAAAGTGGATTCTGGAAATGGATGGATAAACTTACATATGAAATTTAAGAATAGCCTATATTTGTACGTGTATAATGCTGAAAACATTAAGAGGTCTGTTTTACTGTAATCCCAGTACAGATCGATACCAGCAACTTTGGTGACATAGCAATATACACTGTAAGTTTCATTTTGTTTAGAAGTGTTGAATTCAGCAATTGCAGTATGAAACCACAATTATATTTATGCATACCGTATTCCCATTACATGTATTAGCACCCAGGGTGCCTAAAAATCTATTTCAATATTTAATAGCATAACAAAACTAAGATCTTGACGGAAATGTTTTTATAAAGTCAGTATCTTGACGGAAATGTTTTTATAAAGTCAGTATCTTGACGGAAATGTTTTTATAAAGTCAGTAAGTACGGTGTATTGTGACCAGAATGGGTAATGCTCATGTTGCACTACATTATTGTCATCAATTCAGGACAATTTGTAAACATATTACCAATATTTGTCAATTTTTAATCTTGAAAACATGCGCACAGTGAGGTTTACAGTACCATTAAAAAGAATAATTCAGTTGTGTCACGATTAGTAGGGGCGCATATATAATTTCAATACCTCTGAAGAAGGGGGAGGGGTGTTAATTACGGTGAATACGTTAACTGATTTTACCAATGTTTTCATTCAGAGAGGTGATGTGGTGCCGGAGTGTGGGGTTGTCTTTCACTTCAGCCATGACTTCCTGTTCGGAAGCAGAAGAGGATGATACAGGTATTTTTCCATATCGCTTTCCTTCTTCCACAAGACTTTCAAGATCTCTTGTTTTCTTCCTCAAAGAACGTACTTCCTTTTGAAGATTTTCAACATAATCTGAAACAAATATTTCCATGTCTACTGTAATGAGATCCTTCCTTACACCCTAGGCGCTAAGATTTGGCCTGGAACCATTCAATTACTTATACCATTAATTACAGTTAACCAGATGGACAACAATGTGACCATTTATAGTGCAATGTGATGCTGAAGAAAAATGTACAATAAGATTTATGAGTGATATACTACCTCAAAACTTTGTAATCAAGAGAAAGCAATAGAGAAATCAGTGGAGGCCTCTACTTATCACATTGACATATACCAGGAATACATGTACTAGGCATAAAGGGAGTTCATTTGATGGATAATTTCCATTATATTTTTTACTACAATGAAGGTCAGGTGTATACCGACCCTGCTCTTTGCTATGGGAATGTCCTGCAGGCTCCATGTCTCTCTCTGGAGCAGGTAGCTCCTGACCCAGGTTTTCCATCTGCATCCTCATCTCCTTGATAACTGACTTGAGACTTTCGTTCTGTTTCTGCAGACTTTCAACATCTTCTGAATTGACTGTCAACCATAATTTCTCCATATCCACCTTAGGAAAGTTGACAATGTAAAAGTCAGGTTCACCACACATAAAGGACACAGAGCTTCAATGAAACCTTTTTTTTAATATTTTGAATTGTATGTTCTCAAATTTCAGTTTGAAACACTCACAGTTTGAATTTTGGGCTATCTACCTTTAGTTTCAGTCAAATTAAGCATTTCAAATCTATGTCAAAAGTGTTTACCTATATACAATGTATCCCATTAGTTATTATAAACCTAAAAATGATAGCTTTGCAACTAAAGATGAGTTTGAATTATTCTTTGTTAAAAAACATTTATCAAATATTTAAAATTATATTTTATACACAGTATTTTTACTGTAAAATAATATTGAAATTCATTTAATTCATAAAAGTTCATTCTAGAACCAGGATAATCATTTGTTTAAGCCTATGAAGGAGTACATTGCTGTGTGAGTTTGGTTTTAAATGTGCCAGACAGACTCAAGACGATAGAATCATCCCTTCTTGAGATATATTATAGGGTTGAGAGAAAACACTGTCCAGGACTCACATTGTTGTTTTTCTCCACAGCAATGCCGTGTTTCCTGAGTGTGGCTAAGGCCTGTTCTCTGTCATGGTAAAGCGTCCTTATCAAGGTCTCTCTGTGCTGGAGTTCTCGCTCCTTCTCCTTCACTGTTGCCAACGCCTAAAACATAATCTGATTTGTTAACAGTGTGTTCCAATACCATCATTATATAATGACTAGTTGACCCCCGACTTACGCCGGTATTCACTTCCAAATCCATTGCCACTACACAAGCTTTATCAACAATTCATTAAGAAGTCACATGGCTAGGAATGCTGTAGGACTTTAAAAAGTTATCTTTATTTGCAGTCAGTGAAACAGAAATAGACTGCACACACCTCATTATCTACAGGATAGCGTTAATTAATACAAGAATTCCACAGAAGTGGATTTGTCACTAGTGTGGCCACAGTAGAACGATAATAACAAGACATCTCATACGAAGTAAATTTCACAACAAACAATATAGATTATGGCTTATTATGATGCAGATTTCAAAATGTAATTGTTTGGTAGTTTACACTTCTATGAGGAAGTGAATGTTGGTTTCTATTTATACTAAGTGACCTTGATTTTCGACCTAAACAGCAAGCCCATGCAAAGAAAGGAAGCGCTGTATGAAGTTTGAGTTTGATAGGCCCAAGGGAAATGAATTTATCAAATTGAACGGAAACCTGATTTTCTATTCATAGTAACATTGTTAAAGTGACTTTAACCTTTGACGTTCAAACCTGAAGACAAACAATTACTTTCAGTGATACCTAATTAAAGCACAAGTTTGAGTGTTATTAGGCCCAGGCCAAGAGACACCAACAAAGTGATCCCTGTATGTCAACTTTTCAGAATGCAAAATAAAAGTGTTACCTATCAAATATGAAAAACAATTCTGTACATGATAACAGGAAAGTAGTATTTATATAAATATTAAATCAGTCTGTAGACAATATCTACACATCCTTACAACATTCAGTACTCACCTCATCCCTGCCACGTGTCAGCTTCTTTACGAAGTCCTCTGACTTTTCGTACTGCTGTCTTTCTAGATCCTCGAAGCGCCTCTGCCAGTCGAGTTCCAGTTGAGCCTTACTTCTCTCCAAGCTGTTCTCTCGCTCTACAGCCAGACTCAACTCCTTTTTGTACCTACCAACATCAAAACTTCAATGAAGTATTCATTAACACGTGGTTAAGTTTGTTAACCCTTTTCATCTGTCTGTTACTTTAATAGACTACCATGCATTAATCTGGATGGTTATAGAAAAGGGTTAATTATGTTTGAAAAACTCTCATCAGATAAAAAAAAATTAGCGAGGCTTTCAACAGAACCACAATTCATAGCCACAGCCTATGGAAATACTTCCAAACACAGATCACTTTGAACAATCATAAACATTTTCATCTCTTAGAGTAATGGTTTCTTTCAATACTGATCATTCATTTTTTCCTTGTTCAGTTGTACACTGTAATAATTTGAGTCAACATGCCTCTCAATATCTTCCTTCCTCTGCTGAAGGTCAGCTTTTAATTTGATCTCGTTCTCCCTGAGTGCCTCCAACTCTAGGTCCTTATTGACCTGACTGCGAGACATGTTTGTAACATGCTTGTCCCACTTCTCCTTCACCTCACACAGCTCATCCTGTAACCTGCAACATCACACAACTAATGGTAACATTTTCATAACCACAACATGTTTATACAAGAAATAGCTTGATATCTTCCTTAATTGTTCAAAGCAAGTTTTATAAATACACTCCTATAGAGCTGGTGACTGATAAATAAACCATTGGTGTCAGCTATATCAATGCAAGGAGAGAGAAACTGAAATGCATGAATTTGTAGGTGAGATAAACACAACGAAATAAAACAGAGATTTATTGAATTTCAAATTGAGTATTAGAGTAGACATAGACAGTAGGATATAAGTGTAAGTTATGTAAGAACCATAAGAGTCTGTACACTGATGGTTTCACTACCATATACTGTAAACATACATATTATCACAGCCATCTAATTATTTTATCACTTTTGCGTCAAACATATTGCTCTAAAATATGATTGCGCTAATTTGAGTTTAATACTCTGCTTATATAGTAATTATCATGAATGCGAGAAATTATCATTGCCTATGATAAAATCTGACAATGCACTAAAATTTGATTGCGCCAACGTAAGTATGCTTACAGTAATGAAAGACAAAGGAAAGTTATGCTGTATCTGGTCAAAAAGACAAACAAGCCTACTTTTGTGTGTGTAGATCCTTCTCCTTCTCCAAGTCTTGTCTGGCCCACTGAAGTTTGCGTATCTCCACTTGGTTGTCTTCAATGGTAGACTGTAGCTCCTTGATCTTGGTGGATAATGATTGTTCCCTGTCTGCATACCCTTCTTTAACCTTGGCCAGGGCAGATTCTTTCTCGCGTCCATATCTGTCCATCTCACTGTGTCTGGGTAATATAAAACCATACAATATATATCTTACTACATAAGATCTGATGACTTTGTCTGGGTATTATAGAACAAACTTATTCATAACATTTCACTGTGTCTGGACTGGGTAACAAACAACTGTACATATACATAACATCTCACTGTGTCTGGACTGGGTAACAAACAACTGTACATATACATAACATCTCACTGTCTGGACTGGATAACAAACAACTGTACATATACATAATATCTCACTGTCTGGACTGGATAACAAACAACTGTACATATACATAATATCTCACTGTCTGGACTGGATAACAAACAACTGTGCATATACATAACATCTCACTGTCTGGACTGGGTAACAAACAACTGTACATATACATAACATCTCACTGTCTGGACTGGGTAACAAACAACTGTACATATACATAACATCTCACTGTCTGGACTGGATAACAAACAACTGTACATATACATAACATCTCACTCTCTGGACTGGGTAAGAAACAACTGTACATACACACAACATCTCACTGTGTCTGGACTGGGTAACAAACAGCTGTACATATACATAACATCTCACTGTCTGGACTGGATAACAAACAACTGTACATATACATAACATCTCACTGTCTGGACTGGATAACAAACAACTGTACATATACATAACATCTCACTGTCTGGACTGGGTAAGAAACAACTGTACATACACACAACATCTCACTGTCTGGACTGGGTAAGAAACAACTGTACATACACACAACATCTCACTGTGTCTGGACTGGATAACAAACAACTGTGCATATATATAACATCTCACTGTGTCTGGACTGGGTAACAAACAACTGTACATATACATAACATCTCACTGTCTGGACTGGGTAACAAACAACTGTACATATACATAACATCTCACTGTCTGGACTGGATAACAAACAACTGTACATATACATAACATCTCACTGTCTGGACTGGGTAAGAAACAACTGTACATACACACAACATCTCACTGTGTCTGGACTGGGTAACAAACAGCTGTACATATACATAACATCTCACTGTCTGGACTGGATAACAAACAACTGTACATATACATAACATCTCACTGTCTGGACTGGATAACAAACAACTGTACATATACATAACATCTCACTGTCTGGACTGGGTAAGAAACAACTGTACATACACACAACATCTCACTGTGTCTGGACTGGGTAACAAACAGCTGTACATATACATAACATCTCACTGTCTGGACTGGATAACAAACAACTGTACATATTCATAACATATCACTGTGTCTGGACTGGACTGGGTAACAAACAACTGTACATACACACAACATCTCACTGTGTCTGGACTTGATAACAAACAATTGTACATATAGAAATGTATAACATCTCACTGTAACTTGGCAGCAAACAAAATCCTTAGTTTTTGGCCTCATGAAGTCATATCTTGTTATAAGATAAAACGTGTATGGTTCTTGACATACCTAGGATGAGAGAAAGTTGCTTAATTAAATGGAGGCACTTTAGCATATCTACCTTTATATGTACTTTAACATGATTTAAATAAAGGACAAATCCACTGCTTACTTTCTCTGAAAGTCTTCTTTCATTCTATTCATGGACACCTCTGACTGTTCCAACTGTTTCTCAAGGTCAGATATCCTGAAACAATCAGAACAATTATAATTTTTTTAACTTTGTTTGCAGCCATATAAAATAAATAAAAACTTATACAGATTGCATTATTTACATCCCATCAGCATTTCTAGAAGCATGCATGAACAATTCCTAATATATTTCTTGGTATAGCATCTGTACCTTTAAGATGTAGCCAGCTCGCAGGCCTTCCTGATGAGTGTTATTATGATGACATTATGACAGTTTACAAGCATATGGTAACAGTATATACATGCTTTCTATTGATTACACAGTATAGTTAAAGCATATTAGTTTCATGAATCTATCCTGCAAAATGATTTGCATACAGTTTCTTTAATAGGATGGTTAAAGGAACAGGCTATAAACCTTTACTTTATGTATGTCAACACTTAAAAAAATACATACTAAATAGTGACCAGTATCTGATAACTTGAGCTCTGCCAGTATACTTGGCCATTTTTTATTTAAGCGTTTGAACTGGTCAGACCAAAGTTGTTCGGTTATATTATACCGGTAATCTGATGCTGCTTTCAGGCGAGCCTTGAGCAAGACTTGCAGGGCCTGTGTGAACATTTGCAGGTCCGCCAGGTTTTTCACTGAAAACGTTACTTTTAAAAGCAGACAAAATGGCTGTTCCTAATAAAAGAAAATGGCCCTGTTCTTTTCTTTAAGAATTATCTCCCTTCTTACAAATTTTACCTTGCATCCTTCATAGCCGACAGATCGGCCAGTTCCCAGTCTTTTTCCTTGAGAGCTTTCTCCAGCTGTCTGTGATTCTTCTCTACCTCACTATAATCCTGGGCATTCCTGTCTTGTGCAGCCTTCATTATCTCCATCTCCTTACCCAGCAGCTTAGCCTGGTAATAAAAACTAACAATATTCATCTCCTTAACCAGCAGCTTAACCTGGTAAAATAAACACAGTTCTCATTTCCTTACACTTAGCTTTGTAATACAATGTTCTCATCTCCTTACAGTAATGTATATTTGTAATACAATGTTCTCATCTCTTTACAGTAATTTAGCTTGTAATACAATATTTCTATCTCCTTACAGTAACTTAGCTTTGTAATAAAATGTTCTCACCTCCTTATATTAATTTAAGAATTTATATGTTACCTTAAGTTCATACTCCAGAACTTTTGTGCTCATTTCATCTGTTTGTAGACGAAACTCATGTTCTCTTCTCTTCATAGCATCCTCAAATTCTAAAAGCAAATGATCGAAGATTGAAAAATACCACAATTTAAGAATTTAAGGATGTACACCTCTGAGAAGCCAAAATTTTCCTGTATCAAACTTTTTTTCTAATATACATTTTTGGATAAGGTAGTTCAAGGCATGCCAGAAAATGCAAAAAAAATGATATATGTCAGTGTGCTCGTTTTTGTGTTATGATCGGTCAAAGATACCAATATGACATAAAAAGGGATTTAAGTCAATTTTGTAGTTTCGACCGATTGCGGGACATTTTCATACAATATCTTCCGCATTTGTATTTCGAAATGTATGAATGTTTGCAGAAATGATGAAAATATTGTTTTCTTTTAGATTATGGAAACAAAATTTCTCTAACTTAATATTTTTACTCAGGAAAGCAATTTGAGTTACCCCTACCCCTTATTTTTTAATGAGAAAATCCTAATTTTTTCACCATTTTTTGCAGATTTAACGCTTAATAAAAAAAGTTCTGATGTCAAACTTTTTTTAATATTTGGCGGTTGAAAAGAAAATGGGTTTCTCTTTCTAAAACCGTCATAAAAATGGGGGGTTAGTGTGCTTAATTTTTTGTCCCTTTATTATTTGTGTTATTTTTCACAGTTTTGGGTTCAAAAATAAAAACTGCTCCAGTTACAATAAATATATGAAAAAAATACAAAAATTGTATAATTATCTATTTTGTAGCATACTATTTCTATAAAATTGAACATTATAAAGTTGTACAGCAAAAATTAGCTCGCTATAATTAGAAATGGCTAAACACTGATGTTTTTAAGATATCGATCTAGCATCAAAATGGGGAAATTTTGCCCATTCGGGAAGTGCATAAAATAGACAGAAATTATGCATATTTAAAATGGCCGCCAAATTGGTAGTTTTTTAAAATTCATGTAAAAAAAGTTCTTCAAGCCTCAGACACTTATATTTTTGACACAATTTTCAGATGCATATATGCTATTAAAATTTATCATACTTTCTTCAATATAACATGAAATCTTTAAATGAGACATAAACGAGACTTGAACGTGACTGAAACCTCACAAGAGTACATCCTTAATTCAACTGTGGTCTCAGTTTAGGCAAGACTTATAGTTGTATTATGATAAATGAATGTTGTCTTCATTAACTTATAACAATTTTTAACTAGAACTGTAAGCCGATGGCTGACTAATACCCCCCCGCTACCTCTTATTAGAAGTGTCTGACATGTTTTTGAAAAAAACATGATGTAGTACAACTTGTATATAACATGCATTATATAATGTATTATTTTATATTACTATGTATCACCGCATATCTAAAAAACAAAAACAAAGAAGGCACCTTTGGTCTTACATACATTACAGTGTAGATTTCATTGAAAATGACCCAGTAGTTTAGAAGAAGTTGTCCAGACATTATGTTATTACGGAAACCTGTGTATAGTCACCTCATTACCATGGCAACCAAAATTTTGACAAACGAAACCCTGTATGCAAATCTATACATGGTCCCCAACAATACTGCCAAGTTTCACTGAAATTGATCCAGTAGTTTAGGAGGAGTTGTCCGGACAACACATTATAATGGAAACCTGTGTATAGTGACCTGGTTACCATGGCAACCAAAATTTTGACAAACAAAACTCTGCATGCACATCTACACATGGTCCCCAACAAGACTGCCAAGTTTCATTAAACTCGATCCAGTGGTTTATAGAAAGTTGTCCGGACAACACGTTATTACGGAAACCTGTGTATAGTGACCTGGTTACCATGGCAACCAAAATTTTGACAAACGAAACTCTGCATGCACATCTACACATGGTCCCCAACAATACTGCCAAGTTTTATTGAAATCGATCCAGTAGTTTAGGAGGAGTTGTCCGGACAACATTTTATTATGGAAACCTGTGTATAGTGACCTGGTTACCATGGCAACCAAAATTTTGACAAACGAAACCCTGCATGCACATCTACACATGGTCCCCAACAATACTGCCAAGTTTTATTGAAATCGATCCAGTAGTTTAGGAGGAGTTGTCCGGACAACATTTTTCTACGGACAGACGGACAGACAGACAGACGGACAGACAAGCTGATTCCAGTATACCCCCCCTAACTTCGTTGCGGGGGGGTATAATAAGAAATATATTTGTATTCTATAATTTAATACTTCTGGAAAGAATGATGTACCTGCACTCAATTCTCTTCGTTGTGTATCCAGTTCTTCCTCAACTTCTGTCAATTTTCTCTGAAGCATTCTTTTGAAATTTTCAAATTCTTTTCTTTCTTGTTGCAGCTCAGAATCTTTGGAACTGAAAAAATTACATGCATACTTGAAATGGATTGTTTTGGAAAGTCAGAAACCAAATAGATTAACTAGAATTGCAATTGCGAGCAATAGCGGAAGTCACCCCTCCCCGCAAGCCGATCCCCCGCAAACCCTTGTGAAACATGATAGTTGATTCCGTAATGTCATAATGATAATACATAGCAAATTTGAGCGAAATCGGACAATAGCTAAATTTTGACCAATCAGAGGCCACAAAATGACGGCCATTTTGTCTGATTTCAAATTCGAAGTTACCGTTGTGTTCAGTGTGTCCTGTTACCCGTTCATACCAATTTTGAGCAAAATCGGACGATATCTGAAATCCAACCAATCAGAGACCGGGCATTAATGGCGGCCATTTTGAAAAAATAATTCAGTTTTGACCTCGCTGAATTAACGGCCATCATACAATCATCATATAACACAAGTTTAATCGCAATCAGCCAAACAGAAAAAAAGTTATAGCGTCACAAATATTCGTTATTTTTTTTGGAAAAGAGGCTGTGGCGGCCATCTTGGATGCGCTATCGACCAAAAAAAAGTGTTATGCACATCTACACGAACCCACCAATAATCCGTCAAAGTTTCATTGGAGTGTGATTAGTCGTTTACGAGATATGCCCCGGACAAGAATGAGTGTAGGAATAATAAGAATAATAACTAGAATTGCAATTGCGAGCAATAGCGGAAGTCACCCCTTCCCGCAAGCCGATCCCCCACAAACCCTTGTGAAACATGATAGTTGATTCCGTAATGCCATAATGAGCATAAATAGCAAATTTGAGCGAAATCGGACAATATCTGAATTTTGACCAATCAGAAGCCTAAAAATGGCGGCCATTTTTCTCAAATGTGAAAAACGAAGGTACGATATTGTTCGTCATGTCCTGTTACACATTGAAACCAAATTTGAAGAAAATCAGACAAGATCTAAATTTTGACCAATCAGAGGCCGTAAAATGACGGCTATTTTGTCCAAAATCCAAACCGAAGTTACAGTGGTGTTCGGTGTGTCATGTTACATGTTCATACCGAATTTGAACACAATCAGTCAATATCTAAATTTCAACCAATCAGAGGCCATAAAATGGCGGCCATTTTGTCTAATTTCAAAACCAATGTTACGGATGTGTTCGGTATGTTGTGTTATAGGTTTATACTAAATTTGAGCAAAATCGGACGATATCTAAATTTCAACCAATCAGAAAGCAGGCGGTGGCGGCCATTTTGTAAGAAATAATTTGACTTTGACTTCACAGAAATGTTTGGCACAATGAAATCTTCATTTATGTAAATTTTTATGGTAGTGTAAAGTGATAAGTTAATGCGTGATTTAACGATATGTAAATGTCGACCAAACCGAGGCAATAAAATGGCGGCCATTTTGTCGATTGCAAATTCGAAGGTACCGTTGTGTTTGGTGTGTCCTGTTACCCGTTCATACCAATTTTGAGCAAAATCGGACGATATCTGAAATCCAACCAATCAGAGACCGGGCCTTGGCGGCCATTTTGAAAAAATAATTCAGTTTTGACTTCGCTGAATTAACGGCCATCATACAATAATCATATAACACAAGTTTAATCGCAATCAGCCAAACAGAAAAAAAAGTTATAGCGTCACAAATATTCCTTAATTTTTTTGGAAAAGAGGCTGTGGCGGCCATCTTGGATGCGCAATCGACAAAAAAAAAGTGTTATGCACATCTACACGTACCCACCAATAATCTGTCAAAGTTTCATTGAAGCGTGATTAGTCGTTTACAAGATATGCCCCGGACAAGAATGAGTGTAGGAATAATAAGAATAATAATAATAAGAATAACAAAGAAACGGAACAATAACAATAAGTCACCCCACTTCGTTGGGGGTGACTTAATAACTAGAATTGCAATTGCGAGCAATAGCGGAAGTCACCCCTCCCCGCAAGCCGATCCCCCGCAAACCCATGTGAAACATGATAGTCGATTCCGTAATGTCATAATGATTATACATAGCAAATTTGAGCGAAATCGGACAATAGCTAAATTTTGACCAATCAGAGGCCACAAAATGACGGCCATTTTGTCTGATTTCAAATTCGAAATTACCGTTGTGTTCGGTGTGTCCTGTTACCCGTTCATACCAATTTTGAGCGAAATCGGACGATATCTGAAATCCAACCAATCAGTGACCGGGCATTAGCGGCCATTTTGAAAAAATAATTGAGATTTGACTTCGCGAAATTAACGGCCATCATACAATCATCATATGACACAAGTTTAATTGTAATCGGGCAAACAAGAAAAAAGTTATAGGGTCACAAATATTCGTTATTTTTTTTAAAAAAGAGGCTGTGGCGGCCATCTTGGATGCGCAATCGATCAAAAAAAAGTTATTTGCAAATCTACACGTACCCACCAATAATCCATCAAAGTTTCATTGGAGTGTGATTAGTCGTTTTAGAGATAAGTCGCGGACAAGAATGAGTGTAGGAATAATAATAATAATAATAAGAACTAGAATTGCAATTGCGAGCAATAGCGGAAGTCACCCCTCCCCGCAAGCCGATCCCCCACAATCCCTTGTGAAACATGATAGTTGATTCCGTAATGCCATAATGACCATACATAGCAAATTTGAGCGGAATCGGACAATATCTAAATTTCGACCAATCAGAAGCCATAAAATTGGGGCCATTTTGTCGATTTCAAATTCGAAGTTACCGTTGTGTTCGGTGTGTACTGTTACCCGTTGATACCAATTTTGAGCAAAATCGGACGATATCTGAAATCCAACCAATCAGAGACCGGGCCTTGGCGGCCATTTTGAAAAAATAATTCAGTTTTGACTTCGCTGAATTAACGGCCATCATACAATCATCATATAACACAAGTTTAATCGTAATCGGCCAAACAAGAAAAAAGTTATAGCGTCACAAATATTCGTTGGTTTTTTTTAAAAAGAGGCTTTGGCAGCCATCTTGGATGCGCAATCGACCCAAAAAAAACTATTTGCACATCTACACGTACCAACCAATAATCCGTCAAAGTTTCATTGGAGTGTGATAAGTCGTTTTAGAGAAACGCCGCGGACAAGAATGAGTGTAGGAATAATAATAATAAGAATAACTAGAATTGCAATTGCGAGCAATAGCGGAAGTCACCCCTCCCCGCCAGCCGATCCCCCACAAACCCTTGTGAAACATTATAGTTGATTCCGTAATGCCATAATGAGCATACATAACAAATTTCAGTGAAATCGGACAATATCTAAATTTTGACCAATCAGAAGCCATTAAATGGCGGCCATTTTCTCCAAAGTGAAAAACGAAAGTACGATTGTGTTTGCAATGTCCTTTTACACATTGAAACCAAATTTGAAGGAAATCGGACAATATCTAAATGTTGACCAATCAGAGGCCATGAAGTGGCGGCCATTTTGTCGGATTTCAAAATCGAAGTTACGGTTGTGTTGAGTGTGTGCTGTTACCCGTTCATACCAAATTTGAGCGAAATCTGACTAAATCTAAATTTTGACCAATCAGAAGCCATTAAATGGCGGCCATTTTGTTTGATTTCAAAACCGAAGTTACGGTTGTGTTTAGTGTGTGCTGTTACCCGTTCATACCAAATTTGAGCGAAATCTGACAATATCTAAATTTTGACCAATCAGAAGCCATTAAATGGCGGCCATTTTGTTTGATTTCAAAACCGAAGTTACCGTTGTGTTCGGTGTGTACTGTTACCCGTTCATACCAATTTTGAGCAAAATCGGACGATATCTGAAATCCAACCAATCAGAGACCGGGCATTGGCGGCCATTTTGAACAAATACTTTAGTTTTGACTTCGTTAAATTAACGGCCATCATACAATCATCATTTAACACAAGTTTAATCGTAATCGGCCAAACAGGGAAAAAGTTATAGCGTCACAAATATTCGTTAATTTTTTTTAAAAAGAGGCTGTGGCGGCCATCTTGGATGCGCAATCGACCCAAAAAAAGTGATTTGCACATCTACATGTACCCATCAATAATCCTTCAAAGTTTCATTGGAGTGTGATTAGTCGTTTCAGAGATAAGTCGCGGACAAGAATGAGTGTAGGAATAATAATAATAAGAATAATAAGAACTAGAATTGCAATTGCGAGCAATAGCGGAAGTCACCCCTCCCCGCAAGCTGATCCCCCACAAACCCTTGTGAAACATGATAGTTGATTCCGTAATGCTATAATGAGCATACATAGCAAATGTGAGCGGAATCGGACAATATCTGAATTTTGACCAATCAGAAGGCATGAAATGGCGGCCATTTTGTCTGATGTCAAAACAGAAGTTACGGTTGTGTTCGGTGTGTGCTGTTTCCCGTTCCTACTGAATTTTAGCAAAATCCGACAATATCTAAATTTCAACCAATCAGAAGCCATAAAATGGCGGCCATTTTGTCTGATGTCAAAACCGATGTTACGGTTGTGTTTGGTGTGTCCTGTTACAGGTTCACACAAAAATTGAGCGAAATCATACAATATCTAAATTTCAACCAATCAGAAAGTAGGCGGTGGCGGCCATTTTGTAAGAAATAAATTGACTTTGACTTCACAGAAATGTTTGGCACAATGAAATCTTCATTTATGTAAATTTTTATGGTAGTGTAAAGTGACAAATTAATGCGTGATTAAACGATATGTAAATGTAGACCAAACCGAGGCCATAAAATGGCGGCCATTTTGTTGATTTAAAATTTAAAGTTACCGTTGTGTTCGGTGTGTCCTGTTACCCGTTCATACCAATTTTGAGCAAAATCGGACGATATCTGAAATCCAACCAATCAGAGACCGGGCATTGGCAGCCATTTTGAAAAAATAATTCAGTTTTGACTTCGCTAAATTAACGGCCATCATACAATCATCCTATAACACAAGTTTAATCGCAATCAGCCAAACAGAAAAAAAGTTATAGCGTCACAAATATTCGTTGTTTTTTTTTAAAAAGAGGCTGTGGCGGCCATCTTGGATGCGCAATCGACCAAAAAAAGTACCTTGCACAACTTCACGTACCCACCAATTATCCTTCAAAGTTTCATTGGAGCGCGATAAGTCGTTTACGAGATATATCCCGGACAAAAATGAGTGTAGGAATAATAATAAGAATAATAATAATAAGAATAACAAAGAAACGGAACAATAACAATAAGTCACCCCACTTCGTTGGGGGTGACTTAATAACAAAGAAACGGAACAATAACAATAAGTCACCCCACTTCGTTGGGGGTGACTTAATAAGAATAACAAAGAAACGGAACAATAACAATAAGTCACCCCACTTCGTTAGGGGTGACTTAATAATAATAATAAGAACTAGAATTGCAATTGCGAGCAATAGCGGAAGTCACCCCTCCCCGCCAGCCGATCCCCCACAAACCCTTGTGAAACATTATAGTTGATTCCGTAATGCCATAATGAGCATACATAACAAATTTCAGTGAAATCGGACAATATCTAAATTTTGACCAATCAGAAGCCATTAAATGGCGGCCATTTTCTCCAAAGTGAAAAACGAAAGTACGATTGTGTTTGCAATGTCCTTTTACACATTGAAACCAAATTTGAAGGAAATCGGACAATATCTAAATGTTGACCAATCAGAGGCCATGAAGTGGCGGCCATTTTGTCGGATTTCAAAATCGAAGTTACGGTTGTGTTGAGTGTGTGCTGTTACCCGTTCATACCAAATTTGAGCGAAATCTGACTAAATCTAAATTTTGACCAATCAGAAGCCATTAAATGGCGGCCATTTTGTTTGATTTCAAAACCGAAGTTACGGTTGTGTTTAGTGTGTGCTGTTACCCGTTCATACCAAATTTGAGCGAAATCTGACAATATCTAAATTTTGACCAATCAGAAGCCATTAAATGGCGGCCATTTTGTTTGATTTCAAAACCGAAGTTACCGTTGTGTTCGGTGTGTACTGTTACCCGTTCATACCAATTTTGAGCAAAATCGGACGATATCTGAAATCCAACCAATCAGAGACCGGGCATTGGCGGCCATTTTGAACAAATACTTTAGTTTTGACTTCGTTAAATTAACGGCCATCATACAATCATCATTTAACACAAGTTTAATCGTAATCGGCCAAACAGGGAAAAAGTTATAGCGTCACAAATATTCGTTAATTTTTTTTAAAAAGAGGCTGTGGCGGCCATCTTGGATGCGCAATCGACCCAAAAAAAGTGATTTGCACATCTACATGTACCCATCAATAATCCTTCAAAGTTTCATTGGAGTGTGATTAGTCGTTTCAGAGATAAGTCGCGGACAAGAATGAGTGTAGGAATAATAATAATAAGAATAATAAGAATAACAAAGAAACGGAACAATAACAATAAGTCACCCCACTTCGTTGGGGGTGACTTAATAAGAATAACAAAGAAACGGAACAATAACAATAAGTCACCCCACTTCGTTGGGGGTGACTTAATAACTGTGCAATGCTTTTAAGTCATGATCAATATAAACATATAAACACTGCCCCTCCCCCCCCCCCCCCCCCAACACTCCCGTTTTTTTTCCCCATGTGAAAAATAAATTAAAAACATTTGTGAAGTGTGATGGTGTGATGTGAAAAATCAGAGCAACATTTACTTAATTGACCAGTACAATGTGATAGGGTGCACGATAAGCAACATGTTTGTCTTTTCCATTAGTGAGAACTAGAAAATATCTGATTTCAGCATAAAAAGGATATTTCAACAAGTAAGATGAACACATTTAATATGTTTTATCCTATAAAATGGTAAATCCTTATTTTGATAATATTCACTCATGTTTACAAAATAGAATATCTTACACAGTGAGAAAAATTCAACAAACGGTAATGGTAAATCTATTTGGGAGATCTTAACCAGAGAAGGTGTCGAAGCCATCCAATGATGATCTATGATTGACTTTTCCTGAAAACTCCAAACTAAATATTCATACACCCAATGTTACTTTTTATATGCACCTCTTAACATAACAGCAAAATCTGAACACTTAAGTGGTCAGGAAAAAAGTAAGAAATATACGAAAAAGTTCCAGTTTGACACAACTACACCGACATTAATATTTTGACCCCCAAAGTAAAGGACCTCCATGTAAAAAAAATAGAATCTTAGTAGAAATACTGAATGAATGACAAGCATTACTTGCAAAAAAAAAAAAAATAACCAGAGGGTATTATGCCATAAAAAAAAGTCCAAAACAGGTAACAAGCTGAATTTAAAAAATAATTTAAAACCCCCAAAAAGCCTCCATGCCAAAACTTAGCACCCTAGTAGAAACATTGAATGCACAGGCAAGGTAAAAAGTAAAAGTTCCACAGGGAAACCATCAGACTTGACAGTATCCTGTACATACCATCTGTAGGAATCAATTTCTGCCTGTTTCTCTTTCAGCCTATGTTGATAATGAAGCTGAAGTTCTTCCCGTGCTTGGTTCTCTCTGTCACTCCATGTTTTCATGTCGTCTAACTTGATCTTCATCTCACTAATCTCCCCATTCTTTACATTCAGACTGGACTTCAGCTCTGAGCATTGGATACGGACATTCAATACAGATACATCCGAAAGTATAATGAACTGTTAGGAAAAATGTTTGTGTTTCTGCTTTCCCTATATACAGAAACTGGTACTTTTCAGTGCATACATGTACATTTTAATTATTTTGTTATAGTCAAACAGCTGCTATCAGCTATTCCACCAGCTTCTATATGACCATTGTGAAAGCTTTTTGTCAGTATACTTTTACTTGAATTTAATTTATGGAAGAAAACATGTAAGATGTAAGAAATTATGTCAGAAACAAATGAATCAAATATATTGTTCAAAATGAATAATATGAACTTGGTATCTAGTAATTGTTATGTATAACATTTTAGGTATAGTTTTGGTAATTAACACAGGGATGAGATAGTAGAGCCAGAATAATCTTACCACTGAAAGTTAAATCATATGTTTCTAGTTCCTTGTCTCTCTCCTCAAGCACTTTCAGATTGTACTTGAAATCTTCCTTAAGTTTTGTGAATTTCGCCTTTTCTTCTTGAAGCTGTTTGTCCTTATCTTTGTAAGCTGCTTCCAGGGTTTGTATTCTGATTTATAAAATCTTAATTTGTAAACGAGTATTTATATATGGTGACTGAGTAATACTGTATCTTTGTATTTTTTTCCAATCATCCTAAGTATATGTTCATCAGAAACACAAGGCATCATTAATTCTAATTGACTCAACTACATACATGAATTCCAGGGCTTCGATTAAGTACTCGTCCACTCGTCCAGACGAGTGGAAATGCCCCGGTGCCGAGTGGGGTCCTCCTTACCACTCGTCACCAGTGCCGAGTAAAATTGAAATGTTCCTAACAAAATATATTTAAAATCTATTCCACTTTTGTCGGTCTCGCTTTTCTCAGCCGCGTTAGGTTACTTCATTTCTGGTCTAGATCCTTTGTGCGCTTACAACAGACATGATCAGCCTATACTAAAGCGTCAACACGACACTGATTAAATTGGGAAATTTCCCATGTTGCATAATCTGTATTTTTAGGATGTGACAAAAACAAAGGAAACCCAACAAGCAAGTACAAGTATGGATGTTGTTACACCGTAAAGTTTGAAAAGTAAAATAAAGTTGAAATAGATTTTAAAATTATATAATTTGATTAAATGATAATGATGAAACAAGAGTTTAATAATATTGTCATGATTTGAAAGTACAAGTATGGACATACATGTAACACTGAACAACTTGAAATATAAAACAAACATTTAATATTTGAAAGTGTCATCTTTTAATGATATTATATAATCGACACATTTTATATCTTTTAAATCAATAGCAACGAATTTGAATATATACTTTAATTTTATATTCCGTAATTAAGGAATTTACAACAAGCAATCTGATTGTTTGATCTACACTGTATATGGTGCCAGGTTAAATTTGGAGGTGCCGAGTGAGTTTTTGGTAGCCACTAGGCACAGCGCCTAGTGGAAGAAAAAAAATAATCTAAGCCCTGAATTCATAGAACACATATCATTTTCATCAGTCAAATATATATGATAATGCCTAACTTTAAAACATATATGTTTTTAAGATTGATACTGAATTTTTCTGTCAACATGTTGTTTTATGGTTTAGATGAAATAATAATTATGTGGGTCACTTGTGTAATGATTACCTTAGATTTGTGACTTCCTTCCATTCTCTTTCTTTCTGTGCAGCCAATTCCTTCCAACTTTCATCTGGATCAGCCATTCTGGCATTCTTTTATCATGCAACTTCAAAGATAGCTATAGGCAAGCAAAATTAAAAGATAAATGAAAAGAAAATATTTAATGCAAGGGCATATTTTCATGAATTAGTTTAATACATTTCTTCAGCTATCTGTAGATTAAAGAAAGACTCATTTAATTCCATCACACTTTAAAATTCAGCATTTTTTCAACAGATCTAGATTGATCACTTCATACATAATTTATCATATACCGTAACTATTCCGTTCAGTCATGTCCAATGGCTATGTCATAAACTTGGTACAAAATGTATTACACATGTGAAGTAACACATTTATGATGTCATAAACAAATGATGTCTCGATGTCTTTATGAAGTAATATGATTGTCTCAGTAGTGAATTTTTACTGTCAAAGTAGAACTTTGTCATTCTTATAAATAAAATATAAATGGATATGAGTTTAGGCATCTTTTCTCATGAATATAAGTTATGTGATAGATATATATAGAAAATAATTTAGGAAAATTGTGACAAATCAAATAATTTGATTTAATAACAAATTCCATATTACATTGATATGAGTGTAAAATCCTCTATGTACATAGCTGGTCATCCATACAATGTAATTGTGTCTGTAACAATTGAGAGAGGAAAAATGCATGGCTGGACCAAAGTTCGAACCTGTGACCTTCCAAACAGCTGCTAAACTGCTTGAAGGAAGGTCGATAAGTTCTGTGTTGTTGTCCAACAAACTTAATTCAAAACACTTGATTATATATATAAAGACGTGTTTGCTATACGATCCATTATATATATATATTGTATAATTAATAAGATGATGCAAATACAGTTTTTAATAAATCATGCACTTAACTGGCACTCAAACCCTTGCCATTAGGCGGCCTCCATGATGAAAACCTACACAGGTGAGAATGATTGTATTCTAGTGTAAACAGTTAGTACATTTTATAAATTTGGATGGATACTAAACGGAGGAGAAAAAAAGTTTCTAGGTGAAAAGTGAAAGTTTGTTTTCAGAACATACCACTTTCATTCGAACCTGTTTGTTCAGCTCCATATTAAAAGATACATTAGTAATTTTGGTATCATGAATCACAATGACAAACAAAATAAAATTGCCACTTGAGGACACTGGTTTCGCTTTGGTATTTATTCATTATCAAAGCGATTAGGGTCAGTTATTCTGTAACATAGTAAAACACATGAAATGATTTACGCCGCTGACTTCACGTCACTGGTAACGTTACACATCTAATACTTGAGTATGTTGCGTATTCAGGTTTGTATTTTTATGCATATATGTCAATCACACTCAGTCTACAAATGGATGTTGTCGACAAGATGACAGTCATAATTACCCCTTGCTTCCTCACACATCTGAAAAACATATACCTCGTACTCATCTAATTTCTTCTAATAGTGATTATCTAATCGCTGCTGATTACTCAAATATTAAATCATTGAAGCCCTAGACATAATTAATAATATTCGACACCAATCGCCCTGCATACTTTTTGCATTCTTAGCTACCCCACTGATCAACCCACCTACACAACTTTAAGACCTTTTCTCTACATTTTTATGTTAATCATTAATAATTATATTGTTACAGGTGAAAAAATGAATGTGTCCAGATAGGGACCTTTCAAAACTTAAACAGATCGATGCTCAATCAATTGAGCCATTTGGTCGCCAGTGATCAACCCTGTCCAGTTTATCTGTCTGACATTTTGAGCGAGTGTTTAAACTTACAGATATATGAAGTTTCCATCAGTCATCATTAGGCCTAGATAATGGTCAACAGTACAAGTGTACAGCATGAATCACAGGTGTGTTGTACCATATTAAGTTTATTAACTTTGTTTTTTTTTTCAAATAAGTGATATCTTTCTTTTACTTTTGTTACTGTTTGTATGTCATCAATGGTATTCAATCAGACAATTCCTATGAAATGGATACATCAATATTGTTTCAGACTGAAGAGTGAAATAAATAAAAATTTTGATTGAAACTCATGTGTATTTGTAATTGGTATAGATCGGATCAATACTGTCTTTTAACTGAATATATGAATGTTTGATACAGTGAGTCGTATTACATAGAGAACCCACAATATGATAAGAGACCTGAACGAAATCAGTACACTACTTTAGTATACTACTACAGTAGGCCTACAGAACATAGTACAGCAGAAGATCTACTGTAAGCTTACAGTACAGTACATGTGACAAGTCAGAGCATGCATGCTGCATATATACATGTGGAGGTTCTATTAAGATCAAACATAATTCAATTCCGATATCGACAATCATTGAATGTCTCAACAATTTCCAGATTCACCAAAATACAATAGTGAAGCCAGAGTATTCCATAACTCCAAAAAGTACCTTGTGGACGACATCGTGCCGAATCAAAACAAGCGCCTGTCAAATACTCTGCCAAAGGTGAGTTGTCAATTGTCGTAAAATACATTTTAGAATAATTTGATATGACTTTTTTTACAATATAGTGGAAATATCACATGGTAATAATTTTGGTGCTTCAGTCAACTGGAGTGATTAATTAATCATCTTCATTAATGTTCATATGTTAAATTTTAACAGCATTGGTCAATTTCATTTCCGGTTCGACCCCGCGTTTGTAAACTTCCGGTAAGTTTCGAGTTGTGTGGCTGGCCCGTAGGCTTACAAAAGTAGATAGTCTGTCAACGTTAAATCAATCAATTTAATTCATAAATATTTGTAAACGCTTAATGGACCTGAAATGTCCGGATTTTCTTTTATTTGGTAAGTGTGTTTATTTCGGAATACATATATTTTTTATTCACAGCTGATCAAACGTCGTTTCCCATGGCCGTGTAAACAAACCAGCAACAGTGTGCCCAATTTGAGCACCACTCACTGAAATCAAAGGGGCCTTGGAGTTTTGGACCTACAGGTCTTTTAAGATTTTAAGAGTAACTTAACTCTTTGGTAATTAGGTTTATAATCTACCACACTTTGTTAGCTTTCTTGCATAAGAAAACATTTCTTGTTACTGAAGTTTGCACACTAGGTTCTTGTGGAAATGAGTGTGATTATTATTCCCCTACTGGCGAAGCCGGAGAGGACTATTGGGGTACATTCACGGTACAGGTTGAACCGGCACGACAGGCACAGAAATATTCTGTGATAAACGAACGCACTTGGACCGAACCATAGGCAGAGCTAAATGTACATAGTTTCGCAAGAGAAGCTAGTGATCACATAATGTAGCAACATTGGAGAGCATTTCTAGAGTTTGGAGGTCTCTGGATGTGCATTTTCTCATTCCTATAACATAATGTTAGCTTTAATATAATTATATCTTTCATATTACAATTGGTGATCATCCCATGATCCAAAAACTTCATTTGAAACAATCCTGTGTATTGCCTGGATGAAAATGTTTTATGACAATTTTTGCTATTGAAAAACAAGACATTTTGAACCAATGGAAACCAATACCTCACACATGAACTGTCACTGACTCGTAGTTTATGAGATGGAGCCCAAACAAATGTTTTCTTTCATGTTGGTCAAAATGTAGGTTAGAGTGACCTACTTTTTAAGCATGACCCACTGCCTCACAAAGTGAATAAATACCTCAAGTATGAAGTTACAATGACTTGCAGTGTACAAAATAATGTACAGAATGACCTGCTTTCGATACATGACACAACACATCAAAATGAGCCCATACTCTTGAGGTATGAAGTTCCAGTGACCTGTACTGTATGAGAAAGACCCCATATATACAAGACAGCGGAAGGAAGACTGGAAGGAGGGAAGGACAGATCAACAAAAGGACCAAGGGAAGTAACTCTGTAAAAAAATCTTTCAACTGTATCCATATCAGAACTTGACCTAGATATCCCCAAGATGTATCTGTATACCAAATTTCAGTTCAATATGTGTACACGTTGCAGAGATGATGCATGGAAACTGAATTATCAGTATTTTTCTAAGTCCAAGGGCTGTAACTCTGAAAAAAATTGAACTCTTCCTTGAGGGTAAAAGGTCAAAATATAGGTCACAATGACCTGCTTTTGATACATGACCCAACACATTATCAAAATGAGCCCATACCCTTGAGGTATGAAGTTCCTGTAGTGTATGAGATAGACCCCACACAAGACGGTGGATCGAAGGAAGACTGGAAGGAGGGAAGGACAGATCAACAAAAGGACCAAGGGTAGTAACCCTGTAAAAAAATCTTTCAACTGTATCCAAATCAGAACTTGACCTAGATATCCCCAAGATGTATCTGTATACCAAATTTCAGTTCAATATATACACTTGTTGCAGAGATAATGCTCGGAAACTCCAAAAGGTGCCAGAAAGACAGACTGCAGGTAAACTGAGGGTACATTCGTGCTACCGGTTGAACTAGTTGAACCAGTTGAACGTGGAGTGAAAACACCAGACACTAATTTGGACCGAGGCAGACCTCTGGATAATCTGGTACATGTGGTCTGAGGGGTCCAAACGAACCTGGCCAAAACTAAATTGCTAGTCTGCATTAGGCCAAGAAAATAAAATGTTGTGTTTCCGCTTTCCCGACCGACCCTATTTAAACCTGCCGACCCTAGTTATTTTTTTGCGTTATTTTTCTAAATAAAAAGACCGGATTCTGGGTTTTATCACCTGTCTCGTTTTTGATATTATATACATCTCACTATTAGTCGTGGTCATTTAGGTGCTTTAAAGATGGCTACCGTGGTGTCGGCATTGAAATCCAATCAATGCCAGTAGGGAGGTGAAAAGTCCTTAATGATATCATTAATAACAACAAGCAGATTTGTCACAGAAGTCTTCCACACACACCATGATAGCAATTAAAAACGGACTGAGTGTATAGTTTTTGCCAGTAGCTGTATTGATGGTACCGGTATGCAGCAATGCAAGTTTGACAATCAAGGTTGGTCTGGTTTAACAGTCGGCGATGTAATTGGATTTGGTGTAAAATACCTTACATTCCAATAATGTGATGTTGAGGATAGCGTTAAATTTGACATTTATTTTTACTTTGGTTTAAACAAAGGCGAGGTACCGTGAACTCCAAACAACATTTAAAACTCTGCTGCCTTTGTGTGTTATGTTCAGCAAAATGGTTTGAACAAATTAAACCATGCTTTCGTTCTACCTTACGGCAACAAAAACTAAAAAATGTAAGAAGATTACAGTGATTTTTTTTCATTTTCAGAGAAATTTTGTTTAATTATTTGTTTAAATTAATCATTTTATTAAAGTCTTAATTAAAGTTTTAATATTTAAAGCTGTGTTTGTTATGTGCAACTTCTTTGATATACTTCTGCAAATTTTTACAAAATACTGTATGAAGATGTAGAATATGTACTTTCGTACCACACAAGTGCTTTCTGACGAGAGTTAATATAAAGAACTGCTAAAACAGATTTTTTTTATTTCAATTTAATGCATATGTAACCTAGTGTCTTACAAAATAAGTAACACTAGGCTTTCTTCAGTTCTTTTTTATACAAATAAAACCAGGGCAAGTAAATATGATGAATGGCATAATAAGGAATGAGCTGTGCAGGGTAATTGGACGCAAAGTCCGTGCGACACTCTCATCCAATCAAACTCTCACACACGATGATGTTCGGCATGAGTCCTTGTGCACACAGGACACATATGTGGCTTACACATACACATGTACTAGACGTCTGGGCTACACATATATCAAACAAATATGTATATAATAAGATTGATGTAAATACCAGTGTTTAGAATTCTTTAACAAGTTATTTTCAATTTAAAATAGTCATTTATATACTATGTATTTTACAAATATTCAGATAGATACAGAACCAAATAAAAAAATGTCCCTATCTTTTTGAAGACCGAAAGCGGAAACATTTTTTTTTTTGCCTTATTTATTTCTTAAACAATGTCAGTCCAGATTAATATGTGAAGATATGTTATATAATTTAGTGGACACGTGAAATAATGGCATTTTAAGCGATCGACCAAATCAGGTTCCTAGTTCTCCATTCCCCAAGTCTTTGCTCCTGAAGAGATCTTTATTTAGGTATTACCCATTTCTGGGTATCCTGTCCCCATATATGCATGTTAAACATTTATATAATATATGTACTTGGAATAAAGGTAAGTCTCCTGCACTAAATGTAGTAGCTAGGAGTGGTTTACAATCAGACTCCCTGGGTTTCAAAACTGGGTCACATCACACTTGTGGCATATAATATAAATATGCTGTACCAGTTGAGCTACCCTCTGCCAATGATTGGCGTTAAGTTTGTCCAGACCACTACTATAGGAAGTTTTTTTCTAACCTTATGTCCATAAACAATTTGCATTTGAGACTTCCTCTCATTTAAATAAAATGATATACATTTTTAGTACGGTATACTGTATAAGAGTATTGTGATATTATGAGCACAGCAACCTTGAAGCTGATTTAATCAAATATAAATATAATTATGATTTTGATGAAATTGTTTGTAGGTGAATTATGAACCTATCTACACAACCACTTTCATTAGAGGGGAACTAATGTGTTAAAATTTAAATGTTGCTGCAATTTTGGTTAAATTTAGTTTTACTTATAACTGTAGTGTACATTTGTAGTTTTGGGGGACATCTGTTACAGTCCTCATTACGATTAGTACTTGTTCAGATAAGAAAATGACACTTATATGCTGTTAATTTTCAGTTGAAAATAACAAAGTTTGTAAGAATCATAATCTTGAGATGAGAGTTTTATAGTAAGAAAGCTGTAACCATGGCCCACCCCAGGGCTGAAGGGCGGGCTCGAATTGGGTTAAACTTTATATGCTATAAAATATTCTTCCACCTGTAATTCTGTATACAGTGTACATGTACTTGATATTGCATAGGCATTTTAAAATAGTTTTATTTTGTCAATTTGCTGCTGTCAAATAAGAAGTGTTTAAGATGTTGACATAGCATACTGGTGGGATATTGTTATTATTTCATGATAATTTCCACACACCAACAAAAACAGCTGTGGAAATACCAAAACTCGGGTGACCTTTAAGGCTCGTGGGCCCCTTATTTGTCAAATATTTCCTGGTTTAACATTCTATAATGCTTGTCCAAGTTTTGTGTCATATTGTATTGTAAAACATAGATATACGTTGAATTGTTGTTGTTGCACGTATCTGATAATTTGAATCAAAGTTTTGTTGGATGTATATATTAATTTACATATGTCAAACCTACAAGCTTATGACCTTGTGCTTTTTTTATTGTTATATTGTAGAAATTGAAAATATCGGTATTGTGGAAAAGTTTAAATTAAATGGATGATGCCAGCCTCGGGTGAAACAGAAAATATGGAGGTGATTGCTTCTGATGTAGATACAGGTTCTGCTGAAATAGACTTGTCATCTCGTGACCTTCAGAATTTGCCAGAGGACATTCTCACCAGCTCATCCTCCCAGGTTGCACAACTTCTCCTTGATTACAATGACCTGAAGTCATTGCCTGAACATTTTTCTGATTACTTCCCCAATTTGGAAGTGCTCTCTCTCACAGGAAATGAAATCACCAGTTTGCCTGTTTTTACTGGTTGTGTAAGCTGTTTAAGAGAGTTATATTTGAATGAAAATTGTGTGACGGAATTGAGCGAGTCGGTATGTGGATTGACAAATCTACAGGTACTCAAGGCAACAGGAAATGGTCTCCAAGCGTTGCCAGAAAACATTGGTGAACTCCGAAATCTCCGAACATTATGCCTGGATGACAACAAGTTGGAAAGTCTTCCAAGCACATTAGGTCTGTTGGAAAGTTTAGAAATACTTGAATTGGAAGAGAATAAAATAGACCATGTGAATGATGGAATCGGGCGACTGAAGTGTTTACGTATCCTTAATCTGTGTAACAACAAACTAAAAGCAATTCCAGAAAGTTTAGGGGACCTGAACAATCTGGAAGCTGTGGATTTGTCTGGGAATTTTATTAAATCTCTACCATCTCACTTCAACTCTGCTTGTAGATTAAAAAAGTTCTATGCTGATAGAAACCAGTTGGCAGAAATGCCTGACTGGATAGCAGATCTATATGAAGCTGTTGAACTTTCTTTGAAGGACAATAAATTCCACAATGAGCCATTCTCTGACAGATTTGGAGAAAACTGCAAAAAGCTCAAACTACTTGACTTTGGGGGAAACTTTATGACAAAGCTACCAGATTCCATCGGTAAACTTAGAAGTTTGGAGAAGTTTTATCTCGGGAGTGTGATAGATGAACTTGAAAGGTGGGCCTTCCAGAACGGCAATTGGCTGAGTTTTTTACCGAGTAGCATTGGGGATTTAGCTTACCTTAAAGAAATCCATTTAAATGAAAATCTGTTTCAAGCACTACCAGAAGAGTTTGGAAACTTGACATGCCTTGAATATCTTGATCTGGGTAAGTAAAATCATGCAACTTGCTTTGATGACAAGTTCAAATTAATTTCCATGATTGATCCATCTATCTGTCATTTTAATCAGACAAGCATAACTTCATTATGAAATTTAATGTTAAAAATTATCCCAACACTTTCTGAATTAATGCTTTTTTCTATTTTCAAAATAGATTCAATATTCAATTCAATATACATCTATGTGTATGCATTCAATAAAAAACTTATTTTTGTGTTCATTATGTGTGTTTTGTTGTTTACAGGTCAGAATCTCTTGAGTGATTTACCAGAGTCTTTTGGAAATTTGAAGTCTCTGAAGTTTTGCCAATTATCAAAAAACAAGCTTCAGCTTCTCCCAAGTTCCTTTGGAAATCTGACTGCATTACAGGACCTAAGATTGGACAACAATCTGGTAACATTCATTGATGTTTCTAACATATTTAGTAAACCAGCATCCTCTATATCCAGGGGTTACACTCACCTATGCTCTCTACACCCCTGGAATCTGGAATATGTCAGGACAAAAACTTAAGTCTCGAAGATAGCAGTTTGATTGGTGTCATGAAAAATAACCTGACCAATCACAAGGCTGATATCTGTCTTTTGAAGATTACAGACGAGTGACAACCGATTTAAAAGCCTGTCAATGTTTAGTTCTATAAACACAACAAGTTTCTTTTGATGTGCAACAAAGTACCAAACTAGTCTTTTTGCCTCTGAGCATCAATGATGTGGTGTGTACAGAGCTTTCAGTATTGCTATGACATATTCAAGGGGTGTAGAGACTTCAGATTACCATAACCCTTTGATATCGAGGATGGTATACCCGGTACATTTATAAGATCCTTAGTGATGGTAATAGCAATTCTTGTCTCCAAAGATCTTGGGGGCTGATCAAGAATCTACCATATATGGGAGGGTTGAGAGGCACTTTTTCAGAGACCCTACCACCCATCAAATATTAAAAGTGATGTAGTATAAGAAGTGGAAAGCAGATATGATTTTAAGTCCACCACCCATGATATATTCATGGGTGATTTTTTTCCGTTTTGTGACGGAATTCCGTTTTTTGACACATGGATGGTCAATAAAATTATTTCCAGAGTTTTTCAGCTTTTTCTTACTTTAATTTATTTTCAGTTTTTCAGGAATTTTTTTACTTTCACCCATGTATATTAATTAATACAGGTCCACCACAAGATAGCTATTGAATATCCTTTAATAATTATATACAGCCCATCACAGATATTTATAATTAATCTGTAAACTCAAATGTGAGACTGACGGAACACCAGGCTTTACTGGCTGCTAAAACGAAAACTTCAGGACATGTACAAGTTCCATAAACCTCATACGATGATATCTTAATTATGACATTTTAGAGACTGTTTCAAACTTCTTGCAATCAGATACCATCGAGAATAAAATTTGATGGATTTAATGTTGTTTTATGTTAAGGGAAGCAAATATTATTGACAACCAAATCAAATATCAAAGTATAGAAAAAACATGTTTCTTTATTGGTATATTTTATTAACATATGGAAATGTATATTTAAATGTAGTATCACTTGAAACTTCCAGATAAGTTGTTTTTCAGGTCTTTGAATAATTATTCCAACCATGTTGTAAAGTATCCTGATTGGTAATATAAGAGACCGTTATTGCCATATGTAATATATCTACACTTTGTTTTGACAGTTGGCGGAGTTGCCAGAATCTTTCAGTGGACTGATCAACCTTAATAGCCTAGACTTGTTCAACAACAAACTCCTGGAAATCCCCACAGCCATAGAACATTTCACTAAGCTTATCCGTTTGGATTTAAACGAGGTTTGTATAGTTGTATTGATAATCACTGTTTGACATAAACTGGTGTAACACATACAGTTCACATTTAGATATCTAGAATACAAAAATGCCAAAAGACCCAAGTTTACCTAAATATTATCAAACAAAATGGGATATTTTTTTCAAACATGTAATGTGATCACTCTAGACTACGTAATTATACCGCCAGCTTAGGTAACGGGTTACATGTATATAGCAATCGCTGACTTTGTCTGCATGCATACATGTGTCAAGATCTTGTGTACAACATATAAACAAACCTGTTCAGATAATGATTTGACTCACAATCACATCATAGCTCTATGATCTAGGTCTACACCTAATTAGATTTTGGTGGGCAAAGTAAAAGGTCAAAGGTCACCGTTGACCATTGGGATTAAAAAGCTTGTGTTCAAGATATTTTATAAACCCTGACAGATTTAGTTCATATTCACTCCATAAGATTACATGATCAAGGTCTACACCTGATTACATTTTGGTTGTCGTCGATCAAGATTCAAGGCCAAATAGTTACTTGACCACTTCGCGGGGATATCTATGTTTAGTATCATAATGTACCCTATTGATAATGGCATTAGATGTTGAGGGTTGTCTGGTGAATGTCAGGGAATCAAGGAATTGTATATCTCAATATCATGAGGTCAAAAAAAGTAAAACAACAGTGCAGAAAAATAGTCAAATTTTCATGTTGATCAACTCCTTTATCAAAACAGGAACATGAACATATTCCATATCGCAACATAGAACAGAGACAAACAGTTATTCTGAAACAGAAATAAAATGAAGTAAACAAAGAGATGGCGATGAAAATATCATATATATATATGTGCCTTTTTACTCCTATAGAACAAGCTGCCCATTCCCTGGCAGGAGGTTCCCACCTTGAGTAAGAAGACCATTTATGCCAAACGTGACCCAAACCTAAAAAACAACTGGCGTGGACGACCCCGTCAGGATGTCGTCGTTCATGATGATGACATCAAGAGCCTAGCTGACAAGGTATAATGGTACCAAAGCATAAACAAGAAATGCTTACGATTAACTTCAGGTGTTAGAGTGGTGCTGTGGATAGCTCACTTGCCTTTCACCAAGACGGCCGGGTTTGATTCCCCGACCGTATGTGAAAAGTTATGGGGTCACCTGCCAACCACAGGGGTTTTCTCTGGGTACTCCAGTCCCAGAAGAAACTTATTATGAGTAATGGAAGAGTTTCAGTGTGAGTGATAAGAATACTTGTACAATAACATGTGTTGCTATGAAAGTACCATTCTTCAGTGGGTTCCTTTGTTGAAGGTAAATTGTGGAGTTTATTAATCACAATGTTGACTATACCATGTGATGACAGTAAAAAATAAACAGAAGGCAAATTGAGATAGTTAGGTTTTAATAAGGGAAAGTATCACTGGTCTTGTTGTATCTTTAGATTAAATCATGAAAACAAGTATTTTTTATCATAAGTGGAAGCCTCTGTGGTGAAAATGAATTAATGTTAAGACAATGAGATTTGTATTATAACAGTTCATATTTCTATTAACCATAAGACTGGTTTTATCTGTAGCAAGTTTCTGTGGAGGAGAGGGAAGAAGACGGGAGTGAAGAAGAGGATGATCAGGTTAATACCAATGGTTACTCTCAGGATCTGTACAGACGGGCGGCTGAACTAAACCTCTCTTCCTCAATCTGGCGAAGTCATACTGGCCCCCAGAAACGGGAGAAGTATGTCCGTCACTATGACAGAGGACACAGACCGTATGGCTCAGAAACCTCAGAGGAGATTGACGAAGCAAGCAGTGACAGTAAAAGTGATGAATTCAATGGCGATGATGACTTTGAGCCACCACTTTTCTTTCCCAAAACCAGAAAACACGGTATGCCATAACTGGTTGCTAACATCCCCTCATGATTATTGTCCAGCCAGTATTAAGATATGATAATTATGTGTGTCATCTACTTAATTAAAATTGAAATTTATTTTGGTGGTTTTTGAGACACAAGTTTTGAATTATTTTCTCAAGCAATATGATATCAATGCTGGTTATAAGTACAGTGTATTCTGTTTGAATACTATATTTGTATGTAATCAAATTATTTTCTTTATGGAGAATTATTATAATATTATATTTTCTCATTTACTAATTTAAAAACTTGGTGTATACTCATGATAGTGTTTTGTTGTTTTTGATTTGATTTCACTACTATTTCACTCACAGGGAGTAAAGAAGATCCTGTGTCAGAGGTAGCAGAACCACGATCGGAGGAGGCTTCAGAGGACCCACCAGAACCTGCGGAAGACTGGGATGCTGAGATTGAGGAAATACAAACAGAAAATCCATTTGGTAGGGTGTTCATCCTTGGAGAGAATTCAGTAGAAATAAGAACATATACCACGAGGCTATTGGTGTTACACACCCCCTGCACGGAAGTCAGACAGGGGGAGGGGGTAATGGAATTAGTACCGTACACTGAATCATCAAAATATAAAGCAAAATGATTTCAGAATCTATTCACAGCTAAATAACACAATCCATTATTGCGAACAGAAATGAAATTTAAGTCTTGTTAATATTTTTGTATCTTTTCAGATGACTTCAATAACATATACCAGCACCCACCTCCCAAGACTTTGGCTGAAGCTGGCTATGAGGTGGATGAACATTTATTTTTGCCTTACGACATCCACACAGAGCCAATTATCAAGTACCAGGTAGCCTTTGCAGCAGAGACAGGACAGTTCGATGACGCTGATGAAGATGAGGAAGAATGATTTTGCCATTTAACATCAGATGTTTCCAATGTGTAACAGATAAAAAAAAGTGAAGCAATACCATTTCACCTGATAGTGTCACTTGAAGGTCTCTAGAAATTTCAAGGTCAGTACACAACAGGATATGAAGATATAGGATGTGTACAGCCAATGGAATGTGTTGAAAGACTAAGTGATTGCTACATTATTTGATGGCTAGAGTAAAATGTTTGCTGTAAGCTTATAAATTTAATATGTGTTGCTTTTTTGAATATCTTAAATTAATGTCACACAATGTTGGTGGATCAGTGTGATTTCTCTTAATCAAATTGATTTTATTTCAGCCAAATTGTTGTATTAAATGGTACAGTTGAACGGCACAAATGAAAATTTCATGCCAAAAAGTACATTTATTTGTAATGTTGATTTATCAGATTTCCAATCAGATTGATTCCTACAGTATACATATACAAAACCATTTATATTTTGTGCCAAAATCGTGTAGTGTATCAAACTATATGCCAGTACCTATTTACCTGAGGAGATTGTGATATCACTAGCTGCCCAGTGTATCCATGTTAAGTAGCAATAGCACTGAAGCATTCTCAAGGGTTAACTTTTCATTTTGTTTCTTTTATGAGATCGTAAATCCAATGAATCATGAGGTGAATTGCGTTTGCATTTATAAACAGTTTGCTTCATTGGATTTATGATCTCAGAAACAAAGCAAAATAAAAGATTATTCCTTTATATATTTACAGTGTTTTTCTGTGAATGTGACAATGTGTTCATTGTTGTCCCATCTGCAGGCTAAACGTTTATTTCAAAATTTATAAGCAAGAGAACAGTTCAATATATGTAATAACATGAGATTTGCATAAGCCTTGTGGTTAACTTTGCCCATGTCTATTGTTGATGATGTCACACAGTTGTGTCTCAAACCTGGATAGTTTGCATATATCGCTGCACCCACATAGAAATTAGGCACATGCTTAAGTATAGTTAAAGGGTGATAACTCTAGTTTGTGGAACAAACATTTTTTTGTACAAATGTGAGAACATTGTTTTACAATAGAATAAGACCTATTTCTGTGGTTATGTCATGGATTCGATTAGATTTTCAATTTAATTAATGATTAATAAACTTCTTATTTTTGCTCAAGTTTTAAAAGAAAAGATATATTTAGAAATATTTTAACTTGATCAAGGCAAATAGCAACAATGGAGACAATTTGAAAGTAGAAATATTTGGTCTTCTTCATAAAAAGACAAAGTCTTTAAATATGAAATCTTACATTATTGTTAACAAATTTCCAGATGAAGTATGGTCACTTCTTTCCCATGGGGCGCTTTGTGTGGTCTTTTTGGCAATTAATTGAATGTTTGTAAAAATAGCAAGTTTACTTCAATAACTCAAGATACAAATTAAGCATTTTAATGTTTTTACGGCAACAAAGTCAGCAGTTTTTACACATGAGAGGGTCTGAGGATAAAAGATCACCTCAAAGTGTTTTTCATTCTAATGATAATGAATGCCAAACATAATTCAACCACTCTTGCTGAAAAAGAAATGTAACATTGTTTATAGGCTGTTTGTGACTAATTTTCAAAAAAAAAAGTATGAATGATTGAAGTATGGTTGTGTTGATATTATAATAAAAGAAAGTAAACAATTACTTATTACATGTATTATACTAATTTGTAAATGAATATTTCCACAATCATTGTGATAAAACAAAACATTTTTTACATAAAATGTCTCATGAATGTTTTGCAGCATTTCAATAATTCGTACACAAGAATTGTTGATAGACATTGTGAACATAAAAGGGATTTTTGATCCACTTTTACATATAAAATCTGTGTTTTTATTTCTTTACAGGAAAATGAGGTCGGGGACAGGCTTTTCAACCTTTTATTTTGTACTTTTTTTTACAGTTGTAACTGGCTATTTTGACTTTTCCTTCAGTCGTTATATCCCACACTCTGTGCCTGGTGTGATTTTATAGGGGGTCTGTCAAATGCACATCAAGGAAATGTTTTAACATGTAATATCTTTTATTGTTAATGGTTGAGTTAATTGCTATGAAATAGCAATTAATTCAAAAGAATATCAGTTACATTTTGACCTATACACTAGCAGTATGGATTCAAAAGAACAGTACTCTATGGAATCTAATTACTATAAGCCAAAGAGAAAATTATCTATTTTCCATTTATGTTGATTAATTCAGAAAATTGACAATTGTGACATTGTTGGAGTACCATATTCTCCTGTGAAAACCATTGTAGTGCAATTAGCACACTTATGTTTTCAAAGAGTTTTCATATAATGAAATTACTCATGTAGCCTACACTGTAACTTGAAATATTTTGTTTGACAGTCAGAGGCTTCCTAAAACTATACTATGATTTAAGATGATATATCCTTCATGATTTATTGGAGGTCAAATGTTTTCATATCATAACTACAGCTCTGGTTTGGAATTTATATGATGTCATACACTATTGTACCCCACAGCAAAGTTAGGAAATGCACCCAAATAAGTGTCCATGTTTGATGCTCGGTACTTACTGCCTTTCTGTGAATTTTGCTTTATATTGACTCTCCTTTGTAAATTAAGCCTTGTTATCATGTGGTATGAAGCTGTAAATATTTCTATTTTTTGATACAACATGTCCTCTACTTGATCATTTGTCTACTTAAACTAGTATATGCTTCTATCTAGTCAGGAGCAGATTTGTTCGTAACTTGGAGTATCAATAATAAAGGCTCTGTATGATATATAAGATGTTTGCTGGCTATGAGAATTAAGGTATACTTTATTTTACAATTTGCTTCTGTCCATTTGTGCATAATTTCTGGGAATGAAGACATGATATGCTTTTAACTCACCTGGCCCGAAGGGCCAAGTGAGCTTATGTGACGGTGCAGCGTCCGTCGTCCGTCCGTCCGTCCTGCGTCCGTCAACTTTTTCTTTTAAACGACTTCTTCTAAAATACTGAAAGGCCTAGTGACATGAAATTTGGCTGGTAGCTTTCTTGGAAGGAGCTGAACAAAGTTTGGGAAAAAAATCACTTTGACCTAATTTCAAGGTCACAGGGGTCAAAAATGTCGAAACCTTTAAACAACTTCTTCTAAAATACCGTCAGACATAGAGACCTCATATTTGATCGGTAGCTTCCTTGGATGAAGCCGAATAAAGTTTGCGAAAAGAAACGACCTTGACCCATATTCAAGGTCACAGTGAGGTTAAATCTATTTTAACCTTTAAACGACTTCTTCTAATACACCAAAATCCCTAGAAGTATGATATTTGGCTGAAATGTTCCTTGGATAAAGCCCAACAAAGTTTGCTAAAAGAAATGACGTTGACCTATATCCAAGGTCACAGGGGTCAAATCTGTTAAAACATTCAAACGACTTCTTCTGAAATGCCAAAAGCCCTAGAAGCATGATATTTGGCTGAAAGTTTCCTTGGATTAATTCCGACAAAGTTTGCGAAAAGAAATGACCTTGACCTATATTCAAGGTCACAGGGGTCAAATCCGTTAAAACATTTAAACGACTTCTTCTGAACTACCAAAAGCCCTAGAAGCATGATATTTGGCTGAAAGGTTCCTTGGATGAAGCCCGACAGTGTTTGCGAAAAGAAATGACCTTGACCTATATTCAAGGTCAGAGGGGTCAAATCTGTTAAAACCTTAAAAAGACTTCTTCTGGAATACCAAAAGCCCTAGAAGCATGATATTTGGCTGAAAGGTTCCTTGGATGAAGCCAAACAAAGCTTGCGAAAAAAAATGACGTTGACTTATTTTCAAGGTCACAGGGGTCAAATCTGTTAAAACATTCAAACGACTACTTCTGAAATACCAAAAGCCCTAGAAGCATGATATTTGGCTGAAAGGTTCCTTGTATGAAGCTTGACAAACTTTGGGAAGGAAAATGAGCTTGACCAATATTCAAGGTCACAGGGGTCAAATCTGTTAAAACATTCAAACGACTTCTTCTGGAATACCAAAAACCCTAGAAGCATGATATTTGGCTGAAAGTTTTCTTGGATGAAGCCCAACAAAGTTTGCGAAAAGAAATGACCTTGACTTATATTCAAGGTCACAGGGGTCAAATCTGCTAAAACATTCAAACGACTACTTCTGAAGTACCAAAAGCCCTAGAAGCATGATATTTGGCTGAAAGGTTTCTTGGATGAAGCCCGACAAAGTATTTCGAAAAGAAATGACGTTGACCTATATTCAAGGTCACAGGGGTAAAATCTGTTAAAACGTTTAAACGACTTCTTCTGAAATACCAAAAGCCCTAGAAGCATGATATTTGGCTGAAAGGTTCCTTGTATGAAGCTTGACAAACTTTGGGAGGGAAAATGAGCTTGACCCATATTAAAGGTCATAGTGGTTAAATCGGTTAAAAGCTTTGAGCGACTGATAAACCCAAATGCCTAGAGACATGATATTTGGCTGGTAGTGTCCTGGGATGAAGCCAAACAAAATTTGAAAATGAAAATGATGTTGTCCTATAAGGTCACGGGGGTGAAATATGTTTAAATCTTAACATGTTCTTCTAAATGTCTTACAGTAAAAGATTTTAGGGGACTTTAGGGTTACACTATAATATAAGTCAGAGATCGATACCAGGTGAGCGATGCAGGCCCATTGGGCCTCTTGTTTAAAAGTCCTGAGGAAGTATTGGGCTAATAATATATAATTGACAATTATAGATGTTATAAGGGGTTTGTAATCAGTTACATAATAGGCTAGGATAGATTGTCAACTGATTGTGTAAATGCATTGATTAAACATGGATATCTCTCAAGGGTAATGTGGTGTTCCAATATACACTGATTTTGTAAGAATTGTGCAGCAGGTTTGTTTTCATCAGGGAAAAAATGTTTAACTTATGTAATGCTGCTTAATTCAATAATTCTGCTGAAATCAGAATATTGTTAACTTGCTTATTTTGGCACACTTAAATTTTAGCACATATCCAAATTAAAATAGATAAGTGCAAAGATGAATTGGCGTATTCAAAGTTGTTGTTGCTGTAGAAAGCAATATACAGAATATGAAATTCATACAGTTATTATTTATAAGAACACTTTCAGTGCGAAAATCAATGACACATTTGATTACTATTAAAATATGTTTACAGTATCGGACTGAAATGAAAGAAAGATGAAACAATTCTTAATTTTTAAAGTGCTTGTAAATAACAATTCTAATCAACTACTGATGATTATAATGGGAGTTACCACTATTATCAGTTCATAATTTATCATCCATCTGTATCAAGGAGTTAACACTGTTATCAGTTCATATTATAATCACATTTCCTAGTACAACATTTTAGTTTTCACAAATTAACCATGCCATTTATTGGATGATGTTAGTGATTAAATAATATATATAATCAGTACAGTGTACATGTCACAACTCTGTAAATCTAACCTCACAATTTTTTTTTGGGACAAATAAATCCATAAGTGCACTGAGTGTACAATTAAATACTTTGACAAATACATGCTGTTTTAGAGGTCATTAAGATGTGTGGTTTTGCATTTCTTACTTATCTACAATTAATTTACATGAATGATGTTTTGTACTGCAACAATATCTCATCTTTACCTCCTTTAGATTTATTTTAAAAACATTTCATCCAATTATCTTCAGCCTACCATCATCATATGTGGGCTATACTTCAAATCACCCTGCATCTTTGTCCGGCCTCCATTGCCCCAGGATCCGTCCTTAAACAACTCTTGTGATGGTTATTTCTTGAGATGTATCAGTTTGATCATTTTCACAAATTTCATATTTAGGTTCCCCTTAGTCTCTGGTCGTGTATTGTTAAATTTTATGGACTGATCCGAAAATTGATATGGCATACAGGCGGTCATGTGGTATTTTAAGAGTACTAATTTATCTCTATTTCTTGAGAGTATTGGATGGATTATTCTCAAATTTCACATGTAGGCTCCCCTCTGGTCTCTTATGTGCATTGTCTCATTTTCAGGTGGCTCTGAAAAATAATATGGCCGACAGGTGGCCATCTTGGATTTTAAGAGAATTAAGCTTATTATCACTATTTCTTGATAGATACTTAATGGATTGTTCTTAAACTTCACTTTTGGGTTTTTCTTGGTCCCTGTAACTACACCTTAACCCTTAATAAACACATGTATAACATATTGAATTAATATTCACTATATTAGCATAGGCAGGTAACAATAGTTATTCAATAGTTTGACTTAGGCAAAGTCATAATGTTCAGGGTCATTTAGAGTTAAATAAAATGTTCACAAATTGGAATTAGTGAACAAAGCTAATGAAAACATGCAGAAATATTTTGATTTTTGTCTTGTGTTGATGGAAAATTTAATTTCATGTTCATACAGGTATTCATTCCTATTACATAAAAGACATTTTTGTGGTTAATTTTTAGTTTCAAAGAAATTCTGATGAGAGTCCTGCAAATATGAAAGAGACTGCCCAACTTTTTTTTATATTTTGACACATAATAATGGCATAAGACATTGATATATATACACTGTATATCTTCATAAGAGTACATTGCTTGTAACATACTTATGAATGTATAGTGAATATAGAAATAAAACTTGTTGACGAGTATAGCTTAACTGAACTTGACAGATAGCCAGCAATTCAACTCATATAAGCTCAATTGGTCAAAGAAATGGTTTAGTTTCCAGAGGACTAGGGTTTAAATTTTGGTCAGACTTTTATCTCTACCTTGTATAAATTGGAAGTATTTCTTTGGTAGTCAAACTTCATGGCAAACATTGGAACTCCCTTAAAGATAATTTGAAGTTTTCTCATGGTCCTGCTGCCTTTGAGATAATATTTGACTGTATGTATACAAGTCCAGTTTCTCATGTTGGTTCCCTCGTGCTTCCTCATTATAGTTTCCACATGATGGTTACCTCATGTTGGTTACCTCATGTTGATTACCTCATGTTGGTTACCTCATGTTGGTTCCCTCACAATGGTTACCTCATGTTGGTTACCTCATGATGGTTACCTCATGTTGGTTTCCTCATAATGGTTACCTCATGTTGATTACCTCATGTTGGTTACCTCATGATGGTTACCTCATGTTGGAAACCTCATAATGGTTACCTCATGATGGTTACCTCATTTTGGTTACCTCATGATGGTTACCTCATGTTGGTTACCTCATGATGGTTACCTCATTTTGGTTACCTCATGTTGGTAACCTCATAATGGTTACCTCATGATGGTTACCTCATGTTGGTTACCTCATGTTGGTTACCTCATTTTGGTTACCTCATGTTGATTACCTTATGTTGGTTACCTCATGGTGGTTACCTCATGTTGGTTCCCTCATGATGGTTACCTCATGTTGGTTACCTCATGATGGTTACCTCATTTTGGTTACCTCATGTTGGTAACCTCATGTTGGTTACCTCATGATGGTTACCTCATGTTGGTTACCTCATGTTGGTTACCTCATGTTGGTTACCTCGTGTTTCTTCATGTTGGTTCCCTCATTATGGTTCCCACATGTTGGTTCCCTCACAATGGGTCCCTCATTATCACCTGCTATATATCAGAAGCACATGTAGGCTGAAAGCCCTGAACTCCTCAGATTTTACTAACAAAAACATTTAACCCTTCAACTTCAATTTGAGTTGTATACTTGTTATCATTGCCAATGAAGTAACATTGAATCTATGATTGTTATGAATATGAAGCTCATGCAATGAGCAGTGTGATAATTTAGCCATAAGTATTGATTCATGTCATACCATGTATAAATAAATTCTGAAGAAAAAACATTGTGTTTGTCTGCTAATATTGGATATAACGGCTTTAGTTGGTCTATATGCAAGCCACTGGTTTTTAACTAACTAAATATCAGTTCTCATTGTTACCAAAAAAACAAGACATTTTTGTGAGAACTGATCAAAGTAATAGTGACTTCGAAACCTACACATCATTAATATATTGCCATGTCCAATTTCCAAAATTTGAGTATTTTAGAATTCAAAGATAGAATTTTAAGTCACATTAACCCCTATTTATTAAGTAATATTAGCAAGAGAAACACAGCCTATAAAACTGTTTATCCCTCAGTACACATCTAAATGTCAGTGTTTCAATGTGTCAAATGTGTCATATTCAGTCGATAACCACCTCTCCTCCCTCCATCCCAATAGTCTTAGATAACCTTTTAAACCCCTAGTGAACATCTACAAATCTTCATATTGTCAAGTGTTTCGTCATGTCAAACTTAAATAATTAGTCTTTGAAAACAAAATCATAGACAGACAACCCAGTAATTACTATGGACACCGATGAATTAACTGTCATCCCCACATCCCTGGACTAATAACTTGAACCATACTGGTACTGTCATCCTCACGCTCAACTTACTGTTAGGGCCGAGTGGTTAACATTCTACCACTAGCCCTCCACCTCTGGGTTGCGAGTTCGAATCCCACGTAGGGCAGTTGCCAGGTACTAACCGTAGGTCGGTGGTTTTTCTTTGGTTACTCCGGCTTTCCAAAGCCTGGCACGTCCTTAAATAACCCTGGCTGTTAATAGGACGTGAAACAAAATAAACCAAATCAACTTACTGTCATCCTCACTCTCAACTTACTGTACTGCCATCCTCACTCTCAACTTACTGTACTGCCATCCTCACTCTCAACTTACTGTACTGCCATCCTCACTCTCAACTTACTGTACTGCCATCCTCACTCTCAACTTACTGTACTGCCATCCTCACTCTCAACTTACTGTACTGTCATCCTCACTCTCAACTTACTGTACTGCCATCCTCACTCTCAACTTACTGTACTGCCATCCTCACTCTTAACTTACTGTACTGTCATCCTCACTCTCAACTTACTGTACTGTCATCCTCACTCTTAACTTACTGTACTGTCATCCTCACTCTTAACTTACTGTACGGTCATCCTCACTCTTAACTTACTGTACTGTCATCCTCACTCTCAACTTACTGTACTGTCATCCTCACTCTTAACTTACTGTACTGTCATCCTCACTCTTAACTTACTGTACTGTCATCCTCACTCTTAACTTACTGTACTGTCATCCTCACTCTCAACTTACTGTACTGTCATCCTCACTCTTAACTTACTGTACTGCCATCCTCACTCTCAACTTACTGTACTGTCATCCTCACTCTTAACTTACTGTACTGTCATCCTCACTCTCAACTTACTGTACTGTCATCCTCACTCTTAACTTACTGTACTGTCATCCTCACTCTCAACTTACTGTACGGTCATCCTCACTCTCAACTTACTGTACTGCCATCCTCCCTCTTAACTTACTGTACTGTCATCCTCACTCTTAACTTACTGTACTGTCATCCTCACTCTTAACTTACTGTACTGTCATCCTCACTCTCAACTTACTGTACTGTCATCCTCACTCTTAACTTACTGTACTGCCATCCTCACTCTTAACTTACTGTACTGCCATCCTCACTCTTAACTTACTGTACTGTCATCCTCACTCTCAACTTACTGTACTGCCATCCTCACTCTCAACTCACTGTACTGTCATCTTCACTCTCAACTTACTGTACTGTCATCCTCACTCTCAACTTACTGTACTGCCATCCTCACTCTCAACTTACTGTACTGTCATCCTCACTCTCAACTTACTGTACTGTCATCCTCACTCTCAACTTACTGTACTGCCATCCTCACTCTCAACTTACTGTACTGTCATCCTCACTCTCAACTTACTGTACTGCCATCCTCACTCTCAACTTACTGTACTGTCATCCTCACTCTCAACTTACTGTACTGTCATCCTCACTCTCAACTTACTGTACTGTCATCCTCACTCTCAACTTACTGTACTGTCATCCTCACTCTCAACTTACTGTACTGTCATCCTCACTCTCAACTTACTGTACTGTCATCCTCACTCTCAACTTACTGTACTGTCATCCTCACTCTCAACTTACTGTACTGTCATCCTCACTCTCAACTTACTGTACTGCCATCCTCCCGCTCAACTTACTGTACTGTCATCCTCACTCTTAACTTACTGTACTGTCATCCTCACTCTTAACTTACTGTACTGCCATCCTCACTCTTAACTTACTGTACTGTCATCCTCACTCTTAACTTACTGTACTGTCATCCTCACTCTTAACTTACTGTACTGTCATCCTCACTCAACTTACTGTACTGTCATCCTCACTCTCAACTTACTGTACTGTCATCCTCACTCTTAACTTACTGTACTGTCATCCTCACTCTTAACTTACTGTACTGTCATCCTCACTCTCAACTTACTGTACTGCCATCCTCACTCTTAACTTACTGTACTGCCATCCTCACTCTTAACTTACTGTACTGTCATCCTCACTCTCAACTTACTGTACTGCCATCCTCACTCTTAACTTACTGTACTGTCATCCTCACTCTTAACTTACTGTACTGCCATCCTCACTCTTAACTTACTGTACTGCCATCCTCACTCTTAACTTACTGTACTGTCATCCTCACTCTCAACTTACTGTACTGTCATCCTCACTCTCAACTTACTGTACTGTCATCCTCACTCTTAACTTACTGTACTGTCATCCTCACTCTCAACTTACTGTACTGTCATCCTCACTCTCAACTTACTGTACTGTCATCCTCACTCTTAACTTACTGTACTGTCATCCTCACTCTCAACTTACTGTACTGCCATCCTCACTCTTAACTTACTGTACTGTCATCCTCACTCTTAACTTACTGTACTGCCATCCTCACTCTTAACTTACTGTACTGCCATCCTCACTCTTAACTTACTGTACTGTCATCCTCACTCTCAACTTACTGTACTGTCATCCTCACTCTCAACTTACTGTACTGTCATCCTCACTCTTAACTTACTGTACTGTCATCCTCACTCTTAACTTACTGTACTGCCATCCTCACTCTCAACTTACTGTACTGTCATCCTCACTCTCAACTTACTGTACTGTCATCCTCACTCTCAACTTACTGTACTGTCATCCTCACTCTTAACTTACTGTACTGTCATCCTCACTCTCAACTTACTGTACTGCCATCCTCCCGCTCAACTTACTGTACTGTCATCCTCACTCTCAACTTACTGTACTGTCATCCTCACTCTCAACTTACTGTACTGCCATCCTCACTCTTAACTTACTGTACTGCCATCCTCACTCTTAACTTACTGTACTGTCATCCTCACTCTCAACTTACTGTACTGCCATCCTCCCGCTCAACTTACTGTACTGTCATCCTCACTCTTAACTTACTGTAAGGTCATCCTCACTCTCAACTTACTGTACTGTCATCCTCACGCTAAACTCACTGTACTGTCATCCTCACGCTCAACTTACTGTACAGTTATGATCACACTCAACTTAATGTACTGTTATCTCCACTGACAAATTTTAACAGACTTCAGGCATCAATTTCATTAATTCATTTCCTTGCAAAGTTGCTAATCTCTCATTTTGTAAAGTCAAAACAAACACACTTGATCACTGCTTTTAATAATATTTATTAGGACACTTTCCCACATATTCCCTGTTCAAAGGAATGCAGGCAATAACTCTAATACATACAAATATATAGCAATATATAACAATGGTAATTTAACATCTTAACCACTTAATTTCATATTTACCTACCGATACCATATAATGTACATACCGTACTGTCTTAATTTACATTATTATTTGGTTTCTTCAAGAATATACAGTATTAGTTATGTACAAGTTTCTATATGTATTTTCTACTTTCTTCTTGAAGAAAATTTGTCACTTCGTTTTGAAATTATATTTGTAGAAAATAATAATGGCGAAAATCAGATCTACCTGAAGGAAGATGGAGTTACTTCCCTTACCTTATTCACCTCATTATCAGATAAATCTTCAAGTTATTAGGGCTGTAGAAAACACAGGGATCTTACACTAGTGTTCTAACATAGAGTGTTGACAAAAACTTTAAAAAAAAGGCAGTGGTTGCTTCAAGTTGAAAATTAAGGTTGTTAGCAGCATGTATGGTGAAATGAGAGGTACTTCTGTAATAAAAATTACATCCGACAAAATTGTCATTGATTGTTGATTTTGGTGTGGCTTATATATATATATATTATTGATGGTTGGATGTAGGGTTAAAATTTTGCATTTTGTGATATGAAATTTTCATAGATGATTTAGTGAGATTTAGCTGGTGGTGTATAAAGAAAGGGAAGTATTTCTAAGTGTCTTACAAATTGAAATGTAGATAAAGCAAGATTTTCAATATATATCACATACATTTTGGTAATACAATTTCCTAGCAGATATTGTACATAAAGTATATGCATTCAAATATAAAAGAATACTAACAGGACGTTTTTGGGTAGACCATCACAATTGTAACTATGATTTAAATATACCACTGTATACGTTTGATGTACTAAAAGATAAAAGATTTGCTTTGATAATGACATATTCAAATCTGCTTCACTTGCACAATTTGGTTATTTCATGTACTGGCTATTACTGAACTACATTGCTTCTTATACGTTACACACTGCACCATTAATACTGTATGTAATATACACAGTAACACTGCACCGGTGATATTGTATGTAGTACACACTGCATCAGTGTTACTGTATGTAGTATACACTGCACCAGTGATACTGTATGTAGTATACACTGCATCAGTGTTACTGTATGTAGTACACACTGCACCAGTGATACTGTATGTAGTACACACTGCACCAGTGATACTGTATGTATTATACACTGCACCAGTGATACTGTGTGTAGTATACACTGCACCAGTGATACTGTATGTATTATACACTGCACCAGTGATACTGTATGTAGTACACACTGCACCAGTGATACTGTATGTAGTATACACTGCATCAGTGTTACTGTATGTAGTATACACTGCATCAGTGATACTGTATGTATAAGTACACACTGCACCAGTGATACTGTATGTATAAGTACACACTGCACAAGTGATACTGTATGTAGTACACACTGCAACAGTGATACTGATGTAGTACACACTGCACTAGTGATACTGTATGTCTTATACACTGCACCAGTGATACTGTATGTAGTATACACTGCACTAGTGATACTGTATGTCTTATACACTGCACCAGTGATACTGTATGTAGTATACACTGCACCAGTGATACTGTATGTATTATACACTGCACCAGTGATACTGTATGTAGTACACACTGCACCAGTGATACTGTATGTAGTATACAATGCACCAGTGATACTGTATGTAGTACACACTGCACCAGTGATACTGTATGTAGTATACAATGCACCAGTGATACTGTATGTAGTACACACTGCAACAGTGATACTGATGTAGTACACACTGCATCAGTGATACTGTATGTAGTACACACTGCACCAGTGATACTGTGTGTAGTACACACTGCACCAGTGATACTGTGTGTAGTACACACTGCAACAGTGATACTGTATGTATTATACACTGCACCAGTGATACTGTATGTAGTACACACTGCACCAGTGATACTGTATGTAGTACACACTGCACTAGTGATACTGTATGTAGTACACACTGCACTAGTGATACTGTATGTCGTATACACTGCACCAGTGATACTGTATGTAGTATACACTTCACCAGTGATACTGTATGTAGTACACACTGCATCAGTGATACTGTATGTAGTACACACTGCACCAGTGATACTGTGTGTAGTACACACTGCACCAGTGATACTGTGTGTAGTACACACTGCACCAGTGATACTTTTTTTTTTACGCACTGTTCTAGAGGTACTATTTTGTAATGAAGCAAAACATTTTTTTGGCATCAATTATAACAATTAGGTAATAGTGTTGAAGGATGTTGTTGAAAAGAATAATGCTGTCCGTAATCAATACAATACAAAAACCCTAAGATAAGTATAACATATATTTCCTTCTATTTACCAACATTTCATTCCTGCATGGTGTAAATTTTCAAAAAGCCAATTGCACATACTTCTTGTTGCATAAATAATACCTTTCCATGTAAAATAAGAACAACTGAAGCAATTTAATATCCTAAATTCTATGTTTCAATATCAATTTATCACCTATGACTATCAATCTAGTTATATCCAACACTTGACAGGAACACACTATATCACAGAGCTAGTAATTCAAGGCAAGTGAAAGCACTACATGAAATAAAGGAAACGTATGTTTTATACAAATAGTGATACATGGCACGGATTCCACTAATGACTAGCTAATTCTCTGTGCTACTTCAGAGCAAAACAAAGCACCAGTAACATTTTACATATACATAGTACATGATTGTGTGTGACTAAAGGGGTTGTAATTCTACTTACATGTAACAATTCAGTATACATCAGATAAAAAATAGCAATTTTACTACTCGTAACTTACGGGCATACCTGGTATGCTATCTTGTACATGACAATAATTCTACTTCTCCTACGCACATCTGGTTTGTAAAGACTTCACACAAATCTGACCAATTGTGAGATCCTGATAATTTAAACAAGTCATTAGAGCAAGTTTCCAAAACACAATTATTGATTCCCTATACCTGTAGTGTTAATTTTGGTATGTTTGGAAACATAGGATTGTGTTTATACTTCACATTAAACTGACTAGTCTTATAACAAATGGCCCAAGATGACTTTTTAATTAATCAGGGGTAACTCTTAAACAAATTACATTTAAAATGAAAGCCAAAAAATTTACATCAGAAATGACAAATAGAACATGACATACATTGAATTTTTACCCTTTCAATTCTACTTAAATACTTGCTTACATTCCAACAGTAAATGTGATATACACATATCAATTATGAGATGAAACCGTGTCTGACTTCATCAAAAATGATGCAAGAGTACTAACTTTATCCTTCATTGGACAAGGTATCATTCTCCACTTTTGCATTTCACTTACAGGTGTTTAAAATTGCCTGTACGGTCTATTTCTAATGATGCATGTGCAGTCTCTGTATGATTTCAATACAAAATAATGGTTTCTCAAATTGCAGCACTTACAAAACAAGAATGAATTAACAAACTATAACAATAAAATAATAGATACTGTATACTACTATAACTTTTCATACAAGTGAAAAATACAGGACCTAAATCACTCACCAGTTTCTATCATTATTCTTTTACAAAAAGTGTAAGACCGTATCTATTTTCTGGATAATTTTTTTTTATCAAAACCTACAGGGTCAATGAAAGCACAGGTTTTTTTGTGTGTATTTTTTGTTTGATTTAATCAGTGTCTCATCAAATTTGAAGATATATGGTGGCCATTTTGGATTTCTAATTTACCCCAAGTAAATCCTGTTCAGAACCCAAGAGCATAATTCATTTAAAGTTTCATGTCTTTCTATACCTTGGATATGTTTAAAAGTTGAATTTTTTTAGCCAATCAAGAGACAGTTGGCCAACTTTAAATTATTTAAATGGTCCAAATATTGTTCCAAGGATGCTCCATACAAAATGAAATGAATTTCTTTTTCAATAAAAACTTGAGTGGTTGTCCTTTTAAAAACCAACCTGCAGATACACTTTCAAATATTGGAGCCTTTAATTAAATGATGATATGTGACAGACATTGGGCCATGGCATCAGTTCACTTGGCACTTTAGGCCAGAGAGCTTAAATATAATAATGTTGAATATGAGTTATGATTGTATGTACAAAATTATGACACAACGAAGTGATGAATTAAGCTTAACCCTACTTTGTAGTACATTTTTCATGGTCTTCTTGTGTTTTCCCGACTTTGACAAAAGTTGGTCCAAGATTCAAGTCTCGTATCCTTGTTATAATTATCTTCACACAAAAAGTTTGTAAAATATAATTATACGAGTGTAAGTGAGACGATCCCTTAATCGGCAATCGTAGAAGCATGTATCCTTGTAACAAGGAGACACCTTTTTTGGCTTATCTAATAATGTGTGGATTTTTTTTGTGAGCGGAATCAAGTTTTGGTGATATTTATCGTGGAGATGGAATGTTCAGAGTACTTGTGATATTGTCTATATATACTGGTGAAATACAGTGTTAACTCCACATCATATTCTCGGCTTTGATCGGTCGTTCGTTACAGTCTTCTTCAGGTTCACTGCTGCAAATTTAGGATTTCTTCTGAAGCTTCAATGAAAGAAAAAAAATGTTTAATTAGTTTTCTGGGCTAAAACCTGCGCAGATTTCAATTGTTACATGAACCAATTGAAACCAATTTTATTCTGCTTTTTTCACCATAAACATTATGTTTTGTTACAAAATGAACATTGATACCAATGATATAATAAGTCCTAGATGCTTTGAATGACAACAATGTTGATACGATGAACTTTTAAATTGTTTCAACATTTGTCTAAAATAAAGTGGCTGTACGAAGAGTTCACAGATTTAGAAATCTACATAAGGAATGCCTCTCGATGGAAAACAATAATCAATTGTCACCACAAAACAGTTTTTCCATGCAAAATGAAAAAGAAATTGAGCTGAAATAAAATTTCCTTGATTGAAATGCAAATGAGATTCAAATGTTCTGAAACCAAAAACCTTGTGGTTGCACATCTCTGTGATTCATTGTAAAATCCGGTATTTATATTTTTACTTCTTTTTGTAATCCATGGTTTTACTTCAAATCTGTAATACCCCTTAAAATGAAACAAGAATAAATATATACCCGCTGTATAATAATTATCATCCCATCTTGTAAAATTAACTATTTGCTAATTATAACTACCATGGTAGTCCACCATGAGAAATAGGTAAGTCAAATACTATACATTTACAGTTTATCATTTTTCTCATGTAGAGAAAAATATTTTTGGGAATAACTTTCTAAAGATTATTGAAAAATACTTGTACAAGATAAAATGTATATGGATACATTTATAACAAGTGCTAATTGTAATGGGGTACCATTACAGATGTCCCCCAAACTACCCCTTTGGTCGGAACTGATGAGCCCAATGAACTCACAATGGAAATATAGCTGACACCCCATATATCAATTGTAGAATGGAAAGAAACACGCAAGAAATCAAAAGGCAGGAAATGACGGCCATGTTGACGAATCAGGACGAATCAGGAGCCAGGAAATGGCGGTCATGTTGACGAATTAGGAAACGGAGGTTACGACAATGTCCGTGGTGTCCTACTACAGTTATATATAAAATTTCATTGAAATCGGACAATATATAAATTTCGACCAATCAGAAGCCAGGAAATAGCGGCCATGTTGACGAATCACGAAACGGAGGTTACGACAATGTCCGTGGTGTCCTACTACAGTTATATATAAAATTTCATTGAAATCGGACAATATATAAATTTCGACCAATCAGAAGCCAGGAAATAGCGGCCATGTTGACGAATCACGAAACGGAGGTTACGACAATGTTGTTGGTGTAATACTACACATATATATTAAATTTCATTGAAATCGGACAATATATAAATTTCGACCAATCAGAAGCCAGGAAATAGCGGCCATGTTGACGAATCATGAAACGGATGTGACGACAATGTTGTTGGTGTAATACTACACATATATATTAAATTTCATTGAAATCGGACAATATATAAATTTCGACCAATCAGAGGCCTCCATTTTCGTTTCGGTGGCAACCAAACTTTACGAAAATGTTACCATGTTATTCAGCATCCCTTAAAACACCCATGTACCAATTTTTACTGAAATCGGAGACTGAATTTTGAAAACCGGAAATTAGCTCTGGCGGCCATCTTGGACTTCCGGTCGCGAAAAAACAACCCGTTTTCACACACCCCGCCCCTAATGAGTATGTGTGTGAAGTTTCGTGAAGATCCGTCCAGTAGTTTTTGAGAAAACGGTCGGAAACCTCCGCGGCGGAAGAAAGTGGAAGAAACAAGAATAATAATAATAATAAGAAACCGAACAAAAACAATATGTCCCCCCACTTCGTTTGGGGGACATAAATATGTTATTTCATAACAACATGCACTAATTGATAGCAATTATCAACACATCTTACTAAAGATGAACAGTGAAAAAGGACAATAACATCTAGTGTAATACAATACATCGGCCTGTCTTGTAAGGTACACAAAGATTCGGTGATTGATGAAGGTTAAAATTCATAAAAATTCAGCTATCACATTATTCATAATCTATTTATAGTTCTTTCCATTTTCAAATGTCTGCAAAATTAAAATCATCAACAATACAACAACACAACAAGGCCTATATTGCTCCTGCATTTCGTGTAAAAAAAGTGTTTTTTCATCTATTAAGGCTTTTACATTTTCTTTTGAAAAGAGAAAACATACAGTACCAAAACCCTAGACAAGAAACTTTCTCCCTTAATTAAACACACAGTACCAAAACCATGACAGGAAACATTCATTCTGAAACACAAAGTACCAAAACCCTAGGCAGGAAACACTCATTCTGAAATACACAGGGTCAAAGTTCAGAGTTTGTTGACCTAGCCAGTTTACATCAGAACCAGATCCATTGTTATATATTAATGAGAAAGTCCCTAGGCATTATAGTGACACAGATAACAGAAACTGATATCATGCAGTCAAGTAAAAGTGAGTATATATTTCTACATTTATGTATATTAAAACTAATTTACATATCAAACAGTGTATGTTGGTAATTGGTCACTGAATATATATTCCTGTCAAGTTATCTCCCTTTAATTAATGGTGTCTTCTGCAAAACAATGGAATTCCTGATCAAACATTGCGTCCTCAGTTATATAGACATCCAAGGCTCACAGCTCATGTATCCCATGGTGAAGTTATAATACTCAAATCATATCCCAAACAATATATTTAAGTGGGTGGGCTTTACAGTAAAGGGGAGATAACTTTAGTACATGCAGTGTGGTGACCTTGAGCTGACTCACCCTTTGTACCATCCGAGTGACACTGACTGAACTAGACCTATGATTGTCACAAACAAACAGTCATTAACACAATCATACACTCAAATCACAACTCGCATCAGTGCAGGATTACCCAGCCAAATGTGATCAATTAGGGAAAGCAGCAAAACATTTCTCGTTAAACAATGCATTAATTAAAAGTTAAAAACATGTTTAGTTAAAAACATCAAATGCAATTAACATTAAAGACAAATAACATGATAATTTTCATTCAAATAAACTGTCTAGATATATCTGATGCTGTATAATTTGGGAATATTTATATAAAACAGATCATTTATCCAATCTCAGATGTTCATAACAGAAAAACTGGTCCAAGTAGATATTAGACAGGTTTCAGACCATTGGTATCTTTTATATCAATTTGCAAGTAGTTACTTTGTAGAATTACATGTTAATAAAGAAAAAGTCAAAGATATGATTGATGACATTCATTCATTATTCTTCATATAAAGCCAGTACCGTTACAATTACCTAGGAAATTGGATGCAGCATGCAGAAGTAGATTACTATCTAATATATATAGATGCAGGTGAGGTACCTATGTTATCGCGTTCTACATATAAATGTAGAATATAAGGACTAAAAGCTGGTCCTGAGTTACTTAGAGAATAATATTATGTAATACACTGTATAGGGGATTATACATTGTCAATATATCCGAACTAACACATTTCTAAAAGTTGCACGTATATGTCATTAATTTTTTGCATGCAGTATTATTATTTATTATTATTATAAAAATCTGATTATATCTTTGATTACAGTGGTGAAGCTTCTCCCAGTTACAGCCTGTAACATATTAAGGGACTGAAATTCTGATCTGCTTTAACCACAGATTCTCCACGAGTTATAACAATCCAGACGAACTTGAGACAGTATAAGTTAAAGACTGACAACTTTTAATATCAAGTAAATCCCATTAATTATCTAAATTATATCAGTAACATCCTACAAAAAAGCTGCTACAACAATCTTACTTGAGAAATTCAAAGTTTGACAATTAGTAAATTCAAATGATGTGACTACACAACATATACAGAATTCTTCTTCAATGCTCATGGAGTATGTTTCCAGATCCATAAAATGGTAGCTAGCCCAGTGTTCAGTACATATCATTAGAATCCTTCGACTAAAATATGCAATGTACAAACAAATTTGTCTTTGCATTCAGTAACATAAACATTATTTTTATGATGACACGTGTACATATTTTCAATAAGTCCAAGGTGAGAACAGTAAAACCTCTTTATACTGCCCCTATCTATCAAGCAGAATTTTGGTATTCACAAATGAATATCGGCAACTGTATCAGGGCTCATAACCTTCTTTGTACCGGGTAAATGCAGGCTTACCCCTATTGGATATATGGTAGATGTAAGAATTACATTTTTTAAAGACCTTCCAAACTGCAAACTTTTGGTAGTGTCTTCAGTAATACCAAACATATTTCATGTGTGGGGTTAAAAACTAATACTTAGTAATACCAATGATATTTCACGTGTGGGGTCAATAATTTAAAAATTAATCTAAATTCTGAATATCTGAATGTTTTGTAAATAAGAAAGTACACGAGCAGTGATTCATATATCTTTCAGTGAGAAATATAACTAGATTGTGTTTTCAAATATTGCAAAGAATGTTGTTTTACACTAGATTCAAATTAAAAAGATTAAAAAAAGCAAAATTTATAATGAATTGCAGCTGATGCCGATTACTATTACAATCAGAACTTCTATGTTGTTTCAGCTTTTAACTTGAATATAATGAAAAGATCTTTTTCATTTTTATTAAACTTGGGTCTTGAAAAGCAGTGAAACAAAGGGAGATAACTGTAATATAAAGAGGCTTATCAAGGTTTATCAGAGGCATATAAGGTTTTATAGAGGCATTATATCAAGGTTTTATAGAGGCATTATATCAAGGTTTTATAGAGGCATTATATCAAGGTTGATCAGAGGCATTAAATATCAAGGTTGATCAGAGGCATTATATCAAGGTTTAAAAGAGGCATTATATCAAGGTTTTATAGAGGCATTATATCAAGTTTTTATAGATGCATTATATCAAGGTTTTATACAGGCATTATATCAAGGTTTTATACAGGTATTATATCAAGGTTTTATAGAGGCATTATATCAAGTTTTTATAGATGCATTATATCAAGGTTTTATACAGGCATTATATCAAGGTTTTATACAGGTATTATATCAAGGTTTAAAAGAGGCATTATATCAAGGTTTTATAGAGCCATTAAATATCAAGGTTTTACAGAGGCATTATATCAAGGTTTGAAGAGGCATTATATCAAGGTTTTATAGAGGCATTATATCAAGGTTGATCAGAGGCATTAAATATCAAGGTTGATCAGAGGCATTAAATATCAAGGTTTGAAGAGGCATTATATCAAGGTTTTATAGAGGCATTATATCAAGGTTTTATAGACACATTCTATCAAGGTTTTATAGAGCCATTAAATATCAAGGTTTTACAGAGGCATTATATCAAGGTTTTATAGAGGCATTACATGAAGGTTTTATTGAGGCATTATATCAAGGTTTTATACAGGCATTATATTAAGGTTTTATACAGGCATTATATCAAGGTTTTATACAGGTATTATATCAAGTTTTTATAGAGGTATTATATCAAGGTTTGAAGAGATATTATATCAAGGTTTTATACAGGTATTATATCAAGGTTTTATACAGGTATTATATCAAGTTTTTATACAGGCATTATATCAAGGTTTTATACAGGTATTATATCAAGTTTTATAGAGATATTATATCAAGGTTTTATACAGGCGTTATCAAGGTTTTTCTGTATCAACAGCTCTGATTTACATGGTAATTGTTTTCATCTACGACCTTGTTTGTTGACAAATATCCTCCTACACAACATATATTCAAGAAATTCACTGGCAGCAGTACAAATATATACCAGTGCACACAGCACAGCTACTAGGTCATAATTATGTAACATTGCTATACACACCACAAGAAACCAGAAACAAAGACAAAAAACAAGAAAAAGATGAAAGGATGGAGGACTGGAGGCAACCGAAATTTGAGGGATAGAAAAAATATCACAGGTAACAGCAGGAGAGTATGGAAGCACCACAGTTATGCCAATTCTTACCTGTTCTTTTCATATGTTCTGATGTCATGTGATGAAATTGTTAGGTGATTTTGCTTTGTGTGTCTTTAAAAGCAAGTGAAAATATTGAAATGACTGTGACAGCTTGAGGGAGTGATAGAACAAAGAAAAACAAAAAGCAGAGGCCTGGAACATGAAAATGGGGATCAGCTAAACACATCTAGGAAGCCGCAACAAATAAATGTGTTTACTTTGTATCCTCCTCGTCTGTTTCGTAGTCCTCTGCTGGATGTGAGCCCCCCTGTCCATTTGACATCCTTGGGGGCACAGGGGGCATGGACGTAGGTGGTCCCGGCCGGCTGTCGCCATGGATTGATGACACGGGTGGTGGAGGGGGAGGAGGGTTACTCGATGATTGACGATTTCCATAACCAGAAGTGGTCACCTCATTCTGAGAGAGAACAGACGAATTTGAGGATGAAAGAGGAAGAATGGGGGGAGGGGGTGGAGCAGGAGGAGGATTGACATCGGCCTTGTTGTTAAGGCGACGGAGGCTGGCAGCACGGCTCAAAGCAGGAGGTGACAGGGTACCACTACCGGCTAAAACAAAAGGGTCAAGTGAGGCAGTTGATGGTGTGGGTGCAGGTGAGTGTGAGGATACGGAGGTACTTGTAGGCATTGCTATAGGGGGCGGAGGAGGGGGGAGAGGGGGAGAGGGAAGGGAGGAGTAGGGCGCTTGTCCTGGACTATGATAGGCACTGGCATTCACTACAGGAACTGTGGGCCGCAGCTATAAACAGAAAATACATCTGTCTGGAAACACTTCGGAATTCTTGCAGTTACTGAATGTGTTTGCTTGTTTCTTGACTCCATCCAAATTAGTTTTAAACATGTGTATTAATTAATGATCAGACTTAATTGAGAGATTCAATGTTTTCATTCAAGTATATACGTATATAAAGGTCACATAACCCTTAACACTTGTCCATTATTTGAAGATTTAAGTAACAATTTAAGATCAAGTTTATATTAAATATTCTATTTAAAAATAATTGGTTATTTCCTTTAGTTTCATAGAAAATAAACTCCATTTGAGCATAGTATTGTATGTATATAAACTGAAATAATATATTAAGTCACATTTTTCAACAACTCTATAATTACCATAGATGACAACAAATGCAAATTTGACCTGAACATGACCACATCAAGGTACGGTACATATACAACACAATTATCCCACTCAGGTGAAGTTGTTCTCATCACAACAAAAACATGTCAATGTAAACAACTGATTTAGATAAATTGGTATTCAAGTTTTGGAATGGTACACTTTCAGATTAATATATATATATCTTGGAGGATGAATTTCTTGACCACACCAAAAAATCTCAAAGCACACTTCATATGAGGTAGTTTTAACTCCAGGCCCTTGTTTCATCAACATTCCTTAACTTAAGGAAACTCCTTAACTTAAAAATCTCCATAGGAAAGCATTACAGAGGTTAAGGAGAAAATCCTTAGTTAAGGAACTTTCCTTAAATTCTGTAATGCTTTCCTAGGGAGAATTTTAAGTTAAGGAGTTTCCTTAAGTTAAGGAATGTTGATGAAACCGGGGCCAGGTGGGGTACATGTACGGAACATTGCACATAGAGGGTCCACTCATTTGACAGTACTAATATAACAACACTATTGCCGACAGCAGACACACCAGAATACAATATATTTTGCAGTAAAACAAAACGACCTTTCTTAATGTAGTGCTAATTGTTGTAATGTTTAGTTGGTATGAGATCCAATTATTCATTAACTGATAAATATATCAATAAACCAAAGAAAATATTAAAAACATGCAAGAAGGAAAATGTTTTAGTACTTCATTCTGTAGTTCAGAAATAATGAATCCTATTTTCTCTACATTGAACGCGATGTAAGATGAATAAATCGGCACTTAAACCAACAAACTCATGCAGCATTCCTGGGTTGCTGTGGATACAGTGAACATGCGCTACACAAAGGGAGGTAATTATAATCTACCTGTGCATCATGGTGTATGAAATCATAAGAATTTTCGTTATCTGGGAAAAACCTGCGCTCGTGTGCAGAGGAGTGCCGAGGGAGAGAGTAGGACCCTAGCATGTTGGCAGTATTGCTGCTGAAGCCGTCACCAGCAGCGTATGAAGCATACGAACGGGACTGAAAAATCAAAACTTTTAAATAAGACTGCTTACTCACTAGTTTATATGTGACAAAGTCTACACTTGAATAATTTGATGTAGAAGAACTATTTCCAAGGCCTCATATATTTTGAAACATTAAGGAATAATTATACAAACTATAAAATTACTGTTGTATGATAATAATACACAAAGAGTGTGACAACTTTCTGTTTTCCTCTGATCAAGATTTTTTTATAATATATCAATGTTTAAGCTTTTCTCAAAAGGTCAGGCATTGAAGCAATCTAAACAGGACTTTTCTGAAATTATTAATTTGTCTAGATCTGTTTCCTTATGGGTATCTTCCGCTTTTCCAAGGAACCATTAACAGGCTAGGTAATGAAATCAAACTGTTAAGGATATTTCTTAAGGTATATTTTTGGGTAAATAAACTAAAGTAGATTAAAGTATATGAACTAAGACAGATAAGACAGTGAGCAGTACAGTTGTTACCTAAGTAATGAGTATACGTGAGAGGTCTAACAAAGTGATGTGTGAAGCTCAGTATACCTACTGGACATATTCTACACATTTCTACTAATGGTGAGATAGCTCTTCTACAATATACTGAAATCAATGTGAATATAAACATAATAACAAGTTACATTCTTATAACAAAACACATGATATAGAGTGATCATGCTTAAATCAGTGTTAAACCGTTATTAAATGTGTTTATTTCAGAATCAAATTGTAGTGGAAAATGAGTTTAAATAATGATGTAAAATACATGTAGCAAACAATACTTTACTGAACAAAATTTAAATTCAACTGTATTTGTTAATAAAGTCAATAATTAAGCATCATACATTATACGTGAATGATCACCCAGAAAACCTGTTACTGTCAGTCAGTAATAAATATTCTGGCTTTATAGAGCCCTCTAAAATTACTCCGGAGAAATCCCCCGATTTAATAAAAAAACATCTTGACATTTCAAAATCTAGAAAAGTTAAGTTTAAAGCTCAAAGCTGATAAAGTTAATTGGTTTTATGACAGTACATATTTCTTCCAAGAAATATTTTTATTTTAAAATAAAATCTGATGAAATATAGCAAGTCTATGATAAAATTAAATGGCAAACTCTACTGGAAGACAAGAAACAGTGGTTTCTGGCAGTGTTAAATGACAAAAAGCTGATGATATAATTAGGCACACTCCCAATCCAAAGTTACCAGGAGGGTCGGACAACCATACCATGAACTGATAGATAAAACACCAAAAACAAGGAATTAAAGCACTGAACTTATAAAGTAGTATTACCTGTGTAGGATTGTTGACAAGCCTCATTCCCGAGGTCTCGTACACAGACTTTGGACGTCTTGTGGCCCCTGGCACATCCCCATCAACTAGAAAACTGCCACCGTCTGAAAGTGACCTCGTGTCTAGATCACCCATACTCTTTACACGATGACCCATCCTATAAAAGACAAATAGAATGGCAAAACACTAAACAAGAAAATATAAATTTTATGTCAGCATACTCCACTGAATGTATATGGATGATTTCAGCTAATCTTTTCCAGAATTATCACTAAATGTTTTATTTTCAGACTTTCACATGATTACCACAATCTATTACCCCAATTCTACATGACCATATATGTACATACTGTTTATATACTTATTCTGATGCATTCAGATTTTGCTCATAAATGAACAGTTAAAAGCATTATGATGAATTGGCGCACTCATAAAACTTGCTGTGGAAAGCAATATACAGGAACAGTAACTAGTACAATAATAAATCAGGGGAATGCCTTCAGCATGAAAATCAGTAAAATATACTATTAAAATTAACTGCTAGATAATTATGCTATGTACGTTAACTGGTGTTAGCAGCTAGATTACATTTTCTTTGTGTAAGAAATTTTAATATGTTTCACAGTGTTACATGTACTTGTAGATAATTATAGGTATAAATGCCAGCAAACAAAAGTAGGTATAAATATATATACATACGGCTGTGGTTCTCTCCCTTGCATGTCCGTCATTGGTTCTGTGAAGGACAGTGGAAACCAGCCATACCTGTAATATCAGACCAGCTCTGAGTGACAAGAATAGATATCTTACAAAGGACAGTGGAAACCAGCCATACACTTGTACCTGTAATATCAGACCAGCTCTGAGTGACAAGAATAGATATCTTACAAAGGACAGTGGAAACCAGCCATACCTGTAATATCAGACCAGCTCTGAGTGACAAGTATAGATCATCTTACAAAGGACAGTGGAAACCAGCCATACCTGTAATATCAGACCAGCTCTGAGTGACAAGTAAAGACCATCTTACAAAGGACAGTGGAAACCAGCCATACCTGTAATATCAGACCAGCTCTGAGTGACAAGTATAGATCATCTTACAAAGGACAGTGGAAACCAGCCAAACCTGTAATATCAGACCAGCTCTGAGTGACAAGAATAGATATATTACAAAGGACAGTGGAAACCAGCCATACCTGTAATATCAGACCAGCTCTGAGTGACAAGTAAAGACCATCTTACAAAGGACAGTGGAAACCAGCCATACCTGTAATATATCAGACCAGCTCTGAGTGACAAGTATAGACCATCTTACAAAGGACAGTGGAAACCAGCCATACCTGTAATATCAGACCAGCTCTGAGTGACAAGTATAGACCATCTTACAAAGGATGGTGAAAACCAGCCATACCTGTAATATCAGACCAGCTCTAAGTGACATTCTAAATCCCTGAATATCCTGGATCTGAAAATGAAAGCCCTCGAGATACCATAAAAACTTGTGTATTCTACACACCCTAAAAATCACCTCAAAACTTAATGTTTGAATAAAATATGTCCCGATCAATTGATAGTTGGATAAGTACAGAATAATTTATTTTGCTACACTTCCAAATAAAATATGAACCAAATTCCTTTTTCATGAAATATTTTGCGAGAAATTTGCCGACTAACCTGCCACTGCGGTTATTTAGACCATAATGCCAGCCGTCAGCGGGCTCTCCTATAAGGTTGATGACATCACCTTCTGTGAAACTGAGTTTACTGTCACCCTCGGCAGCGTGTGTGTAGATGGCCCTCACCTGGGACACCCCCGGGGGAGGGGGAGGAGGTACACTGATCCCACGTGATGGTGGCATCGTTCTTGTTGCTGTGAGGTGAATTCATTTTGTGATTACGACAATTCCTTATTTCAAGATATAAACTTCACATTGATTAGATTATCTCCTGTCTCATAACATATTCATTTGTAATCTCCATTTAGTATCTTTCTCCTAAACCGAATGTCCTATCTGCTTACAATTGAAGAGCTCAGAGAAACTGGGCTCACAAACTTTAAGTACTTGTATTAAGATTCATGCCTACCATATGCAAAATCTCCATTGTAGTCCATTGGGATACGAGGCCCATCATGGTAGCTCCTGGATCTTCTGTATGGTGTACCTACAGACCGAGTCTCATCAGGCATATACCCATTACTGACACGGTATATAGAACCATTGGCATGTTCAAAATCTTCGTCCTGCAAAAAAAAAAAAAAAATAATACAGTGTATGTTGAATTTAAAATACCTGCATTTATTTATCTGAAATGACGATGGTCATGGTTATAAACATTATGTCTGGATGTGAAACACCTAATAAATCACTCAGTAATATACTTAAGAGGTAACTATTATTTATGAAAGCAAATTTTACTAAAAGCAATACTTTAAACCTTCCTCCCGTTTGTTTGCCATCAACACAGGTAGTTTTTCCCAGAGGTATACAGAGCCTGATATATCTACTAACCTTGGTGAGTGGCCCTAGGGTATAAGGTCGCATTGTTGACATATATGCACCTGCTGTATCACAAGTAAGGTTGTCCCCAGGGTGAAGACTGACTAAGACAAATACCATGTGTAATAACATAAGCTGGTAAAACACATGTAGTAGAACAGGTCTTTGTCATTCATTGGTGACCCCGATAGTTCAGTTGGTAGACCTACTCTATATAAATGTAACGGATGTGCACTGATTAGATTGCTTTACAAGCGTGAGCTGAATGGAATTTCCCTTAAGCTCAGTGATGGAGCATCAGGCTGGAGATCAAAGGGTCGTGAGTTCGAGTCCCAATGACGGCACTAGGTAGGAGAATCCTTGTTAAAAAACCTGGGTTTGAGATTTAAAGGGGAAATAGTGTAAAAGATATGCATTGATTACGTTGCCTTACAAGTGTGAGCTGACGGGAATTTCCCTTTAAGTCAGCAGTGGAGCATCAGGCTGGAGAGCCAAGGGTCGTGGGTTCGAGCCCCAGCGACGGCACCATCTTCATCCCTTTCCTCATCCTATTACGTAAGAGTTGTGAGGGCCCCAGGTTTGAATCCCACTCTGACTCAGTGTATTTCTCCTGTTATACTTGTGACTGGAGCCATCACCAATCCTTGTCGTAAATTCTAGTGTAGTGCATGAAGCCAGGGAATACTTTTAGTTTTAAATGGTGTTGTTTTTTGGCACAAAAAAACTTAGAACACAAAAAGAGGAACATAGCAGAACCAAAATGGGGTTAATTGTCAATATATTGATCCGAAACTTCAACTGATACAGCATTTCTCTCGAGCTCAGAGAGTTTTGGGTTCAAATCTTGCTGTGCATTTATCTTCTAGTGTTACAGGTTACCTGAGGCTGGGTAAAGACAGAGAGGTTACTTATAATTGCTTACCTTCTGTATTATCAGTAACCTGAGGCTGGGTAAAGACAGAGAGGTTACTTATAATTACTTACCTTCTGTATCATCAGTAACCTGTCAGCCTCTGGGGGTAAGATGTGGGGCTTAGCTGACAGATGTCGCCAGCTTGGTAAACCCATTGTCAACATCTCTGCTGCCTACAACACATCAGCATTACCTTAAGTACATGATCTATATGTCTCAATTACGTTCCAAAATTATAGGACTGAGCTACATTTTTTGTCTACAGCTATCTTCGTTTAAAACTGTACTAAGTCTAAGGAAAATAATTGATTTGCCTAACTGATTTGTAACTTAAGTGGAAAAAATCCATTAAATCCAAAAAATGCTACAGGTCAGACTCAATGAAGCCTTAAAGGTTAAACCAGTCAGTCAAATGTGATTGGTTTGTAACACTAGCTGTGACTGGATTTAGATACCGTTCACGATAGACTCAAACCTACATTTCCAAGACATAATTATAATGCATCCTAATACTCTCGCACAGGTTAGCTGCAATACATTGCTTGATAAGGCCACATAAATCTTTACACTTGATCTGAGGTCAACTATAATAACATGACCTTTGACCTACTTGTCTGTGATGCACTGTATTCATACTTGCGATGGTGGACAGTCTGTCTAACAAGAAACAGTGACATTTTCTTTCCTCCAGTAAAGCCTGTGGGTATAAAAACATTACTTTTAACAGATAAAAATCATATACAGGTAAGAATCATTTAACAGCTTAATTGGTTGTATTTACCAGGTAAGTATCATTTAACAGGTCAATTAGTTATATTTACCAGGTAAGTATCATTTAACAGGTTAATTGGTTGTATTTACCAGGTAAGTATCATTTAACAGGTTAATTGGTTGTATTTACCAGGTAAGTATCATTTAACAGGTTAATTGGTTGTATTTACCAGGTAAGTATCATTTAACAGGTTAATTGGTTGTATTTACCAGGTAAGTATCATTTAACAGGTTAATTGGTTGTATTTACCAGGTAAGTAGTTCCTAATAAGGGAAATATCCTGGGTTTTATTTTGGTAACATAATCTGAAACTGGGTTGAACTAGAAAACTGACATTCAGCAAGGACCCCTCTGCAATAAATATGTGATGAATACCTTACCCTATAATGGATTAATTTTAGCAAATGTGACCTTGAGCTTTGAAACTTTTTAAACTCCTATGTATTGCACATATAAGAGATTTGTCATTTAGATTCTAAGAAAAGGAGCGTATCAGAAATGCTCTGTTTTTGGTAATGGTGACCTTGGCCTAGACTTTTGAGAGTTTTTAAATTCATATTTACATTAATCACAGTGTAATACCATGTAAAATTTCAAAAAAAAGTTTACAGTTTTCTAGATTCTGAGATAAGTCCTCATGGTAACAGTGACATTGTCCATAAAACTTTGAAACCCCTTTTGTACATCTTTGTATCTCAGCGCTTCAACATGTCGAATTTCAGACAGATTACAGCCTTTTGGATTCTGAGATATTTCAGAAATTAAAGGCGTGAATAAACAGAGATACAGACATGCATGGATAGTACAGAAACGGACAGGTGGACAGACAGACTGTCAGTACAGAAACAGACAGGTGGACAGACAGACAGACTGTCAGTACAGAAACAGACAGGTGGACAGTACAGAAACAGACAGGTGAACAGACAGACTGTCAGTACAGAAACAGACAGGTGGACAGACAGACTGTCAGTACAGAAAAGGAAAGGTGGACAGACAGTTAGTCAGACAGACTGTCAGTACAGAAACAGACAAGTGGACAGTACAGAAATGGACAGACACAATGTCAGTACAGAAACGGACAGATGGACAGACAGACTGTCAGTACAGAAACAGACAGGTGGAGAGTACAGTAACGGACAGAGTGTCAGTACAGAAACAGACAAGTGGACAGTACAGAAACGGACAGGTGGACAGACAGGCTGTCAGTACAGAAAAGGACAGGTGGACAGACAGTTAGTCAGACAGACTGTCAGTACAGAAACAGACAAGTGGACAGTACAGAAATGGACAGATGGACAGACAGACTGTCAGTACAGCAACGGATAGATGGACAGACAGACTGTCAGTACAGAAAAGGACAGGTGGACAGACAGTTGATCAGACAGACTGTCAGTACAGAAACAGACAAGTGGACAGTACAGAAACGGACAGGTTGACAAACAGACTGTCAGTACAATTATCAAAGTGCACCTGAATGTCTTATTAACAGCATACTATGCGGGTCAATTAACAGGTATGTCATAGATTTATGCTCAGAATATTTATAATAAGGGGAGACCATCCATAAATGGCTGTCCTGGTACAAGTTGTCTTGTCTCTGTAGAATAGTAATGCAGAGTGTGTGGGTCATTATCACAAGAATTCTTCTTACAGAATATTTTGAATACAAAATCACTTTCCTTTTATAAATTAAATTAGCACTGATTGTATATAATATGCAGCTTTTAAAAGGTATTCATTAATTACATTTCTACTAAAGGTGTTCTTTTGATAGTGCAAAATTATGCAGCTAGTGCAATTATAACTTTGGCCAAAAATGAGCCATTTTTGTGATGTATCATATTTCTTGAAAAGAGGCTTGAGAGCTGCAATACCTGTAGTTCCAGAGTTAAGGTAAAAAATATCTGAAATGTTTTTGCTGTACAACTCATTTCACAGGAATACACAGTTGCAACCTATACTTTTGGTTGCTTAGTAAAAGATCATAAATCAAATGTGATTAATTGTGTTTCTTCTACTTCTGAACAAATGATGATGAACTGATAACCAAATATTTATAATTGTGATAAATTAAGCCTCTTAGCATGTAAATCAACGTCTGTATAATAGATGTTGTATACGTCACTGTAAATATCAAAACAGTAGACAAAAATCCCGGCATGTTAGGAAGGGTACATTCTGAATTTACAACATAATAAATAAATAAACTTTATTTATCTTACAACAATTATGATACAAGTTATATCAATCACTCTTGTTTGCCCGGATGTTTGCGCGCATTTTTTTGCGGGTCTTAATGTGGAAGGAAACTGAAGTACCCAGAGAAAACACACATGGTCCGGAAGCTGACCCCATACTTTTTCATGTCTGGTTGGGAAACGAACCCCTCCCACCTTGGTGGGCTATCCACTGCACCACCCAACCATCCCTTACAACATAATAACAGTAGTGGTGTGATTTATCACCATATAATTACATCAATATCAGAATTATTATGACTTCAGGTCCTTGGTATACAGATTGTGCTGTACAATATCTAGGTACTTACCAGCTTTAAGCCCTGCACACGGAACTCATCCAGTTTGTCCTGGCATTTGTTTAAAGTTTTTACATACTGAAACAAACACATGCTTTTTAAATGTACATATTACAAAAGTTCCGTAAATTCAACATCTTTGATTAAAAGTACAATTAAGTATGATATGAACATTTAATTCCTTGATCAAATTACTTGCGACTACATCTTTTGACTTTATATGGGTGAACCTAAGAAACATAGCAGTTTATCAGTGTATGGAGAACGTAATACTTTATCTTTTAGTTTTTCATCTGCTTTTTCATTACTTGTTCTCATCACTAAAGTATATTAATGGTTATTTCTTTATTATACATTTAGCTATACTATTTACTGTACTACGCTCTCTGATAACCTTAAGTGTTTATATTTATAACATAACATAATGAGCACTTATAAATGAAGATATGCATCCATATTTTAGTGGAATGTGTACATACAGGTGTATATATTTTTGTTTTATAAGACTTGATGATAAATGCTCTTTGTTTTGCTTAAAAATATTTTACCCCAAGGCACATATCATCAAGTCTCATTTTAAACACATCAGGAGCTTTAGTGTTTTTTAACAAAATATATATAAACCAATTATATATCCCAAATGACACATAATTAGTGTTTATGTTATTTGACGTCTATTTTACACCAGAATAGGTACCTGTCCTTCCTTTTGTTCATCATACACAAGTTTGTTCTTGGTTTTCTTCCTGAACTTTCTGAGGGAGTCGTGAGCTTTGGCGAAAGGCACCAGGACAGTTTTGTGGCCATGGTTGTACTTCTTGTGCTGGACCTGGGACACAAAACAGGTTATATAGAGGATATCTAACAGTGTCTTCAGTAATACCAAATATATTTCACGAGTGGGGTAATATTTTGATATTTTTCATGAGTGCACAGCACCAGTGTAAAATATCAAAATATTAGCCACAAGAGAAAAATCTGTTTGGTATTAGTGAAGATACTGTTAGATATTACATTTTCATAGCAAAATCTTCAGTGGCAGTTTTTGATTTTCCCAAATGTCGTTTGTAAGCAGTGTTCTGATTGGTCAAATCAGAAAAAGTGATATTTCTCACTAGTGAAAAATATTACTTTTATAGAATGAAAATTTTTCGATATTTCACTGGTAAAAATTAAATAACTACAGTTTATGTACATGTGGTATGGCCGACACATACTAGCAGCCACTCGTTGTGGATGTTAAGTTCACACAAAGGGTATTTCCTACATTGTCAAAGACACATCAGGTGGACTTGATTTAATTTTTTACTTGTATTGACTTTTTAAAAATCTAAATACTAGCAACAAAAAACTGTTTGGTCATGATGGACAAGCAAATTAAAGGCATCTGACCATCTAAGATCACCAGCCCTCCATCACTAGATTCTTGCAATGTGTTCATGGCCTACAGTGGACTGTGGTGCCTGGTACGTACTGGTCACTTCTCCAAGCTCTCCAGCTTTCCTCTACCAGAACATAAACAGTAACAAACCAAACCAGATATACACATATCTCCAAAACAACACAGCACCCAGTGTACCAGGTAAATCTAAACTTCTAGGTTTATATAAAGAGAGAAAGCCTTATTTCTATACCCATAGTTAAGCAAGATTAGCAGGAGGTGCCTACAGCCTGCTGGTAACTTCTATAGTCATATGCCACCTTGCTACTATCTCCCTATGTGTGTATGCTGGAGTGTGTGCTGGAGACGTGTTTTGTTCTGTTGGTATAGTGAGATCATACATCCGATGGTATCTGCTAAAGCACAGACGCCTCAACATCCAACCCAGCCCATTTTATTCTCCACCTTGGTTGTTGACAGGAGAAAAACATATTTTCTTTTAAACCATGAACAAGCTTCTATCTCCTTTATGTAAGATAATGAGAAACTGACATAGACCTATCATTAGATGCTTTGTCTAGCTATATATGGTCCAAGTCATACAATAAAACTGATGGAAATGTTGATATCAAAATGTATTTGCTGCATTATCTAGTTCTGTTCTCCCAAAGGAAATCTAATTGTCGAGTGTCAAATAAAGAGATTATCATTGAACAGATTTTTTTTTCAGAAACTTGTATACTGATAATGTTAGTTGATACTCTGTTCACCTTCAGGTATTGTTAAAAGCACAAAAGTAGCGTAGCCTGGACAAACTTGGAATCTATTAAACCAATATTGGATGGACTAATAATACAATGTTACTTCATAAAATGCTTGATGGACTTCACGAATTGTTATGTATAGACTACACCTTAAAAGTTATTATCAAACCTACTCAAAGTTGCTTTCAGCAAAGGATATCAAAGAATAATGGATCCAGTGATGGGAATACAATATATTGAAAGGCTACTTTTGTAGAGAATCTGTTATATACAAATATAAAGCCATCACCACATTTTTTAGGGAGATTTAAGGTGTTACTGGGTTACACAGGTGAGAAATAATTCCGTAATCAATAACATCCATTGATCCAGTAGATGATACCCTAGTAACTATTGGATCTGTAGTTAATTCTACAAAATCAATTACAAATACCACACATCCAGTGTAGGCTAGGGAGGGGAAGGGGGCCATATTGACTGGGGCGTATTCCTTTCCTAACCAGGTAAGACCTATAAATGTCAGGAAATGATGGAATGTGTAGGCCCTGCAACAATATGATGGAATGTACGGGTCATACGGTGTAGTATTTTTATTGGGTATTAAGGGTAATCTTGATGTGATGAAATAAGGTGAAGTGTCCTTAGGCACACATAAAGTTAATATCCTTATTACCTTCTGACAGGAAGGAATATACCTGTTTCCCTGTGTAAACACTCATGGTCAGCGTAATATGTACTATTACTGGGCAGAGCTACGGCAAACCACTTCATCTAGTGCTACAGACTATTACATCACTAAGGCAAATATTCTAACGAGATTGTAGTCAGTACAAACACAATTTACATATATTATATTTGACTTGGTGTTTTTGACAAGTGTAGTGGAAGAGTTTAATGTCTATGTTAAATAAAAAAAATGGTCCACTAGCATTATTACTCATTGATTCTACCATTATTGGGATGAAGACTCCAGATTTTCACCTCCATTTTGAACTTTTGAAATCAAATCAAACTTTTGCTTTTTCAATTAAACTAATTCCATTGTATAGTACATTAGAACTATCAGCTTTACATTGCTCACATGGAAACTTCTGCAGGTGATGATAGAATGTGTATCAAGGTAATTCATTTAAATATATTTCATATACACATTACCTCTAGCAGTTTTAAATGTCCATCATGGGAATGACCCTTACAAAACTAAAAGAAAATACGTTTTTGATCTGACCTAATGTTAGCTATTTACTCATGACACCAAGCTTAGAAATACACCAGTATCGAGACACAAAACTAAACACAATAGGCCACTCTTGCTAAATAGGTAGGCAAGCAAAATGATTTTATATATGATAAGATGTTTACATAGTGTCTGTATAAATTACTTAACAAACTGGTCTAGGTAATGATAGCCTTAAAAGGGGATTTAAATCCCTCTATACTTACTGATGATCTTCGGAATTCGTTTTCTAGTTTCTGCTCCAGTGGTAAAATAAGCTCAGAGAATAATGCCTTTGTCTGTAATATAAAAGTTCATAGAATCTACATTGACTTTCTCATATAATAAATTTAAATGTTTCATACACTTTGTAACCATGGTGATGGGGGAATCCTTCCCATTCAATGCCCCCCCCCCCCCAACTTATCAGCACTTCCTGATACAGGTATGTGCAGCTATATTTTTCAGAATGCTATCTTTTTATCTGGAACTGTTTGATGGTACAAAAACTCTATTCTGAAAGCCTATATCTGGGAAAATTGACGTCACTCTGATAATAAGCCACAATGATAAGATACAGAATTCATTTTATGGGTGTTTTTTTCTCCAAGTCAGGTCAACTTTTTTCCTTGACAAATCTGGATTTTGATCAAATATTAATGTATGTTATATTACTGACCCAGAACAGACATCGGTAGGATCCATATTGACAGCCAGAGATGATTACCAACTCCTAGCAGGTTTACCAATGAAATCAGCCCGGGTGTTACCCACTCACTGACAACCGGAGATGACTACCAACTCCTAGCAGGTTTACTGATGAAATCAGCCTGGGTGTTACCCACTCACTGACAACCAGAGATGATTACCAACTCCTAGAAGGTTTACTGATGAAACCAGCCTGGGTGTTACCCACTCACTGACAACCAGAAATGATAACCAACTCCTAGCAGGTTTACCAGTGAAATCACCCTGTGTGTTACCCATTCACTGACAACCAGAGATGATTACCAACTCCTAGAAGGTTTACTGATGAAACCAGCCTGGGTGTTACCCACTCAATGACAACCAGAGATGATAACCAACTCCTAGCAGGTTTACCAGTGAAATCACCCTGTGTGTTACCCACTCACTGACAACCAGAGATGATTACCAACTCCTAGCAGGTAAACCAGTGAAATCAGCCTGGGTGTTACCCACTCACTGACAACCAGAGATAATTACCATCTCCTAGAAGGTTTACTGATGAAACCAGACTGGGTGTTACCCACTCACTGACAACCAGAAATGATTACCATCTCCTAGCAGGTTTACTGATGAAATCAGCCTGGGTGTTATAATTACCCACTCACTGACAACCAGAGATAATTACCATCTCCTAGAAGGTTTACTGATGAAACCAGACTGGGTGTTACCCACTCACTGACAACCAGAGATGTTTGCAAACTCCTAGCAGGTTTACCAATGAAATCAGCCCGGGTGTTACCCACTCACTGACAACCAGAGATGTTTACCAACTCCTAGCAGGTTTACCAATGAAATCAGCCTGGGTGTTACCCACTTACTGACAACCAGAGATGATTACCATCTCCTAGCAGGTTTACCAATGAAATCAACCTGGGTGTTACCCACTCACTGACAACCAGAGATGTTTACCAACTCTTAGCAGGTTTACCAATGAAATCAGCCTGGGTTTTACCCACTCACTGACAACCAGAAATGATTACCAACTCCTAGCAGGTTTACCGATGAAATCAGCCCGGGTATTACCCTCTCACTGACAAACAGAGATGTTTACCAACTCCTAGCAGGTTTACCGATGAAATCAGCCCGGGTATTACCCTCTCACTGACAAACAGAGATGTTTACCAACTCCTGGCAGGTTTACTGCATATGTCTCCTTCATAGTTCCAAGTAATTGTCCATGACTGCATATGACCCTTTTATAATGCCTAGCAATTTCTTATTCTATAGTTTTTGCATTGGAATCTTATCTGTTTCAAAGTTATGGTCAAGAGGTTAAGTCTCATAGTGCCAGGAGCAGGTCCATAGGGTCATCATAAAACAATATGCACATTTGTCTCTTTATATGAATTTTTGATGAGAATTTCAGCTAATTACAAGTTATACATTGGTTTGGGCCCTACCCTCCGTCCGATATGGGTCTGGTTAGGTGTATGTCAATTTGTACTAATTCCAGTTTATGGGGATGCTTCTGACAAAATATAGTTGACATCTATTGCATGGTTCCAGAGACCAAGTTGTTTAAAGCAAAATAGCCAAATTAGTTTTTGGCCACACCCCAAAGGCCCCTGGAGGGTCAGATCTACTATTTGAATTTTGAACATAAAGTTCCTGGGGATGCTTACAACCAAATACTGTTAATATAAATCTCTTTTCTCCAAATAAGAAATCAGAAATATTAAACATATTATTACACCTCTCACTACCTGTGGGAGTAATATATATATATCAATTGTTTAGATACAGAAAAGAAATTGATTAAATCAACAATTTAATTATATTGATATAAACAACTTTTGGTGGTCAGGCCCCAGGGCACCAACATTTACCATTGAAGCAAAATTACAAAACCTACATTTGTGAAAAACTTATTATTCCCCTTTCCCCAAGAGTGCTTCTGACCAAATTTGATCAAAATCTTCCCAGTCATTCATGACTAGTAGCTAATTAAAAAAAAAAAATGATAACTGGCCGCCAGACCCAAGGAATGACATAAGATGAATCTTGTAACTGTGGGAACTCAATTGTGACATGATATTTGTCATGCTGAAGCAGTCTCAGTAGTGAATCAGTCTTCCTTTATAGAGGAGAATCAATAAACACACAGTTTGTTTCTCAAGTTATATAATAAATAACATAATTAACACTCGTGTTCATGTAGTATAAACTCATTTGATATACCGGTATTCAATATCACATGAACTCGTGTTAAATCCTCTAGTATAATGCTGGTTCTTTATCACCCTACCACTTCCTATCAGTCTGTAATTGTGTTGTGTTAGGGGGCTGAATCTGTACGGTATTGATTACTGTTGTAATGAATAGTAGGGTCACACTATGGTTGTGTATTTAGACGCCAAACGCAATCTTTCTAAATAATAAACCACTTATTCGTTGTGGAATGCAACTTAAGAATGGAATTAAGAAACCTTCATGTGTCTGCTGTGACGGAAAGCAAAATTATTAGAAATAAAGAAAAAATTGTCAATGAAAATAAATTGCCACACTAAGCATTTATATGTGCCTTGTGTGTTCTTAGTAGGTCAAATGTGGTATATCATTAAGTGGATTTTACCTGTAAGCCTAAGTACATTGCTGGTACTCTAAGGATGGAGATAGAAAATGTATAAAATATCAAGCCACAGTTATAGAGCTAGAGGGACAAGTATGTTTCCTGTCTACTAAAGATTTCAACACTCAGAGCATTTAATTTGTTAACAATTGTCATCAAATATATCATAAACAGACAGAGCATCTATTACATAAATCTGTCAACAGGTAAACACAGGTAAACACAGGTAAACAAAGTCTGTCGTGATGTGACACATCAGCTGTTTGATCAGTACACATTTCATTCCTTTTACATGTTACCAATGGGTAGCATGATGCCTGTCTGATTTCTATGGCTGACAGCCAAGCTGGGAGTTATAGTCAATGGTCATTTTTATCATTTTACCTAAGACAAATATGGCCTTGTATCAGATTATTAAGGTCCCAATGAAACTTTTCAATAAAATATTAAAAATCACAAAACAGAATTTCTGTAAAAATGGACTTCACCATTAGTGAAGATTTTTCACAAATAAAAAAATACTTGATAAAGATCTCATCAGTTATTCAAGAATAACTAAACATGTGATATCAGATTGCTCAGATATTGTTTGAATTTGTTCACATGTGTTTCAAGGAAATTACAATCACTGATATAATAAAACGACAAAAAACACACAGACAGAGAGACATGTGTTTAAACCCAAGACTTCCAGCTGGTTGTCATCTATCTAGCCTACTGTAGCTAACATCCGATATCTCATCTTTTGATTTAAATTTGGGCTGTCAACTTATTCAGGGATAAAAACTGTATTTACAGAAATAATAAACTGTATTTACAGAAACAAAATACTGTATTTACAGAAACAGACAGTTTTGGTCATTATAGATATGATTATCATACAGAATGGTTTTTCACTGACATATGCAAATTACCAAAAATGCACATAATACACCCCACAATAAAATGATACATAGGTAATGATAATAGAAGCAGACATTTTTCTGCTGTACGAAAACACAGGTGAGCAGCTGCTATAAAAACGGCAAGAAACAGGGAAGTTTGCCAAAGCTTGAATTGACATCTGTTACCTTCTATATATTAAAGACACCAGACCTGAGGATTAACATTAATATGCAATACAGAAATTTCAGTATGTTGCCTATTCATGGAGTTGATTTCTGGTTTCAGAATCTTTCTAAAATTCTTAGTTTCACTGTACCACAGTTTATATATACCTGTTGGTGAGCCAGGGCCAGGCTGACTGAGTCACTGTACCACAGTTGATATATACCTGTTGGTGAGCCAGGGCCTGGCTGACTGAGTCACTGTACCACAGTAGATATATACCTGTTGGTGAGCCAGGGCCAGGCTGACTGAGACACTGTACCACAGTTTATATATACCTGTTGGTGAGCCAGGGCCAGGCTGACTGAGTCACTGTACCACAGTAGATATATACCTGTTGGTGAGCCAGGGCCTAGCTGACTGAATCACTGTACCACAGTTGATATATACCTGTTAGTGAGCCAGGGCCTGACTGACTGAGTCACTGTACCACAGTTTATATATACCTGTTGGTGAACCAGGGCCAGGCTGACTGAGTCACTATACCACAGTAGATATATACCTGTTAGTGAGCCAGGGCCTGACTGACTGAGTCACTGTACCACAGTTTATATATACCTGTTGGTGAGCCAGGGCCTGGCTGACTGAGTCACTGTACCACAGTTTATATATACCTGTTGGTGAGCCAGGGCCTGGCTGACTGAGTCACTGTACCACAGGAGATATATACCTGTTGGTGAGCCAGGGCCAGGCTGACTGAGTCACTGTACCACAGTAGATACAGTAGACTCCACTTAATGTCACGTCGGTTAATATCACTTTTCGGTTATTATCACGTTATCTTCATGCACCGTTTTTCCTGCTATATAATCTATGTAATGCCATTCTTTTAATATCACTTGTTTCCAGGTGGATTTCGGTTAATATCACTTTTTTTTGGCCACTGTCATACAAAAATTACAAGTAAATGTTAGAAATACTTTCATATAAATCAGAGACTTATAAAGCCATACGTTATGAGTCACTGTACCACAGTAGATATATACCTGTTGGTGAGCCAGGCTGACTGAGCCACTGTACCACAGTAGATATATACCTGTTGGTGAGCCAGGGCCTAGCTGACTGAGTCACTGTACCACAGTTGATATATACCTGTTAGTGAGCCAGGGCCTGACTGACTGAGTCACTGTACCACAGTAGATATATACCTGTTGGTGAGCCAGGCTGACTGAGTCACTGTACCACAGTTTATATATACCTGTTGGTGAGCCAGGACCAGTGGCTTACTTAGTTACTGTACCACAGTTTATATATACCTGTTGGTGAGCCAGGGCCAGGCTAACTGAGTCACTGTACCACAGTTGATATTTACCTGTTGGTGAGCCAGGGCCTGGCTGACTGAGTCACTGTACCACAGTAGATATTTACCTATTGGTGAGCCAGGACCTGGCTGACTGAGTCACTGTACCACAGTAGATATATACCTGTTGGTGAGCCAGGGCCTGGCTGACTGAGTCACTGTACCACAGTTGATATATACCTGTTGGTGAGCCAGGGCCAGGCTGACTGAGTCACTGTACCACAGTTTATATATACCTATTGGTGAGCCAGGGCCTGACTGAGTCACTGTACCACAGTTTATATATACCTGCTGGTGAGCCAGGACCTGGCTGACTGAGTCACTGTACCACAGTAGATATATACCTGTTGGTGAGCCAGGCTGACTGAGTCACTGTACCACAGTTTATATATACCTGTTGGTGAGCCAGGACCAGTGGCTTACTTAGTTACTTGTACAACAGTTGACAGGTTGCTTAACGTTTTGGTTAGGACATCAGTATAAAAATTAGAGGCCCTTGGTTAAAATCCTGGCCTGGCCCCATCTCAGTTTTATTATGTTTAGCAGTGGTAGAAGTATCCTTAAGCAAAAAGTAAAAGTTGACATGCATGTTGTGAATATCAAGTCTAGCTAACATAAAACTCTGCAGGTAGTATAACCATTTCAAAATATTAAAGAAATTCTAGATATTGGTGTTCTGCCAGTTGAATACCTAAAGTAAATCATTTAATTCTTACTGGAGACTTTCACAAGTTGTTTATCATTTCTCTATCCGAAGTCATACTATAACGGCATCAGTGACAGGTAATAAATAGCCATGTTTGTGCATAAACATTTGAATAAAAGACATAAATACTTAACGGATTACATCCAACAAATGCATACTGTCAGATTTTCTAAGCTCAACATCAATTTATGTATAAATCTTACTCCCACATTCTGTTCCTTATGTCTGTAATATTATACACAAACGCTAGTGAAAATGGATGAGAAAGTTACTGGTATACAGTGGGAAGGCAAGACTGTTGGTGGCACCAGGTGATGACAGGTTTAACATCTCTATACATGATAAATATCACAATAAACACACAGAGGAGTTACCTCGACACACACGGTACCACACTATATCAGTGAGTTAATTATTAGGACACAGCGATGCAGATTTTTACTGAATTTTCCTAGTAAGCGTAATCAGTGAAATTGTTGACAAGTATAACCAAGTTTGTTATTGCCTTCAGATGATTCAGACATGTACAGTGTTCCTGAAGTTCTACAGACAGTAGATGTTACTGTAGTATCTCATACATACAGGAGAATATAGGATTTTACTGAGTTGGACTTGGGTGGACTTACACTTTCTTCTATTCTTGCTTGAATATCTCTCTGTGCTTCTGCTATTTGGAATATGGCTTCCCCTGCAACAACAAAATATTGAAATAAAAATGCGGATTACAAATAAAACTGTCTTTATTATAGTATATATGTATGAGGTGCTTATCACTTTAAGATGACCATATTTTGTCAGTACTAGTACATATACAGTGTATATATTAATTATGGACCTTTGCTTAGGTCAATTAAAATATGGTGCTTGAATCAAATATTGACTGATGGCATATTTGTGGACATAAACAGGTATTTGTGGACATAAACAGGTATTTGTGGACATAAACAGGTATTTGTGAACATAAACAGGTATTTGTTAACATAAACAGGTATTTGTGAACATAAACAGGTATTTGTGAACATACACAGGTATTTGTTAACATAAACAGGTATTTGTGGACATACACAGGTATTTGTGAACATACACAGGTATTTGTGGACATACACAGGTATTTGTGGACATACACAGGTATTTGTTAACATGAACAGATATTTGTGGACATACACAGGTATTTGTGGACATACACAGGTATTTGTTAACATACACAGGTATTTGTGGACATACACAGGTTTTTGTGGACATACACAGATATTTGTGGACATACACAGGTATTTGTGGACATACACAGGTATTTGTGGACACACACAAGTATTTGTGGACATACACAAGTATTTGTGGACATACACAGGTATTTGTGGAGATACACAGGTTTTTGTGGACATACACAGGTATTTGTGGACATACACAGGTATTTGTGGACATACACAGGTATTTGTGGACATACACAAGTATTTGTGGACATACACAGGTATTTGTGGAGATACACAGGTTTTTGTGGACATATACAGGTATTTGTGGACATACACAAGTATTTGTGGACATACACAGATATTTGTGGACATAAACAGGTATTTGTAAACAAAAACAGGTATTTGTTTACATGCATGCATGCATATATCGATATTTGTGGACATACACGGGTATTTGTTGACATTTACTGATATTTGTGGACATACACGGGTATTTGTTGACATTTATTGATATTTGTGGACATACACGGGTATTTGTTGACATTTATTGATATTTGTTGACATATACTGATATTTGTGGACATGAGCATACACGGGTATTTGTGAACATAAACAGGTATTTGTGAACATAAACAGGTATTTGTGAACATAAAGGGGTATTTGTGAACATAAACAGGTATTTGTGGACATAAACAGGTATTTGTGAACATACACAGGTATTTGTGGACATAAACAGGTATTTGTGGACATAAACAGGTATTTGTGAACATACACAGGTATCTGTGAACATACACAGGTATCTGTGAACATACACAGGTATTTGTAGACATTTTGTGATAGGTGTTTGTGGACATTTTGTGATTGTTTTTCGTATCACTGTACATGTAATGCTGGGCTGACCTTTATCTGACTGGGTGGATAACAACACAAGGAAAGTTGGTATGTTATTGTGTGCCTAAGTATATGATCATCTGCAGCTATCATGCCACACCTGTAGGATTATTGTACCTGTGATATATACAGGTATTTGACTGTGTAGGAAATAGTAACACATGCTAATTATACATTTGAGAGAGCAAATTCAAATCTGTTCATGAGAGGGCGAAATAAAGACTTGGCGAACATTTCCTGTTTAGTATTTTATATTTGAAAATTTTCTTTAATGATCCATATAAAGCTGCACAGACATTGCACAATGATTATGGGTAATAATGGTAATGATCAATCTATCATTGGGATCACTTAGGTCAAAGCATTGTTAGCTTTATACAGTTAATGTCATTCAGAAGTTCTTTGTTTAAGTAGGCTAATCACAGTTTTTACATATTCAGTTCATCTTTGAGCTGAAGAATCAGTTTTATAGGTAGAGACCGATGACAGTATGAATGTGGTTCAGACAAGTTCAACAAATTAAAGGTCACACACAACTTCCTAGTTACCATCTTATACATGCACATAAGGTCATCTGAAGGTCAATTAACAGGTCATATCGAAGGTGAGGAATGAGGACATCTGATAAGGTGAACTCCTGAATCTTTAAATTCCAAGATCACAGAGACAATATCGCACAACCTCTATATCAACCTGGCATCTGGTATATTCTTATCGAGTGACCAATTTTTGTATCATTGATCACATAAAGCAAACAAATTTCTTTATGATGTCCACTACTGTTTCATGTTCTTTGACAAATTCCAAGTCAAAAGACTAATATCAATCAAGGCATATTGAACAAAGCTAAAGATCACAAAATACATTGCCATGTCATATATAACACAAGAAATAGACCTTACTTAATTAAACTATGTCCTAATTATACCGATGCAGACAAACTGGTCTAATATTGTAGTTGCTGACTAATTTGAGTTTAAAACAATCAATTCACCTTTTTACTAAATCTACTTCCAATTCCTCTTATTCATTTATGATTTCCTGTACTGATAACATTAACCCAACAATTCCATTCCTGCAGTTTTTTTTTTTTTTTAAGTCACCGTCCCTTTACAAGACGACAAAAAAGATGTAAAAAGAAAGCGGAATTATCATAACATATTCATAACGTGTAGTTATAAGTGTTTCAACAGTTCCAAATCTGATATACATGTAGTCATGCTTATAGTGTGTCGTTATATGAGTGTGTGGACTTAAATATTCGCATTCCGTGATACGTGTTAACGTGTGAAGACGCTGAAAGTTGGATAGATTTTAAATGAATATGAATGTACTTTGTATATAGTCTGAAAAAAAAATCCTCAAGACATTGAGTTGTAAAAAAAATCGCAAACATTTCATGTCATTTTATTTTCGAACTTTTCAATGCATGCTACACACATTTTATGAAATCATCTGAAAAGTTGGTTAGTGAATATTACCTTTTACATAAATTAAGGTTTGTACCATGGCCGTATTCCGTACCCATGTGTACCGGTCTCGGTCAGGTAAATATAATATAGATAATTCCTGGTGTCGATCGATATATGGTGCCGATATGCCGACAATTATTCTTCATTTGAATATCGGTATGTGTGCAATTGATGTCTAATTTCAATGTGAATGTGATTCAATAAGTTTATATACGGACTTTGTCTCTGTTTCATCAGCCGCATACATTACGCGTCCCCTCCCGTATGGCCCCTTCAGTCAAACTGAGCAGGAAACTTGCGGCACACCCTGTCACGTTGCGGCATCCCCGCCATTTTTATCTGGGCTTTCCCGAGGAATGCGATTTTGCAAGTGGTCATTATAGACATTTTGAGTGGACTTTTGAATTTGGGAACAACAGGAAAGTATAATTAGTAGTGCAGACGCCTTGTATATTCAAGAACAGGCATTTAGACTTTTGCGGGATGCCCCTTTAATGGTGTAAGTCTTGTTTAGCTTGTTTATGACTATTTCATCCTATTAACAGCTATGATCATAGCCTAGGATGGCCAGGTTTTAGTTCTGGAGGAAAGCTGGTGTTCCTGGAGAAAAACCAACAACCAATGCACTACATGGAAAATGACCCATGGGTTATATATGGCCACAAATCTGCAACTGAGAGATGGAGGGCTATAGTGGTAATAAGCAGAAGATCAGACACCTTATATAATTATCCCACTTGGTCAGTGTTCTTTATGGCATAAGAAAACTATGGATATACACATGTGTAGATACGTTGTGTATTAAGGAAGATTGGGGAATAACCCGATATGTTTACAGTTTGAAGTGTTTTATGATGTTAGTCCTGTATAAAATACCCTGGGTGTTTAGCCTGTGGATAAGTAGATTATGAGATGATGCTGTGACCATGGTTTCAGGTTTTATTATGAGGACAAGCTACTGACCTGTGGTACATAGTGTAAGCCCTACCAGTGCTACATAAATGTGATACAATATGATAGATATCTCATGATATAATATAGAAAGACAACATTAAGGGTTATAACAGAAATATCAACTTCAATAGCGACACTAAACTATTTGAACAACAGCTAGCTGTATATAATCATGTCAACACCTATTTTGTTGATTCATTACAGTAATGAGATGTGGAGAATGTATTTCTATATTTTTTTTTCATTGAAGAATTGGTGATTTTTACATTATAAGATAAATTAATCATACCTAGACAAAATATTAAGCGAATATTCAGAGTTTTCTATTTGTATAACATTTTCTAAGTTTATTATTTTTTGTTCTTCAGGTCAAACAAAAACATGTATTTGATACTCTGATGGATAAAAGACATTCTCATAAGCGTTCCCCAGCTAACAAGTATAATCTTAAAAGATTATATATATAGAATACCATTCCTGTCACAGTAAACCATGGTGTCCATTTATGACCTTTTCCAAAATGTACTAATGTGTTTAAGGTTTTATGGCTGATATTTCTATAATCTTTTAAAATAAACAATGAGAAAATCTCCTAATGCAAACAATAACATGATACCCAACAATCATTAGCAATCACTTATCAAACAGTCAACAAAACACCATTTTCACAACTCTGATAAGGCATCCGACAATTTCAAATTAGGTTAACAATGTCCGTATCACAGTGAAAAATAAAGCTTGATAATTTATAACACTATCACATGATCTCAGACTGACAATAGAATATTGTGAAACACATCATTTCTAAATAGATTTTTCCTATGGATCAAATCTAATCTGTTTGCATTATAGAATGTCAATAACAGCTAGTTCAGAATTGAATACCATGGCCAGCTTTCATAGGGTTTATACGTATCAGGTTCTAGAATACTGCTGTTTGTATTTCACTCTAAGTGGTCTATTAATGTTTTTTTGTTTACACCAAGAGATTCATTAGAGAACTCAGCAATTATGAAACATACCAGGTATCAGGCACAAGACTCATTACACATTTTAAGCTAATGAGTTATATTTCTTAAAAGTAGATGAAAATAACGGGCATGAAGCCAGATTATTTTCAGCACTGTGTTATGATGTAGATGTACATGTAGAGATACTGGTAAATGAGATTCTGCTGTTTTAAGAATAGTCTTCTACTACAAAAAAAAACAATGAAATGCTCAATCTGATCATGACTATACTGTATATGCCTGTAAAGTGTACATGTTAAAAGAGAATTTCTTTCCTAAACTAAACTAAAGGTTTTAAGTATAAGGAATATATATATATTATATGAAGTTTTTTTTTCACTCTCTGGTCTGATTTGATACCAAAATTAAAATGAAATTGATAATGTAATGTCATTTGTGAAAATCCCAATTCTTGTTGAAGCTGTTGCAGAGAACACACAATTCTTGTTCAATTATTATATTCTCCATCAGCTCAAAACATTTCCTCTTGAAATTTGAGTCTTAAAATCATGTCCCCAAGATAAAAGTAACCAGAATGGGACATTCAGTTTCTCTGTATCAATTAAGAATGTAACCCCTAAGCTCTTGTTTACAAGATTGTACCATTAAGACTTAAGGTTACCAGAATGAGTCTTTTGATCTCTCAATCTTAAAAGATATTGGTCGGTAATTATTAACCCACAGTCCTGATGCTCTTGTACAGAGCAAGAGCGTCGGGAACACAGCTAATCAGCGACGTCTCAAGAATTATGGGACTTCACTGCTTGGTTACCCGCGGTACTTGTTTGCCACAGAAGCGAAAACCAAAATCTCAATTTAATTAGCAGGGCTTGTAATTGTGGTTATTAATTTTGTGCAGGTAACGTCCTCAGATGTTCAATAGAAATGTTCAACTGCAAAAGATTCATCCAACATTGAAATGCCTTCAGGGACCTCATGTACAAATTGTAATGTCTAACAGCATCTTTAAATTCAAAAAGATACATGTATAATCTTTTTTTCCCAAACGGTTCTAGAAGAATGCCCAGGGATGTAAAACTGCATACTGTTTAAAGTTGAAATAAAATTGTTTCATCAGTTGCTCATTACCGTGGAGGAAACTTTTATTGTTATAGTAATACTCTTGGAGTTCTCAGACATTACAAGATCTTTTCAGATAATAAATAACATTATACTACCAGTTAGAATGTTGTTTACCAGAGTATGAATATAAACATGTTCTTCTGATTTATCAAATATGTACTGACTTTATTTATTCATGGTGTCCACAACATCGCAATGGCATAGACACCATACCACAAATTTCTAGTTTCGGGGCTTTTTCGTTGCCGTTTTTTAGACTTGTGTGAGGCCGACAGTGACTGTGAAATGATATACATGAGGGTGACATTAATGTGTATACACCTCTGATTTACATTTACTACATACCACAAACAGGCCACCACTAGATAAGGTTTCCTTTCTTATGTTTTCAACCAAATTCATATACATATTGTTGTCATTTTTAAAACATGCATACCTTTTTTGTCAATAAAACTGGACACAGTTGTCAAAAAACTGATACATCGGCCATTAGCAACTCTTTTCTTTTACCATTGTTTTTGGAGTATCTTGTCCAAATCTGTATTTTATTCACAAAGCATGTCAGCTAGTACATACAGTTTCTCACTGGCTGTATAGAGAGTGTAATATACTCAGTATATAGATCTTGATGGCAAAATCTCCGACACATCAATAACTCACCCATATATATATGATATTCCTTATTACCTTTAACTCACTCTAGTATAAACACTAGCAATGCATGCAGTCTGACGAACTATATTTTGATATTTTGAGACCTTGATGTATATCCAAGCAACTTTAACTCAAACCTGCCTGAACCCATCTAATTCCAGGTAATTTTCTATATATATATTGTCCCATCATTAAAATTGCCACTTTGATAATTGCATTCCAACATATTTCAGGGACCCTATTTCACAAGACAAAAAAACCTATAAAATGACAAGAATTCTCTAGACAAATGTTGGCAGTATTCAAAACACAAGCTGGTATTCCTGTGATGTGATAATTATATGCTTCCTTCTGTTAAAATGCTGAGACAGATCAAACTTGTATAATGCCCATGGCGGTGGGATCATTAACAAAAACTACTTAAAACTGGAAAAAAACACTTATGACTTCAACTGCTGCAATATGAATTAAAACCAAGAACAAAACTTGTCCATTCTTAAACAGTTTCCCAGTCTTTTCGTGCACTGTTGGGCGACTTGTGGATGTAATTAATCATAACTTGATACAAAGTTGGATGTTCATATGACAAAATGGTCACTGCATAAATCCAAGAAAATTTTTTATTACAAAGTCCCACAGCCAATAACCAAGACTACATGTGTACACAGTACAGACAACACATTCTGTACCTTGCATGCCACCAGCAGACTTGGTTTTGTTTTATAGAATTTAAAAGCTAAGGTCATATAAGGACATGCCTCCAAGTGTGCCATACTTGAATGAAAGTAATGTGTGTGTGCTGGAGGCAGTATGTTGGTGTATTTGCCTCATGGTAACAGCAGGAATCAGTACATGATACAAACCAGACTTGGACTACATGACCATCATGTGTTGAATTGATAAAACTTCACAGCTACACTGTCAGTATAAGGTCAGTCATACTTCATAGCTACACTGTCAGTATAAGGTCAGTCATACTTCATAGCTACACTGTCAGTATAAGGTCAATCATACTTCATAGCTACACTGTCAGTATAAGGTCAGTCATACTTCACAGCCACACTGTCAGTATAAGGTCAGTCATACTTCACAGCTACAATGTCAGTATAAGGTCAGTCATACTTCACAGCTACAATGTCAGTATAAGGTCAGTCGTACTACACAGCTACATCATCATATTAAGGTCAGTTATACTTCATAGCTACACTGTCAGTATAAGGTCAGTCGTACTACACAGCTACACTGTCAGTATAAGGTCAGTCATACTTCACAGCTACAATGTCAGTATAAGGTCAGTCATACTTCACAGCTACCATGTCAGTATAAGGTCAGTCGTACTACACAGCTACATCATCATATTAAGGTCAGTTATACTTCATAGCTACACTGTCAGTATAAGGTCAGTCATACTTCATAGCTACACTGTCAGTATAAGGTCAGTCATACTTCATAGCTACACTGTCAGTATAAGGTCAGTCATACTTCATAGCTACACTGTCAGTATAAGGTCAGTCATACTTCATAGCTACACTGTCAGTATAAGATCAGTCATACTTCATAGCTACACTGTCAGTATAAGGTCAATCATACTTCATAGCTACAATGTCAGTATAAGGTCAGTCATACTTCACAGCTACACTGTCAGTATAAGGTCAGTCATACTTCACAGCTACACTGTCAGTATAAGGTCAGTCATACTTCACAGCTACAATGTCAGTATAAGGTCAGTCATACTTCACAGCTACATCATCATATTAAGGTCAGTTATACTTCACAGCTACACTGAAGTACAAGGTCAGTCTTTACCTTGATTCAATGACAACAGTGGGCAACAAATCATTGACACACTAATGTTAACCCATCCCTGGCCTCAGGGACATCAGTCCTGATTTAGTCCATTCACTGTGTCCATCAGAGAAGGTAGGAGAGCTAGAGGTCTAAAAAGTTGTGTAAGAATATAATTACAGTACCATCATCTAACGGTATTGTGTATTCATATACATAATAAATGTACTATACACATGGTTCATAGAAATTATTATACAGTCCAATCCCAGAGTCATTGATAGAAAAGAAAAGAGATTGGCATATATCTATTAGCAGTTTAACATTGAGAACTAGTGATTTGAAGTCTAGCTGCTTTATACACAAGTAACAGAGGTCCCCAGAGATTCGTTATAAACGTGTTTTACTGTATACCTAATGTACCTATTATGTTCAGACAAACGTTTTACTACTTATAGTACTATGGTCACCTGAAACAATGGAACATTGATCTAGTGCTATTGCATTATATCAGGATCAAGCTAGAACTAATGCATTATGTCAAATTATTTTCTCAGAATGAAGGTAAAATTTCAACTCAGAAGCATGCCTATAGTGAAAAGTGTCCCAACCTGTGGCATTTTGCTGTCAACAGAATAAGCCTTGGTATGTCAATTATCAATGATGGAAAAAATTGTAGGCTCAGTGATTGATGATACTTACCTTGGTCAATGTGGGATGAGTGTTATAATGGAGTTTGTGTGATGGTATATACAAACTTGTTTAAGTTCTTTGAAAACCACCTTCATTAATGACATGGGCGGGTCCTATTTCCTCATACCTGCCCTTAATATCAATATCACATTTACAAACATTGGTGTAATTTTAAACTATTACTCACAGAATTATTTGATTAAAATTTTGAAGGAAAATAACCCAGGAGTTAAATCTTTAAATTTACAAAAGAATTACGATAAGAAATGTACAGTTAGCAAACAATGGAGGCTACAAATTAGCCTGGAAGTGTGTAGACACGCCCCATAGTGTTGAGGAAAGTCTTGATCTTTAGACACGCCCCTTGAGGAATTCTCCTCTAGACTGTTTATCCTGACGTGATTATTGTTGACACAGTGTCTGTGGTGATCACCAAATTATGTTCACTATGTCAACAAAGACCCTATCTTATACCCGTCATACTGACAGATATCTTAGACAATGACGAGTATCACTGCCTGCCCTACAGGTAAATATCTCGAGTAACTTTACCTCCCCCTACAGGTCTATATCTCGAGTAACACTACCTCTCCTACAGGTCTATATCTCGAGTATCAATACCTCCCCTACAGGTCTTTATCTCGAGTAACTTTACCTCCCCCTACAGGTCTATATCTCGAGTATCACTACCTCTCCTACAGGTCTATATCTGAGTATCACTACCTCCCCTACAGGTCTATTTTTCGAGTATCACTACCTCTCCTACAGGTCTATATCTGAGTATCACTACCTCCCCTACAGGTCTATATCTCGAGTAACTTTACCTCCCCTACAGGTCTATATCTCGAGTATCACTACCTCCCCTACAGGTCTATATCTCGAGTATCACTACCTCCCCCTACAGGTCTATATCTCCAGTAACTTTACCCCACCCCCTACAGGTGTATATCTCGAGTAACTTTACGATGATCGACCCAGTCCAGTTCCGCTACATTCCTCCCTCCTTTTCTCCAAGTCTTCCCCCCGAAGACAACTATTTACAAGTTCGTATATCCCCTTGCTAAGCGTACTCAATGCTTTAAACAAGGGTATGCAAGCTCTCCAATTTTTGTAACAGGAGAAAGAGAAAATGTAGCGTCCAGACTTGGGTTCGAACCCGGGACCTTCCGAACTCTAGACAAACACTCTACCAACAGAGCTACCTGGTCGCGATGCTCGACCCAGTCCAGTTCTGCTACATCTTTAATATGAAACTGAAGATGAAATAAATACCACAGAGGAATATAGAATTTCAACTCAAATTAAGACAAATTATTAATGGAATCGGAATTGAGTCCGTTACGAGAGTTTGACTTTTCACAAAGACCAAATTACATACATAAACTTTTATTTTTATTTTCTTTCACATTTAAGCAATAACATATTGTAACTCATCGGACAGCCAACCTTTAACAGGACTTTCAGATACATTCAGATCCAGCTTATAGGATACTTTAATGGGGATGGAATCCTTTCAGCAGACCAAAGTCGTCCAGAGGTTTGACTGTGGAGTCACGGGGTCATAGTCAATGTAATGACCCCTGTGACCCCCAGAAGGCCAATAAGAGTCAATGTACATATTGAATTCTATTAAAACAAAACTGATAGCCTTGAATCTGTCAAGTAACTCTACAGACAGTCAGGGCTATACAGGTATAGCTGTTAGAACTGAAGTCAGATAGTACACTAAAGCAGATTTGACCCCCATGGGTTGGAATTCAGTTAATATGTTTGGATATGTTGAATAGAGTGAGCTGAAGGCACTCCCCACACCTATAATACTACTTAAGGAAGCTGTTTAAAAGAGAAAAGTTGACAACAGATAGACAACGTGGGTTAATATATGGATGAATGCCAGATGCCACAAGCAAGGCCATAGCAATTAACTAACAGGCACTTTGAGCTAGGTGAGGTAATAAGTTATTTAGTACACCTACAAGATGAAGTTATTGATAGGACTGTGGGTCACTCAATCTTTACTGAATTGATATGCACCAACACTGTAAAATTCAGTTAGAGAAGTACAAAAAAAGTATAGTTAGATAATGATAAACAACATTTGATAACCGGTAATAGTGCCCTTATAGTCTTACTAACATAGGCCGCTGTAAAGTGCTTCACCATACACTGGTATACACATATATATAGTCAATACAATTTTGAGGAATTCACAGGAGCTGCGTTATCAGGTACTCCTTAATAGTCCTATATGCCACTTTAATTGCTAATATCTCCCCAGTTCAATGTATGTGTGTATGACATGCGTGTCCTGGAGATGTATTGTGTTCTCCTGATAGTGGCACTGTGCTTCCACTAAGTTGTTGAGAATATATCTTTTTGTATGGTCACTGTGATGCCTTGTGTGTGGGACCAGAGTGTACTGCTATATGAAAACATGGAATTATCCAACACCATTTGGCAACTGGGGGAGGGGGGGTTGACTTATTAAATAAGCAAACCGAACTAGATATTATCTGGACTGCGTCTTTTTGTTGATTAAGTCACTGACCCAATACCGTTTGCTGGCTAGAGAATTTCAAGTTTTCATATACATGTAGCACATACTGCACTCTGGCAGTTCTTGTGTCAGGGCTAAGGAAACTCAGCCATCACAATCACTGCAGTTAAAGACAGAATTGTTGTGTGTCCCAAAATCTTGTACTGTCATCAATAAATGAACAAACATGCTTTATAGAAGGGTTTTGATGGCCATGTTTAGGGATAGCCAGCTTAATCATCCACTCAGAAGTCAAATACCCTAGCTAAACTGTAAGATTTTGACGATGCATTAAATCAAAATATATTCAATCAAAAGAAAATACAACTTATAAGCATCACCAGAACTGATATGATGGATATACATTCATGAAGCTTTGGTCAATTCTGTATTAAGAGACCAGATAAGGGCCCACGTTTGTAATGGAACATGTAAGCATGTTAGAGCGAACAGCCCCCTTAGGTTTGTCCTGGGCTGTCAACCCCATTAGAAGGCATAGCCTGTCATTAAAACCTGTCATTAAAACCTCACTAACACTAGTGATGTATACCTGGTCATTCACAGTCCTTGACCCCACTAATGTATAGGCATTGACAGTTCATCCTTATATCATCTCCTAAACTTTAAAGGCATTGACAGTCATTTTTAAATCATCGCCCACAACAATGTAAGGGAAACTCTAATTGCTCTCCAATCATGTCCTACACAACATAGACTAGAGCAATGCATAAGTCAATCTGAAATCCTCGCCCACACCAAAATAATGGCAATGGCAGACCTCATTATCCTGTACTACACTAATAAAATGGCATCCCCAGTCCTTCTGAAATCATCACCTACATCAATATATCAGGGCATCCCATATAAATCTTGGTAAAATTCTCACCCACTTTCTCTCATACAGACTGATGTAATATCATTGGCAGTTGCTGTCAAACCATAATCTACACCAATATACAAGGCGAGTACTGCAAGTCTTTATCAGCTAGTACACTAGATATAGTTTCAGAAACCAAAAGTTTCGCAATCAAAAGCCTGATATATTGTTTGTTCAGAAAGTGAAAACATCTTTAAAATTTCAAAGACATTTCAATGTCCTTATCATCATTAAGTACTTTAAACTAAGAACTTTAAGACATGATAAAACCTGTTTATCGTAGGCAGGTCAATACTTGAGATAGTGTAGTGTTTGTTTTTATGTATGCAGTCCTACTGTGGAACTACTTCAGGTCAAGGGTAGCAAGTTGACCCCAATATTAGCCGAGTATCATACCCACAGCTAGAGTGAGAAATCCACAGTATTTCATCATTAGTATTGATACTGGTAATTCTCTCGGTGCACAGATACACTTAACATCCACTTTCATTAGTATAATTCTTTTTTAAGCTATACAGATAAATTTTTTCTGATGCTAATGATATATCATCCTGCTAAATATTGGTGTTGCTGGTGGATCGATAGTCAGAATTCCTCTCCATATTATCACAAGAGGCCCAATGGGTACGGTGGTCTAGTGGTAGGACGCCGGGCTTGTTATCAAACGGTTCTGAGTTCGAGTCCCGGTCATGGCACTTGTGTTCTAGTAAGATACTTAACTCTGCTTATTCCAGTCTACTCAGCTGTAAATGAGTATGTGGTTAGGTATATAGTGCTAGAAATTGTAGAATGCTAGCTCAGTGAGCGCCGAAATGGCATCAGGGAGTTGAGAACGATATTGGCTGGTTGCTAAGGCCCTATAACCACGGATAATAATTTGCAAACCACTTGAATTATTATACCGTATTTTACCGGGAATAAGCCCCCTCTCACGAATAAGCCCCCTCCCCACTTTGGCAATGGTTCTTAGAACAGGGTGGGTGCCTGTGATTAAGCCCCCTCCCTAGATTTTGTCTCTCTCTCAATAAAAAGCATGTTAATTTCTTTTTAATTTTTTGTCTGAACATAAAATATATCTTTGTGATAAAAAATATACTTATATGGCTAAACTTGAAATAAAACATTGTTGTTTAACTGCATGGTGTTAAGAACACCATACTTTTATGTTTTAACTAGTTGTGCATTTTCCAAACTTTTGAAAAAAAAAAGAGATATTATTCTTATACCTGATCCATTATATGTAAGTCTGTATTTAAAGAGTTTCTTGATCAAAACAGTAGAATATCCAAGATGGCGGACTTATGTTACAGGGTTTTATTTGTGAATAAGCCCCCTCCTTACTTTTGATCAATTATTTTTCTCATGGGATGGGAGCTTATTCCTGGTAAAATAGGTAATAAAGTCCCCCAAACAAATGTTTGGGGGACTTATTGGTTTACTCCGATTTTTATTATTATTATTATTATTCCGCCGATTGTTGTCCATGAATGATCTCAGGAACTATTGGGTGGATTTCAATGAAACTTCACATATGTATTCGTGAGAGACTTCCGGTGAAGAATTGATATGTATTGTGACGAAATTCAAAATGGCTGCCATTTCCTATGACGCTTCTGATTGGTTGAAAATCAATATTCTCCAATTTCCATGAAAATTAGTATTTAGGTGTTGTCTGATATTATCAGGGACACAATGGTGAGGTCCATTTTTAGATTAAACAAAATGGCTACCAACAGGAGACTTCTGATTGGTCAAAATTTAGATATTGTCCGATTTCCCTCAAATTTGTTATGTAAGTTGGATATGACACTACGAACATCATCATAACTTTGCTTTTGTGATTCAACAAAAGGCTGCCATTTCCTGGCTGATTGGTCAAAATTTAGATATTGTCCGATTTCGTTCAAATTTGGTAAAGACGCTACAAACAACTATGTAACTTTGATTTCGCGATTTTTATGAAATCTGGTTTGTACATGTATTTCAGAACTGCGGACCAAACTGCAGGGGTTTGGGGGACTTATGTAATTGCCCTAATTACAATTAGTACTTGTTATTATTATTATCGCTCACCTGGTTTCCATCTCTCAATTGTAACCCTAGTTTCTTAACATCTATTACTGTAAGGCATTCAAAAGAACATGTTAAGATTTAAACATATTTGACCACTGTGACCTTAAAAGTAAGAAAAGGTTATTTTCATTTGAAAACTTTTTTTGGTTCATTCAAAGGATTTTGGCTACCAGCCAAATATCATATCTCTAGACATTTTGGTATTTCATCAGAAGTCATTTGAAGGTTTTGACAAATTAACTATACCGGTCAAGGTCATTTCATTTCCCAAACTTAGCTGGATTTCAACCAAGGAAAATTTTAGTTAAATGTCATGCTTCCAGGCCTTTTGGTTAATCATTAAAAAAGTCATTTAAAGGTTTTAACAGATTTGACCCCTGTGACATTGAATGCATGTCAAGGTTTTTTATTTTTGCAATATTTGTTTGGCTTCATCTAAGGAACCTTTCAGCCAAATATCATAATAATAACCAGAAAATGTTGTTAAAAGTTTTAACAGATTTGACTTTTAGGGTCTGCCAGCAACACTATAATATCTAGCAGATCATACAGTCAGAACCCTTCAGCCTAGTGATCAAATACAGGCCTAGGTATTAAGCATTAAGGGAACAGAAACACAGAGATCATGAAACTTGAGCAAAGCCTGCCTAACCTAACCCTAGGCATGTCAAGATAGGCCTACAAGCTAATGCAGCATCCCATTATTAGGTCTGACCTGAATTCATAAACAAACAACTCTGTCCAACCAGTTCAATAATTTAGGATCCCAATAAACGAACTGTCCATGTTCTCACGGAAAACTATTTTAGAGATCAACCACATCCAATCCTGTGGGTAAACATTTAGGAGTACACGAACCTACGATTAAGGCAATGGTACCAGTTCTCTGTTGTACATGGAGATTGAGGGTCACGTGAAAGTTTTAATCACTCTAACTGAGATTCATATGATCGAGAATATCCTCAACACTTCATATTCTAATCCTTCTTAACGTGGACCAACCCATCATCTCCGTTTTTAATTGCTCGTGGTACCAATTTTGGTGAAATGTGACAATAACATCCCACTTCCTGACAGAAATATTTTATTTTACTAAAGAAACAAAGAAAAACTTTATTTGAAAAGTTTTTGTGTATACCTACGTCTTTTTAAATGACATGAATCATAAAGTTAAGATGTATGTATTGATGTAAGTAGGCGTGACATCTTCTGTAACAAAGACATATAAGCTCTCGGCCAGCTGCTGGCTTCAAATTCTATACAGAAAACATTTCACTGCAGCTAGGCTTGTCACCTACGAAAGCCATACAAATCTGGCATGTTGTCATTAACAAGGAAAAAATACTTCCACATTGACAATGTTTTGAGGAAATTTAGTTCGTCAAAAAGGTGGAATTACGTACGTGTCATTATTCCTATTTCCCACATAAATTGTGAGTCCTTGCAGACATTCCTGGAAACTGATGAGTTAGAATTAATAACTTTCTTTTTCTGTTCTTTATCTTTATAACTTTCTTTATCTTTAAAACTTTCGTAATCCTCATAACTTTCTTTATCTTTATAACTTTCTTTATCTTTAAAACTTTCGTAATCCTCATAACTTTCTTTATCCTTATAACTTTCTTTATCCTTTTAACTTTCTTTATCTTTGAAACTTTCTTTATCCTTATAACTTTCTTTATCTTTATAACTTTCTTTATCCTTATAACTTTCTTTATCCTTATAACTTTCTTTAACAGAAGGCCATTACACAGACTAGTTCCTAATTGTTAAATTAATATTCTTCAAACAGTTGTATTCTTAGTGGAATGTGGGAAGTATTTATCTGTTGGACATACTCAAATCTCAGCAGAATACTTCAGTAAAATCTCACTTACTCAAATACGGTTAACTTGAATACCCCTCATTCGCCGAACAGTTTGTTTGGTCTCGGCTGAGTTTGTACACATTCAACCAACCTCGGATTACTCGAATACCATGTATTCCTCGAAATATTCCTCGAAAGACCAGGTCCCCAAGAGTCTGACTAAGTGGGGTTTTACTGTAATTTTATCAATACTATGCTCTTTGACTATACATTGCTTTGGGATAAATACAAAAGTGAAATGAAATCTCTGATGCACTATAACTAGCACACATGTAATTCAATATCCACGCTAGAGAAGGTGTGTATATAAGTAAGTGAATAGGTGATCCACAATTCTACAGGTATTACAAATTAAACATATATATAACTTATAGATCTACATATCTACTGTATATACAATAAAAAGTGGTGATTTATTTCTCCACATCATTATAGATCTCCCCAAACACACACACATTATCAAGAACCTGCAAAACCTAGTTTTATATCAACATCATAACAAACACTTGGACAGGGTCCTTTAAAGCCCACCTTAATTAAAAGCCTGCAGCTGAATAGTAATGTGTACATCTCATGAGTACAAGCAATATAAACTGAGAAAGGGGTACATGTAACAGCATTAAAAGTCCTCAAGGGCACGCCAAACCCTAGAGTCATCATTATAGTACATGTATATACATTTTGTATGTGTATTTGCCTTTATTATATCAGAATCAATAATTAAATAACAGGACTTAATTTTTTGCTGGTAGATCTTGTGGTCTATAAAGCTGACCCTATTAGCATGGATACATTCATCTCTTAACCAGTGTATTTCAACAGGTTAAAAATTGGTGGGGATCTATATTAATAAAAAAAAATTAAAAAACGTATGCAGTAGTGACTTAAATAGCTACAGTGCATGACCACAAATAAATTGACGGCATTATTAAAGACGGAAATAATATTCACAGTGATATAAAATGGGATTTACAAAAATAAAGAATTGCACAGTATTACCACCGACCCAATGCTAACAAGGTTTAGTTGACCAATTAGTTTAGAATAGTATAACCTGAATTATTTTTGTCCTGAACGATACCTTACCATAATAAAAAATCTTTTAAAGTGTTGCTTGCATGAAGGTTTAACTCAAATGAGCTCAATAATTTAAGTAAAACATTTAAATATCCTAACTCTAATATAAGCTCATGATATATACTAATGCATGACAACCTGATCTTGCCACACTGAATTTTCGTACCAACATCACTGTTTTAAGTTGTGTATTATTTCATCTTTATTTTTTTCATCAACGTCTCGAAAGTATGTTTCTCTTTCTCAAGGTGATTATCAAAGAGCCGTGCTACAATAATCATTATAAAGTTTCAGACCGAGAGATCAATGTCTTAATTATCACCAATAACCAATGCACACATCTACCATAAGACCAAACTTGTTTACACTCTCGGGAATAATTAACTCAAGTTCTTTTGTGATTCAATTCTTTATTTTGCCACCTACTTATAATATAGGTCCTGCAAGTATATCTATTGTTCCTATAAAATAGATCTCTACCATTCAAAGATCAATATAAAAGAAATTGTCATGAACCTCCCTTATCTCTACCTTGAGCAATCTCTTTAAAATTATGCCACTTTTTAATTTCACATCTATACTTTCATGGTTTTTCCTAAATTACGCATTTAGCCTGACATGATAGAGAGGCCGGATTATCCAATCAAAACATATAATTGTCACTCTTCCGGGTTTCAGAAGATAACATTTAGCCTTTCGTGGGCATTTTTTATGCACACTGATATCTGAATGTATGTGACAAACTGTATCAGCACTTTTCCTGTTACATATATATATATACCTGGCAACGTTTTCTTTGTCAGATAAATATCTGTATATCTTTTGCATTTTACAGTTTGATTTCATAAGTTATGAAACAATAAACTGATGTTCTTTTGTACTTTGCTGAAAACGTTGGGAATAAACATTTTCTATGAAATAAACTTTTTTTATGAACTTTCTGATTGTCCATGAAATGGGATTTTTAATTAAGAGAACAGCCAACATTCTAACTTTGTAGAGGATCTCCATTGTTATATAATGACCTCACATAGCTCTGTTAACAGCATTTGTTCAGTAACAGTTGGAAACAGGAAACATAGTACAAGTTAATATATAAGTAAACTTTGGAATCAACATCTATAGCCTAATATATAGGCTTTGGTACCACAATGGACCCATGGTCAAATAGAATTAATAAACTTATTAAGTAACACTAGATTGTTTGGCAACATAGGAACACAAAAAATGGAAGTTTGGTAACATTGTGATAATTTCTCTGTATCAAAAGTATGTTTTGTTGAGATTAACATACCACTATATGTTCAAAACAATATATTAAATATTTCATAAACTTGACCAGCACTTGTTTCTGTACTCTGAGGTATGTTTTAATTGTCTGAACTTGATATATGAAGAAGAAATAACCCAATTTCTCGGACATTAATGAGGGGTGTGAAGCTTAAACACCTGTACCTGTTCAGAGTGTCCAGTAGGCTTTTTGTCTGTACCTTACCTGATACAGCCGACACCCACCACAGGGACAAGTCAGGCACATACAACATATGTAAAGTAGCATAATTGTACAAAGAGTGTTATGCCTTCTATCATCATTTATATAGCAAGTGACAAGTCCCTGTGACACCCGCCCTTTAGGCCTGCACTCACCTAGCTGACACAGGGTGTGTAAATGCAATTTTGTGTTGTCAGCTAGGTCAGATTTAATATATAAGACATATCAGCTGAAGTTGTGACCCCATTTAGCCAGTACAGACACTTAAGAGTTACGGTTTATACCACAAGGGGAAAGGTGGTCAATTAGCAATAGGTTTTAATAAAATTGTGTATTCATACATGTACATCTTATATACAAATACGATGCAAATGTCTTTATGTATACATTGTGAAGAAGATGTCAACTATTTATATTAAAAGCTCAAAACAGTTAAAATGCATAGTTGAGATGTTTATAAGGCTTTGATGTTGTTTGTGAATGTCCTTGGAGGAAAAATGTGACTGGTGTGTCAAAGGTTATACACACCTGTTGCTTCAACAAATTCTCTCTTTTTTTAACAATTTCTGTGATTTTAGAATATGCTGGCAATGCTTTATAAGCAGTTAGGACATAGGTGAAGCCTGCATGCAGAGGTCATGTAATTGCTATTGTCATTGTTTACATCCTGTCCACTGATTTATTGTCATTGTAGGTATATAAATCAGATCCTGTTATTCTGAGTTTCAAGTCTTACACAGATTACAGTATGTTTTATATAACCTGATTAGCTTGAACTCAATCTCAATGCATTCCTTCTCACAATCAACATGACTGTAAAACACTCTTTACCACTTATAATATTTTTCATGTGTTAAACATATAAGTTTTATAATCACATGAATTGAAAAATTCTTCACCATCATTTTGTGTAATAAACAGTAAATCACCATTCCAGTATACAAATCGCCTCAATCTTGAAAGGTTTCTTCAAATTATAACACCCATGCAACCTCCAGTAAGAGAGCTAGGTTAGTCCTGTAAAAGTGATTAAGTTCAGTCAGTATACTCACCTACATCCTCTGTACCTCCTCTACAGGTTGACCTTGCAATTCCACCGACCTTGAGCAGTGACTCCGAATATGCCCTGGCTGATGCAGTTAGACCTATATATAAAATAGGATGCATAGAATTTATCAAATCATTCTTTATTTTCAGTTTTTCTACATTATATAACTTTTCACACTTTTTCTCTCCCACTCCTCAGAAACTCCTAATATTAATAAATCTATGAACAATTTCTGAAAATAATTTTCAACTTACAAACAGTTTTGTTTCAAAACTGCTTTTCTAAAAGTTAAAAGTTAAAAAAAAATACGGTCAATGATCAATTGTTATAATTTCCTTTCAAAAGACCAATATCATCTCTATAGTTCATAATCAATAATTAAGTTTTCAATTGTAACAAAATTAAAAATGGTTTTGCATAAAACAAACAAATTGAGTGCAATTACTGACTAACCAAACTCCAAGAAACTTCAATGCAACCACCTGAATCAGAATTAAGTTTATCATGCCAAACAATGCGGTATATGACATCCTCATTTTTTGCGACATCTTTTTTTATGCTAATACAATCTAACTAGAACAAGTCTAGCATTGGGAGAATAGACAAAATTATATAATTTGCAGAAGAATATCACGAAAAAAGCATCAACAGAAATAAGATATAAATGTACTTTTCCCCTTTCACCAACACCTCCACCACACACATACGCACACACAAACGAACACACACACACTAATTCAACTAGGTGCCACTGGCCCAGTGAACTTTTTCCAAATAAGCGAAAAAACATCCAATATGTATTATATTAAGACAGATTATTTCAAATTATTTTCTCTCTATATTTAACAATGCGGATGCTTTTTCAATTGGTTTCTTTATCTAACAACACAAAACACAATAAATCTCTTTGGCTTCAGCTAGGTGTACTAGATGAGGCTTAGCTTCATTTCCCTGTATAACTGTAGGCCATTTTTTGGCACAGTGTGTACTGACATTGCAGTACAGTGCTGTAGCTATATATCAAATGTGATTGGTTGGTGTGAGGTCAAGACAGGTCATGTGTGACAAACAGTAGCCCGACTTCTGAGAATGACAGCTTACCTTGGAGGGCTTTGTGGTAGGCTTTTCCACATAACAGGACCTGTTTTATCCCTGGGTTAAAGTTCTCTGTCAGACCCTGAAAATGACATACCAGTGATATAAATATTTGTAATATATGAATTAAAGAACAGAAGAGGTCTAAGATTTAACAATACTATAGTTTCAAATTTTGAAAGAAAGGTTGGATGGTGCATGGGGGGGGAGGGGGGGGGGGGAGAAAAACATTTCACGGCTTGTGTTCAAAGCATCACATTTTATCAAATATTTTCTTTTCAGGGACTGCATGCAAACAAAAATTTTCTGATTTGGGGTTGAAGTACTTATCATAAATCCCTAGATGACAATTTAGATGAGCATATTCCCAACATTGGAAATCATCAGTGATTTGAAAGAATTGATACATGTACATATAAACCAGATTTGAATTACTGTTCATGAGCTACTATTTAATACATTACCATTATCAGAACTGTTCCTTCAGTGACATAGAAATGAAACATAATGAAAGAATTGATACAAAAACCAGATTTGAATTACTGTTCATGAGCTACTATTTAATACAACCATTATCAGAACTGTTCCTTCCGTGACATAGAAATGAAACGTAATGAAAGAATTGATAAAAAACCAGATTTGAATTACTGTTCATGAGCTACTATTTAATACAACCATTATCAGAACTGTTCCTTCCGTGACATAGAAATGAAACGTAATGAAAGAATTGATACATATAAACCAGATTTGAATTACTGTTCATGAGCTACTATTAATACAACCATTATCAGAACTGTTACTTTCGTGACATAGAAATGAATTGTAATGATGAATAACACCAGGAGTGTGCATGAACAACAGGCAGACCACATGGAATGTGTTTTATATATTCCTGCCCTTGACAAATATATGTCCTCTATGAATATTCTAAACATACACAGTTGACTTCATGATAAATGAAGTGTCATGTCCTCTACAGAATCCCCCCCCCCCCCCCCCCCCTTACTTAAACAATTCCACAACAGAAATCACCAGTCATAATGTCAACAAAAGATTTTTTTAAGAATCACATGAGTAATAAATCACCACCAATGTGATAAAATGCATCACTCATTCAACTGTCAAGAGACAGATTGTTTTCCTGATTTCTGAAAGCAATAATACTGGAAGAAACATGTATATAAATGAATAAATCTATCTTAGATTCAAGAAATCTATCAACATGCAACCATGGCCAGTAGCCTTTATCTTGAATTAATCTTTTGAATGAAAGAATATTTCTTATCTGAAGATTGAATTAAAAACCTCTACCCAACTACACCAACACCAAACAATTAATACAAATAGGACACACCTAGCAATAGTGTTTCAAATAAAACACACCTATCTATATAAAAAATATAGAGATCTATACCACCCATTATATATTTACCTCTATGGACTAAGCTGGTTGTGTTTACAGGTGTGGCAAGCATAACAATTATAAACAATATTGTTTATGGTTTTTAAAAGAATTAAGTTGAATTAAAAAGACAGAAGAGCATAACTGACAAAATTTTACTTTCCTGATTGATTTTTTTCTTTGAAAGTAATAATCATCACAATAATTATAACCACTAAGTAATGATAACATAACAAACCTCAGGTACAATCTTTGAAATAATACCTTTGTTTGCTTCATTCACTAAGGGAAAGGTCAAAGGTTGTCTCTAAATTGGAAGGAATTATTTTTATTATATTTAGTTGTGCTGAGAAGGGTGAGAATAATACTTTACAAATGCTAGATTTTAAGATGTATAAGCATTCATCTTAAATTCCAGCATTTGTAAAATATGAAAAAAAACTGGTTATATGTATCAGCATTACAGAGAATCACGGAAAACATGTTTTCAAGTATAGAATTTAATGCTATTTTATCAATCTCTTTATCCAAGATTTCTTGAAGATCATGAGTTGATTTCCATATACCAAATGTACATCAATGAAGAAGTTCCGTTTGATTTCAAGAAAAACTTTCTAAACACTTTATCATTATAGACCTTCCAGATAAAGGAAAGCTTTCTAAACTCTTTATCATTATAGACCTCCCAGATAAAGGAAAGCTTTCTTAACTCTTTATTATTATAGACCTCCCAGATAAAGGGAAAATTCCAAAACTCATCATCATTATAGACCTCCCAGATAAAAGGAACCTTCTTATTATAAATACTTTATCAATATAAACCTCCCAGATAAATTAAGGGAATGTTTTTACATAGTTCATAATAATAGACTATCCAGATAAAGGAAAGCGGAATTTCTAAACACTTTAAAATCATTTTAGACCTCCCAGATAAAGGAAATCTTTCTAAACACTTTATCAATACAGACCATCCAGATTAAGGAAATCTTTCACACAATTTATCAATACAGACCATCCAGATTAAGGAAATCTTTCTAAACAATTTATCATTATAGACCTCCCAGATAAAGGAAAGCTTTCTAAACACTTCATCATTATATAGACCTCCCAGATAAAGGAAATCTTTCTAAACAATTTATCATTTTAGACCTCCCAGATAAAGGAAAGCTTTCTAAACACTTTATCAATACAGACCATCCAGATAAAGGAAATCTTTCTAAACAATTTATCAATACAGACCAACAAAAAACTTATTATTATAAAAACTTTATCATTATACATGTAGACCCCAAGATAAGAGAAAATATTATATATAGATCGCTAAGATCAGAGAACGATTTCTAAACACTTCATCAATTTATATTTCTAAATACTTCATCAATTTAGACCACCAATGATGGCTTTCTAAAGACTTTATCAATATATATACCCCTACGATTAGAGAAAGATTTCTAAACACTTTATCATATACAGACCCCTCAGATCAGAGAAAGCTTTCTAAACACTTTATCATATATAGACCCCTCAGATCAAAGGAAGCTTTCTAAACACTTTATCATATACAGACCCCTCAGATCAGAGAAAGATTTCTAAACACTTTATCATATACAGACCCCTCAGATCAGAGAAAGATTTCTAAACACTTTATCATATATAGACCCCTCAGATCAGAGAAAGATTTCTAAACACTTTATCAATATATATATACCCCTACGATTAGAGAAAGATTTCTAAACACTTCATCATATACAGACCCCTCAGATCAGAGAAAGATTTCTAAACACTTAATCAATATATATAGAGACCTCAGATCAAAGAAAGATTTCTAAACACTTAATTAATATATATAGAGACCTCAGATCAAGGACAGATTTCTAAACATTTTATCAATAAGATCAATGAAAACAAATTAAACAGTTTATCAATATAGATCCCTATTCAAAGGTTTAAATCTGATTAATTATATATGTATCTGATTCCCTGACAATTCTCCCCAAACATAGTAGACCTTTTTTATTGTTTTCTCTTCAGATTTTCTCCAAGACTATTACATTATTATAATTTATAGTTTACTCAAAACAAGACTTACATTATTATCATTTAATATCCTAAAAGCATCATAAAAAGTGTTTGATTTTTTTCTTCTTAAAATCTGTTAGTTTTGCTGGCGTTCCCACCACACATGTATAGTGTATACAGGTAAACAACCCTCTCCTCTCCTGCCATGGTAAGGTCAACTTCTCACCAGCAAGCTAAAGGTGGATGTTCTTATTCAGAACATACTGGATTAACATTTTATTCTATTCAATAGATTGGTGTACAATTTGCTTTCCAATAGAAGCATGAAATAAATAGTCTTGGTTAAAAAACTGATATTGGTTTTATACACTCAGTTTAAATATATACATCCGGCATGGCGTTTATATCATTCCCACCATGGTAGTGGCTGGACAAACGTCTACAAGTTCAGATCGAAATGGGAATTAATTTATATCTAAATAAATTGTATAAGACTTGTATGGCGTGATTTATCCACAGCTCAGAAATACGGTGAATGGGGATTTAATGTGGCTGATTAAGCTACTACATGTCATAGAACGATGTGGCGTCAACGATACTGATTCAGCTGCTGAACACCGTGACCTTCACATTGGTATGATGGAGGCACGTTGACTGACCAGACCGTGTATATCACACCGTGTACGGTATACACGATTTTATACTTTAACGTTTGTGATGATAAAGCTGTTCAGTTCCTACATGTATACAACTTTACACATTAAACATGTATACTTGGTATCGATCGAGAGAACCGCTAGGTACACCTAACGAAGGCTCAACAGGTGTGGCAGGCAATCTCAGCAATTACACCTACCAATATTTATCTGTTAACAAACCGTAATTCATTTTCACCCTTACCCTGTATACTGCCTCAGTATGTTGGTGTACTTCCTCAGAATTCTTCATAGTTATCCGATCAAAAAATCACAGGTATCTCAACGAAACATCCCCAACGTACATACGACAACTAATACCTGCAGCCGACGTGCGCTTGTGTATATTGTTACCGTTATGTGTCAAAGGTCAAAGGTTAATCTGCGATGTTATCTGAAGCAGACGACACCTGGTGCGATAACTTCTACATGTACATATATTTACCTGGAAACCTGTATACATCGGTCCACTGCCGTATATACCATGTTCTACACGGACATCTACCGATATATACCTACTAGTCTGACAATATGTTGACAATTATTATCTAAATTCACTTTTATTTTGGAATTGTAAATGTTGTATATTATTATTATTATTATTTAATTGTCGAATTGTTACTCGTATATGGTGTCAACCGAACGTTTTTGAAATGTTTAGGATGAGAACCAAAAACAAAATTCTGCCGAAATCATCTGTCAGGTTTCTTTTAAAGATTGCAAGAGAAGACGAATACCTAGTCTGTTCACTCAGGTCATTCCACATTTTTAGAGAGGAAGGTATAAAAGACGAGTTAGTTAGAGAAAATCTTTAATATGGAATTCTATAATAATTGTTTTTGGAGGTAGAAGTGAATCGAGGTAGTATGGCGTTAAGTTAACTTATTTTCCATCTTATAAATAAGACTCAATTTTCTCCTTCTCCTCCTCTCAGAAAGTGTCTCAAGGCTCGTTTCTGCATATATAGAGCTAAAACATTTACATATGGCGGTAGACCGGTGATTATTCGCGCTGCCTCGCGTTGTGCTTTTTCTAATTTTAATGAGTCCAATTCTGAACATCCATCCCAAAGTTCACATGCATACTCTAAAATAGGCAGAATAAACGTTTTGCATCCCTTTTTATTATTTGTTATTTTTCCAAATATATACATGTACAATTACTCTGAACCCATAGTATTGACCAAAATACAACTTTACGATTCCATGCCACTGTATTCCTTCTCCCCTGACACGTTTCCCATAATCGAATCTTATTGATCCTACAAGTAGACCATTTTGATTTCCTGAAACGAAAACCAAATCGCACGGCAGTGCAGCGGTAAAATCAGACAGCGGGTTTAAAGTTGTTATAGCTTCTCTGTAGTGAATCAGTTAAGAGATCGGTAAGCTGTACCTTGATTATTTTGAACCAACTTGGAACTGTTGTTACTTTCTGTAAACGAGAGATTTAATACATTTCCTGACTTTGGTTTATAAAGCTGGCACACTGTTTCAGGGCTATCCAATATTTCCTCTGGTATTCTTTGAATCATCACGGAATTAGATGGTATCTAAGTCCGTGGTATCATTATCCACGAGTTGCTGAGATCATTTTCGCCTCCAAGCGTTAAAGGCCCAATATACGAAACCTTCGACAAAATTTTAAGAGAAAATCAAGTTAACAATGTAATAACTTGTTATATTTATTGCTTTAATTAAGTTTGACAGATATCGGCAATATTCAAAATGAATTCTTACTTGGGTATCAGTACAGGCAGCAATTGACACTCGGTATTTCTAAACATGCATCCACTTTGAACTGTCGTCTAACTTCGGCTTGTTGTTTTAGTGGTCCCCACCGAATTACTTTGAATTCTCTGTCAAGAGTTTCTTGGTAGTTACCGCCTAGGTTTACTCCGTACGTTTAGCCTAATTTTTGCATTTTGTTATCAACTGGATTTTTTCCCCAGCTGACTTTTTCAGAATCACGCAAAATCTCCCGAAGATGCGTACAGTTGTGTATATTGGGCTCTTAAGAATTTATACTTCGGTATCATATTAGGTTAAAATCGTTATTCAAAACAAACCCATTCTTTTTTCCGAAATGAAATGAACACAGGATTCAGGTTTTATTTTGTTACCATTTTTTTTTAAATTTGGTTTTAGAAACGAAAATCATATAATACTTTATAGTGACACCGGGCTACCCGCTCGTTTATTTATTCCTTTGCTTAAGTGTACAATAATGAACAATCTGATTAAATTACAGATCCTTGTTCTCACTCCGTTTTACAAGGATCTGGCAACATCCCATAAGAGGTCGTGTTCAGATGACCTTTGTCGCCTCTTTACTTACATTGTAGTAACACTACATTGATTTTCCAATGACCTGTCATCTTGTAGCAAGCCATTTCGTCACATTATTCCACGTAAACTTTTTGGTGATGAAATGACTAAACGGACAAATGCGCACTGTTGAAGAGAAGATTCTGAAAGTAATAGTTTGATTGGCTAATGCAAAAGGTCATCGGGACATAACCCCCTATGGGATTTTCTCAGATCTGAACGCAGCAGAGAGAAGTTTACGGATTGGCGCGGAGATCAAGATATGATTTTATTCAGATTGAATAATGAACCTCTTCCACGCGAAATACTTTAGCGGGTGACAAACTACACACGAGTTACTTCCCTTCTAACACGTGTGTTAATATTGAAAACTGGTTTGAGTAAAGTCTCTTCTTCCCCCTCTGCCAAGGGTCCACAATCGTCTGTAATAGACCCCATATTGTCATTAATGTATAATAGCCTAACTGATACTATGAATTCTGAGGCGTACATGTTTGCAGATGACACAAAATATTCAGAGATGTTATCAATCTCTACTTCAAGAAGATCTCCAAAGAATGGAAAAATGGTGCGATACACGGCTGCTGAAATTACATCCAGGGGAATGTACATGTGCTCACATGCACATAAGAAGTAGCACTGCAAACCACGTTACATAACATGATCTTGCCGATTTGTCTGAATGGTTCTGACTCTAGATCTCTGACCCGATCAATATTGGGACGACTGTCACCCGCCACCCGCCAGCCGTTTCAATGTTTACACTACTTGCAAATACAGCTCTGAAGAAATCAGATGCGGGATATAGCGTAGGAGTTGTAATAACAATCTTGAATTCGTAAAAACGTATTTAAAAAATAAATAAATAAAACAGCAGATATAACGATGGCACATAAGGAGATCATTTCTAAACGTAGACAAAGAAACTTTTCTTTTGCTATACAAATCATTAATTTGTAAGAACTCGTCTTGATTTCGCGAGCGCTATTTGCTTTCCATATAAAACGAAGTATATTGCAAAAATCGAAGTAATTAATTAATGGAAGGGCAACGAAATTGGTCGCCGAATTGAAAACCCTACTATGCTACTCGGATTGACCGAAATGTCTAAACATACCAATATAAACGTTCAGGAGACAGCCATCGCTAGGATATATGTAAGAACTTTTATAAATTAATCCGTGATAACTATGATCACGATGTAAACGGCTTTTTGAAAATATGGACATATTTTTCAAATCGATGAAGGAACAGCGGGAATTTTTGAAGATATAACCCCAACAGTGTGCAACTATAAACAGAAAACATAATTATTTACTAAGAAATGTGTATGTACTAGGGGTGTACTAGGGGTGTACTTTGATAGTTCACTGAACATGGCGAAACAAGTGAATGCTATCGCCAAATCCTGTTACTACCAGATCAGGAACATCGGCTGTATACGGCAGTTTATAACTGCCGATGCATGCAAGATTTTGGTTTTTCATTATCAAAAAAGTAGCTCGCAAACAATGTGACCATGATTCTGTACGAAAACTTTACCGTCACTCACCTGTCTGGGTTGTTTGATACTGTTTTTCTGTCACACACCCTCTATCATTCTGTTTCCTGCCACCAAAGAACTCAAGCATAAAGGGTAAATGCCCTGCTCGAGGAAGGTCACGTTGTACTTGTAAGGGAAGGAATCCTTTCAAAACCAAAGGTAGGAAGGTAAAGTGCATGCTGTCTCTCAATGCGAAGAAAACTGTTGAGGATGCATCGTTATATATGCGATGGGAAGTGGCAAATTGGAACATTAAGCCTGAATGAACATGATGTCAAGTTTCAGCAAGACAGTGCTGCACATGTCAGAGAGATATTGGCAGATATCAAATGGTCCCTACCAGTGTCAGGTTCAAAATATGGAACCTATCAAATGTCAATGATCCCCAGCCGTTAAAGACAACTTTAATGCAGAAGGGTCTGGGTACCCGTTCTTGGTGTCGTCCTTCCGAAGATGAAAGATGCGAATGAATTCTGCATACTTAACGTAAAGCAGATTTACTGGCATTTGTGAATGCGTGATAAGCATTCTAGATGATGCCATTATTGCTTGGTGTAGAAGGACAGAAACTGAAGAAGGTACGCGACAAATGGGGAAAAGTAATGTAACAAAGTGGGTTTTACCGGACTAAGATTTAATGCTGATGTGCACACAAACGGGCTTAAAGTTAACCTGGACACAAGGTATTTTTCAATTAATATAGCCCTACCGATGGTAATTAGTAACGGTAGTCAGTTAGCGCATAGTTCATAGGGGTCGAACGGGGGACTGACCCAACACCGTATATTAACATCTATTGAACATCTCCGAAATCGTCGATAGACTGAAGGTGCCGAATTGTTACTGTATACACTGAATGAGCGGGTGTTTGCGTGCTTGTTCGTAAAGCGGCAACGAGAGGACGTACACTATATACACACAAGCAAAGAAGAACATTTGGAAAAGTGGACATTTTCCAGGGCCCGTATTCATGAGACCGATCTCATGCCCAAGCATGGATTCTGTTCTCAATCCTTATTTCTTGTTACGGCCATAAAAGTTTTAAACAATTTTGTCAAAGTTTTGCTAAAAAGTAGAAGAGGCATGAAGTCGAAAGTTGTTTTCAATATTTACAAAGACTTTCTGACTCTTCGACATGATTCAGGTCAGTTTCAAGAAAGCTGGCTTGAGCACAGAATCCATGCTTGAGCATTATAATAGTACCATGAATACGGACCCTGGTCTTCTCTTTAAGTGTGTGTGCGTGCGTCAGTCCGTCCGTCCGTCCGTCCGTCCGAAACACATTCGTTTCTGTCTATACCTTTGTGACCTGTGATAGAAGGGAGATGAAACTTTACATAATTGTCAACCACTATGAAATGATGTGCAATTCACTCTCACTTAGTCGGTAAGAAATGTCTGTTTGTTTCAAACAGTCAAAGGTGTAAGCCAAGGCGATGTCATTGGTCCCTCCATGTACCTAATAACATGTAACAGTAATTGAAAAACCCTTAAGCCCATCAGATCAATATTGCATTTTACATATTTAATTCAATATCAGAGGTTAAGGTGAAATCTTACATCTTTTAAAAACATCACAGTTTGTTACAACTTTATGAAGAAAAGATGGTCAGAATTAAGTAATTCTCAAGGTCACCAGATCAAAGGGTGAGGACAAAGTTTATATCTCTTCACTGCTTAACTATCTACGTCAGATAAGATGATGGGCTACTTCTTGGCGTGTCTCTGTTTTAGCTCTGCTGATAGTTTGTATGCAACCAAATTTTAAGCGATTTATGATTAAGAACTGATGTGGCCGTTGCATGTTTATGATTTCAAATCTAACTAGTGTCCTCCTGAATTTGCCTACTCTTAAGTGTTTGTCATTTTTAGACTCAAAAGTAATTTTGGTACCCCAATAGGAGTTTATTGATGTTTACTTTGTGTTGCAACGGCGGACCCCTGGGAGATGATTGTCATATCCATATCATTCAGTTTCTACAACAAACACCTTAATGACTTTTGATTGAATGCCGTCAGGGCAAGTTGCCTTGTTAATCCCCAGTCCCTTTAGCAGTTTGGTAAATCCTGGACAACTGATCTTATTGTCTGGCACTGAAGAGATTCACTGTCAGAAAATTACTGGAACATCCGACAAATCATGTGTGTAGACTGGGAGAAGTTGGTAGTTCAGAGTCTAAGAGAAATCGGTAGTTCAGTGTCTGAGAGAAATCGGTGGTTCAGAGACTGAGAGAAATCGGTAGTTCAGTGTCTGATAGAAATTGGTGGTTCAGAGACTGATAGAAATTGGTAGGTCAGAGTCTGATAGAAATTGGTGGTTCAGAGACTGAGAGAAATCGGTAGTTCAGTGTCTGATAGAAATTGGTAGTTCAGGGTCTGATAGAAATTGGTAGTTCAGGGTCTGATAGAACTTGGTAGGTCAGAGACTGAGAGAGATTGGTAGGTCAGGGTCTAGAAATTGGTAGGTAAGGGTCTGATAGAAATTGGTAGGTCAGGGTCTGATAGAAATTAGTAGGTCAGAGTCTGATAGAAATTGGTAGGTCAGGGTCTGATAGAAATTGGTAGTTCAGAGACTGATAGAAATTGGTAGGTCAGAGTCTGATAGAAATTGGTGGTTCATAGACTGATAGAAATTGGTAGGTCAGAGTCTGATAGAAATTGGTAGTTCAGGGTCTGATAGAAATTGGTAGGTCAGAGACTGATAGAAATTGGTGGTTCAGAGACTGATAGAAATTGGTAGGTCAGAGTCTGATAGAAGATGGTAGTTCAGGGTCTGATAGAAATTGGAAGGTCAGAGTCTGATAGAAATTGGTAGGTCAGGGTCTGATAGAAATTGGTAGGTCAGAGTCTGATAGAAATTGATAGGTCAGAGTCTGATAGAAATTGGTAGGTCAGGGTCTGATAGAAATTGGTAGGTCAGGGTCTGATAGAAATTGGTAGGTCAGGGTCTGATAGAAATCGGTAGGTCAGAGTCTGATAGAAATTGGTAGGTCAGGGTCTGATAGAAATTGGTAGTTCAGAGACTGATAGAAATTGTTAGGTCAGGGTCTGATAGAAATTGGTAGGTCAGAGTCTGATAGAAATTGGTAGGTCAGAGTCTGATAGAAATTGGTAGGTAAGGGTTTGATAGGAATTGGTAGTTCAGAGACTGATAGAAATTGGTAGGTCAGAGTCTGATAGAAATTGGTAGGTCAGGGTCTGATAGAAATTGGTGGTTCAAAGACTGAGAGAAATTGGTAGGTCAGAGTCTGATAGAAATTGGTAGGTCAGAGTCTGATAGAAATTGGTAGGTCAGGGTCTGATAGAAATTGGTAGGTCAGAGTCTGATAGAAATTGGTAGGTCAGAGTCTGATAGAAATTGTTAGGTCAGAGTCTGATAGAAATTGGTAGGTCAGGGTCTGATAGAAATTGGTAGGTCAGAGTCTGATAGAAATTGTTAGGTCAGAGTCTGATAGAAATTGGTAGGTCAGGGTCTGATAGAAATTTGTGGTTCAGAGTCTGATAGAAATTGGTAGGTCAGGGTCTGATAGAAATTGTTAGGTCAGAGTCTGATAGAAATTGGTGGTTCAGAGTCTGATAGAAATTGTTAGGTCAGGGTCTGATAGAAATTGGTAGGTCAGAGTCTGATAGAAATTGGTAGGTCAGAGTCTGATAGAAATTGGTAGCTCAGAGTCTGATAGAAATTGGTAGGTCAGGGTCTGATAGAAATTGGTGGTTCAAAGACTGAGAGAAATTGGTAGGTCAGAGTCTGATAGAAATTGGTAGGTCAGAGTCTGATAGAAATTGGTAGGTCAGAGTCTGATAGAAATTTGTGGTTCAGAGTCTGAGAGGAATTGGTGGTTCAGGGACGACTGAGAGAAATTGTTGGTTCAGAGACTGAGAGATTGGTAGGTCAGGGTCTGATAGAAATTGGTAGTTCAGAGACTGAGAGAAATTGGTAGGTCAGTGTCTGATAGAAATTGGTAGGTCAGAGTCTGATAGAAATTGGTAGTTCAGAGACTGAGAGAAATTGGTAGGTCAGAGTCTGATAGAAATTGGTAGGTCAGAGTCTGATAGAAATTGGTAGGTCAGAGACTGATAGAAATTGGTAGGTCAGGGTCAGATAGAAATTGGTAGGTCAGGGTCTGATAGAAATTGGTAGATCAGAGTCTGATAGAAATTGGTGGTTCAGAGTCTGATAGAAATTGGTAGGTCAGAGTCTGATAGAAATTGGTGATTCAGTGTCTGATAGAAATTGGTAGTTCAGAGTCTGATAGAAATTTGTAGGTCAGAGTCTGAGAGAAATCGGTGGTTCAGAGACTGAGAGAAATCGGTAGTTCAGTGTCTGATAGAAATTGGTGGTTCAGAGACTGATAGAAATTGGTAGGTCAGAGTCTGATAGAAATTGGTGGTTCAGAGACTGAGAGAAATCGGTAGTTCAGTGTCTGATAGAAATTGGTAGTTCAGGGTCTGATAGAAATTGGTAGTTCAGGGTCTGATAGAACTTGGTAGGTCAGAGACTGAGAGAGATTGGTAGGTCAGGGTCTAGAAATTGGTAGGTAAGGGTCTGATAGAAATTGGTAGGTCAGGGTCTGATAGAAATTAGTAGGTCAGAGTCTGATAGAAATTGGTAGGTCAGGGTCTGATAGAAATTGGTAGTTCAGAGACTGATAGAAATTGGTAGGTCAGAGTCTGATAGAAATTGGTGGTTCATAGACTGATAGAAATTGGTAGGTCAGAGTCTGATAGAAATTGGTAGTTCAGGGTCTGATAGAAATTGGTAGGTCAGAGACTGATAGAAATTGGTGGTTCAGAGACTGATAGAAATTGGTAGGTCAGAGTCTGATAGAAGATGGTAGTTCAGGGTCTGATAGAAATTGGAAGGTCAGAGTCTGATAGAAATTGGTAGGTCAGGGTCTGATAGAAATTGGTAGGTCAGAGTCTGATAGAAATTGATAGGTCAGAGTCTGATAGAAATTGGTAGGTCAGGGTCTGATAGAAATTGGTAGGTCAGGGTCTGATAGAAATTGGTAGGTCAGGGTCTGATAGAAATCGGTAGGTCAGAGTCTGATAGAAATTGGTAGGTCAGGGTCTGATAGAAATTGGTAGTTCAGAGACTGATAGAAATTGTTAGGTCAGGGTCTGATAGAAATTGGTAGGTCAGAGTCTGATAGAAATTGGTAGGTAAGGGTTTGATAGGAATTGGTAGTTCAGAGACTGATAGAAATTGGTAGGTCAGAGTCTGATAGAAATTGGTAGGTCAGGGTCTGATAGAAATTGGTGGTTCAAAGACTGAGAGAAATTGGTAGGTCAGAGTCTGATAGAAATTGGTAGGTCAGAGTCTGATAGAAATTGGTAGGTCAGGGTCTGATAGAAATTGGTAGGTCAGAGTCTGATAGAAATTGGTAGGTCAGAGTCTGATAGAAATTGTTAGGTCAGAGTCTGATAGAAATTGGTAGGTCAGGGTCTGATAGAAATTGGTAGGTCAGAGTCTGATAGAAATTGTTAGGTCAGAGTCTGATAGAAATTGGTAGGTCAGGGTCTGATAGAAATTTGTGGTTCAGAGTCTGATAGAAATTGGTAGGTCAGGGTCTGATAGAAATTGTTAGGTCAGAGTCTGATAGAAATTGGTGGTTCAGAGTCTGATAGAAATTGTTAGGTCAGGGTCTGATAGAAATTGGTAGGTCAGAGTCTGATAGAAATTGGTAGGTCAGAGTCTGATAGAAATTGGTAGCTCAGAGTCTGATAGAAATTGGTAGGTCAGGGTCTGATAGAAATTGGTGGTTCAAAGACTGAGAGAAATTGGTAGGTCAGAGTCTGATAGAAATTGGTAGGTCAGAGTCTGATAGAAATTTGTGGTTCAGAGTCTGAGAGGAATTGGTGGTTCAGGGACGACTGAGAGAAATTGTTGGTTCAGAGACTGAGAGATTGGTAGGTCAGGGTCTGATAGAAATTGGTAGTTCAGAGACTGAGAGAAATTGGTAGGTCAGTGTCTGATAGAAATTGGTAGGTCAGAGTCTGATAGAAATTGGTAGTTCAGAGACTGAGAGAAATTGGTAGGTCAGAGTCTGATAGAAATTGGTAGGTCAGAGTCTGATAGAAATTGGTAGGTCAGAGACTGATAGAAATTGGTAGGTCAGGGTCAGATAGAAATTGGTAGGTCAGGGTCTGATAGAAATTGGTAGATCAGAGTCTGATAGAAATTGGTGGTTCAGAGTCTGATAGAAATTGGTAGGTCAGAGTCTGATAGAAATTGGTGATTCAGTGTCTGATAGAAATTGGTAGTTCAGAGTCTGATAGAAATTTGTAGGTCAGAGTCTGATAGAAATTGGTAGGTCAGGGTCTGATAGAAATTGGTAGGTCAGAGTCTGATAGAAATTGGTAGGTCATGGTCTGAGAGGAATTGGTAGGTCAGAGTCTGATAGAAATTGGTAGGTCAGAGTCTGATAGAAATTGGTAGGTCAGAGACTGATAGAAATTGGTGGTTCAGATACTGATAGAAATTGGTGGTTCAGAGACTGATAGAAATTGGTAGTTCAGAGTCTGATAGAAATTGGTAGGTCAGAGTCTGATAGAAATTGGTAGGTCAGGGTCTGATAGAAATTGGTAGGTCAGGGTCTGATAGAAATTGGTAGGTCAGGGTCTGATAGAAATTGTTGGTTTAGAGACTGAGAGAAATTGGTGGTTCATAATCAGGTTTGTTTTGTGTTTGGTTCGGAGGCGGCGATATAACTGTTTGATAAGGGCGAATGTTGGAAGAAACTTTTTTTTTTTACTTTTGACATAGCTTTAGAACTTTTGGGGGATTTTCTTCAGCTTCTGGAATAATGAGTTTGTTTACATAGGAGCGCTTTACTGGTTTCAATGTGCATCTTACTTATGGCGTCGTTGTAGCGTTACAGTCATCAAGTGACTTGCTTTCGTACGGTCAATGTTGCTATCTCGATACCTTTTAATTTATTATCAGCCCAGGGGTCGGTGAAGTTTTACCTTGTTACTGATTGAGGGACGCGAGTGTCGGTGGATGCCTAAGTGGGTAGTTTCTAGTTTCATCTAGTACCTGTTCTTACAGAATGTGTGTAGCCTTGGTCGGTCATAGTGAGAGGCATGCGACATGTTGCTGTAATGATAGGTTTTTGTTTGCATAGGTTGATCCTTACTGCCTCAAGTTCGATCTTAGCACACTAGTATGCAAAGGTTTGTACGAGTGGATAGCATAACACTGTTACCACTGTACCCTTCATGAGCATTTCAAGTTCAGGTGGGAGTAACAAATTATTTCAAGGTACAAGACCGAGTAAATGCAAGGATAACCAAACAACATTCGTCCTACACGGAGTACATCGAGACGGATATGACGTTTTGCTCGAGACGGATATGACGTTTTGCTCGAGAAGGATATGACGTTTTGCCTCACTTTGCGTGTCATTGCCTCTGTGAGCAATATATAATTGGAGTTCGGGTAGAACGATACCATAACCCGTTGTTCGCAAACATGTAAATATTTGCTGCAGGGATCAGTCTAGTCGCGGACGAAAGTCTTTAGGAAGCTAAACATGACGCTAATCCAACTCTTCCTCTTTGTTTTCTTTGAGGGAAATCCGTCCTCGCTATCCTTTCGCATGGATAGGAACTTCGATTGATTATGTTTCCCTCATAAGGACGTTTCACCACACAGATGGCGCAGCGTACTCAGCTAGCCGTACAGAACGACTTTCTGACTTTTTCTATACAACTAAGGTCGTCCTACACGATTTATACAGTCTGTTCCTACTCTCTTGACTCTGATGATTTTTTGTTATGACATTGTGAAGCAAGGTTGGTTAGAATTAAACAAAGTGTCAACTGCCCAAATGTCAAGGTCCAGTCAAAGATCAAATCACAAGGCACAGGTCAAATTTTATATCTTTTCACTGATGAGCATTTCGTTACAAATGTTCTTCCCATGTTTAGGTTACTTTTATACTAATGGATGAGCTCAAATTTGTAAGCTTTTATATTATAATGTTTTAGACAATTATGTTTATTTTGTTAATTTATTTTTTCAAGGCCATCAGGTCAAATGTCAAGGTTGAACAAGCTGTTAGAAAACTACATTGGAAAGTTTAAATGTTATGATGTCAAAGTCAAGATTTCATAATTGTTCCAATAATGTCACAAAAGTTAAATGTCAAGGTCACAGACACAATATAAGGCTGAACATGCTATTTCCCTTTAAAGTGCCCCTTCTTTCATCGTCGGATACCCACGGTTGATCTAGTTCGTGATGAGTGAGTTAGCGAAGCGAGATCAACCGTGGGTATCCGACGATGCCCTTCTTTCTGTATAGAAGAATTTTGCATGCCCTTCCTATTGGCGTAAGTGATAGATGCAACAGAAGACTAATGTTGTAATTTTCTTGTTTTTTTTTCTGAGTGATTCCTAGCAGTTCTCTCGGTTGCAGTACTTTAGAAAATTTCGATTCCCACCTTCTGGCCCCTAGCATCACAGATGAGTCTTAGATGGACGAAACATCTGTATGATGAGTGTAATTCAGTTTTAGGCGTACTGTATCAATTACTGAATTTAAAAGGTGCAGCACATACATGTGTGTATGCGTTACGTTCATCTATCATAATGACTAAAAAGTTAATTCGTTTTCCGCCTCTGAGGCAGAGAAGTCCATTGGAATGATATCGGGCTCGGGACCGAAGGGTTCCGGTCTAGATACGGCACTGTGCTGTATCTTGAGCAAGATATAATTGTACTTTACTCCGCTTGTTCATGTCGACTTAGCTGTAAATACGTACTTCGTTGGGCAGTGCTAGAATACTGTTGAATGCTAACTGTCCTCATTAAACATTTATTCCATTATTTACCATACGTATGGAGAGTGAGAACACCGAAATGGCAGCAACGGCTGTATAGTGACAAGGGAGTCGAGTTGCTGGTAGCAATTTAGAACCTTGAATTATTTATTATAATTATTAAAGTACACATGTGTTTTTCGCAAAATGTTTATACTTTTGTCTGTACAAAAACTTAAAATTGATTACTGTGGATAAAACCGGATTGAATGGCATTTGGGTGAGGCTAAACTAACCTTTCATGCTCTTATGACGTCATATGGCTTAAGATTATTTCCGCATTTCATACAGAGGAGATTTGAGCCGGTGTGCTGGTATGTGATAATATAGTACTGTAGCTGGTACATGTCCATCAGCGTAAACAATTCCGAAAGTGACCTGTATTCCGTCCACACGAACATTGGCCCACTAATTTGTCAAGCTATCTATAAAGCTGTTGCTTTACGTATTAACCTTTACGATCTTTGAACTGCTCCATGTCTAAATATGGTGTTTTTATCGACGGTGTTCCCTAATCACACAATCTCGGGATTTAGCAGAGATCATTTTATCATAATGGTATTCAGGCAGTGTTTACTTCCCTCAGGTGAACTGATAAATCAGTGAGTAAGATTGACATTTCTGGAAGAACGCCTAAATAACTGCAGTATAAGTTCATGATGATCTAGGGGGGAGTCGTTGTTAGTATCTGTATACGTATTCCGAATATGCTTGTTTTCGCTGGATATGCTGCCTTGTGCTGCCTACTTACCGTGTCAGGACGAACCATTCATCTACCACACGCATTCTCAGGTTTGATATTACAGTTTTTTTTTATTTTAAGTAAAATGTACAGATCATATTTTCATAGCAACAAAACTTGAAGATATTTTAAACGATATATGAACAACTTTGCACATTATTGTTATACATAGCCCAGGGTTCTGACTCTCTGATCATTGTTATACCTAGCCCGAAGGGTTCTGACTTTCTGATGATTGTTATACATAGCCCGAAGGGTTCTGACTCTCTGATCATTGTTATACCTAGCCCGAAGGGTTCTGACTCTCTGATGATTGTTATACATACATGTAGCCCGAAGGGTTCTGACTCTCTGATCATTGTTATACCTAGACCGAAGTGTTCTGACTCTCTGATCATTGTTATACATAGCCCGAAGGGTTCTGACTCTCTGATCATTGTTATACCTAGCCCGAAGGGTTCTGACTTTCTGATGATTGTTATACATACATGTAGCCCGAAGGGTTCTGACTCTCTGATCATTGTTATACCTAGCCCGAAGGGTTCTGACTTTCTGATGATCGTTATACATACATGTAGCCCGAAGGGTTCTGACTCTCTGATCATTGTTATATCTAGACCGAAGTGTTCTGACTCTCTGTTCATTGTTATATCTAGACCGAAGGGTTCTGACTCTCTGATCATTATTATACCTAGACCGAAGTGTTCTGACTCTCTGATCATTGTTATACCTACACCGAAGGGTTCTGACTCTCTGATCATTGTTATACCTAGACCGAAGTGTTCTGACTCTCTGATCATTGTTATACCTAGCCCGAAGGGTTCTGACTCTCTTATCATTGTTATACCTAGCCCGAAGGGTTCTGACTCTCTGATCATTGTTATACCTAGACCAAAGTGTTCTGACTCTCTGATCATTGTTATATCTAGACCGAAGTGTTCTGACTCTCTGATCATTGTTATACCTAGACCGAAGTGTTCTGACTCTCTGATCATTGTTATACCTAGCCCGAAGGGTTCTGACTTTCTGATGATTGTTATACATAGCCCGAAGGGTTCTGACTCTCTGATCATTGTTATACCTAGCCCGAAGGGTTCTGACTCTCTGATGATTGTTATACATACATGTAGCCCGAAGGGTTCTGACTCTCTGATCATTGTTATACCTAGACCGAAGTGTTCTGACTCTCTGTTCATTGTTATATCTAGACCGAAGGGTTCTGACTCTCTGATCATTGTTATATCTAGACCGAAGTGTTCTGACTCTCTGATCATTGTTATACCTAGACCGAAGTGTTCTGACTCTCTTATCATTGTTATACCTACACCGAAGGGTTCTGACTCTCTTATCATTGTTATATCTAGCCCGAAGGGTTCTGACTCTCTGATCATTGTTATACCTAGACCGAAGGGTTCTGACTCTCTTATCATTGTTATACCTACACCGAAGGGTTCTGACTCTCTTATCATTGTTATATCTAGCCCGAAGGGTTCTGACTCTCTGATCAGTGTTATACCTATCCCGAAGGGTTCTGACTCTCTGATCATTGTTATACTTTGGCGTTTCTGTAGCCGATAAGGAAGTCAGATCCCGTCGGAAATGAGCACGTGGTCAAGACGAAACCGGAAAACAAAAGTTAACAGAAACACAGTACGAGTTGTGTTAGGTTACATACTGTTCATAAAGATACATATTTCAATGTTCGAACTACTGCATATTGTGAACATTGTACTCCGGGTACACTTCTCGGTATATAAGCGTTAGAGATGTGTAACGTGGATTTATGACGATGACAATTTACAATTTGTAACATATCATTGCTACTTTGCCGAGTATCTTCAGAAATACTTGAGAAAATTTATAACTTTTATCTATAAAGGAGGACCAACAAAAAAAGTAAATAAAGCACATTGTAATATTTTGAAGAACAGTCAATTATGGAGTTGGTCAAGCAGAATTTTCATGAAAATTTTCAGGAAATATTTTTCATCATGGTTTACATGGCCATACCGCCCAAAGTAATCATTTGACCAGCGGATTATGGCAGTACCTTTTGAATCATTTCGGTCACAGTCAGCACCATTCTGACAGCCATCCTACCCTCAGTACAGACCAGCAAGGCATTAATCAGGAAATTCACATCGCGTCAAGTACAATAAAACCTGAAGCACATTCTACTGAGGGTGTAGAAATACCGGAAGTGTCGCAGTTAGTGCCAGGAAATGAGGTACCAGATATGGGGACTGACCTATCAGCGACCACAGGCAGCATTGATGAGCAACACAGTTTTGGCCGTTGGAGAGACCAGTGGTTATTGAATCATTTGTCCTCGTGTGGGGACCAGCCCATTGAGCCCATTTTCCCTACCAACAGAATCATCGGGGGAGGACAGGCTGTGGACGGAAGCTGGCCTTGGATGGTATGTAACATCCGTTAAATCACCTACAATGTATGTTATCTATTCTACGTTAACATTTAATGCATCCTCGATATCCAGGGGTTACGATCACCTCCGTTTTGTAGAAAGCATGAGAATGCATTTACTCGTACATCTCATCGTTAGCCTCTAAAATAGCCGTACCAATAAGAAGTTGACTCCAAAGCATGCAAAGCAGGCAGTTAAGAAGAAAAACTTTGTTTTCAGTCGAAGAAGTACTATGATCTTCCTTTGATATTGTCACATTGATCGAATACCAATATATTCCAACTCGATATAACAAGGAATTGTGACCACATTGTCTCTTCAAAAATCGTTTGATCCGCCATTTGGTAAAGAAGTATGTATTAAGGAGAGGGGTTTTCTACACCAGAAAAACTTGTCCCCCGATCCTTTTTGTTATTGCTGAATGACAATACAATATGTTTAAACTAAATGCGGAATTTCAGACTCAAAGATTAACATGCGTTATTCGCAAATCGATTCTTCATCATATGAACTTAAGATCCGTTTGATTTGAAGAAGAGGTCTAGTCTGCGACAGCTGTTCCGTTAAGACCCTCATGGGCTTTCTGACGAATATACAAGACTTGTCTCACATAAAGTAGTTATGAAATTGAAACTGAATCACTAATATTTAGTTTATGAACCGGTACATGTTCCTATATTTGGCCAATGCACCGGTACAGGTGTCTATATTTAGTCAATGTACCGGTGCATGTTTCTATATTTAGTCAACGTTCCGGTACATGTTTCTATATTTAGTCAATGTACCGGTACATGTTTCTATATTTGGTCAATGTACCGGTGCATGTTTCTATATTTAGTCAATGTACCGGTACATGTTCCTATATTTGGTCAATGTACCGGTACATGTTCCTATATTTAGTCAATGTACCGGTACATGTTCCTATATTTGGTCAATGTACCGGTACATGTTCCTATATTTAGTCAATGTACCGGTACCAGTTTCTATATTTAGTCAATGTACCGGTACATGTTTCTATATTTAGTCAATGTACCGGTACATGTTCCTATATTTAGTCAATGTACCGGTACATGTTTCTATATTTAGTCAATGTACCGGTACATGTTTCTATATTTAGTCAATGTACCGGTACATGTTTCTGTATTTGGTCAATGTACCGGTACATGTTTCTATATTTGGTCAATGTACCGGTACATGTTTCTATATTTAGTCAATGTACCGGTACATGTTTCTATATTTAGTCAATGTACCGGTACATGTTTCTATATTTAGTCAATGTACCGGTACATGTTTTTATATTTAGTCAATGTACCGGTACATGTTTCTATATTTGGTCAATGTACCGGTACTAGTTTCTATATTTGGTCAATGTACCGGTGCATGTTTCTATATTTGGTCAATGTACCGGTACATGTTTCTATATTTAGTCAATGTACCGGAACATGTTTCTATATTTAGTCAACGTTCCGGTACATGTTCCTATATTTAGTCAATGTACCGGTACATGTTTCTATATTTAGTCAATGTACCGGTACATGTTTCTATATTTAGTCAATGTACCGGTACATGTTCCTATATTTGGTCAATGTACCGGTGCATGTTTCTATATTTAGTCAATGTACCGGTACATGTTCCTATATTTGGTCAATGTTCCGGTACATGTTCCTATATTTAGTCAATGTACCGGTGCATGCTTCTATATTTAGTCAACGTTCCGGTACATGTTTCTATATTAAGTCAATGTACCGGTACATGTTTCTATATTTGGTCAATGTACCGGTGCATGTTTCTATATTTAGTCAATGTACCGGTACATGTTCCTATATTTAGTCAATGTACCGGTACATGTTCCTATATTTGGTCAATGTACCGGTGCATGTTTCTATATTTAGTCAATGTATCGGTACATGTTTCTATATTTGGTCAATGTACCGGTGCATGTTTCTATATTTGGCCAATGCACCGGTACAGGTGTCTATATTTAGTCAATGTACCGGTGCATGTTTCTATATTTAGTCAATGTTCCGGTACATGTTCCTATATTTAGTCAATGTACCGGTGCATGTTTCTATATTTAGTCAATGTACCGGTACATGTTCCTATATTTGGTCAATGTACCGGTACATGTTCCTATATTTGGTCAATGTACCGGTACATGTTTCTATATTTAGTCAATGTACCGGTGCATGTTTCTATATTTAGTCAATGTACCGGTACATGTTCCTATATTTGGTCAATGTACCGGTACATGTTTCTATATTTAGTCAATGTACCGGTATATGTTCCTATATTTGGTCAATGTACCGGTACATGTTCCTATATTTGGTCAATGTACCGGTACATGTTCCTATATTTGGTCAATGTACCGGTACATGTTCCTATATTTAGTCAATGTACCGGTACATGTTCTTATATTTGGTCAATGTACCGGTACATGTTCCTATATTTGGTCAATGTACCGGTGCATGTTTCTATATTTAGTCAATGTACAGGTACATGTTCCTATATTTGGTCAATGTACCGGTATATGTTCCTATATTTGGTCAATGTACCGGTGCATGTTTCTATATTTGGTCAATGTACCGGTACATGTTCCTATATTTGGTCAATGTACCGGTACATGTTCCTATATTTGGTCAATGTACCGGTACATGTTCCTATATTTGGTCAATGTACCGGTACATGTTTCTATATTTGGTCAATGTACCGGTACATGTTTCTATATTTGGTCAATGTACCGGTGCATGTTCCTATATTTGGTCAATGTACCGGTACATGTTCCTATATTTGGTCAATGTACCGGTACATGTTCCTATATTTGGTCAATGTACCGGTACATGTTCCTATATTTGGTCAATGTACCGGTACATGTTCCTATATTTAGTCAATGTACCGGTACATGTTCCTATATTTGGTCAATGTACCGGTGCATGTTTCTATATTTAGTCAATGTACCGGTACATGTTCCTATATTTAGTCAATGTACCGGTACATGTTTCTATATTTGGTCAATGTACCGGTGCATGTTTCTATATTTAGTCAATGTACCGGTACATGTTCCTATATTTGGTCAATGTACCGGTACATATTTCTATATTAAGTCAATTTACCGGTACATGTTTCTATATTTGGTCAAAACAGGTACATGTTTCTATATTGAGTCAATTTACCGGTACATATTTCTATATTTAGTCAATGTACCTGTACATGTTTCTATATTTAGTTAATGTACCGGTATATGTTTCTATATTTAGTTAATGTACCTGTACATGTTTCTATAGGCAATGTAACTGTACATGTTTTTATATTTAGTCAATGTACCGGTACACGTTTCTATATTTAGTTAATGTACCGGTACATATTTCTATATTAAGTCAATTTACCGGTACATGTTTCTATATTTGGTCAAAACAGGTACATGTTTCTATATTGAGTCAATTTACCGGTACATATTTCTATATTTAGTCAATGTACCTGTACATGTTTCTATATTTAGTTAATGTACCTGTACATGTTTCTATATTAAGTTAATGTACCCGTATATGTTTCTTTATTTAGTTAATGTACCGGTACATTTTTCTATATTTAGTCAATGTACCGGTACGTATTTCTATATTTAGTTAATGTACCGTTATATGTTTCTATATTTAGTCAATTTACCGGTACATGCTTCAACATTTAGTAAATTTACCGGTACATGTTTGTATATTTGGTCAATATACCGGTACATGTTTCTATATTTAGTCAATTTACCGGTACATGCTTCAAAATGTAGTCAATTTACCGGTACATGTTTCTATATTTGATCAATGTACCTGTACATATTTGTATATGTAGTTAATGTACTGATACATGTTTCTATATTTGAAAGGATTATGAAACAATGTGAGAGTTTAAAGATACTTTAACCATTACAAGTTTATATAAGTGTTATGAAGTTATTTGTATTACGTATATACATTTTTGCCCTGTTTACAGGTGTCTTTCTATTCCAAGACAATACGACAGCATGTTTGTGCCGGAACTATCATCGACACCAGTTGGATTGTCTCGGCGGCACACTGCTTTGTGAACTTTCAGTAAGTTATCTATCGAACATCCAATTTCCGGTTGGTGGATAATTTGGATCAATGGCTACTAAGTCGTTCCAATAATCTCTTGATTGTTAAAATAATTACAAAAGCTGACCGAACACCTGTGATGCAAACAGTATGGACCAACTTTTTAAGTATTAAAAAAATAGATTAACTAGAGACGAACTATGAACAAAGAATTGATTTACATAAAAAATCATATGGCGCAGAAAACACTAAACATGTAAATAAAGCAGTAATATAATATAGGTATAACAGTATGCCTATTGATGTGTTCCATTTTGCGTTATCTTTATTTCATCTATGATATCTTTATGCAAATTAAACTGCACGTCATAAGTTAAAAGGTTGAGATATCGAATATTTCTGGTGATCAATTTTAAGTCCACATATGGCGTTGTAATTAGTTCATTATTTAAAATAATCCGGTGTCTTTGATTGGATACTAAGCTTTGGAAGAGTTGACAAATAACTATCATTACGTAAAACTCACCGGTATGTTTTGCCAGGTTAATATTTCATCTACTACCTGAGGACGATCTTGAAGTTCGTGTAGGGTTATACAATAACACAGCATCTAGCGCGGACCAGCATATGATGACCTATCACGCAGATCATATTCTGTTACACCCAGAATTTGAACTGCAAATACTAGACAACGACATAGCTCTGGTTCACCTTGACACACCCATCACCTTCACAGACCACGCCCAACCCGTTTGTTTGTTCGGAAAGGATGCAGAAGGGGAGGACAAGTGTATCATCACGGGATGGGGACGACAAAAAAGTAAGCGATTCTCCTCAGATGTTAGCATCACTCTGCTCCCCGGTTGTCTGAGAGGATCCGGGCTGTAATTCGAATCACTTTCAACATATCTCAGTTTTAGTACAAAAGGCTGGTGCTTTTCTTGTGAATTTTGTTAGAAAATACAAAATTGCTTTTCCATGATAAAATATACCGCGGGGGATAGTGCCATTATTCCAGGTTAGTGGCACTATCCCCCGTGGTATATTTTATCATGGAAAAGCAATTTTGTATTTCCTTGTTGATTGCTGTGGTGCTGACTTTTGTCCCTGGTGATAACGTTGTCACCCCTCTTTTGGTGGTGTTGATTGTGTTGGTGTTGATTGTGGTGGTGGTGTTGATTGTGGTGGTGTTGATTGTGGTGATGTTGATTGTGGTGGTGGTGTTGATTGTGGTGGTGTTGATTGTGGTGGTGTTGATTGTGGTGGTGTTGATTGTGGTGGTGTTGATTGTGCTGGTGTTGATTGTGGTGGTGGTGTTGATTGTGGTGGTGTTGATTGTGGTGGTGTTGATTGTGGTGATGTTGATTGTGCTGGTGTTGATTGTGGTGGTGGTGTTGATTGTGGTGGTGTTGATTGTGGTGGTGTTGATTGTGGTGGTGGTGTTGATTGTGGTGGTGTTGATTGTGGTGATGTTGATTGTGCTGGTGTTGATTGTGGTGGTGGTGTTGATTGTGGTGGTGTTGATTGTGGTGGTGTTGATTGTGGTGGTGGTGTTGATTGTGGTGATGTTGATTGTGGTGATGTTGATTGTGGTTATGTTGTTTGTGGTGATGTTGATTGTGGTGGTGTTGATTGTGGTGATGTTGATTGTGGTGATGTTGATTGTGGTGATGTTGATTGTGCTGGTGTTGATTGTGGTGATGTTGATTGTGGTGGTGTTGATTGTGGTGATGTTGATTGTGCTGGTGTTGATTGTGGTGGTGGTGTTGATTGTGGTGGTGTTGATTGTGGTTATGTTGTTTGTGGTGATGTTGATTGTGGTGGTGTTGATTGTGGTGGTGTTGATTGTGGTGGTGGTGTTGATTGTGGTGGTGGTGTTGATTGTGGTGGTGTTGATTGTGGTGGTGTTGATTGTGGTGATGTTGATTGTGGTGATGTTGATTGTGGTGATGTTGATTGTGCTGGTGTTGATTGTGGTTATGTTGTTTGTGGTGATGTTGATTGTGGTGGTGTTGATTGTGGTGATGTTGATTGTGGTGATGTTGATTGTGGTGATGTTGATTGTGCTGGTGTTGATTGTGGTTATGTTGTTTGTGGTGATGTTGATTGTGGTGGTGTTGATTGTGGTGGCGGTGTTGATTGTGGTGGTGTTGATTGTGGTGGTGGTGTTGATTGTGGTGGTGGTGTTGATTGTGGTGGTGTTGATTGTGGTGGTGTTGATTGTGGTGGTGGTGTTGATTGTGGTGGTGTTGATTGTGGTGATGTTGATTGTGCTGGTGTTGATTGTGGTGGCGGTGTTGATTGTGGTGGTGGTGTTGATTGTGGTGGTGTTGATTGTGGTGGTGTTGATTGTGGTGGTGGTGTTGATTGTGGTGGTGTTGATTGTGGTGATGTTGATTGTGCTGGTGTTGATTGTGGTGGTGGTGTTGATTGTGGTGGTGTTGATTGTGGTGGTGTTGATTGTGGTGGTGGTGTTGATTGTGGTGGTGTTGATTGTGGTGGTGTTGATTGTGGTGGTGTTGATTGTGGTGGTGTTGATTGTGGTGGTGTTGATTGTGGTGGTGTTGATTGTGGTGGTGTTGATTGTGGTGATATTGATTGTGGTGATGTTGATTGTGCTGGTGTTGATTGTGGTGGTGGTGTTGATTGTGGTGGTGTTGATTGTGGTGGTGTTGATTGTGGTGGTGGTGTTGATTGTGGTGGTGTTGATTGTGGTGGTGTTGATTGTGGTGGTGTTGATTGTGGTGGTGTTGATTGTGGTGGTGTTGATTGTGCTGGTGTTGATTGTGGTGGTGTTGATTGTGGTGATATTGATTGTGGTGATGTTGATTGTGCTGGTGTTGATTGTGGTGGTGGTGTTGATTGTGGTGGTGTTGATTGTGGTGGTGTTGATTGTGGTGGTGGTGTTGATTGTGGTGGTGTTGATTGTGGTGGTGTTGATTGTGGTGGTGTTGATTGTGGTGGTGTTGATTGTGGTGGTGGTGTTGATTGTGGTGGTGTTGATTGTGGTGATGTTGATTGTGCTGGTGTTGATTGTGGTGGTGTTGATTGTGGTGGTGTTGATTGTGGTGGTGTTGATTGTGGTGGTGGTGTTGATTGTAGTGGTGTTGATTGTGGTGGTGTTGATTGTGGTGGTGTTGATTGTGCTGGTGTTGATTGTGGTGGTGGTGTTGATTGTGGTGGTGTTGATTGTGGTGGTGTTGATTGTGCTGGTGTTGATTGTTGTGGTGGTGTTGATTGTGGTGGTGTTGATTGTGGTGGTGTTGATTGTGGTGGTGGTGTTGATTGTGGTGGTGTTGATTGTGGTGGTGTTGATTGTGGTGGTGTTGATTGTGGTGGTGTTGATTGTGGTGGTGGTGTTGATTGTGGTGGCGGTGTTGATTGTGATGGTGATGTTGATTGTGGTGGTGGTGTTGCTTGTGGTGGTGTTGATTGTGGTGGTGTTGATTGTGGTGATGTTGATTGTGGTGGTATTGATTGTGGTGGTGGTGTTGATTGTGGTGGTGTTGGTTGTGGTGGTGGTGTTGATTGTGGTGATATTGATTGTGGTGGTGATGTTGATTGTGGTGGTGGTGTTGATTGTGGTGGTGGTGTTGATTGTGGTGGTGTTGATTGTGGTGGTGTTGATTGTGGTGGTTGTGTTGATTGTGGTGATATTCATTATTGTGGTGGTGTTGATTGTGGTGGTGGTGTTGATTGTGGTGGTGGTGTTGATTGTGGTGGTGTTGATTGTGGTGGTGTTGATTGTGGTGGTTGTGTTGATTGTGGTGATGTTGATTGTGTTGATGTTGATTGTAGTGATATTCATTGTTGTGGTGGTGTTGATTGTTGTGGTGGTGTTGATTGTGGTGGTGTTGATTGTGGTGGTGTTGATTGTGGTGGTGTTGATTGTGGTGGTGTTGATTGTGGTGGTGATGTTGATTGTGGTGGTGATGTTGATCTTGGTGGTGTTGATTGTGGTGGTGGTGTTGATTGTGGTGGTGTTGATTGTGGTGGTGTTGATTGTGGTGGTGTTGATTGTGGTGGTGTTGATTGTGGTGGTGTTGATTGTGGTGGTGTTGATTGTGGTGGTGGTGTTGTTTGTGGTGGTGGTGTTGATTGTGGTGGTGTTGATTGTGGTGGTGTTAATTATGGTGTTGTTGTTGATTGTGGTGATGTTGATTGTGGTGGTGGTGGTGTTGATTGTGGTGGTGGTGGTGTTGATTGTTGTGATGTTGATTGTGGTGGTGTTGATTGTGGTGGTGTTGATTGTGGTGGTGGTGTTGATTGTGGTGATGTTGATTGTGGTGGTGGTGTTGATTGTGGTGGTGTTGATTGTGGTGGTGGTGTTGATTGTGGTGGTGTTGATTGTGATGGTGTTGATTGTAGTGGTGGTGTTGATTGTTGTGGTGTTGATTGTGGTGGTGTTGATTGTGGTGGTGTTGATTGTGGTGGTGGTGTTGATTGTGGTGGTGTTGATTGTGGTGGTGGTGTTGATTGTGGTGGTGGTGTTGATTGTGGTGATGTTGATTGTGGTGGTGTTGATTGTGGTGGTGGTGTTGATTGTGGTGGTGGTGTTGATTGTGGTGGTGTTGATTGTGGTGATGTTGATTGTGGTGGTATTGATTGTGGTGGTGGTGTTGATTGTGGTGGTGGTGTTGATTGTGCTGGTGATGTTGATTGTGGTGGTGGTGTTGATTGTTGTGGTGTTGATTGTGGTGGTGGTGGTGTTGATTGTTGTGGTGTTGATTGTGGTTATGTTGTTTGTGGTGGTGTTGATTGTAGTGGTGTTGATTGTAGTGGTGTTGATTGTGGTGGTGTTGATTGTGGTGGTGTTGATTGTAGTGGTGTTGATTGTGGTGGTGTTGATTGTGGTGGTGTTGATTGTGGTGGTGTTGATTGTGGTGGTGTTGTTGATTGTTGTGGTGTTGATTGTGGTGGTGGTGTTGATTGTGGTGGTGGTGTTGATTGTGCTGGTGATGTTGATTGTGGTGGTGATGTTGATTGTGGTGGTGGTGTTGATTGTTGTGGTGTTGATTGTGGTGGTGTTGATTGTTGTGGTGTTGATTGTGGTTATGTTGTTTGTGGTGGTGTTGATTGTAGTGGTGTTGATTGTAGTGGTGTTGATTGTGGTGGTGTTGATTGTGGTGGTGTTGATTGTAGTGGTGTTGATTGTGGTGGTGTTGATTGTGGTGGTGTTGATTGATGTGGTGTTGATTGTTGTGGTGTTGATTGTGGTGGTGGTGTTGATTGTGGTGGTGTTGATTGTGGTGATGTTGATTGTGGTGGTGTTGATTGTTGTGGTGTTGATTGTTGTGGTGTTGATTGTGGTGGTGATGTTGATTGTGGTGGTGGTGTTGATTGTAGTGGTGTTGATTGTTGTGGTGATGTTGATTGTGGTGATGTTGATTGTGGTGGTGTTGATTGTGGTGATGTTGATTGTGGTGATGTTGATTGTGGTGATGTTGATTGTGGTGGTGTTGATTGTGGTGGTGTTGATTGTGGTGATGTTGATTGTGGTGATGTTGATTGTGGTGGTGTTGATTGTTGTGGTGGTGTTGATTGTGATGGTGTTGATTGTGGTGGTGTTGATTGATGTGGTGTTGATTGTTGTGGTGTTGATTGTGGTGGTGGTGTTGATTGTGGTGGTGGTGTTGATTGTGGTGGTGGTGTTGATTGTGGTGGTGTTGATTGTGGTGGTGTTGATTGTGGTGGTGTTGATTGTGGTGGTGTTGATTGTGGTGGTGTTGATTGTGGTGGTGGTGTTGATTGTGGTGGTGGTGTTGATTGTGGTGGTGTTGATTGTGGTGGTGTTGATTGTGGTGATATTGATTGTGGTGGTGTTGATTGTGGTGGTGGTGTTGATTGTGGTGGTGTTGATTGTGGTGGTGGTGTTGATTGTGGTGGTGGTGTTGATTGTGGTGGTGGTGTTTGTGGTGGTGTTGATTGTGGTTATGTTGATTGTAGTGGTGTTGATTGTGGTGGTGTTGATTGTGGTGGTGTTGATTGTGGTGGTGTTGTTGATTGTTGTGGTGTTGATTGTGGTGGTGGTGTTAATTGTGGTGGTGGTGTTGATTGTGGTGGTGGTGTTGATTGTTGTGGTGGTGTTGATTGTGGTGGTGTTGACTGCTGTGGTGTTTATTGTTGTGGTGTTGATTGTGGTGGTGTTGATTGTTGTGGTGTTGATTGTGGTGGTGATGTTGATTGTGGTGGTGGTGTTGATTGTAGTGGTGTTGATTGTTGTGGTGATGTTGATTGTGGTGATGTTGATTGTGGTGGTGTTGATTGTGGTGATGTTGATTGTGGTGATGTTGATTGTGGTGATGTTGATTGTGGTGGTGTTGATTGTGGTGGTGTTGATTGTGGTGATGTTGATTGTGGTGATGTTGATTGTGGTGGTGTTGATTGTTGTGGTGGTGTTGATTGTGATGGTGTTGATTGTGGTGGTGTTGATTGATGTGGTGTTGATTGTTGTGGTGTTGATTGTGGTGGTGGTGTTGATTGTGGTGGTGGTGTTGATTGTGGTGGTGGTGTTGATTGTGGTGGTGTTGATTGTGGTGATGTTGATTGTGGTGATGTTGATTGTGGTGATGTTGATTGTGGTGGTGTTGATTGTGGTGATGTTGATTGTGGTGGTGTTGATTGTGGTGGTGTTGATTGTGGTGATATTGATTGTGGTGGTGTTGATTGTGGTGGTGTTGATTGTGGTGGTGTTGATTGTGGTGGTGTTGATTGTGGTGGTGTTGATTGTGGTGGTGTTGATTGTGGTGGTGGTGTTGATTGTGGTGGTGGTGTTGATTGTGGTGGTGTTGATTGTGGTGGTGTTGATTGTGGTGATATTGATTGTGGTGGTGTTGATTGTGGTGGTGTTGATTGTGGTGGTGTTGATTGTGGTGGTGTTGATTGTGGTGGTGGTGTTGATTGTGGTGGTGGTGTTGATTGTGGTGGTGGTGTTTGTGGTGGTGTTGATTGTGGTTATGTTGATTGTTGTGGTGTTGATTTTTGTGGTGTTAATTGTTGTGGTGGTGTTTGTGTCACTGTCTCTATTTAGCTGGTGAGGACGTTATCTCCCCACAATTGATGTTTTTTTGTGGCAGTGTCGAACAGTACGTTTAATTCTCATAGATACGTTAATGATTCTTTATGATTTATCATTTTGAAGTAAGCTACTGTAATACCTGAGCAGTTTTGACAGCTGTAATCGGGATTCTGACGTATACTAGGCCACTGCGAACCCTTGATTTACGTCATTCACGATTTTGGACGTGTTATAGATAAACATGAAATTGTTTTATTTTACTCCAGTATGATATGATTTGGCGAGGTTTATGTTGGTTTAACTGCTGTGTTAAATAATATGCGACGATACTTTGTCTTATAAAGAATTTCGATATTAATTGTTTTCCGAGTCGTTGTAAAAATTGTCAAAGCAATCCAATTCCTCTAGTGTAGAACAAGTAATAGTAACTTCACACTATTATTTATTTTACCATTCTTATCCAAAAAGTCTTGAAAAACACAAACATAACCATTTTAACCCATCACAAATTAACATTAGAAAGTCAGTCAGGGTTTAGAAGCTGTAAAACAAGCTTTTTTGCGGCGGCTTCTTACTTTCACGAAATAGTTCGCGATTATCAATTTTCGCAAAACATTTATTGTACATTTATAGTCATAACTCAAAATATTATTTAAAGCGAGTCATCCCGGTCGTAACTTTATCTTGATCACGAGCTTCTCGAAATTATATACAATGCAAAAGAAGTAACACACCCATTACATTGAAACCTTGTTACATGTAGGTGTGACCAGTGAAATCTAACGCACTAGCCTGTAGTTGGTTTAGGCCCTTATCCTATCTGTAAATTTTAGTCATTGATTTTTTTTTATTTTCATATTTTTGGCCATGCTTGTAATGTTTTCAAGGTCACACAATAGTTCGTAAAAACAAGATTAATTTATGTATAATACAAAATAATTTTTACCTGTAAATAGAATATTCTGGCGTAAACTGTACACATACAGGTGTCGATTTTTAGCCCATCGTCCGTTGTCCGTCCGTACGTCATCCGTCCTTAAACGATTTTTGTTACCGCTATTTCTTGAGGTGCTGGAAGGATCATTATCATTTTTTATATAGGTTCCCGTAAGAACCAAGTTGCGCATTGTCTAATTTTCGAACTGATCAGAAAAACAACATGGCCGATATGCGGCCATCTTGGATTTTGAAGCAATAAAGGGAATTAAGGTGAAGGTTTTCCTTGGTCCTTGTTTGCACTTTGTCCTACTTTTCGGACTGATCAGAAAAAAAAACAATATGACCGACAGGTAGCCAATTTGGATTTTGACAGTAATAATCTTTTACCTCTGTTTTGGCAAGTTACGAATGGAACATTTTCAAATTTCATACGCAGGTTTCCCTTGGTCTGTAGTGGCGCATTGTCTCATTTTCGGGCATCTTAGGAAAACAACACGGCCAACAGGCCACCATCTTGGATTTTGGGAGTAATATTTTGTAACTGCTATTTCTTGACATGTACTGGATACAGGTTCTCCTTGGTCCAATGTTGTGCATTGTTCAGGTTTTTAATTGACCGGAAAAACAATATGGCTGACAAGTGGCCATCTTTTACTATGAAATTTATTTTGTCTATTTCTTGTAAAATACATAATGGATCTTTCCCAAAACAGTGTAGGGTCCCATATCTAATTTATTTGGCAATGATCTAGAAAACTAAAAGGCTGATGGATTAAGAATAGAATGCCATATGAATAAAAAGGAAAAGCTCTAACTGTTAAAGAACAAATGAAGATAATCGTTGGTGGGTGCCAAGGTCCCTCTGGTATCTCTTGTTGGTTTAACTGTAAAATTAACCGCATTTTTTTCGGATGATATTTTCAGAACCCGTTGCTGCGTCAGGTGGTCCACCAAAACTTGACCCGTCGGCTTGGCCAAATATCCTTAAACAAGCTGCTGTTCCTGTTATTGACCACACAGATTGTGGCGAATTGTATAAGGACAAACTGACCAGTCACATGATTTGTGCTGGATACCTTGACGGAAATGTGGACGCGTGTAACGTAAGTACATCTTGTACCTGCTTGTCCACGTCGAGGTGTTCCGAGTATTATTTGCTTGTTATGGTTTTAGCATCATTGAATGTCGTGTCGTTTTTTGTGATATGACAATAAACGTTTCCCTTAGGATTAACAGACCAATTGACCTTTAAGCGTTAATTAAGAATGTGTGAAATTCTGGTGCTATTGGCGCTCCAAGTACTGTCCTCTTCAATGTTAAGTCAAAATCAAGACAAGGTCGTGTCAATGGGCCGATGGAGTTCATTACCATGGTGATGGCCCTCTCCCTCTCGTTTGGTTGGTCGGTTGATCGATTGGTCTGTAGACCAAATCTTGCCCAATCAATATCTTAAGAATACTTCACTTGATTGTTATTTCATATTTGAGTTGTTCATTGGTTGTAAATGGCCCCTATTGACTTTCAGGTTCTTTGAAATGCAATTAACTTATATAGATAAAGCTAGTTTCTGCGCAATAAAAGTGTACGCCAAGATGAAGCCAATGGTCCTCCACCGTGTCAGGTTACAAGTAAAAATAACCGCTCAAACATCGTGGTCATAATATTATATTTAACACCTTACCTCAATCAAATGTTTCTAAGGTCAAAGGGTATTCTCTTAACATTACTAACAAACTAAGCCATTGGTTAAACTTTACATACAGTATAAGGGAATTCACAACTCCATCCAAGCATCATTTCCAACTATGGGGTCGGATTGAAAATTTAGCAGAAGGCAGTTGCTGTAATAATTAGGCCAGTTATATTTTCAGGAAAATCTTATCTGGGCCTGATTTTTTCAAAAGTAGACGGCAGAGATACAATAAAAAAACCCAGAGAATACCAAAGCGTCAAAAAAAGCATAATCCAAACTCAAAATCGATTAAACTAGGGACAAAATAGAAACAAAGGAAATATTTACATGGAGACTCTCGTAAAAGCACAAGAGAATAAGACCAGGTGTTCCGGAAGAGTAAGCGTCTTCTGCTTCATCGACGACACCCGCGATGTAAATCTAGGTCACATCCAAGTAAGCATCAATCCTCAAAATGAGAACCGAGTCATCATTGTCATCACAACAAGTAAACACTAACAAGCAAACTCGAAAACGTCCATCTTCATATCACACAAAGATACAGAATATTTCTCGATGATATCAAGATGGCGTCAATAAAACTTGCCCATAGTCTTCATCAACCTGCATCTCTCGAATCCCGTAAGTTTGTTCCTCAGCAGTTGGCATCCATCACGAAAATCTCGATATTCAAAGCAAGCCCTAGAATAACGAATCAACTGCGACATGTAAACGCCATAGGATTGAGAAGCAGGGATGCTACTATCAATAAAGGGAAAGTTCACGATCGTTAAATCGAAATCGTCACGTTTGTCATGCAGCTTAGTACATATAGTAAGTTGCCCGTGTTGGTAATAGCTTAAGTAAAGATCGAGCTGATGTAGGAGAGTCTGTTGTGTCTTTAATCTCAAGTTCAGTAGGGCATATAAGATCGACTAGGTCAGCAAACTTCTGGTTGTTTATAGACAACACATCGTCGATATATCTGAAAGTGAAATGGAAAGATTTGGCAAGGTTTTTGTTACCCGTCCTGATAATGTACGCTTGTCTTCTCAAAGGCAAATTTCCGCTTATTTATGAATATTCCATCACACTAGAAACAATTTTTTTTAATGAACAAATTAATAATAGTGCTTACATAGGTTGAAGTGAATGTATTTTAATATGTGCGTGTACTGTATGATTTCAGTATAAGATCATGACAAAGTTTCGGGGCCTAAATGACCGAAATTTTCTTAAAAGTTTAATTGAAAATTGAAAGCAGTTTGTTTCAGATGCTTTCACAACCATTAACCATAACATGACGAAATAAAATGACGAACAGCTCTTTAAACTACTTCAGTATTTTCAGGTCAATTTGATCCACTGGTTATTATTGTTATTTACCAATACGTCGTGCGTTCTGATAATCTGTGTGAACCAGGTGAGGGGGACATTTATGTTAAACAGATCTTGTTTCTAATTAGGGATTTCCATGGCGGTCTAAATGCGAAATGTTCAGGTACGAAATAAATCCAAATATGGCCGCCATGGCGTCATAAGTCAAACCATTAATCGTACCGAGTTTTGTCTACAATAAAACAAATATGTAGAAAATGGCCGGGACTAATTTTTCTTTTTACAAGTAATGAGAAGAAATGTCATATTATTACATTTTCAATTGCGGTCAAATGTGATCATCATTTAAAAAAAAAAACCATTTTTGTTTTGTTTTAGCGAGGAAAACGCTGTATTCATTATTTCTTTAGAACTTACTCTGAAATTCGGATGAAACACACCGACCTATTCCCTATCTAAAGTAAACCATTGATGATTATAAGAAAAGAGAAGGAAAGCGAAGGAAAAACGTCTAAAAGCGATCGTCAATTTTCAGTCTGAGAACATTTCTCGATCACGTTTTGTTCTTGATTAAATCTAGTTACGATACTGTTGTCGTTAGTATGAGTCGCCAGAGACTCAGAGGACAACATTCACGGGATGTCACATATGTTATAGATAGTATTTATAATTTGTGTTTAATAGTTTTCCTAATTAACTTGTGAGTGTTTTTTTTATACGAATGGTAGTATTACACGATATGAGTTCACCCCTTTCTGTTCAGGGGGACAGCGGAGGGCCTCTACTCTGCCAACAGACACAGGATGGAAGGTGGTCACTTACAGGTAAGTCATTTCTTTTGTTGTGATTTCAGGTGAGAATTATGATGAGGTTTGTTTTGGAGTATGATCCTTGTACGATGCACGAGCTGACAAAGAAACATATTATCTTGTCTTCAAACTCTTCCACGATGATTTTGATATGGTGAGTGAGTTTTGAAAGTCGGTTAACAAAGGCTGCACTTAATTATAAGGGAGTGAACGATAAATTAATTGGTTATATAAAGAACGAAGCCATCCGAAAACCTGTTTAATAGCACAGAGGCCGTATCATCTCAGTGAACACTATCCAGTTATCTACATGATATCGTTGTTGTAATTAATGTTAAGATTATCGATTTTCAATGCTTAATTATGGAATGGTTTTCATGTATAAATGTTTGTGAAAGTTTTGTGGTGTGGATTTCTTGGTAACACAAGTCAATGTTGTAGGTATCACCAGTTGGGGAGGTGCGGACCACAAAGGCTGTGCGGAAGCGGATCAGCCCGGAGTCTATACTAAAGTATCGGGATACTACCATTGGGTCCTCGCCTCAATGTATTCCCATTGGCGCCTTTAGAAATGTTAAGAGATCCAAAAGTGTGCTTCTGTTACAACAAGCCGAAAACGACGGAGACTTCTATCTACTGACCTTATGCAGCTGTATGAAATTTGTCATTTTGAAAGAAATAAACGAATTTTTAAATATTGCCTGTTATGTTATAGTCTCGGCTTTGTAACCAGAAACTGAAACATGAGGCAAATAGGCAAAAATGTAAAATACGCCATAACAGCAAATATACCATACATTGTAAGTTAAGTCAGATATATTGGTAATAGGATAGTAGCATGAACCGCGCTAGCGGTTCATGTTTTATTTTCCTGTAATGCAGTGTGCGTTCATATCGCCTATAACTCGAAACAGAATGCAGTTTAATGCTTATATTTACATTTTCACTTCTAACCATACCCGAAAAAATAATTTCGACCATAAGATAAATCAAATTGTAGCTCCAAGAAACACTGGTATGTTGAATTGGCAGAACAGCCCGTAGCGCGTGCTCGTTTTTGAGAGACGGAAACGATTCAGTGATTTCTGGAACGGTGACCTTGAAATAGAGTCCATGGAAAGCAGCTACCGTACAAGGATTTTATTATGAAAATATTTGAAACTTTTTTCTTTTTATTTGCACTGTTTCTGTCTAAATAACACTTGAAATAATTGTCGTCATTATAAATGACAACGAGTATTTATGACGTCATACTTCGGAGGCATGTCCGCTGAATTTGAAAATGAATTAGATGGTCCGCCATGAAAAAAGTTGTCAGCGTCGCATTGTTTGTTGCAGCGTTGCATAAGAACCCTAATGCATGTATGCTATATTTTGGCCAACTTCACTGCTAATAGGGATACAAATCGTCTTTCTACATATATACATGTATGTACGTTGTGTTAGATTGTTGACAATGCATTATTTCGGACGATATATAGCTACTGAAACAATACTGCACATCCCGGGAATCACGGAGGGGAACACCCTCTTCATGGCAGACAGTGAGTTGTTAAAAGCTTATACATGTAATGACGACGCTTTTCAATGTTTAATTATGTTAATTCGATTTTATTCAATAACTGATTTAAATGGAATATATAAAGCCAATAAATTGTCTATAGTTTCTCGTCCAAACGAGAGTTCGGCGTGATATGCATTGTTTTTTAACTCTCATCTCACGTTCATATTCATACTCGTTTCTGGTTACAGTCCTATGAACCGAAATGGAATTTACTTGGTTTATGTAGTGACACTGCAGCGCAAATGTAAATATACACATGTAGGTGGCACCATGTGTAACGGCAGATATGCACATTTAGGTGAAGCTATGTTTGACGTTAGATACATACATGTGACATTACTTGTTATGTCAGATATAAACATATATTACATTCTGTGTTGCATTCGCCTATATATTATTAGTAAGCCAAATTGTAGTATATCACACTGTATACTACAATTTGCAATCCGCATCACATGACGTAATTTCTGACGCCATGTTGGACTACGTAATATCAAAGCTTTGCACTCCGCCTCAGATAACATGTATAATAGCTTTGAATCAATCGCTTAGATGACACTGATTTAAATCAGGCTATTGTGACGTCATGTCTGGCGCCATATTGGACTACGTTACGTCAACGGTTTGTATCCCGCCCCAGATAACATGTACAATGGCTTTAAGTCAATAGCGCAGATGACGTTGAATAATGTCAAGCTCTTCAAGGAAAGATACACACACGGAAAAGGGAGAATGCTTAATGACTATATCCCGAAGAAATAGACAAGGGAATATTTTGAAATTATCCGTAATGTAAATATAATTATTGAACTGTTACCAGATGTAGTATAAATTCGATATGAATACAATTTTGGTGACAGATAAATAATCATAGCGACATTCTAGTTATCTGTCACCCAAATTGTATTCATATCGACTGTATACCACAGGGACCTGAGAATTTGTTACAGCTAGTTTTGGACCTAAAATAGGGTGTTAAGAGTAATTTTACACATTTGGGGGGTTAAGATCAATTTTCGATAAAAATGCCCCTCAATGGTCATAAATGCTAAAGGGTGGAAAGCTTTCCAGATCGAAAAATCGACCCCACCTACCTTTCTTGCATCAAAAATCACATTTCTAGTTGAGGTACGAAAAAACGCTTGGTACCGTTGGAAAGATGGATAATTGTTATTTCATAAACCCATTAAATGCAAGTCAAACGTATCCTCCTTCCGCAGAAATAATCTCAATTTCCTCAAAAAACGTCTCCCGCGTTGTATAAGGTATGGTACTAGTGTACACGGTTGTATAAAGTATGGTACTATTGTACACTGTTGTATTAGGTATGGTACTATTGTACACTGTTGTATAAGGTATGGTACTATTGTACACTGTTGTATTAGGTATGGTACTATTGTACACTGTTGTATTAGGTATGGTACTATTGTACACTGTTGTATTAGGTATGGTACTATTGTACACTGTTGTATTAGGTATGGTACTATTGTACACTGTTGTATTAGGTGTAGGTATGGTACTATTGTACACTGTTGTATTAGGTATGGTACTATTGTACACTGTTGTATTAGGTATGGTACTATTGTACACTGTTGTATTAGGTGTAGGTATGGTACTATTGTACACTGTTGTATTAGGTATGATACTATTGTACACTGTTGTATAAGGTATGATACTATTGTACACTGTTGTATAAGGTGTGATACTATTGTACACTGTTGTATATGGTGTGATACTATTGTACACTGTTGTATAAGGTGTGATACTATTGTACACTGTTGTATAAGGTGTGATACTATTGTACACTGTTTTATAAGGTGTGGTACTATTGTACACTGTTTTATAAGGTGTGATACTATTGTACACTGTTGTATAAGGTGTGATACTATTGGACACTGTTGTATAAGGTATGGTACTATTGTACACTGTTGTATTAGGTATGATACTATTGTACACTGTTGTATAAGGTGTGATACTATTGTACACTGTTGTATAAGGTATGGTACTATTGTACACTGTTGTATTAGGTATGGTACTATTGTACACTGTTGTATTAGGTATGGTACTATTGTACACTGTTGTATTAGGTGTAGGTATTATTGTACACTGTTGTATTAGGTGTAGGTATGGTACTATTGTACACTGTTGTAATAGGTGTAGGTATGGTACTATTGTACACTGTTGTATTAGGTGTAGGTATGGTACTATTGTACACTGTTGTATTAGGTATGGTACTATTGTACACTGTTGTATAAGGTATGATACTATTGTACACTGTTGTATAAGGTGTGATACTATTGTACACTGTTGTATAAGGTGTGATACTATTGTACACTGTTGTATAAGGTGTGATACTATTGTACACTGTTGTATAAGGTGTGATACTATTGTACACTGTTTTATAAGGTGTGATACTATTGTACACTGTTTTATAAGGTGTGATACTATTGTACACTGTTGTATAAGGTGTGATACTATTGTACACTGTTGTATAAGGTATGGTACTATTGTACACTGTTGTATTAGGTATGATACTATTGTACACTGTTGTATAAGATGTGATACTATTGTACACTGTTGTATAAGGTGTGATACTATAGTACACAGTTGTATAAGGTGTGATACTATTGTACACTGTTGTATAAGGTGTGATACTATTGTACACTGTTTTATAAGGTGTGATACTATTGTACACTGTTGCATAAGGTGTGATATTATTGTACACTGTTGTATAAGGTATGGTACTATTGTACACTGTTGTATTAGGTATGATACTATTGTACACTGTTGTATAAGGTGTGATACTATTGTACACTGTTGTATAAGGTATGGTACTATTGTACACTGTTGTATTAGGTATGGTACTATTGTACACTGTTGTATAAGGTATGATACTATTGTACACTGTTGTATTGGGTATGATACTATTGTACACTGTTGTATAAGGTGTAGGTATGGTACTATTGTACACTGTTGTATTAGGTATGATACTTTTGTACACTGTTGTATAAGGTGTGATACTATTGTACACTGTTGTATAAGGTGTGATACTATTGTACACTGTTGTATAAGGTGTGCTACTATTGTACACTGTTGTATAAGGTGTGATACTATTGTACACTGTTGTATAAGGTATGGTACTATTGTACACTGTTGTATTAGGTATGGTACTATTGTACACTGTTGTATAAGGTATGATACTATTGTACACTGTTTTATTAGGTACATGTATGATACTATTGTACACTGTTGTATAAGGTGTGATACTATTGTACACTGTTGTATAATGTGTAGGTATGGTACTATTGTACACTGTTGTATAAGGTATGATACTATTGTACACTGTTGTATTAGGTGTAGGTATGGTACTATTGTACACTGTTGTATTAGGTATGGTACTATTGCACACTGTTGTATAAGGTGTAGGTATGGTACTATTGTACACTGTTGTATTAGGTATGGTACTATTGTACACTGTTGTATAAGGTATGATACTATTGTACACTGTTGTATTAGGTGTAGGTATGGTACTATTGAACACTGTTGTATAAGGTATGATACTATTGTACACTGTTGTATTAGGTGTAGGTATGGTACTATTGTACACTGTTGTATTAGGTATGGTACTATTGCACACTGTTGTATAAGGTATGATACTATTGTACACTGTTGTATTAGGTGTAGGTATGGTACTAATGTACACTGTTGTATTAGGTATGGTACTATTGCATACTGTTGAATAAGGTATGGTACTATTGTACGCTGTTGTATTAGGTATGGTACTATTGCACACTGTTGTATTAAGTATGGTACTATTGTACACTGTTGTATTAGGTATGGTACTATTGTACACTGTTGTATAAGGTATGATACTATTGTACACTGTTGTATTAGGTGTAGGTATGGTACTATTGTACACTGTTGTATTAGGTATGGTACTATTGCATACTGTTGAATAAGGTATGGTACTATTGCACACTGTTGTATAAGGTATGATACTATTGTACACTGTTGTATTAGGTGTAGGTATGGTACTATTGTACACTGTTGTATTAGGTATGGTTCTATTGTAAACTGTTGTATAAGGTATGGTACTATTGTACGCTGTTGTATTAGGTATGGTACTATTGCACACTGTTGTATAAGGTATGGTACTATTGTACACTGTTGTATAAGGTATGGTACTATTGTACGCTGTTGTATAAGGTATGATACTATTGTACACTGTTGTATAAGGTATGATACTATTGTACACTGTTGTATAAGGTATGATACTATTGTACACTGTTGTATAAGGTATGATACTATTGTACACTGTTGTATAAGGTATGATACTATTGTACACTGTTGTATAAGGTATGATACTATTGTACACTGTTGTATAAGGTATGATACTATTGTACGCTGTTGTATAAGGTATGGTACTATTGCACACTGTTGTATAAGGTGTGATACTATTGTACACTGTTGTATAAGGTATGATACTATTGTACACTGTTGTATAAGGTATGGTACTATTGTACGCTGTTGTATTAGGTATGGTACTATTGCACACTGTTGTATAAGGTGTGATACTATTGTACACTGTTGTATAATGTGTAGGTATGATACTATTGTACACTGTTGTATAAGGTGTAGGTATGGTACTATTGTACACTGTTGTATAAGGTGTAGGTATGGTACTATTGTACACTGTTGTATAAGGTGTAGGTATGGTACTATTGTACACTGTTGTATAAGGTGTGATACTATTATACACTGTTGTATAATGTGTAGGTATGGTACTATTGTACACTGTTGTATAAGGTATGGTACTATTGTACACTGTTGTATAAGGTGTAGGTATGGTACTATTGTACAGTGTTGTATAAGGTATGGTACTATTGTACAATGTTGTATTAGGTGTAGGTATGGTACTATTGTACACTGTTGTATAAGGTATGGTACTATTGTACGCTGTTGTATTAGGTATGGTACTATTGCACACTGTTGTATAAGGTGTGATACTATTGTACAATGTTGTATAAGGTGTAGGTATGGTACTATTGTACAATGTTGTATTAGGTGTAGGTATGGTACTATTGTACAATGTTGTATTAGGTGTAGGTATGGTACTATTGTACAATGTTGTATTAGGTGTAGGTATGGTACTATTGTACACTGTTGTATTAGGTATGATACTATTGTACACTGTTGTATAAGGTGTGATACTATTGTACACTGTTGTATAATGTGTAGGTATGGTACTATTGTACAATGTTGTATTAGGTGTAGGTATGGTACTCTTGTACATTGTTGTATTAGGTGTAGGTATGGTACTATTGTACACTGTTGTATTAGGTGTAGGTATGGTACTATTGTACACTGTTGTATTAGGTATGGTACTATTGTACACTGTTGTATAAGGTATGATACTATTGTACACTGTTGTATTAGGTGTAGGTATGGTACTATTGAACACTGTTGTATAAGGTATGATACTATTGTACACTGTTGTATTAGGTGTAGGTATGGTACTATTGTACACTGTTGTATTAGGTATGGTATTATTGCACACTGTTGTATAAGGTATGATACTATTGTACACTGTTGTATTAGGTGTAGGTATGGTACTAATGTACACTGTTGTATTAGGTATGGTACTATTGCATACTGTTGAATAAGGTATGGTACTATTGTACGCTGTTGTATTAGGTATGGTACTATTGCACACTGTTGTATTAAGTATGGTACTATTGTACACTGTTGTATTAGGTATGGTACTATTGCACACTGTTGTATAAGGTATGATACTATTGTACACTGTTGTATTAGGTGTAGGTATGGTACTATTGTACACTGTTGTATTAGGTATGGTACTATTGCATACTGTTGAATAAGGTATGGTACTATTGCACACTGTTGTATAAGGTATGATACTATTGTACACTGTTGTATAAGGTGTAGGTATGGTACTATTGTACACTGTTGTATTAGGTATGGTTCTATTGTAAACTGTTGTATAAGGTATGGTACTATTGTACGCTGTTGTATTAGGTATGGTACTATCGCACACTGTTGTATAAGGTATGGTACTATTGTACACTGTTGTATAAGGTATGGTACTATTGTACGCTGTTGTATAAGGTATGATACTATTGTACACTGTTGTATAAGGTATGATACTATTGTACACTGTTGTATAAGGTATGATACTATTGTACACTGTTGTATAAGGTATGATACTATTGTACACTGTTGTATAAGGTATGATACTATTGTACACTGTTGTATAAGGTATGATACTATTGTACACTGTTGTATAAGGTATGATACTATTGTACGCTGTTGTATAAGGTATGGTACTATTGCACACTGTTGTATAAGGTGTGATACTATTGTACACTGTTGTATAAGGTATGATACTATTGTACACTGTTGTATAAGGTATGGTACTATTGTACGCTGTTGTATTAGGTATGGTACTATTGCACACTGTTGTATAAGGTGTGATACTATTGTACACTGTTGTATAATGTGTAGGTATGATACTATTGTACACTGTTGTATAAGGTGTAGGTATGGTACTATTGTACACTGTTGTATAAGGTGTAGGTATGGTACTATTGTACACTGTTGTATAAGGTGTAGGTATGGTACTATTGTACACTGTTGTATAAGGTGTGATACTATTATACACTGTTGTATAATGTGTAGGTATGGTACTATTGTACACTGTTGTATAAGGTATGGTACTATTGTACACTGTTGTATAAGGTGTAGGTATGGTACTATTGTACAGTGTTGTATAAGGTATGGTACTATTGTACAATGTTGTATTAGGTGTAGGTATGGTACTATTGTACACTGTTGTATAAGGTATGGTACTATTGTACGCTGTTGTATTAGGTATGGTACTATTGCACACTGTTGTATAAGGTGTGATACTATTGTACACTGTTGTATAAGGTGTAGGTATGGTACTATTGTACAATGTTGTATTAGGTGTAGGTATGGTACTATTGTACAATGTTGTATTAGGTGTAGGTATGGTACTATTGTACAATGTTGTATTAGGTGTAGGTATGGTACTATTGTACACTGTTGTATTAGGTATGATACTATTGTACACTGTTGTATAAGGTGTGATACTATTGTACACTGTTGTATAATGTGTAGGTATGGTACTATTGTACAATGTTGTATTAGGTGTAGGTATGGTACTCTTGTACATTGTTGTATTAGGTGTAGGTATGGTACTATTGTACACTGTTGTATTAGGTGTAGGTATGGTACTATTGTACACTGTTGTATTAGGTATGGTACTATTGTACACTGTTGTATAAGGTGTGATACTATTGTACACTGTTGTATTAGGTGTAGGTATGGTACTATTGAACACTGTTGTATAAGGTATGATACTATTGTACACTGTTGTATTAGGTGTAGGTATGGTACTATTGTACACTGTTGTATTAGGTATGGTACTATTGCACACTGTTGTATAAGGTATGATACTATTGTACACTGTTGTATTAGGTGTAGGTATGGTACTAATGTACACTGTTGTATTAGGTATGGTACTATTGCATACTGTTGAATAAGGTATGGTACTATTGTACGCTGTTGTATTAGGTATGGTACTATTGCACACTGTTGTATTAAGTATGGTACTATTGTACACTGTTGTATTAGGTATGGTACTATTGCACACTGTTGTATAAGGTATGATACTATTGTACACTGTTGTATTAGGTGTAGGTATGGTACTATTGTACACTGTTGTATTAGGTATGGTACTATTGCATACTGTTGAATAAGGTATGGTACTATTGCACACTGTTGTATAAGGTATGATACTATTGTACACTGTTGTATTAGGTGTAGGTATGGTACTATTGTACACTGTTGTATTAGGTATGGTTCTATTGTAAACTGTTGTATAAGGTATGGTACTATTGTACGCTGTTGTATTAGGTATGGTACTATTGCACACTGTTGTATAAGGTATGGTACTATTGTACACTGTTGTATAAGGTATGGTACTATTGTACGCTGTTGTATAAGGTATGATACTATTGTACACTGTTGTATAAGGTATGATGCTATTGTACACTGTTGTATAAGGTATGATACTATTGTACACTGTTGTATAAGGTATGATACTATTGTACACTGTTGTATAAGGTATGATACTATTGTACACTGTTGTATAAGGTATGATACTATTGTACACTGTTGTATAAGGTATGATTCTATTGTACGCTGTTGTATAAGGTATGGTACTATTGCACACTGTTGTATAAGGTGTGATACTATTGTACACTGTTGTATAAGGTATGATACTATTGTACACTGTTGTATAAGGTATGGTACTATTGTACGCTGTTGTATTAGGTATGGTACTATTGCACACTGTTGTATAAGGTGTGATACTATTGTACACTGTTGTATAATGTGTAGGTATGATACTATTGTACACTGTTGTATAAGGTGTAGGTATGGTACTATTGTACACTGTTGTATAAGGTGTAGGTATGGTACTATTGTACACTGTTGTATAAGGTGTAGGTATGGTACTATTGTACACTGTTGTATAAGGTATGGTACTATTGTACACTGTTGTATAAGGTGTAGGTATGGTACTATTGTACAGTGTTGTATAAGGTATGGTACTATTGTACAATGTTGTATTAGGTGTAGGTATGGTACTATTGTACACTGTTGTATAAGGTGTAGGTATGGTACTATTGTACAATGTTGTATTAGGTGTAGGTATGGTACTATTGTACAATGTTGTATTAGGTGTAGGTATGGTACTATTGTACAATGTTGTATTAGGTGTAGGTATGGTACTATTGTACACTGTTGTATTAGGTATGATACTATTGTACACTGTTGTATAAGGTGTGATACTATTGTACACTGTTGTATAATGTGTAGGTATGGTACTATTGTACAATGTTGTATTAGGTGTAGGTATGGTACTCCTGTACATTGTTGTATTAGGTGTAGGTATGGTACTATTGTACACTGTTGTATTAGGTATGATACTATTGTACACTGTTGTATAAGGTGGGATACTATTGTACACTGTTGTATAATGTGTAGGTATGGTACTATTGTACACTGTTGTATAAGGTATGGTACTATTGTACACTGTTGTATAAGGTATGGTACTATTGTACACTGTTGTATTAGGTATGGTACTATTGTACACTGTTGTATAAGGTATGAAACTATTGTACAATGTTGTATAAGGTGTAGGTATGGTACTATTGTACACTGTTGTATAATGTGTAGGTATGGTACTATTGTACACTGTTGTATAAGGTGTAGGTATGGTACTATTGTACACTGTTGTATAAGGTATGGTACTATTGTACACTGTTGTATAAGGTGTAGGTATGGTACTATTGTACACTGTTGTATAAGGTATGGTACTATTGTACACTGTTGTATAAGGTATGATACTATTGTACACTGTTGTATTAGGTGTAGGTATGGTACTATTGTACACTGTTGTATAAAGTATGATACTATTGTACACTGTTGTATTAGGTGTAGGTATGGTACTATTGTACACTGTTGTATTAGGTATGGTACTATTGCACACTGTTGTATAAGGTATGATACTATTGTACACTGTTGTATCAGTGTAGGTATGGTACTATTGTACACTGTTGTATTAGGTATGGTACTATTGCATACTGTTGAATAAGGTATGGTACTATTGTACGCTGTTGTATTAGGTATGGTACTATTGCACACTGTTGTATTAAGTATGGTACTATTGTACACTGTTGTATTAGGTATGGTACTATTGCACACTGTTGTATAAGGTATGATACTAGTGTACACTGTTGAATTAGGTGTAGGTATGGTACTATTGTACACTGTTGTATTAGGTATGGTACTATTGCATACTGTTGAATAAGGTATGGTACTATTGCACACTGTTGTATAAGGTATGATACTATTGTACACTGTTGTATTAGGTGTAGGTATGGTACTATTGTACACTGTTGTATTAGGTATGGTTCTATTGTAAACTGTTGTATAAGGTATGGTACTATTGTACGCTGTTGTATTAGGTATGGAACTATTGCACACTGTTGTATAAGGTATGGTACTGTTGTACACTGTTGTATAAGGTATGGTACTATTGTACGCTGTTGTATAAGGTATGATACTATTGTACACTGTTGTATAAGGTATGATACTATTGTACACTGTTGTATAAGGTATGATACTATTGTACACTGTTGTATAAGGTATGATACTATTGTACACTGTTGCATAAGGTATGATACTATTGTACACTGTTGTATAAGGTATGATACTATTGTACACTGTTGTATAAGGTATGATACTATTGTACGCTGTTGTATAAGGTATAGTACTATTGCACACTGTTGTATAAGGTGTGATACTATTGTACACTGTTGTATAAGGTATGATACTATTGTACACTGTTGTATAAGGTATGGTACTATTGTACGCTGTTGTATTAGGTATGGTACTATTGCACACTGTTGTATAAGGTGTGATACTATTGTACACTGTTGTATAATGTGTAGGTATGATACTATTGTACACTGTTGTATAAGGTGTAGGTATGGTACTATTGTACACTGTTGTATAAGGTGTAGGTATGGTACTATTGTACACTGTTGTATAAGGTGTAGGTATGGTACTATTGTACACTGTTGTATAAGGTGTGAGACTATTATACACTGTTGTATAATGTGTAGGTATGGTACTATTGTACACTGTTGTATAAGGTATGGTACTATTGTACACTGTTGTATAAGGTGTAGGTATGGTACTATTGTACAGTGTTGTATAAGGTATGGTACTATTGTACAATGTTGTATTAGGTGTAGGTATGGTACTATTGTACACTGTTGTATAAGGTGTAGGTATGGTACTATTGTACAATGTTGTATTAGGTGTAGGTATGGTACTATTGTACAATGTTGTATTTGGTGTAGGTATGGTACTATTGTACAATGTTGTATTAGGTGTAGGTATGGTACTATTGTACACTGTTGTATTAGGTATGATACTATTGTACACTGTTGTATAAGGTGTGATACTATTGTACACTGTTGTATAATGTGTAGGTATGGTACTATTGTACAATGTTGTATTAGGTGTAGGTATGGTACTCTTGTACATTGTTGTATTAGGTGTAGGTATGGTACTATTGTACACTGTTGTATTAGGTATGATACTATTGTACACTGTTGTATAAGGTGGGATACTATTGTACACTGTTGTATAATGTGTAGGTATGGTACTATTGTACACTGTTGTATAAGGTATGGTACTATTGTACACTGTTGTATAAGGTATGGTACTATTGTACACTGTTGTATTAGGTATGGTACTATTGTACACTGTTGTATAAGGTATGAAACTATTGTACAATGTTGTATAAGGTGTAGGTATGGTACTATTGTACACTGTTGTATAATGTGTAGGTATGGTACTATTGTACACTGTTGTATAAGGTGTAGGTATGGTACTATTGTACACTGTTGTATAAGGTATGGTACTATTGTACAATGTTGTATAAGGTGTAGGTATGGTACTATTGTACACTGTTGTATAATGTATGGTACTATTCTACACTGTTGTATAAGGTATGGTACTATTGTACAATGTTGTATAAGGTATGGTACTATTGTACACTGTTGTATAAGGTATGGTACTATTGTACACTGTTGTATAAGGTGTGATACTATTGTACACTGTTGTATAAGGTGTGATACTATTGTACACTGTTGTATAAGGTGTGATACTATTGTACACTGTTTTATAAGGTGTGATACTATTGTACACTGTTTTATAAGGTGTGATACTATAGTACACTGTTGTATAATGTGTGATACTATTGTACACTGTTGTATAAGGTGTGATACTATTGTACACTGTTGTATAAGGTGTGATACTATTGTACACTGTTGTATAAGGTGTGATACTATTGTACACTGTTGTATAAGGTGTGATACTATTGTACACTGTTTTATAAGGTGTGATACTATTGTACACTGTTTTATAAGGTGTGATACTATTGTACACTGTTGTATAAGGTGTGATACTATTGTACACTGTTGTATAAGGTATGGTACTATTGTACACTGTTGTATTAGGTATGATACTATTGTACACTGTTGTATAAGATGTGATACTATTGTACACTGTTGTATAAGGTGTGATACTATTGTACACTGTTGTATAAGGTGTGATACTATTGTACACTGTTGTATAAGGTGTGATACTATTGTACACTGTTTTATAAGGTGTGATACTATTGTACACTGTTGCATAAGGTGTGATACTATTGTACACTGTTGTATAAGGTATGGTACTATTGTACACTGTTGTATTAGGTATGATACTATTGTACACTGTTGTATAAGGTGTGATACTATTGTACACTGTTGTATAAGGTATGGTACTATTGTACACTATTGTATTAGGTATGGTACTATTGTACACTGTTGTATAAGGTATGATACTATTGTACACTGTTGTATTGGGTATGATATTATTGTACACTGTTGTATAAGGTGTGATACTATTGTACACTGTTGTATAATGTGTAGGTATGGTACTATTGTACACTGTTGTATAAGGTATAATACTATTGTACACTGTTGTATAAGGTGTAGGTATGGTACTATTGTACACTGTTGTATTAGGTATGATACTATTGTACACTGTTGTATAAGGTGTGATACTATTGTACACTGTTGTATAAGGTGTGATACTATTGTACACTGTTGTATAAGGTGTGCTACTATTGTACACTGTTGTATAAGGTGTGATACTATTGTACACTGTTGTATAAGGTATGGTACTATTGTACACTGTTGTATTAGGTATGGTACTATTGTACACTGTTGTATAAGGTATGATACTATTGTACACTGTTTTATTAGGTATGATACTATTGTACACTGTTGTATAAGGTGTGATACTATTGTACACTGTTGTATAATGTGTAGGTATGGTACTATTGTACACTGTTGTATAAGGTATGATACTATTGTACACTGTTTTATTAGGTATGATACTATTGTACACTGTTGTATAAGGTGTGATACTATTGTACACTGTTGTATAATGTGTAGGTATGGTACTATTGTACACTGTTGTATAAGGTATGATACTATTGTACACTGTTGTATTAGGTGTAGGTATGGTACTATTGTACACTGTTGTATTAGGTATGGTACTATTGCACACTGTTGTATAAGGTGTAGGTATGGTACTATTGTACACTGTTGTATTAGGTATGGTACTATTGTACACTGTTGTATAAGGTATGATACTATTGTACACTGTTGTATTAGGTGTAGGTATGGTACTATTGAACACTGTTGTATAAGGTATGATACTATTGTACACTGTTGTATTAGGTGTAGGTATGGTACTATTGTACACTGTTGTATTAGGTATGGTACTATTGCACACTGTTGTATAAGGTATGATACTATTGTACACTGTTGTATTAGGTGTAGGTATGGTACTAATGTACACTGTTGTATTAGGTATGGTACTATTGCATACTGTTGAATAAGGTATGGTACTATTGTACGCTGTTGTATTAGGTATGGTACTATTGCACACTGTTGTATTAAGTATGGTACTATTGTACACTGTTGTATTAGGTATGGTACTATTGTACACTGTTGTATAAGGTATGATACTATTGTACACTGTTGTATTAGGTGTAGGTATGGTACTATTGTACACTGTTGTATTAGGTATGGTACTATTGCATACTGTTGAATAAGGTATGGTACTATTGCACACTGTTGTATAAGGTATGATACTATTGTACACTGTTGTATTAGGTGTAGGTATGGTACTATTGTACACTGTTGTATTAGGTATGGTTCTATTGTAAACTGTTGTATAAGGTATGGTACTATTGTACGCTGTTGTATTAGGTATGGTACTATTGCACACTGTTGTATAAGGTATGGTACTATTGTACACTGTTGTATAAGGTATGGTACTATTGTACGCTGTTGTATAAGGTATGATACTATTGTACACTGTTGTATAAGGTATGATACTATTGTACACTGTTGTATAAGGTATGATACTATTGTACACTGTTGTATAAGGTATGATACTATTGTACACTGTTGTATAAGGTATGATACTATTGTACACTGTTGTATAAGGTATGATACTATTGTACACTGTTGTATAAGGTATGATACTATTGTACGCTGTTGTATAAGGTATGGTACTATTGCACACTGTTGTATAAGGTGTGATACTATTGTACACTGTTGTATAAGGTATGATACTATTGTACACTGTTGTATAAGGTATTTTACTATTGTACGCTGTTGTATTAGGTATGGTACTATTGCACACTGTTGTATAAGGTGTGATACTATTGTACACTGTTGTATAATGTGTAGGTATGATACTATTGTACACTGTTGTATAAGGTGTAGGTATGGTACTATTGTACACTGTTGTATAAGGTGTAGGTATGGTACTATTGTACACTGTTGTATAAGGTGTAGGTATGGTACTATTGTACACTGTTGTATAAGGTGTGATACTATTATACACTGTTGTATAATGTGTAGGTATGGTACTATTGTACACTGTTGTATAAGGTATGGTACTATTGTACACTGTTGTATAAGGTGTAGGTATGGTACTATTGTACAGTGTTGTATAAGGTATGGTACTATTGTACAATGTTGTATTAGGTGTAGGTATGGTACTATTGTACACTGTTGTATAAGGTATGGTACTATTGTACGCTGTTGTATTAGGTATGGTACTATTGCACACTGTTGTATAAGGTGTGATACTATTGTACAATGTTGTATAAGGTGTAGGTATGGTACTATTGTACAATGTTGTATTAGGTGAAGGTATGGTACTATTGTACAATGTTGTATTAGGTGTAGGTATGGTACTATTGTACAATGTTGTATTAGGTGTAGGTATGGTACTATTGTACACTGTTGTATTAGGTATGATACTATTGTACACTGTTGTATAAGGTGTGATACTATTGTACACTGTTGTATAATGTGTAGGTATGGTACTATTGTACAATGTTGTATTAGGTGTAGGTATGGTACTCTTGTACTTTGTTGTATTAGGTGTAGGTATGGTACTATTGTACACTGTTGTATTAGGTGTAGGTATGGTACTATTGTACACTGTTGTATTAGGTATGGTACTATTGTACACTGTTGTATAAGGTATGATACTATTGTACACTGTTGTATTAGGTGTAGGTATGGTACTATTGAACACTGTTGTATAAGGTATGATACTATTGTACACTGTTGTATTAGGTGTAGGAATGGTACTATTGTACACTGTTGTATTAGGTATGGTACTATTGCACACTGTTGTATAAGGTATGATACTATTGTACACTGTTGTATTAGGTGTAGGTATGGTACTAATGTACACTGTTGTATTAGGTATGGTACTATTGCATACTGTTGAATAAGGTATGGTACTATTGTACGCTGTTGTATTAGGTATGGTACTATTGCACACTGTTGTATTAAGTATGGTACTATTGTACACTGTTGTATTAGGTATGGTACTATTGCACACTGTTGTATAAGGTATGATACTATTGTACACTGTTGTATTAGGTGTAGGTATGGTACTATTGTACACTGTTGTATTAGGTATGGTACTATTGCATACTGTTGAATAAGGTATGGTACTATTGCACACTGTTGTATAAGGTATGATACTATTGTACACTGTTGTATAAGGTGTAGGTATGGTACTATTGTACACTGTTGTATTAGGTATGGTTCTATTGTAAACTGTTGTATAAGGTATGGTACTATTGTACGCTGTTGTATTAGGTATGGTACTATTGCACACTGTTGTATAAGGTATGGTACTATTGTACACTGTTGTATAAGGTATGGTACTATTGTACGCTGTTGTATAAGGTATGATACTATTGTACACTGTTGTATAAGGTATGATACTATTGTACACTGTTGTATAAGGTATGATACTATTGTACACTGTTGTATAAGGTATGATACTATTGTACACTGTTGTATAAGGTATGATACTATTGTACACTGTTGTATAAGGTATGATACTATTGTACACTGTTGTATAAGGTATGATACTATTGTACGCTGTTGTATAAGGTATGGTACTATTGCACACTGTTGTATAAGGTGTGATACTATTGTACACTGTTGTATAAGGTATGATACTATTGTACACTGTTGTATAAGGTATGGTACTATTGTACGCTGTTGTATTGGGTATGGTACTATTGCACACTGTTGTATAAGGTGTGATACTATTGTACACTGTTGTATAATGTGTAGGTATGATACTATTGTACACTGTTGTATAAGGTGTAGGTATGGTACTATTGTACACTGTTGTATCAGGTGTAGGTATGGTACTATTGTACACTGTTGTATAAGGTGTAGGTATGGTACTATTGTACACTGTTGTATAAGGTGTGATACTATTATACACTGTTGTATAATGTGTAGGTATGGTACTATTGTACACTGTTGTATAAGGTATGGTACTATTGTACACTGTTGTATAAGGTGTAGGTATGGTACTATTGTACAGTGTTGTATAAGGTATGGTACTATTGTACAATGTTGTATTAGGTGTAGGTATGGTACTATTGTACACTGTTGTATAAGGTATGGTACTATTGTACGCTGTTGTATTAGGTATGGTACTATTGCACACTGTTGTATAAGGTGTGATACTATTGTACACTGTTGTATAAGGTGTAGGTATGGTACTATTGTACAATGTTGTATTAGGTGTAGGTATGGTACTATTGTACAATGTTGTATTAGGTGTAGGTATGGTACTATTGTACAATGTTGTATTAGGTGTAGGTATGGTACTATTGTACACTGTTGTATTAGGTATGATACTATTGTACACTGTTGTATAAGGTGTGATACTATTGTACACTGTTGTATAATGTGTAGGTATGGTACTATTGTACAATGTTGTATTAGGTGTAGGTATGGTACTCTTGTACATTGTTGTATTAGGTGTAGGTATGGTACTATTGTACACTGTTGTATTAGGTGTAGGTATGGTACTATTGTACACTGTTGTATTAGGTATGGTACTATTGTACACTGTTGTATAAGGTATGATACTATTGTACACTGTTGTATTAGGTGTAGGTATGGTACTATTGAACACAGTTGTATAAGGTATGATACTATTGTACACTGTTGTATTAGGTGTAGGTATGGTACTATTGTACACTGTTGTATTAGGTATGGTACTATTGCACACTGTTGTATAAGGTATGATACTATTGTACACTGTTGTATTAGGTGTAGGTATGGTACTAATGTACACTGTTGTATTAGGTATGGTACTATTGCATACTGTTGAATAAGGTATGGTACTATTGTACGCTGTTGTATTAGGTATGGTACTATTGCACACTGTTGTATTAAGTATGGTACTATTGTACACTGTTGTATTAGGTATGGTACTATTGCACACTGTTGTATAAGGTATGATACTATTGTACACTGTTGTATTAGGTGTAGGTATGGTACTATTGTACACTGTTGTATTAGGTATGGTACTATTGCATACTGTTGAATAAGGTATGGTACTATTGCACACTGTTGTATAAGGTATGATACTATTGTACACTGTTGTATTAGGTGTAGGTATGGTACTATTGTACACTGTTGTATTAGGTATGGTTCTATTGTAAACTGTTGTATAAGGTATGGTACTATTGTACGCTGTTGTATTAGGTATGGTACTATTGCACACTGTTGCATAAGGTATGGTACTATTGTACACTGTTGTATAAGGTATGGTACTATTGTACGCTGTTGTATAAGGTATGATACTATTGTACACTGTTGTATAAGGTATGATACTATTGTACACTGTTGTATAAGGTATGATACTATTGTACACTGTTGTATAAGGTATGATATTATTGTACACTGTTGTATAAGGTATGATACTATTGTACACTGTTGTATAAGGTATGATTCTATTGTACGCTGTTGTATGAGGTATGGTACTATTGCACACTGTTGTATAAGGTGTGATACTATTGTACACTGTTGTATAAGGTATGATACTATTGTACACTGTTGTATAAGGTATGGTACTATTGTACGCTGTTGTATTAGGTATGGTACTATTGCACACTGTTGTATAAGGTGTGATACTATTGTACACTGTTGTATAATGTGTAGGTATGATACTATTGTACACTGTTGTATAAGGTGTAGGTATGGTACTATTGTACACTGTTGTATAAGGTGTAGGTATGGTACTATTGTACACTGTTGTATAAGGTGTAGGTATGGTACTATTGTACACTGTTGTATAAGGTATGGTACTATTGTACACTGTTGTATAAGGTGTAGGTATGGTACTATTGTACAGTGTTGTATAAGGTATGGTACTATTGTACAATGTTGTATTAGGTGTAGGTATGGTACTATTGTACACTGTTGTATAAGGTGTAGGTATGGTACTATTGTACAATGTTGTATTAGGTGTAGGTATGGTACTATTGTACAATGTTGTATTAGGTGTAGGTATGGTACTATTGTACAATGTTGTATTAGGTGTAGGTATGGTACTATTGTACACTGTTGTATTAGGTATGATACTATTGTACACTGTTGTATAAAGTGTAGGTATGGTTCTATTGTACACTGTTGTATAAGGTATAATACTATTGTACACTGTTGTATAAGAAGTAGGTATGGTACTATTGTACACTGTTGTATTAGGTATGGTACTATTGTACACTGTTGTATTAGATGTAGGTATGATACTATTGTACACTGTTGTATAAAGTGTAGGTATGGTTCTATTGTACACTGTTGTATTAGGTATGGTACTATTGTACACTGTTGTATTAGGTGTAGGTATGATACTATTGTACACTGTTGTATAAAGTGTAGGTATGGTACTATTGTACACTGTTGTATTAGGTGTAGGTATGGTTCTATTGTACACTGTTGTATAAGGTATGATACTATTGTACACTGTTGTTTAAAGTGTAGGTATGGTACTATTGTACACTGTTGTATAAGGTGTAGGTATGGTACTATTGTACACTGTTGTATTAGGTATGGTACTATTGTACACTGTTGTATTAGGTATGGTACTATTGTACACTGTTGTATTAGGTATGATACTATTGTACACTGTTGTATAAGGTGTGATACTATTGTACACTGTTGTATAAGGTATGGTACTATTGTTAACTGTTTTATAGGGTGTAGGTATGGTTCTATTGTACACTCTTGTATTAGGTATGGTACAATTGTACACTGTTGTATAAGGTATGGTTCTATTGTACACTGTTGGATAAGGTATGGTACTATTGTACACGGTTGTATAAGGTATGGTACTAGTGTACACGGTTGTATAAGGTATGGTACTATTGTACACTGTTGTATAAGGTATGGTACTATTGTACACTGTTGTATAAGGTATGATACTATTGTACACTGTTGTATAAGGTATGGTACTATTGTACAAATAAGGTATGGTACTATTGTACACTGTTGTATAAGGTGTAGGTATGGTTCTATTGTACACTGTTGGATAAGGTATGGTACTATTGTTCACTGTTGTATTAGGTATAGTACTATTGTACACTGTTGTATTAGGTATGGTTCTATTGTTAACTGTTGTATAAGGTATGGTACTATTGTACACTGTTGTATTAGGTGTAGGTATGGCACTATTGTACACTGTTGTATTAGGTGTAGGTATGGTACTATTGTACACTGTTGTATAAGGTATGGTACTATTATACACTGTTGTATAAGGTATGGTACTATTGTACACTGTTTTATAAGGTATGGTACTATTGTACACTGTTGTATTAAGTATGGTACTATTGTACACTGTTGTATAAGGTATGGTACTATTGTTAACTGTTGTATAAGGTATGGTACTATTGTACACTGTTGTAATAGGTGTAGGTATGGTACTATTGTTAACTGTTGTATAAGGTATGGTACTATTGTTAACTGTTGTATAAGGTATGGTTCTATTGTGCACAGTTGGATAAGGTATGGCACTATTGTACACTGTTGTGTAAGGTATGGTACTATTGTTAACTGTTGTATAAGGTATGGTACTATTGTTAACTGTTGTATAAGGTGTAGGTATGGTACTATTTAAACTGTTGTATTAGGTATGGTACTATAGTACACTGTTGTATTAGGTTTAGGTATGGTACTATTGTACACTGTTGTATTAGGTTTAGGTATGGTACTATTGTTAACTGTTGTATAAGGTATGGTACTATTGTACACTGTTGTATTAGGTATGGTACTATTGTACACTGTTGTATTAGGTATGGTACTATTGTACACTGTTGTATAAGGTGTAGGTATGGTACTATTGTACACTGTTGTATTAGGTATGGTACTATAGTACACTGTTGTATAAGGTGTAGGTATGGTACTATTGTACATTATTACATAATGCATTTGATTTTCCTTAAGAGAGTCATAGCTACTCCCGCCGTTTACCCGCGCTTGATTGAATTTCTTCACTTTGACATTCAGAGCACTGAGCAGAAATCACATTGCACCAAAACCAGGTTACGGCCATCGCAATGCTTTGTTTAAATTAGGATTCCCCTGGTTCGTACCAGTTAGGTGTAGGTATGGTACTATTGTACACTGTTGTATTAAGTATGGTACTATTGTACACTGTTGTATTAGGTGTAGGTATGGTACTATTGTACACTGTTGTATTAGGTGTAGGTATGGTAATATTGTACACTGTTGTATTAGGTGTAGGTATGGTAATATTGTACACTGTTGTATTAGGTATGGTACTATTGTACACTGTTGTATTAGGTGTAGGTATGATACTATTGTATACTGTTGTATTAGGTGTAGGTATGGTAATATTGTACACTGTTGTATAAGGTATGGTACTATTGTACACTGTTGTATAAGGTGTAGGTATGATACTATTATACACTGTTGTATAAGGTGTAGGTATGGTACTATTGTACACTGTTGTATAAGGTGTAGGTATGGTACTATAGTACACTGTTGTATAAGGTGTAGGTATGGTACTATTGTACACTGTTGTATTAGGTGTAGGTATGGTAATATTGTACACTTTTGTATAAGGTATAAGGTCAGTTTTTTATGCGAAGAACACCATACATATAAGTTATGAAGAAAAGTTAAGAATTGAGTTGTATCAAAGTGAGGTCAATAATGAAATTAAATCCCTACCCCTCATGCACGTACACAACACAGACCCATTACCCCCTAATATCTTTGAGGGCCATATTGTAAATTTGACTTTGTCTAAATATGTAACCCTGGTTAAATAAAAGATTTTATTATTATTATTATTATTACAAGCTTTACCGAACATAATCTTACAGTGTACGTGAATGAAGACAGTATTTTCGTTAAAGTATCAGCTGTACGTTTTTGTTTTCCGAAAGCACTGTCAACTCAACCACACTTCGTCCCACCACGCTCTTCGTCTTCTTTGATAGTGTTGTATTTCTTTTTGTTTGTCAGATGCATCTGTTCCGATCTTTCAATAGTCTCTTTCAGCTTCTTTCTTGTCTAGTCTTAGCTTGTGACTCTGTTTTCGTCAGCCAATATTTGTTTATCGCGGCTACCTGACATTTGCACTTCCCGTTCTATTTTTATTCGAGAAATCACGTGTTTTTTTTCGAATCATATGACCACTATCCTGCTCCCGGCTCCGTGCCAATTCGCAAGAAAACACAAGAAATGTTTTTTTAACATAGCAAACGATAATAAAAATAGAATTATGGTACTGATGTGCTAAGTAATAAATCTTGATATTACATAAATATGTTATTGTTTGATAATCTAAACTGTTTTGGTTAAAAAAATTATAGAAAATTTTCATGTCGTACCATGTTGAGATTCCTATAATTAGTCGAATGGCGGCGGCGAAATTGAGCAGACGAGCACCAAATTTAGCAAATAATGCCGTTTTAAGGTACTTTCCGGTTAATTGACACAACTGAGACCTTGATTTTCCTTCTTAAAATAACATTTGCCTTCAGAAAATGTATTTCATTTAGAAATTGGTCCAAACACGAGCTAATTATTATTATTATGTAAGATTATGTTTTAAATAAATTGCACTGTAACTGTGGGGAAAATGTCATAATCCCCTAAAAGAGGGTCGAAATTGGAAATAAAAATGCCGATGCACAACTACATGACATATTGATCATTTATGTTAAGTGCCATCGAAATCTGCCTGATAGTTAAGGAGGAAATCTCCGCACAAGTTAATGCGGACGACATCCAGACAGACGGTGATTCCAGTATACCCCTTAACGTCTTTGCGGGGGGTATATCCGATTAATTTTTTAGCATGTATGCATATTACAATGCGAATCGCTTTAACAATCATTAGTAATACGTACTGTTTTACATATTGTTTTAAATATGCGACGTTAAATAATAATAAAAATAAAATGTATATTGTGTGACGGGGTTAGGGGGAATATGGTGTCTGTCTAGTATTCCGAAGGCCTGTTTCTCTGATTGCCCGAGGGGGTTGGGGTATGTGAAAACGGAAAGCGGAAGAGCAGGGTTAAAATTTATTTTGCCATAGTATCTTAGTATCATTGAGTTTCTATATTGAAAAATAATCAAACCAGCTCAATAAAGTACTTCAAGAATCTCATCTTTTTGTATTCAATTAATGTTGTATCAGTAAATATTGTTAATTGAGTAAGATATGAATATATGCTTATGCTTGACACTAATTAATATTTAAATTAATTGTATTGTTTTATGAAAGTTGCACTTGCGGCGGCTTCAGACCCACTACCATCACGTAGTGTAAAGCCCGTCGTGTTCCGGAATGGCCTAATGTCTGTAACTTATCTAGACAGAAAGTAACTCGATGGCATATCTTGGCAAACGCAGGACTTAGGTCGTGCTCCGTGATAATCTAACTTGACTGGTCGCGTTACGGTAACACGACTTGCCGAGATAAGTTTGTGAACATTCCCGTTAATAACACAACTTGTCGACATAATTATCTCGTCAAGTCGTGTTACGCTATAACACGACCTAAAATAACACGAAGGCAGAAATATACCACCATATGAATCGCATGTCATAAGATGTTTCCTAGTTGATATATGAAAAAATATTATACAGTTTAAATCTCTTTTATATCATTGCTAAATTTTGAGAACAGACAACGTCTAGCATAAATGAGAATAAGTTCATGTAACCTTATTTTACGGACTGAGACTGCTAGAGATTCTCGGGTAATTTGGTCTCAGTGGAGGTTACAACATACATTGGAAGAAGAGATTTATTTTATTTTTCACTGTACTCACAACAAATATAAAAAAATATCAAACATAACCTGTAAATACCAGTTTTTTCCGATATATATCATCTAAAGATGTTATTATCAACTAATGAACCGCAACTTTTGCGCGACAATGGCCACTTCATTAAATGTTTATCAAACTGAAGAAGGTAGGCTTGCAAGGTGCTTAAGGTTTATTGTCAATACTATATATGCATATGGTTTCTTATATGTATGTTTGAAAGTTTTGTTATATTAAACGCAGCTCGATTCACACAATGTTATTTGGATGTAAAATGCTATAAAATTGAAAAAATTTCATCAGCTTTATTTCTTTCACTTTTCAAGGTGTAAAGCTAAGTTCAATTGGCATTATCTTTAATCCAGTTGAGATAATGTGACACCTCGGCATACACACCAGGATAGTTTGGTTCTGCACAGCCGTAACCCCAGCTCACAACACCTGAAGCAAAATAAAATACCATATTTGTTGCATTTGATAACTTTTCTGAAGAAATTACAATATTGTAACAATGGTAACAAACTAAACAAACAAAACAATGTTGTAAAATAAGATAACACTTGGTTTTGAGGTTGACAATTCGATGCTGTAACTAAGGTGAATCTGTCAAATATTCAAAATGCTCGATATGGCAAACAATTGACAAAGCACTAATGTTTCCTTTATATCATACGACTGATATTTCATTGATGAAACGGATTTTTAAGAGTTGATTTTTTTTGCTGTTTCGATCTGCAGCCAATGTCGATCGTTAGGTTATGGTCGAAAATTACAACTTCTATTTGGAAGAACAACAACAACATGTACAAATGTGCAAGATCTTAGGACTGTCTTTTATAATCTCTCATAGTTTATTAAGGCCCTTCCTCGAAGGCACTGTTATCGTATAGTAATGTGTAGGGAGGTATCGTGTTTGAGCTGTATAAATACAAAAACCTCCAAAACGATAACGTCGCAGAATGCACCTACAAATCGGATGCATCAACTGCGACGCATCGTCTGTTTCAAAGACTGGAAGGCGATTTGGGACACCGAACCCAAGAACGGAAGAAATCTATTCTATGAGAAAGGAAGCCACCAGAATACCAGATGAGTAAATCACAGACCAAAGTGTCAAACAGAAAATTCGTGTGATAGACAGGGAAATTTCATAGCAATGGACAGAGAGAGAGAGAGAGAGAGAGAGAGAGAGAGAGAGAGAGAGAGAGAGAGAGAGCGGCAGATAAAGGAAGTTATCAGGATACGCTGCATTGGGCCAGCTCAAAATCGAGAGGAGGGGGCTCATAGATTCAGCCCAATGTATTGCAAAGTATTAAACAAAGGGTTGCTGAATCAACTCACTCTGGAAAAAGTAACGTCGCCACTGCTTTATCTATACTAACATGTTCATTAATAATGCACAGTGAGGAGTACATAAAATACAGCTACAATCGGTAATACATCAGATAGGTTATTTACCGTAAGGTAACAATTGAAAGAACAAAGGAGGGTCACTTACCGTACAGTTACAAATGATTGTACATTAAGAGGTTACTTACACTACAGTTACAAATGATTTATACAAGGATAGTTACTTTTCGTACCGTTACAATTGATTCATATAAGGAGAGTTAATTTTCGTACAGTTACAAATAATTTATATAAGGAGAGTTACTTTTCGTACAGTTACAAATGATTTATACAAGGAGAGTAATTTTTCGTACATTTACAAATTATTTATATAAGGAGAGTTAATTTTCGTTTATTAACAAATGATTTATATTTTGAGAATGATTTACCGTACAGTTACAAATTATTGTACATAACGAGGGAAATTTACCATACAGTTACAAATTATTTATATAGGTATAATTACTTATCGTACAGTTACAAATGATTTATATAAGGATAATTACTTATCGTACAGTTACAAATGATTGTACATAAGGAGGGTAACTTACCGTACAGTTACCAATAATTGTATATAAGGAGAATTACTGATCGTACAGTTATAGGCTCTAGCCTAGTTGTAAAGTGAGGGCATGTATAGGTCCTAACCTGGTGGTAAAGTGAGGGCTGGTATAGGTCCCAGCCTGGTGGTATATTGAGGGCTGGTATAAGTCCCAGCCTGGTGGTATAGTGAGGGCTGGTATAAGTCCTAGCCTGGTGGTAAAGTGAGGGCTGGTATAGACTCTAGTCTGGTGGTGAAGTTAGGGCTGGTATAGGCTCTAGCCTGGTGGTAAAGTAAGGGCTGGTATAGACTCTAGTCTGGTGGTGAAGTAAGGGCTGGTATAGGCTCTAGCCTGGTGGTAAAGTGAGGGCTGGTATAGACTCTGGCTTGGTGGTAAAGTGAGGGCTGGTATAGACTCTAGTTTGGTGGTAAAGCGAAGGCATGTATCGGTCCTAGCCTGGTGGTAAAGTGAGGGTTTGTATAGGTCCTGGCCTGGTGGTAAAGTGAGGGCTGGTATAGACTCTAGCCTGGTGGTAAAGTGAGGGCTGGTATAGACTCTGGCCTGGTGGTAAAGTGAGGGCTGGTATAGACTCTAGTTTGGTGGTAAAGCGAAGGCATGTATCGGTCCTAGCCTGGTGGTAAATTAAGGGCTGGTATAGGTCCTAGCCTGGTGATAAATTGAGGGCTGGTATAGACTCTGGCCTGGTGGTAAAGTGAGGGCTGGTATAGACCTAGCCTGGTGGTAAAGTGAGGGCTGGTATAGACCTGGCCTGGTGGTAACTTGAGGGCTGGTATAGGTCCTGGCCAGGTGGTAAATTGGGGGCTGGTATAGACCTGGCCTGGTGGTAAAGTGAGGGCTGGTATAGACCTGGCCTGGTGGTAAATTGAGGGCTGGTATAGGTCCTGGCCTGGTGGTAAATTGAGGGCTGGTATAGACCTGGCCTGGTGGTAAAGTGAGGGCTGGTATAGACCTGGCCTGGTGGTAAATTGAGGGCTGGTATAGGTCCTGGCCTGGTGGTAAATTGAGGGCTGGTATAGACCTGGCCTGGTGGTAAAGTGAGGGCTGGTATAGACCTGGCCTGGTGGTAAATTGAGGGCTGGTATAGACCTAGCCTGGTGGTAAATTGGGGGCTGGTATAGGTCCTGGCCTGGTGGTAAAGTGGGGGCTGGTATAGACTCTGGCCTGGTGGTAAAGTGAGGGCTAGTATAGGCTCTGGCCTGGTGGTATAGTGAGGGCTGGTATAGACTCTAGCCTGGTGGTAAAGTGAGGGCTAGTATAGGCTCTGGCCTGGTGGTATAGTGAGGGCTGGTATAGACTCTAGCCAGGTGGTAAAGTGAGGGCTAGTATAGGCTCTGGCCTGGTGGTATAGTGAGGGCTGGTATAGACTCTAGCCTGGTGGTAAAGTGAGGGCTGGTATAGACTCTAGCTTGGTGGTAAAGTGAGGGCTGTAATAGGTCGTAACCTGGTGGTAAAGTGAGGGCTGGTATACTCTAGCTTGGTGGTAAAATGAGGGCTGGTAAAGGTCGTAACCTGGTGGTAAAGTGAGGGCTGGTATAGACTCTAGCTTGGTGGTAAAGTGAGGGCTGGTATAGACTCTAGTCTAGTGGTAAAGTGAGGGCTGGTATAGACTCTAGCCTGGTGGTATAGTGAGGGCTGGTATAGACTCTAGCCTGGTGGTAAAGTGAGGGCTGGTATAGACTCTGGCCTGGTGGTAAAGTGAGGGCTGGTATAGACTCTAGCCTGGTGGTATAGTGAGGGCTGGTATAGACTCTAGCCTGGTGGTATAGTGAGGGCTGGTATAGACTCTAGCCTGGTTGTATAGTGAGGGCTGGTATAGACTCTAGCCTGGTGGTAAAGTGAGGGCTGGTATAGACTCTAGCCTGGTGGTATAGTGAGGGCTGGTATAGACTCTAGCCTGGTGGTATAGTGAGGGCTGGTATAGACTCTAGCCTGGTTGTATAGTGAGGGCTGGTATAGACTCTGGCCTGGTGGTAAAGTGAGGGCTGGTATAGACTCTAGCCAGGTGGTAAAGTGAGGGCTAGTATAGGCTCTGGCCTGGTGGTATAGTGAGGGCTGGTATAGACTCTAGCCTGGTGGTAAAGTGAGGGCTGGTATAGACTCTAGCTTGGTGGTAAAGTGAGGGCTGTAATAGGTCGTAACCTGGTGGTAAAGTGAGGGCTGGTATACTCTAGCTTGGTGGTAAAATGAGGGCTGGTAAAGGTCGTAACCTGGTGGTAAAGTGAGGGCTGGTATAGACTCTAGCTTGGTGGTAAAGTGAGGGCTGGTATAGACTCTAGTCTAGTGGTAAAGTGAGGGCTGGTATAGACTCTAGCCTGGTGGTATAGTGAGGGCTGGTATAGACTCTAGCCTGGTGGTAAATTGAGGGCTGGTATAGACTCTAGCCTGGTGGTATAGTGAGGGCTGGTATAGACTCTAGCCTGGTGGTATAGTGAGGGCTGGTATAGACTCTAGCCTGGTGGTAAATTGAGGGCTGGTATAGACTCTGGCCTGGTGGTAAAGTGAGGGCTGGTATAGACTCTAGCCTGGTGGTAAAGTGAGGGCTGGTATAGACTCTAGCCTGGTGGTAAAGTGAGGGCTGGTACAAGTCCTAGCCTGGTGGTAAAGTGAGGGCTGGTATAGACTCTGGCCTGGTGGTAAAGTGAGGGCTTGTATAGACTCTGGCCTGGTGGTAAAGTGAGGGCTGGTATAGACTCTAGCCTGGTGGTATAGTGAGGGCTGGTATAGACTCTGGCCTGGTGGTAAAGTGAGGGCTGGTATAGACTCTGGCCTGGTGGTATAGTGAGGGCTGGTATAGACTCTAGCCTTGTGGTATAGTGAGGGCTGGTATAGACTCTAGTCTGGTGGTGAGGTTAGGGCTGGTATAGACTCTGGCCTGGTGGTATAGTGAGGGCTTGTATAGACTCTAGCCTTGTGGTATAGTGAGGGCTGGTATAGACTCTAGCCTTGTGGTATAGTGAGGGCTGGTATAGACTCTAGCCTTGTGGTATAGTGAGGGCTGGTATAGACTCTAGTCTGGTGGTGAGGTTAGGGCTGGTATAGACTCTAGCCTGGTGGTATAGTGAGGGCTGGTATAGGACTTGCCCTGGTGGTAAAGTGAGAGCTGGTATAGGTGGTAGCCTGGTGTTAAAGTGAGGGCTGTTATAGATGTAGAGAGTGTAAGGCATCGTAACCCCTGGATATCGAAGATGGTACTTTGGATGTAGAGATTGTAAGTGATTGTAACCCCTGGATATCGAGGATGATTCCAGGCGTGTAGAGAGTGTTAGTGATTGTAATCCCTGGATATCGAGGAAGACAATTGGCAGACTGTAGCATAAACTGTGAAACCTATCAGTGGGGAAGTGGGTTCGATCATTCCACCATGATGGATTTTTTATTCCTATGTCATGTCACTATAATGGTATTTTAACCTGGGTCATTTCACGATCATAAAAAAAAACACTATACACCTGGACAAACGTTTGTGATACCTTGACGATCCGTGGCGATACCTGCATGAACTGTGACCTACAAAGTATCTAGGTGGACGTGGTGATATCGCCGTGTATAACTGTATTCAGGCCATAATTGGAGAGATGGCTACGGTTTGTCACGGTATAGAGCCGTGAACAAATTATTCCGTGGCAAATACAGTGAACTTGCTCAATGGGAAACGCTACTTTCTGTAAGCTTCTTCATGTACATGATATACCTGTATAGACAATTATAACGTACTGCAAAGGATGATCGTTTAGCATACATTCATTATGGATCTTTGAAACGTGTTACTATGTAACAGTTATTATTGATGATGTACACTATGTATAAGGAGGGTTACGTACCGTACAGTGTGAATGTACTTGGCTGAGAGTAAACCCCATGGACGAGCGGGCCACCGGAATCACCCTATCACAAACATAACAAAGGTGACGAACGGCAAATGCAATAAATACACGCATATTTTAAATATCAATTTCAAGCTGTCATGACTGAACACCTATTCTGTCTATTTTTTATTATATAAAAATATAAACTTTATTTGTTTTACAACAGTTATGAAACAAATTACACAACTTATATCAATCACTCTTGTTGGCCCGGATATTAGTGCGCGAGGGGTCTTATTGTGGGAGAAAACCAGAATACACAGAGAAAACCCAAGTAGTCGCGCAGGTGACCCCAGACCTTTTCACGTCAGGTCGGGAAATCGAACCTCGGCCACCTTGGTGAAAGGCAAGTGCGCTATCCACTGCTTCAATTTCTATTAAGAAGTTAAGATTAAGTCTGGATTGAGGAATAACGTAATTCATATCGTTTACAGATTTATACTTGACTGTGCAAACTTGCTGAAACGGAGGATAGTCCGAAGGGTTCTGACTCTCTTGGCCACTACACATTGTAAATATATGGACGACTGGTGGGAGCGAACTGGAAATTGTACCGACCAATCCACAGGCCGCTGTTTAAGCGGTGTTTTCTAATATGTAACGTTTCCGATTACACGCAAATTAGGTATCAATTGAAAGAACTTATATTTTTCTACTAACCTACACATTTAATCAAGCCACAGGAGTTCGTAAACTAACTGTCGCCACCCATTTCTAAAAAAAATCAGCTTCCTGACATCTGTTTGAAAATGGCCGCCGCTTTACGTCACGTGATTAAAAATAGATATATCAGAAAAAAATTCTCCCGGGTTCTCGCGACGCACGGCCATTTTCAAACAGATGTCAGGAACCTGGTTATTTTTTATAACGCATTCTGACTCTCACTCCCAACAGCCGTCCAAATATTTAGTGAGTAAAAGAGTAAAAACCCTTCGACTAATTCCTACCATGTGACCAAATATGACCTTAATGTGTTAAGGATCTGCTCTTGTGAGGTTTCAATCACGTTCAAATCTCGTTTTGACCTCACGTGAGATATGTTTGTAATATCTAACAATGTATTCTCAATTTTGATATCAAATAGGCATCTGAAAAATGTAGCAAAAATCAGATGTCTGTTGTTTGTAGAACTATTTTTAGAAGAATTTTAAAAAAAATGGCAATAATGACGGCCATTTTGAAAAAAGTATTTCTATGTGTGTCTTGCCCTTCACGAATGGCCAATATTTTATTGTTAATTCTGCAAACATTCATACATATCTGATCACAAATCTTGAAAATATTGATGGTACTTTCACTTAATATCTCACCGAAGTGCATTTTAACGACTAAACCCTATGATATTGTTTGATTACAATGGCTAGTACTAATTATGTGATACGGTTACAGTGGCTTAATATAATATGAAGTGCATCATTATTGTTTGTAATGGCTTTACCTGGCATGCATCCTTCCCTGCCTCCCCCGAGCACAACATTTCGTCCGGAAAGAATTCTTTCCCGTATGAGCTATCTTTCATACATTCACTGTCATCTAGGTAAGGCTTCTCAACTTGTTGTAAAAACGTAGGTGAATTTCCACCTATCAAATAATGCAAAAAAAATGTTGTGTAGACAAATTCTCAATATTCAGCACGGTAATTTCTTATGTATTGCCGGCTCCTATATATTATATGTATTATATTTGAATAGTAATCGACTTCATATTAGACAGACATCACTTAGCCGGCAGCTTTTGTTTAGTTTAAGGAAAATATTTTATCGGGCAAGCATTTCGCATGGACAAAAGATCGGAGAATGAAAGTGAGGGAAAAGTGAGTTTAAATGTACGTTACCGGATGTGAGGGTACCGAATCCAGTTACCCAGACCATGGTGTTATGATCAAGTTTTTCATCGGTTGTTGTGGGCAGTTTTACTGGGCTAACGTAAGCGTTTTCGGTAGGCTGGCCTTGTAATTTCAACAGGGCAACATCGTTTTCAAGTGTTCTTCTATTGTAATTTTCATGAATAGTTATTTCGGTCACGGCTAATGTCTGTTTATGTTGATTATTGTTGTCATTTCTTAGTCGTCCAAAATCCACAAAAAAACTTCCCGGACTTCTACCACTGAAAAAAAAAAGTTTCATTGATTCTATTGCTTAAAGATTAGTTGTCGTTTTTATTATCTCTGCCTGAATAGGAAAGTTCAAAACATGTAATAGTATAAAGAATGCCATTTTTTTTCAACTCTCATGAAGTCATAAAAACTATGGCTTTATTTGACATAGTCACGGTAACAATACCATGCGTCAAACGCTTCAAGTAGCAACAGTTATATATTAGCGCCAATTCGATCTGTATGATGTTACATATGTAAAAGGGCTGTTCTACAATATAGTTCAAATGACAACGGTTATGTATTAACGCCAATTTGATATGCATGGTGTTAAAAAGGGCTTTGACATTAAACATATTTCTTGTCCAAAATAGGAACAAAGGATTAGGCACAAGTTATAACAACTTATGAAGCCATCTCCTATCAACAAACAATATTTACACAAATGATGACATAGACATATACAAATTCAAAGTTGAAATAAGTCAATTTTACATAATTAGTGATATAGAGATAAACATAAATTGCATGTTTAAAATCTTTTGCTGGATTTGATAAATGCATGCACATGTTCCAACACATAATTATATACATCCAAAGCCAAGTCTTCATTACCAAAAAGTAACAAATTTAAATTAATTAATTAAAAGGGCTGTTCCACCAATATCGTTTAAAGGACAATGCACAAACGCACACACAAAATGAAGTAATACATGCTTTTGCACGGAATCACACAGTATACTGCAATATAAATGAAACTGATAATTTCTAAAATAGAAAAGGTGTACGACGTCTATTTTCTAATATTCATGCCAGTATGGACGACATTAATTGATAGCATTCATATTAGATATAAAACCCATACAATAAATGTAACCGAATTGCAAACATAACCTAAAGAAAGAAAACAAATGTCGCCGTTCAATCACAATAAACACGACCATATTTGCTACTTTATATACATACATTACGCCATCGTGAAATCGACATTTTTGGGGTTCCGGTGAAAGCAATTGTAACCAGCCCTTGAAAGAAAGAAACTTCGTTGTGGATAAAAGGAAATGGTACATGACTATACCTCTTGAAATTTCTCTATGTACATGACATAGGATGACACTTCATTTTTACAGATACACATGTGAATCTCAACTGTCCTGGCAATGACCATAAAGTGTCAAAGTAAATTCTTGTTAGTCACAAATACACAAATAGGTATTAATAAGAATACTTACGTTACACAGTGCGCGGCAGTCAATACGTATAACTCGTTTCCATTTGGATTGATTAAAGAGCCTCCACAGAAGAGGAAGTTTTGGGACTGTAACGTTGCCTGTGATCATACAATTAAAAGAAAAATAAGAAAGTGTTTTGAAAAGTACTGATTGTGTTAAGCGCATACAGAGTACTTTTCCAGAATCAATATTTTGCACAGATACTGCTTTGAAGGAAAAAATACATATTAGGCATGTTGAGATTTCCAATACTATAATATTCATATCAACTTAAATTGTGCCGCATGTTTATATAAAACATGCAATCGCACCAGGTCATGGGAAGACGGGTATACTTCTTTTGGACACCATTTTCTCCGGAACTTTTCGTGTGAGTGTTTTTGAAGTCGAGGTATTGCCCGAACAAATTCGAATATATGCGAGGTGATGTAACAAAGTAGGCATGTTGATATGATATATCACGGTAGCTGTACCATCTGGAAATAATTAATTAGCCTAGGTGCTGTGCTGATTGGAATTGTGTTGTCGGAGTAAACTAGTGGTTAATTAGGTCTCTGTCTATTACATCAGTTAACCGGATAATGCAAAAAAGGGGACATTTAAAAAGAAATTGTCAAAACAAAATATGTTGGCATTGTGGGCGGACAGGACATATACAAAGAAACTGTAGGGAGAATAAGGCATAAAACACAATAAAGGGAAAGTATAACACTCTGTTTATAAGTTGACAGATAGATGGAGTGAAATAAAAGCTAGATGCCAGCAGAAAAGAAAAATAGAAAATCAATTCACAGGAAGAAAATTAATCCTATGAAAAGGATAAAAACAAAAACAAAATCCCAAGTTATAAGATAGAACCAGCAGGGAGCCCAATTCGTGTAAAAATAGAATTAAAAAGCAAGAGACTTATTTTAATTAATACAGATAGGAAGTTGATAAAACTTTAAAAACCAGAACCAAAATTGATTAAGGAAATAGATTGCTTGTAATTAGCTAGTATTAGATGTGTTCATAAAAATGTTGTTCACTATAGACAAAGTTAGTGAAACCTTGTGTCAGACTTAATTATGGCTTAAGATATTAGCGAGTTGTGGATACATATAGGCTTTGTTTAAATACGATATTCATGTTGTCTCTATTGTAAGTCTCACATAATTACTATAGTATAGTGGTGGAATATGTCAATTACTTGATTATGGATAGCATATCCTTCCAAGATGTTGAGCAATTAGTTGGAGTATACCGAGAGAGCGGTGATGCAATATCATAATGAGAACATCGCGTATGGGTATCGATTACATGTGTATATGTATTGATAACATCATTTTGATTCAGAGCCAAGCTCAGATGATGATGAGTTATGCAAACGTTTAATAGAAAGAAAATCTAGATTAGAGTCGTAATGAGGAACAGAATAGTTCAAGTAACGATATGAAGCAAGATGATAACCAAGATGACCAAATAAGTGAAGATAGTTCAGATTATATGTCAGTTGATGAGGAAATTTAAAAGTTTCTTTATTTGGAATCACAGTAAAAAAAGTTATGGAGTTTAAAGAAAGAACTCTCTCGTACCAATCAGCCGTCGGCACGTGAGATTCAATCTCTTGCTCAATAACAGGATGATGAAAACAGAAAAGCAAAACAAAAGTAAGGATAAAAGATGTAATTGTAAAAAAAAGTTAAAATAGAAAACAAAAAGAACTATTATTAGATAATGATAGAAAGGTTAAACTAGAAAAAAAGAACAAAAACAAAAGTTATTTGTCAATTCATAAAAGTTCGAGTGAAAATGATAGTTTTTGAAAAATAAAGAAAACTAATGTGTTATTTGAGATAATTCATGGAGAACTGAACGCATCAATAATAATGCATGTGAGAATGAAAAAGGTCAGGTAAGCTAATCACTTTGCTGAGTTATAAATTGGTGTCGGCGAAAGCTGAGAATGGGAGTACATCTATAGAGAAGTTTCCTCTACACCAACCATTTAGATCAAACGACAGTCTACGTCACTGATCAACGAGAAAGGGACGGTTCTATGTTTTAACTATTGGAAGTCAAAGAGAGACAGTGAATACTTGTGAAATTATAAGTTGTACGAACATTTCATCTGCGGACGTCAGAAGCAGATTTTTTTTTATTAGGAAGATTGATTCTGAAATATCTTTTATCTGACGGGAATAAGCAGTATGTGACTGGAAGTAGTTAATGATGCTATTTGAACTAGGAACTGTTATATGTGTTTATGTACATATACAGATCACACATTAGTCAGTGTAACTTTTTCACCGCGTTTGATAAACCGCCATAACCCTTGATGATCGGAAATGATGTTGAAGGATCATCAAAATTAAGTCACGAAAGATTGTGATGACGTGAGAGACCATCGCGTTTCACCGCGACTGTTACGAGATCGATCATCAAGCGTCAGCAAGACTCACGGTGACCCACTGTGCTCACTGAGGCGCGAGCTGTCGCCTCCATATTTACCTGTAAAATCGAGACCAGGAGACGATCAGATGGTTCACCGATCAGATCAGTCAGATCATAGGCATACAATATTATGTACGAAGCCATATATTATATGTCTGTGATAAGATGATACGATAGCTTGCAAATTTCATTCAACATTTATATCTTACGATGCTTTTTGTACATTATTCATAAGTAGAAACATATCGCATCCTCATCCTGAGTTATGTCACAGAGTTATACTAGCTATTAGCTAGTCCGTGAAAAAATACTTGCATTAAAATACTCTTTATAGAACTTACTTATTCCCAAATAGCATACGGATTAAAAAAATCCTAGATAATTTTACGTGTTTATTTCAGCTTTTACAGAATATCGCATTACTTGTCTTAATTAGCATGAGTTTTACAAACTGTTTTAGTTTTGTATAGTACGCTACAATTAGCCACAAATCACGTGTCACTATTTTTATATCAATTCAGAAAAGGTAGAGGTTACTCCATGAAGAAGCTTATTGTAATGAGATATGGGTCACACAACGGAAAACAAGTCCATCATACAGCGTTACAGAAATGCGTTTTTTGTGACAATAGCTATAAGTCTGCAGTGATCCATCAGCACGGTGTCCTATTTTAGTCTGTGCCAAAGCACATGTTACAGGTTGAAAAAAAGCTACTAATAACATATACGCCTGACTAATTCTCATGTATCAATATACCTGTTGAATTATTTTGAAAATCATATTATTCACTTTTTTCTAATAAAAAACACTGTATTGTCAGTAGATTGGTTTACAACTTATTACATTGTCAATTGCTTTTCACGGTTTTTTTTCTCAACATGTACAGTATATGTATTTTACCCTATCACATTTGTAATGAAATAGATAAATAAGATTCAGCGTTAAGTAAATCTTTCGAAAGCTATCTTGATTTTCCGATATAATGCAATACATATTGTTCCCACAAGACATCGTTCCATAACGGTTACCATTATAAAAAAAAATAAAAAAATAAGATGTATACATGTTACATTCTGTGCTTGGTATTCATTTGTATGCATGTACGACTTTTTTCACGATAAAGCCATTACTTATTGTCGTAGTGAGCTGTATTATAAATATTATTTTGTTCATGTTGGCTGCGGTCTCCGACATCTTGCAAAATTATATATGATTTAATATGTATGTGTATTGTAATCCTATATGCTGTTGCATACGGAATGAAATAAAATTGAAAAAAAAAATGAAAAAAAAATGAATTGTAGGCATTGCCGATGAATAATGATCAATTGGTCATTTTGAATTGAGTTTTGCGGTAATGATTTTAAACTTAGTTTCTTGTATATTATAGGTTTAGGTTAAAAGTTACGAATATTTCAATAAGTTTCTTTTACAAGCTAAGTTACGATCTGTGTGTTTTACTAAAGCGTTCGTAAGTTTCATCGTAAATTTAACTTCCAACTTCGGAATTGTCCTGTGTTGAAGGAAGAATAAGGTTTTTAGCAACGACATTTCATTATTGCATATGACCGATACCCCGTCTCCCTCATTGTCGAATAATGGACAGGATGGTTGTAGTTACTGGATTAACGCCGATACAGACACAGACGACCTTCAAAAAAAGTCAGGTGGCGCCCAATTTATATCAGCCTAGTGATTATGCATGTTTTTATCGAATTCTTGTATAGGTCACGTTATGAGTGACATCATTGAGGCACAACTTATCCGATACCTATATCATTCTGACAAGCCCAAAACATATTTATGTATCATCTGCAAGTCTAAGTAATGGCAGCAACTAATAAATGTTGTGTGGTGTGGGTAAAATCATGACGTCGTGAATGTTTGCGCCGTCTTGGTCGGTAGTAATTCCGTGTTCGTTCCTTGTAAACACCATGGATGGTCCGAGGACAACTGTACCTCTGCCGTTATGACCCTTGATGGTCCGGGAACTGAGTTTTGTCCCCGGACTGTCAAGGACGCACACGGACAATCAAGACAGAGATAGGGCTGTCCCGGGACCCTTCACGGCAGCTGCACGAACCACCCCGGATGTTGCCATCTCCCCGAACCGTCACGGAAGTTTAGTTTTGAACTTCCTATAACTGCCGTGTGGGTCCCGGAGCCGCCACGCGCATCCCCGGATGTTCCAGGACCAACAAGATTGCTGTGGAACTACACGGTTCACACGCCGGATCGTGCCGAATGTGATCCGGCACCTATATGGGACTGGGCCTTAAGGTACGTTCGTAAGATAGCTACCCGGTATTTCATGTAACATATGTTAACGAAGTTACAGGAATCAAAATACAAGATCACTCTAATTTTCTTTCTTATATACAACTTGGAACAAAACGGACGATTTTCACTTTATACGTCTCTGTTGAGTATAAACTCAAATGCAAGTCATTTAATCAAACGAACTTTTTTTATAAAACAGTACAGAGCATCCCATTAGATTAGAAAATACAAACAGTCCAGATTTTAATCCGGCCGAGAACGTTTTTGGAAAATTTAAAAGTGTCATTAAACAAGAGAGATTTGTAAACACTTCAGCTGATATCGGAAGCTTTGATAAGAAATATCTGCGACCTTAATGTTTAAATGTTCAATCTGATTTAAAGGCACGCTTTATTTCGTCAGAGACGTATCTATATATCTCTGCTTTCGTTTTCTTCTTGTTTACAGGTGAATAACACGACACGGAGAATAATGTCGGGAAATATTCATGTTTCAACCAGAGACGTATAAAGCCACTCTGGCTTTATACGTCTCTGTTTCAACTAATCAATTTCATTTTTGGAAGTGAAACTGTTAAATTTTCTTTCTCCGAGTCGTTATCCCAGAATAAAGAAAGTGTAACTAGCAAGTGATGACGATAAAAAAACCTACTGATTTTTTGTCTTTATCATGTATCTATAACTTGGTGTATCACCAAGCCCCGCCTCTTTCCAAAGTTACCTCTTCAAATGGCTAGCCAATCACAGAGCGATTTCAATCTATTAGCCAACAAGCTCCGAGGCTGACTTTGCGTTAACACAAGCGATCGTAAAAAGTACATCTTCAAAGGGTTCAGAACCAAAGCAATCAGCTTTTAACTATTTACTGTTACATCTTTCGTGGACATGCATCCGGTATATTCTGTACTGATGTCCAATAAAATACAAATGAAGAATTAGTATCTGAATCGGATCATCTGCATACCTAACATTTTGATAAGTTGGATTTCTTGTCAATTACACGGTATCGCGAGCTCTTCGTGATTTCTATTGGTCGATGCTCCTCCCAAGCGTTGATTGACAAGCCTCGCACGGGACCGCTATTCTCGTCACACTTCAGTACTTCCGTTTCAATTGCTACCACATCTTGACACGAGAAACGTACATATATGATCAATTGTGCATATCTTCATCTGTTAAACATATTCATGTAATCCAATCTGATTGATTCCACACAAAAACGTTTTTTAACGCTATTTTAAAATTGAGATATCTGTCAGTCCAGAGACGTATGGCATATATACGTCTCTGATCAGTCTAAATTTGTCAGAAAACATCATTGCTTTTATGCCAGAAATCCTATTTCTTGTCTCGATGCTTATATATATGGCACATAGTTTGTGTTTGTTTTTGTTTTTACTATTTACTTACAGTAAATATATACGGGCAAAAAACATGTACAGTCCGCATACTTATATCAAATACAGTTTGTATTTCAAACTCGGATTGTAAACAACCATTGTTCTATTCTTACAGTTTTGATGCCCACTGGCTGGTTTTGCCTACAAATATACTTTACTGTTGATGTTCGTTCGTTCGACGTTAATTATCTAAGCTTAACTTCACTAATAGTCCTACATGTAATTGTTAACTGTGACAGATCGGGTATGAATTTGACAGGGCGTGACAATACATCTTGACACCTAAACTGCCCAACAGGTGTTATATTCCCATTCAGCCAAGATCTTAAAACAACATTACATGTATTTACCTGAGTATAGACTATTTCAATATTTACAAATATAATTCACATGTTATTTTTATATTTCCAAGTTAAACTACGCCAACTACAAAAGAAGATACTTTGTAATTGAAAAACAAAATGAAAGAAAACTTCATAAACAATTTCAACCAAATCATAATTCTGCAACCATTGTTTTTACCAGAGACGTATAACTCATCTATGTCTTTGTTTTTACATTAAACCACAGAGGTAGATTAAGTCCGTATTAAAATGCACAAATCACGAATGCAAAATATGATGGTTACCAATATAGAAACAATGAATAATTATTCGTTCTGAATTTGATAGAACAATTATGCACTTCACAATTTTTACCACAGGATTTGGTTTTTATTTTATAATTTGCAAATTATCAACTAAAACTTTTAGACTGTAATACACAACTTTATTTGTTTCATAATGACAAACGCTTAGATAACAGTTGAATTACCTGGGAAATGGTAGGAGTGGATTATTATTTGTCTCGAGATAGATTCAAATTCTTTGTTTAATAATATCTGATACATATACAAAACGTCATTAAAATCATAGCTTATATTAATATAGATGGTTACAAATTAATAATATTTTAATCAAGGAAGAAGTTGTTATTGCTGTTAAGTTCACGAATCAAATAAATTATGTTCTGCTAATACTTACAGATCTGATTATTTAGTAGACAAATTTGCACATTACAAATTTGGAAAATAAAAAGTGTTTGATGTCGTCAGTTGATCGACAATGTACGGAGTATCATATCTACGTACAGAATAATTCAATTCCATTGGAAGTTTGAGATACTACTGTATTTGTACTCGTGACGAAATGAAAAACCAATATGTTGATCAGAAAAGTATATTCTATTATAGTAAAAGTTGACTACTATAATCACCATGTTCCATTTAACCGAGAGTCGTGAGAACTGATATTATGACTTGATTGTTTTAAACTCCATTGAACGGCGGTCACAATGTTCGGGTGAATAACGAGTTGGCCCCGGGTTTTAGTATTGTTACGAAACGTGAAGTCAACTGTAAAGAACCTAACGAAGGCATTCAAATCAAACAGATCCGTCACGACGTAACATTGAATCTATTACCAGGAGCTGAAATGATATGATATTTAAGAAAATATCATTTGTTATAATTAGTACATATTGTAATGAAAAAACACATCCCGACCTGGGAAATAACCAATATTTTACAAGAACGAGAAGAAATGAATCTAATGAGACGAGCGGGGCGCGAACCCGGGGTCTCTATGTCATAAAACCAGGACGTTACCATCAGACCAACAGGTTCCGACTGGTTCGCATGGTTTGTAATTTTCTGATATTGCTATGCAAGGTCGTGTCTCCACGTAACAGTGTACATGTAATTAGCCGTGCCTAGGTTGGAGTCCGACCACAAAGCGACTGTATAGTTTAGCTGTATAGCTCGTCACTGAAAAGTCATGAAATCGTTCTGATAATAGGTATCCGTACATATAATAACAAAGCTACAGAGAGTTGGTCTTCTAGTGCTACAGCTAAGACATTAACGCTGAACCAGTTTTAATTCATAAGAAGAATATGATGTACCATGTATGGTACAAAACGTGCTTCATATACATATATACATGTACTATTTTTATACACCGTCCTACACAAAACAATCTAAACACGAACTCTTACACGGAGAACACTGTCCGCTATCTTACACATATATGCCGAGACGTAACTCACGTAATCCTGCACATTTCATATAAAATTATAGGCTTTACACATATTCATTCAACAAACTGTTCAGTTACCAATCATAAATGAGTATACCAATATGCCGGTACTGCCGCTCTTCACATTGGGGAATCGACACGATATACCGGTATGTAGCTAAGCACAGTTACTTGAGTTTCTGTCAGTAAATAATATATATATTTTTTATATATATAAGGAACCGCCCATTACTATAATGGGGGGGGGGGGGGTTCCTTATATATAGGCCTATGCCTATATATATATTTTATTTTATTTACTGACAGAAACTCAAGCAACTGTGAGCTAAGCTACCGATCCTGTCTATATCCGGAGAAGCAAAGCGACAACATCGAACAACAAAAACGATAGCGTCTATTCAAGTGGTGACCAATGACGATGTATTCAAGACAGTAATAAGATTATAATTGTTCGTTGTGCGCTGATATACAAGCTAAATAATGTAAGATGTCGTTTCTTAATATGTTGGAGTTTGTCAGACTAAGGCAGATAGTCAGACCTACAACTCCGGCAACTCAGTATTTTCATTTTTAGGTGGCTACTATACATCGGAACACTTTCGGCATGCTATGGATTGATCTTTGTATGAGAAAGTTTGGTTTATTTAGTTTTATATCCTAATGACAGCCAAAGTCATTTAAGGACGTGTCAGGTTTTTTGAGGTGAAGGAAAGCCGGAGTACCCGGAGAAAAACCACCGACCTACAGTCAGAACCTGGCAATTGCCCCATGTGGGATTCGAATTCGCAACCCAGAGGTGGAGGGCTAGTGGAAGAATGTCGGGACACCTTAACCACTCAGCCACCGCGCGCGGCCCGTGAGAAAGTAATAGTGTCAAACACATGTTGCTTACAGTTAAAACCACCAAGGTTTTTGGCAGATATGTTCGGTTTATTTTAAACCGACGGCTGTATGAGGTGGAGACAATTGTTACATTCCGCCTCTGTCGGAATGTAAATGTAAGAACATACACTATAGCAATAAGTATAAAATTATAACGTTATACGAGATGAAATTACATGTGAGCATTGATGTAAATTACAATATAACGGACAGGGCGTATATATATATAAACAGAACCTGAACTCAATATGTATATATCTGAAGATGGCATATAGCCTCTCCTTTGAAACCCATATATATCAGTATGATGATGATGTTGCTGCTGCTGATAATGATGATGAGGGTGTGACAGAGAAATCTCCAATCCAATGAGTGATATTCTTGCGATACTTAGATTAAACATTATGGATTGATTGTATCGGACGTATACAATAATGACGATTAGTCAGTGATGAAGATGATGCTGTTGTTTGTTCCATATATGTAAAAAATGTTTATCCTAGAAGTTGTTAAACTTACGAAAATAAATTGAAATGAATTGAATCTGAGACAAGTTATCTGTATTGTACTATGTATTTCTTAAGATGTGAATGGCTTACTAGTTAGGGCATGGGGATAGCAATGATAACCTCATCTAACTCCTAAGTACATTGATGTATAATACATTTTGTACAATGAAGAGTGTAGCAAAATGAGAGGGGCGTATCTATATGAAACACAATCAATATTTTTCTGGTTATAATTACATGTAATAGTGCATCTTTACGGCCTGTTAAATATTGTTTATGTTATATTTTTATTATATGTCTTAATGGTCGTTAGCAATAATATAGCTCCGTGCAGTAACAATTTCTCAGGTCCCTGTGCAGTACACGTGTGTTTTGTCAGTACCCGCATATAGGTAACACTACTTCTGGTATATAGGCAGCAACAGTACCGTTTCGATTCCTCATCGTACTATTTAATCAATCAATTTCCTGTTTAGCTCCTATCATTATTGATGCGAGACGTAGCTCCTCAAATCTGAAATATTGTCCCATTACCCCAAATTAAAAGGAAAATCCGGACCGGTTGCATGTAAGCAGAGACGTATTAAGCCTTTATACGTCTCTGATGTAAGGTTATGCGTCTCTGGTAAAACATTTTAAATATCTAATTCATACTACACTGGAGTACCTGTTATAAATGCACTTTGGCTATGGCATATTCAGGTAAGAGGTAACACATATTGGTAAATACTTTACCTGTTAATTCACAGGTACATGTAGGTATCGTTATGCCCCATGGCTAAATGATATATACGTGGCTAGACAAGTACAGAGGCATACACGTTCGCTGTTCCAAATAAGACGCAAACGGTACGGAAGTGCTGAGGAAATCCTAAGCAAATGTTACGGATGACGGTTATACAAAAGCGGAAGCATATAAGGAATGAATATATCCACGATACATGTACATAGGAAGAATGTATGAGTGTATGAAAATAAATGTCTCCTGAATCATAACGACAAAGCCGGTCGTATCACGGATATATATCTGTGTAAATAGTGGCGTTAAACACGTAACTAACTAAACGTATTTGTCATAAAAAAACACTAGTCATGGGTATGCTAACAGATTAAAGCGACGACACACAGGTAATAAATTATTACGGTTAGAAGCATTTCTACCTGCTTACCAAATCGAAACCTATAGTGGCTACCGGTCTTTTAATCAAAAAGGCCGACTGAAAGAAAATCTGTGCTACCACGGACTTAGATTGCTATCTAAGTCCGTGGTGCTACCGATCAGGGACGTATATGTGAGAAATTTCTTTTTGAGAAAACAGTTTTGTTTGTACATTTCATCTATATAAATTATTTTTGTTCTTGTTTAAGTCTATAGCGACAGGAAAGTTATACATGTATCATTGAGCATATAACCGCGTTCCCCTTTTCAATTTGAAAGACAAAGTAGTGCATGTCGGTAACTATTTTCAATTAAAAAGCAGGGACATATACGTCCCTGTAAAAAGATAATACATGTGTATACTTACTAATGTAATTTTTAAGTCTTTATATGCAATTTCTTTATCGATCATATATATGGAAATCTTATCTGTCGGATCCCTGGTACTAAAGAAACGTTATACATGTAGCATGCCCCGAGGGGTATGTGCTGCTGAGTATACAGTACCGAAGATACAGGTGTCTAATGCCCGGGCCAATGTCAGATAACATCGGTACAGAAACATACCACACTATGCTGGTCACGTTGTAAGTACTACTGAACACACGTAGAACAGACACGTATATATGTATTTGTATAGAATCGTCCCCGCCGTCTTGTACATTACATGTGAATGTTAAATGTTTTATCATGTATAAAACAATATGCTGTATTCTATAATAAAAGTCAAGACCACAGTCATATATCTATAGTGATAATACGTCACTGGTAAGATATAGCTTTTACCTGCCACCTCCTCATTCGGAACCCCTCATTAGTGTCAATTGCACTCTTTCCTTAGAGTCTGATACTTAAACGGAAGAAGAAGATAGCGTCCCTACTCAAACAAACAAGCAGTCTCTGGTAAAACGTATCACCCGAGCTGGTCAAGATATTGCACCGCTGACGATTTACAGACAACACCTCAAAATTAGATTGAGTAGCAAAACTACAAGACATTTTGTTCCTTTGTGCTCAATACATGTTGATGTAATTTGCTACAACTTCATATATGAAATTTTAAATGTACACCGACACATGCAATAATATGTAAAACCTCTGATGCACGTACAGATACATATATATTAACAAAACTCGCAATACATTGTTAAAAGTTCAAATACACATTAGACCTATTTAAAACACAAAATATGCTGAAATAATCTAACAGTTATGATTATTTGTTAATGATTAATCAAGTGTCTTTGTCTGCTTAGGATTTATGCAAGGGCTCTGGCACTACATTTATTTATTTTTTATTTATTTGATCTATAACTTTCTTCATAAGATAGAATAAAGATTAGCTTCCCTTCATTAGAATATGACATGAAGTCATTACCTACTGGCTTTTACAAATTGAGTGTCTCTGGCATCCGTAAGTCCAATTCACAGCTGACCAATTAACACTAACGACCGTATCGGGGACTGGGAGATAACGTGTTCAATGGCACACTCGACCAGAAACGCTTGACTGATTTTGGACACCTCCTGATTACGGGGGAATGTATGGAATTGTGCTCGGGGCTGTTATTTCCCTGACCACGGGACAACCAACGCATCTTACCTGTAGGGTTTTACCTGTAATCAGCTGTACCCGGTGAACGGACAATGAACTTTTAAACTGACGTAATAGAATCACATTTTTAATCATTCAAGATGACTATAATCAAGTAAGATTCATGGTATTCACGTGAAAAAACCCCAACATTTATGTACCATTTATATGCTTGTTCAATGATACAGAAGATGTAACTGTTTGTCAATATTTTAACTTTTTAATGTGAGTGACATTTTTAGTTATTTATACGTTTATTAAGAAACATTGTCTATAAAATAAATTCTTTTCTCGACACATTGTTCAATAGGCTTTAATCAAAGCATCCATTACATAGTTTCCTGTTTATTTGTACGTACCTGACGACACATTCCAGTGATGCTGATAATCTCAGAAAAGAAAGATACAAAGAAAACAAACATCTGCATTGTCCGATTAAAGAATAAATTTGCTTTTCTTATTTTTGACAATACGTCCGAAATATGTAAAATGGACCCTCGATAATCCGGATATCTCCCTGCTAATATAACGAGAGATATTTGATTGACGATCTGGATGTAATATTGCTCTCTATCGCTTGTTTTCGTACATGTTGACGAACTACATTTGAGTGTAGACTAAAGGTTACACAAAGTGCACTCCGAGTGCACTCTGTTTGGACTTGGAGTGCACTCTTTTAGACTCCAGGTAAACTTGGAGTGCACTCCGTTTGGACTCCAGATGAACTAAGAGTGCACTCCTGGTCCACGCCAAGTCTACCTGAAGTCCTATCAGGCATTAATACTCTACATATAGGGCCACATCCATATTACATTTTAAATTGTAGATAGTACAAAATATATATACATGTATATGTATCTTTTTAAATCAATCAATCAATATATTTGTTGCTGTATATGTTTATATAAAGTGTCATTACTTAGTTGTTTAACTAGCAATATAGACTATGCCTGCTGTTTAATCTTTGTATGAAATGTGTTATAAAATTAGTTGATCAGAATGGATATATAATGTTATAAGACTGTTATATTTTAATTAAAACATTAGACATTCAAGTATAACGTGAAGAAGAATTACTGCTTCACATTTGAAAGTTTTCAAACTACAACAACCTCAAAACACAATAAACAATGAATGGCTTTTGATAATTGGGTGTTGTCCGTCCCCTCCCTATTCAATGTTGTGTCTGTATCAGGTCAGATCAGATGTGAAGATTTAGACAGGCTTACACTTGGCCGTCTAATTAGATAAAGACCCCCCCCCCCAGGCCTCAACTCCTCCTGGTCAACCTGTATCAGGTTAAAAGGCCTGATAATAACCCCGGGGCCCCTGATTGTTAGTTGGGAACAGGTCATCACACCGTATACATGTATGACCTTTACTTATAATTGCAGGTACAGGCTGCTGACAGATATTGACACATAAGTTTGATCCTAATATGACAATTAAGGCTTTTCAACAATTTCAAGTGGTCTTGATTACCAATGTACATTTTACTCATACTTGTATTTGTAACATGTGATGTAATGTGTGACACTATGATAGTGCTTAGTTAGTTTTATAAGTCAGTTTTACAGTGAAAAGCTGTTGGTGCTCAAATGGCATACCAGCGAATACAATATACACTGGTCTGAGAAAAGGCTCTCCAATGTCAGCGATGTAACTTTAGCTTTAAGTAGACTAATAGCCAGAACCTGATTTGCGTCTTCATACAACTACATATATTACCAAAGTAATGGTTCAATATATCTATCCATGGAGGAGTTAATTATGTTACAGAAACAAAATAATGGCAGAAAGATATGGAACACGGGAGCATACAATTACTAAATCTTGAGAGAATTAAAGGTACAGATATATATGGTACCACAGAATTACATTAGAGCTGCTATCTAAGTTTGTGATGGTACATATTGTACTTGGAGATAAATAAAGTTACGTTACAGATATATAAGTGTATCTGATATTATTCTGAATGCATGATACATGTATAGCTATAAAATAACATGAATGTCAAAGCACCTATAAAACTTTACAGTGTAATACTGTGGTCAAAGTCATACTTTCAGATTTTCATCATTACGCGGACTCACTGCAAACACGGCAAACACGCAGTGCCTGTAGTATGCTATGCGAAAATACACACATATTCATATACTTTATGGCGCCTGAACACAGGGACAGGGCCTGATAATTTGTTAAACTAGTTTTAGACATGAACTGACATATATTAGTCATTGGTTAGATCAGGGACGTATATATCCTCGGACAGATCAGGGACGTATATGTTCTTGGTCAGATCAGGGATGTATATGTCCTTGTTTAGATCATGGACGTATATGTCCTTGGTTAGATCAGGGACGTATATGTTCTTGGTCAGATCAGGGACGTATATGTCCTTGGTTAGATCAGGGACGTATATGTCCTTGGACAGATCAGGGACGTATATGTCCTTGGTTAGATCAGGGACGTATATGTCCTTGGTTAGATCATGGACGTATATGTCCTTGGTTAGATCAGGGACGTATATATCCTTGGACAGATCAGGGACGTATATGTCCTTGACTAGATCAGGGACGTATATGTCGTTGGTTAGATCAGGGACATATATGTCCTTGGTCAGATCAGCGACGTATATGTCCTTAGCTAGATCAGGGACGTATATGTCCTTGGTTAGATCAGGGACGTATATGTCCTTGGCTAGATCAGGGACGTATATGTCCTTGTTTAGATCAGGGACATATATGTCCTTGGTTAGATCAGGGACGTAAATGTCCTTGGTTAGATCAGGGACATATATGTCCTTGGTTAGATCAGGGACGTATATGTCCTTGGCTAAACCAGGGACGTATAAGTACTTGGCTAGATTAGGGACGTATATATGTCCTTGGTCAGATCAGCGACGTATATGTTCTTGGTCAGATCAGGGACGTATATGTCCTTGGTTAGATCAGGGACGTATATGTCCTTGGACAGATCAGGGATGTATACGTCCTTGGTTAGATCAGGGACGTATATGTCCTTGGCTAGATCAGGGACGTATATGTCCTTGTTTAGATCAGGGACGTATATGTCCTTGGTTAGATCAGGGACGTAAATGTCCTTGGTTAGATCAGGGACGTAAATGTCCTTGGTTAGATCAGGGACATATATGTCCTTGGTTAGATCAGGGACGTATATGTCCTTGGCTAAACCAGGGACGTATACGTACTTGGCTAGATTAGGGACGTATATATGTCCTTGGTCAGATCAGCGACGTATATGTTCTTGGTCAGATCAGGGACGTATATGTCCTTGGTCAGATCAGGGACGTATATGTCCTTGGACAGATCAGGGATGTATACGTCCTTGGTTAGATCAGGGATGTATACGTCCTTGGTTAGATCAGGGACGTATATGTTCTTGGCTAGATCAGGGACGTATATGTCCTTGGTTAGATCAGGGACGTAAATGTCCTTGGTTAGATCAGGGACATATATGTCCTTGGTTAGATCAGGGACGTATATGTCCTTGGCTAAACCAGGGACGTATACGTACTTGGCTAGATTAGGGACGTATATATGTCCTTGGTCAGATCAGCGACATATATGTCCTTGGTTAGATCAGGGACATAAATGTCCCTGGTTAGATCAGGGACATATATGTCCTTGGTTAGATCAGGGACGTATATGTCCTTGGCTAAACCAGAGACGTATAAGTACTTGGCTAGATTAGGGACGTATATATGTCCTTGGTTAGATCAGGGACGAATATGTCCTTGGTTAGATCAGGGACGTATATGTCCTTGGTTAGATTAGGGACGTATATATCCTTGGACAGATCAGGGATGTATATGTCCTTGGTTAGATCAGGGACGTATATGTCCTTGGCTAGATCAGGGACGTATATGTCCTTGGCTAAAACAGGGACGTATATGTCCTTGGCTAGATCAGGGACGTATATATCCTTGGACAGATCAGGGACGTATATGTCCTTGACTAGATCAGGGACGTATATGTCGTTGGTTAGATCAGGGACATATATGTCCTTGGTCAGATCAGCGACGTATATGTCCTTAGCTAGATCAGGGACGAATATGTCCTTGGTTAGATCAGGGACGTATATGTCCTTGGCTAGATCAGGGACGTATATGCCCTTGTTTAGATCAGGGACATATATGTCCTTGGTTAGATCAGGGACGTAAATGTCCTTGGTTAGATCAGGGACATATATGTCCTTGGTTAGATCAGGGACGTATATGTCCTTGGACAGATCAGGGATGTATACGTCCTTGGCTAAACCAGAGACGTATAAGTACTTGGCTAGATTAGGGACGTATATATGTCCTTGGTCAGATCAGCGACGTATATGTTCTTGGTCAGATCAGGGACGTATATGTCCTTGGTCAGATCAGGGACGTATATGTCCTTGGACAGATCAGGGATGTATACGTCCTTGGTTAGATCAGGGACGTATATGTCCTTGGTTAGACCAGCGACGTATATGTCCTTGGTTAGATTAGGGACATATATGTCATTGGTTAGATCAGGGACATATATGTCGTTGGTTAGATCAGGGACGTATATGTCCTTGGTAAGATCAGGAACGTATATGATCTGGGTCAGATCAGGGACGTTTATGATCTGGGTCAGATCAGGGACTTATATGCGGTTAGATCGATTTTAATTTTCGATAAAAATGTCCCCTTCACTGGCCATTTAAGCTCAGGTAAGGTATGCAATTACCTGTAACAAATTCTCAGGCCCCTGTGAAACTAATTAAATGTTTCAAACGTATCCTTACCCGGAAATTAGTAATTGCAAAGAATGATAGTTTTGTAAAAAAAATGTGCAATCAAATACCAGGCCTTCCATATGCGTGTGCCAAAACTGGCTGCCAGAGAGCCATAACGAGAAATTCACCTATTGAAGTCAAAACAAAAGGTTTATTTTAAATTTAGAACATCGTTCCTTTACCAGTTTTAATGATTATAATTGATTTCCAGCCATTTAATACTCAGTTAGAAAATAAGTCAACAGAAATACCAATTTCTTCACAAGTAAGAACAAATTAAACGTAAATCGGCGAATACTTCCTATTTAGTGCTTTTGTACATATATGTTATGACTGCTTATCAAACATAAGAGAAAGCCATTAAGATATCCCAAACGCATCTAATGTACACACACATTGTCAGACAGATATCATTTTATGGGACCTAATTAATTTACGTATTACTTAGTCCGTGCTGTTACGGCCGCGCGGTCCAAGTTTGGAATATGCTGTCCGGATATTTGAGCCCGTCTCTATCCGCATATTAGTATATTAGTTGCAAGTTCCTTATGTCTACCATGTGGAAGCGGACTACTATTGTTTTCGGCTATACGGGCCTCCCTAAAGAGTAAGTATTGATAATTACTGTGTGGTTTATTGCATAATATATATATGATGCTTGTTTTCTTGTTAATTCATATATTTTCATTTTGTTAGTTTGGTAAATCGTATTAGGCTTGACCCATGTAGGCCTAGCCTAGTTTTCGCCATACTTCAATCGGTTGTCGTCTGCTGGTTTGTTTTACTCAACGAATACGCTTAATAAAGGGTCAAATGACATTTGTAAAACTTCAATTTAGCTATTAAATGCTTTATTATGAACATGAATGATGGCGTGCAATTTCTCATAATTTTATCCGGTAGGAACATATCATCGTGTTTTGTAGAATCTGTTAAGCTCTGGGTATTGTCTAATTTATGATCCCGAGCTACGGCACAAGTTGTTATTTTATGAAAGTTTGATGTTGTACGTTATAATATAATGGTGACATTTAATTTATAAAGTGAATTCCATCCGAATGCATAAAATGTTGTGGTAAATTCGGATACATTTGTAATATTGTTAAGGTAGAACATTTTTTTATCAGTCCGAGACAATGTTACTTTTCTGCGAGTTTCCTCAATTGATTTTTTTGTATGTTTTCTTTGTATTTTTTCACCCTCTCTTGAGTTATGTGACGTAAAATAAAGGGAGTCTGTATCGACTGTTTCGTCTTTTATATGAAGCACGATGTATCACAACTAAAACTCTTTTCTGACCCTATCTCAACGGTGACCCCATTTAATACACCTCTGAACTAGACAAGAAACCTATTATTTTGATAATGGGCTATTTCGATAGAAGTCGATGTTGTGTTGACAGGTGGACATTTTGTAAAGACACAAACAAGTTCCAATACGATACCTTACCTGGCCGTTCATCGTGAATTCACTCATCTGTTCCATTATAGGCATAATACACGGCGATGTCAGGAGCTGGAAATGTACCTGTGATATTTGCTCTAGAAAGTGTTATCGCCAATTATGATAGACTTTCACTATGTTATTGTACGAATAATGTATCATGCTTCCGGATAAGTATTGTTTTTTTTTCATATTTTAGGAAAGCTGTTCATCCGTGATGTCCGCATAGATCTACAGATCCATCTGATGCAGCAATGACCTGGGATGGATGTAGCAGAAATACACATGCCCATTTATTTTGAAAATAAACCTGATGCTTTAAGAATAATTTCCATTGTGTGATGAATTCATATTAAGCTCGGCTCTCCTTCGGAGAGGGGAACTAAGTTGTCACCCGGTATCGGCGGCGTCACAGGTGCAAGTTTTGGTGCAAGTTTCTATTTTGTTGCTGATTTCTGCTCACAGTTTATTATTATTTCATTTCATTTTTCTATTGTATATTAATGCTAGACATGTTATAATTGGGAATTGGGACCTGTGGTGGACATTTTGAGGGTGTGTGGGCCGTGGGGCCATTTTCTACGGTTAAATTTGAGTGGCATTTTCGATTTCGTCACTTATTAGGGTCTCGTACGTAGATACATATGCCCTATAGTAATTACTCTGTCCATCTGTCTGCGCAAGCGAAATGGAATTACGAATATAGCCCCTCACACTGCTATATATCTGTCAAAGATATATAGTAATGTGAGGGGCTAAATTCGAAAAAGGTAAAAACAAAATATCTGACAATCATTTCATAGTGATATAGGTCCGTGCCTAGCCCCTGTGCCACACGTGTGGTTGTCTTCGTCGTATCATCGTGATAAAGACGGAATAAATCTTCGATCAATGTGTCGTTCGCAACCACCGTCATTATTGACCTTTCAGCAACAAGTGAATTTTTTTTCAGCTTCATTTCGATTACCTGACGATGATCGCCATGCTGTTTAAATGGATGATAATGCCCAGTGAGACGAATAGTTGGTTGGTTGATTGTTTTTTACGTTCTATTAAAAGCCAGGGTCATTTAAGGACGAATAAAAACTGAAACGTGCATTGAATGCGGGGGCGGATAAAACGAAATATTTTGTGTTAAAAACTAGGATCGGTCGAAAAACCGGAAACACAATTTTCTTATGACATTATGAAGCCAACTTTGTCAGAATTTAACAAGTCAAATGGCAAAACATCATGTTCACATTGTAATCAATAAGACAATGTCACATTTTGTTAATTTTCAGTGATGAATACTTCCTTATGACACCATGAAGCAAAGTTGGTAAGAATTTCACAAGATGTTAATTGACCATAGATCGACATCGCTGGGTTTGATCACTGCATGGGTCCAAAGCTCGAGGCTTGATGATTACGGGAGATAATTCGTCACAAGACGGGGCCCTTGCTGACCTGTCCGTGTTATTGTTTCAGCTTAGAGATTCATACACCTTTATCATGTTGTCTTTGTACTGTGCAGTGATACTACAGCAAATCTGGGCCCATAAAGGACATTTTAGGGGTCTGTTAGATGTCGTCAACAGTAACTTGTGCGAAGATCTCCTAAACTTGTGAACCTATTTCAATAATATTACACAGGAATGGTAGGCACCAGGTGTAGATGTCCATGCAGGTTTTTCTTCTGAAGTTTCGGTTGCCATGGTTACCCGGTCACTAAACAACACAGTGAAACCTCTCTTAGTGGTCTTAATAGTCTTAATACCGAGGAGACCATGCAGACAGATTTCTCTTTAATCCACATTTTGACATGTTTTCGTGACAAATTAACTAAGATATAAGCTTAATATCGTTAAACACACAGTAGTTATAACTGTTATAATTAGCCAATCGGACACCAAAATACAGCTTACTGATCGTACACGTACTTGACAGGTGTACACAGTGGAATACACACCAAGTGACTTTGTGTTTGGTCGGTGGTCTGAGTAGTGAGGTGAAACTTCGTGCAAAGGTGGTATTTGGGACTTTTCAAAACTGGTCTTAATAGCAAGGTGGTCTTAATAGTGAGGTGGTCTCAATATTGAAGCTTAAAATACAAAGATATATAAAATAATTTTTTGGGACTGAAATGAAGTGGTCTTAATAGCGAGGTGGTCTTAATTCTGAGGTGGTCTTTAAGCGAGGTTTCACTGTATGTTTTTTGTGTAACATTTTGTCCGGAAATCTCCACACTGAACAAATTTCAATGAAACTACAGGAAATGTTTCAATCTTAGGGACCAAGTGAAAATGTACTTGCGGGCTTCATTCAATATGGATGTAACGGCTGACCTTTCATAGCACTATGAAAGTTTAAAAAAATGACTTTCAATCCATATATTTACATTTTTACTATAGAACAACTGCTTAACTTCATTTGCATTTTTTCCAATTAATAGTTCATTACCTGCGTTTGTATGTGTGTCGTCATTTTACTTTTATGAAAGGCATTTTTGCTGGTAATCTTCATATCTCTTAATCAAACATGAAAGAGACATTTTGTTAAGACAAACACGAAGTTCTCATGATTTTCACGCCATAAATATATGCCGCTTTATTTAGTGAGCATACATAAAGTACGTCCAAACGTAGATAGTCATGTGTGCAAACTGTTTGTTTTTGTCACTAAACTATATTCAGGCTACATGACCAATACCATAAAGCGACCCACCTCTCTTGCAAGAAATGACTTGTTCAAGTAAACTATATGTTATGTATACGGTATATTAGCTTAAAGTGAAGCTGATATTTGTGTGTTTTTTTTAAGTTTTTTTTTTATATGACTATTTTTGAAAATAATATACTAGACTGTTACTTTCTGATCTGTAATTTGGAAACCTTGTCACTACAAACCCGTGGAGATAACTCGTGCAATATCGCATACGTTCGGTCATCTTGACCAACCTCCTTTTTGAGTATAATTTAATATGTTCAAGATTGATTGCGCCTTATTTTAATAATCTTTCTGTTATATTATTATTGCTATGTTTTCCCCCCATAATATATATATGATATACTTACATGGTACATGTGCTTTTTTTCCGTTTATGACTAAATTATATAACACATCCGTTTTCCACAGACATTAACAATCTTAACATAGAAAAATACGGTATATGAATTACTAACATAATGTAGAGTTCTCGTAAATCGGGTCCGGCTGCAAAGTGAAAAACATACAGTGGATATTTGACCCATTATAAACAATAAATTAAACTTTAATAAGATATAATGTAAAGTCAGGAATGCAAATAAACACACGATATTCAAATACATATTAGGATTGATAATGTACGTGTAATACGCAGCGTATGTAGCCGTCTCGATACTGTGTAAACGGCGTGATAAACAAAATGGCTAAATGACAGTTGAAGCAGTCTACGACGTCAACGGAGATCAAATGTACAATGTGTGGATTAACAAAATTTGATTGTTTGAACGAAAGGCTAAACAAGTTACCAATTCTATCAACTCATTAATCCCTCTCCATAATGGATACATAAGGTATTAGTTCACAAAAAATCACGTGATAACATTAAAATATGATACTGACAAATAGACGAATATTAAAACAAATATAGATATAATTTTCCATCTTGAATTATATCCGGTATTAGTGTAAATTTTCATCTACGATACTTCAGCACAGGTACGGTAAGCGGACCTTATCGGGGTCTGGATCATCGAGGGTCGCGATGACGAACAGCGGTCGATCCTCGTGGGTTTTCGTGACAAGATCACGTGACATCAGACGCGGGGGATCTTGATGATTCAATCATCAAAGTCCCTGATAGGAATTTTGGGTGACGGGACACGGTGATTGCCCGCTTAAATTGAATGCTTGTCATCGAGGCTGAGGGAAAGAGTTACACTGGCTAAGACCAGATCTGTACGTGTACCAGACTAGAGTACACACCATCGGTAATGGGTTTAATTATACGGAGGTGGATCTGAAAACTTATTTATCCAACTGGAGAGAGCACAAGAAACTACAATGTCCTGTGAAGAAAAATGAACATTGCAACGATATATGTGACACTTATGATTTTCTTTCAGTTATTCGTACAATTTGTGAAGATCTATAATTATCGTGAACACTATGATGTATATCTTTCAGGACGTGACGTAACCCATAGGACATTCTTTGATCATTTTAAGTGATTAATATATTTGATAGTGAAAGACATTATTAACGAGTCAATCGCGAAAGTGATGTTGTTCATTCAATATTATCATCATATTTGATTCCCGGAACATTATTTTATTTTGTGTGATTGAGTTAATGAACATTATTGTGTGAACTTTTAATGTCGAACGCGACATAAGTGTTTTAATTCTTAAGTAGAAACCATGGACATTAACTACAGTAGTATTCATGTAACCACGTGGTTTCTATAATGATTTTATTATTTTGATTCTGTTTGTACAGGTATATCTAATGGGTTAATTTAAAAAAGCTGTTGTGTATAATGATTTGTATCTGTAAATATCTTGGTATGAATATATATGTACCAACTTTTACGACAAAAGTAAGTGACCTTGAACATTTAGAATAATACTTTATATCATGTCGTCATTTAAGGAGCAGTATAAGATATTAATAGATACTCAACGGGGAATTATACGATGTCGGAGGTTATTAAATCTAGATTAATTGATTTTAAAATCATCTGTAGTGGAAATGGAGTGCAAGTAATAAAGAAAAAAAAAGTTGGGATAATGGCGGCATATTATTTAAAGAACTATAATTAGAAATGATATTTCCTTGAGGAGAAGGGACGAAAATAACAAAATAGTGTGCATAACATCAAAAGAACTATTATTGAAAATTATGTAACAAAGTAGGCACGTTGATATATATCACGGTAGCTGTACCATCTGGAAATAATTAATTAGCCTAGGTGCTGTATTGATTGGAGATGTGTTGTCGGAGTAAACTAGTGGTTAATTAGGTCTCTGTCTATTACATCAGTAAACCGGGGCAGGGTGCAGTATTGGTCAGATAATTAACACCAGTTGGACAACAATTATTAATGCAGAGGGCACTACTTTGCACACGAAAGGGATTAGTAATTATAAGTACAAGCTAGTGTAGTAATAGGAGGAGTCTGTTATGAGAAGACCATGAAGTAGGTCTTGTAATGTCTGTACCATGAGAAGCTTAAGACTATGGAGTAGGTCTGTTATAGTCTACACCTGTGATGGCTATAGAGTACTAGGTCTTTGACAGTCTACACGAGAGGCTGCCAGGAGGGCTACATGCTAGTGCTAGTAAAGCTGTAGAAGACTTATAAGTTGGCAATTGACTTAGCCAGACTGAGACACAACGCCGACGTACTTTCAAGTTTAATGATGATGTAATACCATGAACACGTACTTGTGATGTCGGTGTAATTTACGATCACGAATAAACTGTCTATTATCCAACAGTATGTGTCGTTGCTGAATTGTGTCACAGTGACGGGTGCTCATAACGGACGAATTAGAAAGCCGAAAACGAACCGAACGAAGTTAGCGGAGAGTATACTTTTGACCCCTGACCTCTATCCTCGGGTCGCATTCAAGCCTACTCACAACACTCGAGTCATCAAATCGAAGCCATAGTCTTTTTTATTCAAATTTCTTTCACATCATATCACAAGATAATAACAAAACATTTTGCACAAAATACGTGCATCAAGACGTGTTTATATAAAGTGATAAATAACAACAATAACATAAGCACTTAACATAAAAAAATAACAAATACACACATGCCTACATAAACATATAAGCAAGCATGTATGCACGTATCCATGCAACAACATGTAAGTGGATACATACATTTACATCCTGCACACAAACACATACATACACATGCATGTACACATGCCCATTTACTACATGTGGATGTGCATGTATCCATATATACACTTCAACATACAAAAACACCATCATATGCACCCAGTAGGGCACACAATAACACAAGAAACACAAACACTTGACACCCACATGTATGCACCCGTTGAAAACATGCATGCACACACAAACCCATGCACCTGATAGCAAACATGAACTTTCAGGGAATTGACAAGCCATAGAAACATGTAAACCGTTCGACCTACGCGTTTTGAAATTCTAACCATCTTTACATAGCTACTGGTACAAGTGACACTATCGTCTTGGTGTTTTACCAGCAAACGTGATACGATGTCTTTTTCAAATTCGCCAAGTTTGATAAGGTTGAAATATCATGTTTGTAAAACATGTCTAAATTTCTTTTTCTGAAGCTCGTCGATGTGAAAATTCAATTTTACAAGCTTTGTGTCTCCTTGCTTAGGAATTTCAAGATATGAGTCTGGAAGCACAACTGTTTTGTCTCTGGCTTTGGTTACAGTATTGTAACCCTTTTCACCCGTCACCGTATTTCTGTCCAATATGTGGGTGATAATCACTTATAGGAATAATACAGAAACAGAGTGGGTTACATTAATTCAGGTTCGCTCCTGTCCAGTATCGTTGAATATTTGAAAGAAGTTTAACAAACACTTAAATACAAATACTTGGATCATTTAATATTGAGAAATCTATGTTTGTAAGTTGCAAATTAATGTGACGGTCAGTTAACACTACTGACGGTGTGTTTACTATTTTTGGGAGAAATCCGTTTATTCAGAATCTCTGAATAGTTCTAAATAATCAATAGTAATTATAATAAAATTATTCATCCTTAGCTGGAGTTGCTTCTCTTATATCGTGAACTGTATCAGCTTCAACATAGATCGTTTCTATAGACGTTCTCTCCCATTTCCGCTACTGTGTCTGATTTTAGGGCATCCCATAATGCACTTCTCGGGGGTTCATCAGGTAATTTGGTGAGCATCCCATAATGCACCGTAGCCATTGGTAGCGATGGTAAACAAACAGTCATCATATGATTATATAGTGGGGCCTACCTCGAGTACCCAACATATCGATTATAATCGAGTTATTACATTAGTCTAAAATGCCTACCCATCGTTTCTGGAAGACATTCTAGTAACAGTATTTAACAGTCTGCACTGCAAATGGAGTTGGTTCGATCTGCTCGAGTGTCAGTCTAAGAATGAGTCGCTGTCGTCTGCAGTCACCGGCTTTTATACTTGCCGCCGGAACTGCATCAGCCAATCAGCATCGAGCAATGACGTCACTTCAAAGTCCGCCAAATAGTAAACAACATGCGAAATTACCGGAGTGAATTTCGCGGAATAATGATATTTCCAAGTGTTTAAAATGTACAAGACAATAACACAACGCTTCATGAAGCTACGAAAGATCTAGGCATACTTCGTTTACATATAAAGGTAAGATAAAGGGTCTATAATATGAGTCTGAACCGAAGTTGACGAGTCTCGCCATTTTGAACAGCATGTTCGAGCTTCTCACGTAGCTGGTAGATAAATATTGGAAATTTCTCTTATTTATACGTATTTATGTCATATACCAACTCATGTCTTATAACATGGGTAAAAATGCAAAAATAATGATATGTCAGTGTGCTCGGTTTTGCACTATGATCGACCAAAGATACCAATTTGATATTATAAGTGATTTTAAGAGAATTTACGTAGTTTCGACAAATTGAAGGACATTTTCACACATTATCTTCCAAATTTGTACTCCGAAATGTATGAAAGTTCGATGAAATGAAAAAATTAGTCTTTCTTTTAAGTTACGAGAGTTAAATTTCTCTCACTTAATATTTTAACCCAAGAAAGCAATTTAAGTTACCCCTACCCCCATTTTTTTAATGCGAAAATGCTCATTATTTCACTTTTTTTTCTGCATATCTAACGCTTAATAAAAACGTTATGCTCTTCGTGTGATATGAAGATGGACGTTAAGATAGCTTACTTGTCTGTTTACTTGTTTTTTTAATTCACAAATATTTTATTGGATAACGATTCAATAGGATTGGGCAACAGGCAAAAGCCTATACAAGCCCTCTCCTAACAGGCGGACATATGCATTTTACATATATAAAGTCTGACAATTAGACAACACACACACGCCCTTACACATATACTCTCACACACAAAATGTAACATATAATGTATACTAAATACTAGCATTACACCACAAACCAGTCCGATATACAAGTTATCTCCCTTCGTTGTAAAGCATATTAGGTACATTGATTAATTTTTGTAATGGATAAGAACAGCATGGGATGTAAATACATTGTTTATAAAAATATTTTAGTAGGATGACTTTTTATAATAAAACAGAAGCATATATATGGTAGAACACTGATGGAGAACACATGATGATTGGATATGGTTAGTTCCAAGGAAAGCGGATCTGAAGAAACAGATAAGGTGATCATAAACAATGCCACGTGGTTGGGATTGGGTACGGCTAGTTCGTGGTGCTAGTATTACAGATACAGTATGTGCATATTATTGGTCAGTCTGTATCCCCACATGTTTACTTATTGTGATTGATAATGATGAGTCTGTTCTAATCTTGAGGATTGATGTTTACATGGATGTGACCAAGATTTACATGGCGGGTTTCGTCGATGAAGCAAAAGACACTTACTCTTCCAGAACACCCGGTCTTACTCTCTTGTACTTTTACGAGAGTCTCCATGTAAGTCTTTCCTTCCTTCATATTTTGCCTCTATTTTAATCGTTTTTGAGTTCGGATTATCGTCTTGTTGACGCTTTGGTATTCTCTGATTTTTCAAAAGAAACTTTTTTTAAAATATTAAGCAGATGAAAAGAAAATGGGTTTCTTTTTCTAAAACCGCCATAAAAATGGAGGGTTAGCGTATTCCTTATTTTGTTTCTTTACTATTTGTGTTACTTTTTTTGCAATTTCGGGTTTAAAAATAAGTGCTCCAGTTACACTAAAGATATGAAATAATTTTTTACAAAAATTGTACAATTATCCACTTGGTTGAATAACATTTCTATAGTATCGATCATTATAAAGTTGGACAGCAAAAATGAGCTTGCTGTATTTAAAAATAGCTGGTTTGATAACCTTTCATTATAGAAACACAATGACACTAAGATATGTCTGTCTGTCTGTCTGGTAGTCCAAAGGGTTCTGACTCTTTAACCCGCTAAATATTTGGACGACAGGCGGGTGCGAGAGTCTCTTGCGAGACCCTTGTTTATTACCAGTGGACATAAAAAAAACAACTAAAAAATGTTAATTCTCTTTCAATGTCAGTGGAGCATTCATTCACACTGAGGAATGATAATCCTGTTCATATTTCAACTGATATTGCATATTTAATTTCTTTTTCAGGGAAACATGTCCCTTGATGCAAAACAAACTTGTCCAGAAAATCTGTTTTCACTTACAGGCCACCATCACTCCATTGAAGGTTCACATGGATGATCAGTATCTTATATAGTTGTGCATCAGCATTTTAATTGCAGAGTTCGACTGTTTTTAATGGAGTTACGTCCCTTTATGTGAAAAAAATCTGTTTTTGGATATCTTCATCACCCTTAATGTAAAATTCAAGATGAAGAAGAATTATCTAAAAATACCCGACGTTAAATAATAATAAAAACCCCATTTTTCTTGTGTGTCGGGGTAGGGGGGAGATATGGTATCTGTCCAGTATTCCGAAGGCCTGTTACTCCGATAGCCCCAGGTGATGGGGGTAGGTTACAATGGGAAGCGGAAGAGCCGGATTTAATCATATTTTGCCTTAGTATCATTGTGTTTCTATAATGAAAGATAATTAAACAGGCTCAATAGAGTACTTCAAAAACCCCATCCTATTGTATTCAGTTATTGTTGTATTAGTAAATATTGTCAATTGAGTAAGATATGAACATATACTTATGATTGACACTAATTAATATTTAAATTAATTGTATTGTTTTATGAAAGTTGCACTTGCTGCGGCTTCAGACTCACTGCCAGCTACATGTACGCGGAAGCGGAGGATTAACTTTTAGTTATCCTTAACATCTTAGTATCATTGTGTTTCTGTAATGAGAGATATAAACCAGCTCAATGAAGTACTTCAAGAACCTCATCCTTTTTCAGTCAATGTTGTATTACAAGTGCAGTACATATTATAAATTGATTAAGATATGAACATATGCAAAAGATTGACACTAATTGATATTTAAATCAAGTGTGTTGTTTTATAAAAGTTGCACTTGCTGCGACTTTACGCTTACTGCCAGCTCATGTACACTGTATTACGTAGTGTAAAGCACGACGTGTTCCGAAATGGCCGAATGTCTATAACTGATCTAGACAAAAACTAACTCGATGGCATAGCTTGGCAAAAGCAAGACTTAGGTCGTGCTCCGTGATAATCTAAATTGCCTTGTCGCGTTACGGTAACACGACATGTCGAGATAACTTTTGTGAAAAATCGCGTTAATAACACGACTTGTCGACAAAATTATCTCGTCAAGTCGTGTTACGCTAACGCGACCTAAAATAACACGATGGCAGAACTATGCCACCATAACAAGCACCTATATTTTTGACACATTTTTCAGATGGATACATGTATGTGCTACAATACATGTAAAATTGGTAATATTTTTTTCAATATAACATAAAATCTTTAAATGAGACTAAAACGAGACTTGAAAGTGACGGAAACCTCAGACGAATACATCCTTAATGAATGTTTAATGGTTTTTTTTACAGGAAGACGTATACCTGCCATGGCCAGTATTCAAGGTTTGTAACTGTGCTCCCACCGACGATTAGAGGGGCTACATGAGAATCAGGGTCCTGGTGGTTGAATGTTTGATGGTGGTGGTGACCATGGCTTATTCCGTCATGATGATTTGCTTTCCCTGAAAATTATATGTAATTAGGTTACTTCCTGAAAAACCACAAACGATATTGACATTGAAAATGATACATAAAGCACAATTATCTTGCGAATTCGCAAAATTTCGCCCAAATACACAATATAATACAAAGTTGGCTATCGTGTATCGCGAACCCGCTTGCCCAAGCAACAGCAAGGATTCCAAAGAAATCTTGGTTGCACCACGGCCGCTTTTAATTTAAGAGAGACCATCTATTACAACATGGAAAATAACAGCAATGTATTCATGGCGTTTTTGGACACGCGAAAGGCATTCGACACTGTGTGGCACCACGGACATATCCAAAAACTCTCGAAGTTTGGAGTACGAGGAAAGATGCTTACTTTAATTATTAATTCGTACACTGATACATTCAGCTCAGTTATAACACACGGTATAAGATCAAGATCGCTGCCTGTTAAATCCGGAATTAGACAGGGGGGAGTCGTCTCCAGCTTCCTTTACCTTGCTTTTATAAATGACCTTCTCTTGGAATTGGAACATAGCCGAGTAAGATATTTGATATAAACAGTTGTAACCCCGCTCTCGCAGACGACATCGCCCTGATTGCAACTAGTCCTTCAGCGCTACAAACTCTATTGGACATTTGCACAAAAACTACTGATCTCAAAAGTATGTTAGCTATAGAAAGCGGCTGTACAAAAGAAAGAAACTATTTCAACCTAATAACAAAATTCGGACAAGATTGTAAACTGACCAATCCATTAAAAACCACGGAAATGTATAAGAAAGTGATTATTCCAAGTGTACTTTACGGATTTGAATTTTTGTCTTAAATATCGCAAAAAGATCTAGAGTCTAAACAAACTACAACACACTTGCGAAAAGAACTCAATGTTTCCGGAAATTAACACGATCCGATATGTGTGAATCTATGTTAGGCCTCAGGTTTCCTATAGATTGTCATCCGAAATTGATAAAAGGTTTGATACTCTATCTAAATAAATACTTTTACGATGGCTGTACCAATACCTACAATGCCCAGTAAATAACCAACGATAATTTATACCTGACATCTGGTCCATTCTGTGCAAATACAACTTACAACAGTTTATAATAGATTATACAACAAATGTCAGATTCCCATCAAAAGTCAAATGGTAACAGATAGTAAAATATTCTATCAAGACAACAGAGCACGCTATCCTAAATGACAGACTACAATAAGATCTCGACGTTTTGCGATATAGAGACATCTACACCACGAAATACCACAAATCTGTGTGCAAAACGGTGACGTGCTCCCCTAAATTGATAGAAGAGCAGTGTAAACTATGCAACGTAATGTATATATATGCTATTTTGCATTATATGACTCTGATCATAGATAAATATGGTATCCCATTGTTTGTCTATTTAGACAACCTCTTAAACGAGGACTTTCTGAGAACTCTTCAAAAGGAACACTACCTAGAAGGCATACAGAACAGACCTGTTATGGCAGATATCAGTAATGAAAACTAAAACAATAGAGCCGTCCTGCAAGGGAAAGTAGATACCAAATAAGGCGATATCGCCAACATTGAGAAACCCACTTGAATTCAGTCATAATATTCACTTTGTCATATTGAAGGAAACAAGAGAATGACATGCTGAAATTTTAGGGTCACCTTGAAAAGGAATCAAGCAACATCAGTCAAGTGTAAAATGTATAGTAAAACAGCTTTTGTACTGAAAATATCGCGGGACACTAAAGGAGGACACGGTCCAGGTATGCCTGATAGTCCACCGTCATACATTGAACTGGGGAGATATCCAGCCATGCCTGAAAGTCTGCCGTCGTACTGGGGAGAGATCCAGCCATGCCTGAGAGTCTACCGTCATACTTAGGAGAGATCCAGCCATGCCTGAGAGTCTACCGTCATACTGGGGAGAGATCCAGCCATGCCTGAGAGTCTACCGTCATACTGGTAGAGATCAAGCCATGCCTGAAAGTCTACCGTCATACTGGGGAGAGATCCAGCCATGCCTGAGAGTCTACCGTCGTACTGGGAGAGATCCAGCCATGCCTGAGAGTCTACCGTCATACTGGAGAGAGATCAAGCCATGCCTGAGAGTCTACCGTCATACTGGTAGAGATCAAGCCATGCCTGAGAGTCTGCCTACGTACTGGGAGAGATCCAGCCATGCCTGAGAGTCTGCCTACGTACTGGGAGAGATCCAGCCATGCCTGAACGTCTACCGTCATACTGGGAGAGATTCAGCCATGCCTGGAAGTCTACCGTCATACCGGGAGAGATCCATCCATGCCTGAACGTCTGCCTACGTACTGGAAGAGATCCAGCCATGCCTGAGAGTCTGCCTACGTACTGGGAGAGATCCAGCCATGCCTGAGAGTCTGCCTACGTACTGGGAGAGATCCAGCATTCCTGAGAGTCTGCCTACGTACTGGGAGAGATCCAGCCATGCCTGAGAGTCTGCCTACGTACTGGGAGAGATCCAGCCATGCCTGAGAGTCTACCGTCATACTGGGAGAGATCCAGCCATGCCTGAAAGTATGCCGTCATACTGGGAGAGATCCAGCCATGCCTGAGAGTCTACCGTCATACTGGGGGAGATCCAGCCATGCCTGAGAGTCAACCGTCATACTGGGAGAGATCCAGCTATGCCTGAGAGTCTGCCTACGTACTGGGAGAGATCCAGCCATGCCTGAGAGTCTGCCTACGTACTGGGAGAGATCCAGCCATGCCTGAAAGTCCGCCGTCGTACTGGGAGAGATCCAGCCATGCCTGAGAGTCAACCGTCATACTGGGAGAGATCCAGCTATGCCTGAGAGTCTGCCTACGTACTGGGAGAGATCCAGCCATGCCTGAGAGTCTGCCTACGTACTGGGAGAGATCCAGCCATGCCTGAAAGTCTGCAGTCATACTGGAAGAGATCCAGCCATGCCTGAATGTCTGCCGTCATACTGGTAGAGATCCAGCCATGCCTGAGAGTCTGCCTATGTACTGGGAGAGACCCAGCCATGCCTGAGAGTCTGCCTACGTACTGGGAGAGATCCAGCCATGCCTGAGAGTCTGCCGTCATACTGGGAGAGATCCAGCCATGCCTGAAAGTCTGCCGTCATACTGGTAGAGATCCAGCCATGCCTGAAAGGCTGCCGTCATACTGGGAGAGATCCAGCCATGCCTGAGAGTCTGCCTACGTACTGGGAGAGATCCAGCCATGCCTGAAAGGCTGCCGTCATACTGGGAGAGATCCAGCAATGCCTGAAAGTCTGCCGTCATACTGGTAGAGATCCAGCCATGCCTGAGAGTCTGCCTACGTACTGGGAGAGATCCAGCCATGCATGATAGTCTGCCGTCATATTGGGAGAGATCCAGCCATGCCTGAGAGTCTGCCTACGTACTGGGAGAGATCCAGCCATGCCTGAGAGTCTGCCTACGTACTGGGAGAGATCCAGCCATGCCTGAAAGTCTGCCGTCATACTGGTAGAGATCCAGCCATGCCTGAGAGTCAACCGTCGTTTTGGATAGATCCTGGCATGCTTGCGAAATTCGTCGTCGCTCTTAGGTACAATGTAGGAGGAAGCGCTATTGTGCGGAGTGAGGTAACACCTAACAAGAGAACACCCTTTTCATTATATTGATGTGCAATTTAGCGGGTGTGCCCTACAGTCACATTGGAGCAGGACAACGCTAGGCTACATATCTCCTGTACCGTTACTGACTTCATAGGGCACAAACACGTTGATGTATCCTCTTGTCTGCTGTTTCCCCCTGAATGATTGCCTATAAAGCATGTTTCGGACGAAGTTAAATGACGTAAACGTTAATCGCCCGTGACTTTCATTAATTTAATCAGAGCAATGCCACGTCGATGCCAAGCATGTATACAATGTATATGCAAATAGCGAACATATGTATATTATTGATTGTGTGAAGTGTAGTTTTACCCCTTATCTTTTTCCAAGAATCCCTCAGGTGAAATGAGTGAAAGTCTTCCTCCTGATTTAATAAGTGATGTATTTCTACATGGTATATGACAAATAAACTTCCTGCTCATTTTGTCAAATACTATTTGCAATAACATTATAAATATTCACAGTTTATATTTCTGTATACAGTTGTAGATATGACAAAGAGTGAGTCTGCTATCCCTGCATACTCCACCAACTATACATATAAACCCATATAAAACAAATAAAATACAAACAAAAAGAATCTTGTTGATTCAAGAGTCTGACTGATAATATCACCGGATATAGTAATAATAATGCAGATAAAACAGGTTGTACAAACTTGAAATAAAGACATCATCCAAAGGAGTTGTTTATGACATAGCATACATGTACCGTTATAACTTACCAAACAAGTCAAATCCTAGAGAGTTTAAGTCAAATCCTAGAGAGTTTAAGTCGAATCCTGGAGAGTTTAAGTCAAATCCTAGAGAGTTTAAGTCAAATCCTAGAGAGTTTAAGTCAAATCCTAGAGAGTTTAAGTCAAATCCTAGAGAGTTTGAGTCAAATCCTAGAGAGTGTTGGTCAAATCCAAGAGAGTTTAGGTCAAATCCTAGAGGGTTTAGGTCAAATCCTAGAGAGTTTATGTCAAATCCTAGAGAGTTTAGGTCAAATACTAGAGAGTTTCAGTCAAATCCTAGAGGGTTTAGGTCAAATCCTAGAGAGTTTAGGTCAAATCCTAGAGAGTTTAGGTCAAATCCTAGAGAGTTTTTGTCCAATCCTAGAGAGTTTAGGTCAAATCCTAGAGGGTTTAGGTCAAATCCTAGAGAGTTTAGGTCAAATCCTAGAGAGTTTAGGTCAAATCCTAGAGAGTTTAAGTCAAATCCTAGAGAGTTTAAGTCAAATCCTAGGGAGTTTAGGTCAAATCCTAGAGAGTTTAAGTCAAATCCTAGAGAGTTTAAGTCAAATCCTAGAGAGTTTAGGTCAAATCCTAGAGAGTTTAAGTCAAATCCTAGAGGGTTTAGGTCAAATCCTAGAGAGTTTAAGTCAAATCTTAGATAGTTTAAGTCAAATCCTAGAGAGTGTAGGTCAAATCCTAGAGAGTTTAAGTCAAATTATAGAGAGTTTTTGTCCAATCCTAGAGAGTTTAAGTCAAGTTATAGAGAGTTTTTGTCCAATCCTAGAGAGTTGTAGTCAAATTATAGAGAGTTTCAGTCAAATCCTAGAGAGTTTAAGTCAAATCCTAGATAGTTTAAGTCAAATACTAGAGGGTTTAGGTCAAATCCTAGAGAGTTTAAGTCAAATCCTAGAGGGTTTAGGTCAAATCCTAGAGAGTTTAAGTCAAATCCTAGATAGTTTAAGTCAAATCCTAGAGAGTTTAGGACAAATCCTGGAGAGTTTAAGTCAAATCCTAGAGGGTTTAGGTCAAATCCTAGAGGGTTTAGGTCAAATTCTAGAATGTTTAAGTCAAATCCTAGAGAGTGTCAGTCAAATCCTACAGAGTTTTCGTCAAATCCTGGAGAGTTTCAGTCAAATCCTAAAGAGTTTAAGTCAAATCCTAGAGAGTGTAGGTCAAATCCTACAGAGTTTTCGTCAAATCCTGGAGAGTTTGAGTCAAATCCTAGAGAGTTTAAGTCAAATCCTAGAGAGTTTAAGTCAAATCCTAGAGAGTTTGAGTCAAATCCTAGAGAGTTTAGGTCAAATCCTAGAGGGTTTAAGTCAAATTATAGAGAGTTTAGGTCAAATCCTAGAGAGTTTAAGTCAAATCCTAGAGAGTTTCAGTCAAATCCTAGAGAGTTTAGGTCAAATCCTAGAGAGTTTAGGTCAAATCCTAGAGAGTTTAAGTCAAATCCTAGAGAGTTTAAGTCAAATCCTAGAGAGTTTAGGTCAAATCCTAGAGAGTGTAGGTCAAATCCTAGAGGGTTTAGGTCAAATCCTAGAGAGTTTAGGTCAAATCCTAGAGAGTGTTGGTCAAATCCTAGAGGGTTTAGGTCAAATCCTAGAGAGTGTAGGTCAAATCCTAGAGAGTTTGAGTCGAACCCTAGAGAGTGTTGGTCAAATCCTAGAGAGTTTAAGTCAAATCCTAGAGGGTTTAGGTCAAATCCTAGAGAGTTTAAGTCAAATCCTAGAGGGTTTAGGTCAAATCCTAGAGAGTTTAAGTCAAATCCTAGAGGGTTTAGGTCAAATCCTAGAGAGTTTAGGTCAAATCCTAGAGAGTGTTGGTCAAATCCTAGAGGGTTTAGGTCAAATCCTAGAGAGTGTAGGTCAAATCCTAGAGAGTTTGAGTCGAACCCTAGAGAGTGTTGGTCAAATCCTAGAGAGTTTAAGTCAAATCCTAGAGGGTTTAGGTCAAATCCTAGAGAGTTTAAGTCAAATCCTAGAGGGTTTAGGTCAAATCCTAGAGAGTTTAAGTCAAATCCTAGAGGGTTTAGGTCAAATCCTAGAGAGTTTAAGTCAAATCCTGGAGAGTTTAAGTCAAATCCTAGAGAGTTTAGGTCAAATCCAAGAGAGTTTTAGTCAAATCCTAGAGGGTTTAGGTAAAATCCTAGAGAGTTTAAGTCAAATCCTAGAGGGTTTAGGTCAAATCCTAGAGAGTTTAAGTCAAATCTTAGATAGTTTAAGTCAAATCCTAGAGAGTGTAGGTCAAATCCTAGAGAGTTTAAGTCAAATTATAGAGAGTTTTTGTCCAATCCTAGAGAGTTTTAGTCAAATTATAGAGAGTTTCAGTCAAATCCTAGAGAGTTTAAGTCAAATCCTAGATACTTAAAGTCAAATCCTAGAGGGTTTAGGTCAAATCCTAGAGAGTTTAAGTCAAATCCTAGAGGGTTTAGGTCAAATCCTAGAGAGTTTAAGTCAAATCCTAGATAGTTTAAGTCAAATCCTAGAGGGTTTAGGTCAAATCCTGGAGAGTTTAAGTCAAATCCTAGAGAGTTTTAGTCAAATCCTAGAGAGTTTCAGTCAAATCCTAGAGAGTTTCAGTCAAATCCTAGAGAGTTAAGGTCAAATCCTAGAGAGTTTAAGTCAAATCCTAGAAAGTTTTAGTCAAATCCTAGAGAGTTTCAGTCAAATCCTAGAGAGTTTCAGTCAAATCCTAGAGAGTGTAGGTCAAATCCTAAAGGGTTTAGGTCAAATCCTAGAGAGTTGAGTTCAAATTCAAGAGAGTTTTAGTCAAATCTGAGAGAGTTTAAGTCAAATCCTAGAGAGTTTAAGTCAAATCCTAGAGAGTTTTAGTCAAATTATAGAGAGTTTTTGTCCAATCCTAGAAAGTTTAAGTCAAATTATAGAGAGTTTTTGTCCAATCCTAGAGAGTTTCAGTCAAATTCTAGAGGGCTTAAGTCAAATCTTAGAGAGTTTAAGTCAAATCTTAGAGAGTTTCAGTCAAATCCTAGAGGGCTTAAGTCAAATCTTAGAGAGTTTAAGTCAAATCTTAGAGAGTTTGAGTAAAGCTTCTAGAGAGTTTCAGTCAAATCCTAGAAAGTTTTTGTCCAATCCTAGAGAGTTTAAACAAAAGCTAATGTTATATAGAAAATAAAGGTAACAATGGAATCATACAATCACATCAGATAAAGTCGAACTTTTTCTCAGTCTGTTGTTTTGTCGACAAGGTCTGACAAACACGAAAAAGGAGATGTCTTAAATAATTATTAGCAGAAGCAAATGGAAGATGACGTAACAAACACGTATGCTGTACCTTTTAAATTTAGAAATAGACACAGTATGCAGAAAAAATAAATTAAACTGCACCATACAACTGTTTCGTTCTCCAAGGACTCAGTGATGCTAGGGGCCAAAAGATGGGAATCCAAAATTTCTAAATTGAAGTAGAAGAAGGGTCATGTGCGTAAAACCCCTTTAATTTATTAATTTAGAAGTAAAATTAAACTAGTTCTGTATAATTTCAAACCGTGTACAACGTAAATGTGTATATCATGTACCGTGCCACTACTCAAATGAGATAAACTGTGGCTATGGAGGCTCCAGGAAACCTCGCCACCCCCTATCATTAAAGATGATGCAAATACATACCAAACACTGCCACAATGCATGCCAATAGGATTGGAACGAACATGTTTGCCGAGGACAACGAATGTAAAAGTCACGAAACAAGACGGACGCTTTTATAACATCGATAAGCATGACGGCTCAAACTGGTTGGCTGTCCTCGTCCGCTTATCACTTAAAACGTGATTACCTGATAGGTTACGAGTTTAATAGGAGTGTCATATACCGATAATATTGAATCACACAAAAGCACAGTGACAAGCAAATATATGCATGTTAATCTTCAAATATGTATACAAAAATATTTATTACTTCATGTATGTAGAAGCATATGTTATCTTAAGAAGTGTTCCTGTAAGTAAACGGGTTATAAATGCTTGAGGACATCATATCCATCAGACATATCATGTATATAGTGCCTTCCTTATATCAACAGAATTACGGTATGTCATTTAGTTTTGGTACAATGATTGAAATTTTAGTTGCATTTTATGTTATGTACTATAGTAACAGTAAACCTACAAAGTTGTGTTAACAAATAAAGTTATGTTTAAAGTACATAAAGTTGCATTATAATTCTATTGTATTCTCAGCAGGTCCACATCACATTTATTTAATCAACATTCATGTACATATACAAATGTAAGCACTCATACATGTTGACCTTTTGATGGCATATAAGTATTCCTTATTAACTGATCAATTCCATTGTTGTGTAACAACATGTTTTTGCATTTTGCAAAATCGGAAGTGAGAGTTATCTTCTTGTTTAGATATTTGATAATAATTTTAACTTTCCAAATAGTGTATTTCATAGTTATTGCGAAAACTATTTTATTTTTGGCATCTTCATCCCAAAGTAGGTTTGTTTTCTTCATTTCTCATGATGTAAATTAACAACATTTCCAGAAAACATTAACAGATATATGAATATAAACATGAGGAAAAAGTACATTTGAGACAAGCTGGTATATACATGACATGGATGCGATCAGATAAAATCTGAAAATGAGACATGACAAAATGCGATGCTCGTAATAATACAAAGCTCCTCATCAAACTCAATTGCAGCATCAATCGCAGCCCTAAGATTGACCGCTTCCATCATGATAGTCAGTTCTAATCTGATTTAAAAAGGGGAAAAATAACTTAAAACACATTGACAAATGACAATCAGGAAGATATTAAAGCTAGTGATGGTAGTAAATGCAAAACTCCTTTCATTCTAAAAATAGTTATTGCTACCAAACACAACATGACTGCAGTAAATATATAATATAAACTTATTCATTTTACTGCAGTAAATATTATTCTAAAAGTTTTATGGGAATTCGTCCAAGAAAGAGAACCCTTGCAAAAAGCTTACAAAAATTTGACTTGAGATAATTCGACAAGGTTCCACGTAGAAACAGCAGTTTTTGTTCATAAGTTCTTTTTCTTATCCTATACAGCAACCTCTTTGAAATTACAGCAAATACTTAAGTGAAATCTTAAGTGAGGTGCGAGCACTCTTCCTGTCTTCCAGAGATATTTTGTAAGAAGGTCGCTACTACATCATACAATTCATATTTATGGACGATGCTCCAGACATCTGATACAAAACCTTTTGCATCTTGAAAAATTCAAAAATATGTATGAAAAAGTCGAAGCATAACCATTTTCATACCCTTAAATGGAGCATCTGGTCTACATAACACAGCAAAAAAACAAAACAAAACAAAGTTTGGCTATTTCAACCTCGAGATGTATTGAGGTAAGGCCTAACATGCTTAGAGCGATATCTGATCATGTGCGACGGGGAAAACTTTGAAGTGATGTACAGTTTCATTCCGAGACATATCAGTTATATTTTCGGTAAACCAAAGTTCACAACCAATTAGGCTTCTATACAAAATAAAAGACTTGCATAACTTTGCACCTGTTAATAGATTTAACCTAGTACCGAAAAGGTTACAATGGAGCAAGGCAAAACATTAACAACGCAGTCTGTTCACAGTCTCATTGATATCTGGACACCCAGGTTTGTATTTGTTCAAGAAGATGCCTACATGTTATGTCACACCAGTCTTTGAAATGGTTTCTTTGGCGAGAAACCAGCTCCGAGTCGTCTTTGAGACTTGGACGTATTGTAGTTGCATCTCCAGCTGTAAATGTAGCAGATATCCATGAGATTGTCAGGACCACGTGTACAAAGTGTTAGCAACGTGATACCGTTAGCTTGAGTTGGACATTGACGTTTTGATTAATTTATGAATATTCTGGTCCACAAAAATGATTTAACAGGTCACTGATAAAAACTGTATATAACCAATGGGAGATAATGCTCCCTTAACGCGTACCTTGGCAGATTTTGAACCAGTCGGAGACAAGACATAGCCTTGGTGTAGAACAGCACTAAACATCTTTTCATAAAATATATAAAGGAACAATAATATAAATATTATTTGTACTAAAACCGATTCTGATGAGTTTAAAAAATATGCCAAAATGTCATTCGCAGTCAAATGCTTTGGCAGCATCTAGAAAGCAAGCGAATAATTTACTGTTATTATCACAGGCAACGGAAACAGACTCGTGAACTAAGTAAGAGGTCATCGGACTACTGAAATTCTTTGAAAGCCATTTTGCAACGGGTTGATATTAAAGATATTTGTTGAATCTAGTCTTATGAGTAGAACTTTTTCAAATACTTTTAAACAGGTAGTAAGGAAATAACTCTATTGGGCTTACTCTTGGATTTGTGACCTTTATAAAGTGTGCATATAAAACATTTCGTAAGCAGATGAAATATGAACAAATCCTCATTACTTCCATCTGCTTAAAATAAACTGTCAAAACGTGGGAAACACAAACATGTTACTATCTATTACGGAGCACCGCGTACGTGGTCTACCTGAGGTGAGGCCATTTTGTAATTTGTATTACCCAAATGTTAAATGTGCGGGAATATCGTTCGAATCCTACGATTAACAATTAAATAACTGGAAAGACACTCCATATTGATTTATTATGGTATCAAACATGTTCCCCAGCCCAAAATATCAATATTCTTTAAAAGAAGTTTGCCAAAGTATCTCAAGAAATGATCGAGATATGACCAGCGTGGTTTCTCGCCAAACAGGAAACCTTGGGAAAAATATATAGGGATTTCGAGCGAGATCCAAAAATTGTTGTCTAAAACCTACACAACCATATAAAATGAGTTTTCTTATATGCATATATATAATTCACATAGTTTTACTTGTTTGCACTGTATATACATGTACTATTCTGATAAACAAAACTGTTTAAAGTAATTAAAACTGAACATCTGATTGTATCCTATGTGCAATGTCCTTTGTACCCATCCTATGGTGTTTACATGTCGCATGCCGATGAACACACTTACGGCACAGGGATTCGAGAGTTGCATGTTGATGAAGACTATGGACAAGTTTTATGGTCGTCATCTTGATCTCATCGAGATATATTCTGTACCTTTGTGTGAAATGAAGATTGAAGTTTTTGAGTTTGATTATTAGCGTGTTTACTTGTTGTGAATGACAATGGTCACTCGGTTCTCATTTTAAGGATTGGTGCAAACTTGTGGAAATTACTTGGATGTGACCAAGATTTACATGGCGGATGTTGTCGATGAAGCATAAGACGCTTACTTTTCCAGAACATCTGGTCTTGTTATCTTGTGCTCTTGCTCCTATCAGGGTTTCCATGTAAATATTTCCTTTGTTTCTATTTTTGCCTCTAGTTTAATCGATTATGAGTTCGGATTATAGTTTGTTTAAGCTGCTTCATTTTCAGCTGTTTATATATAGGATTATCTCGAATTATATACCAGTATTTTTTATATCAAGAATTCACAAATTATCCCATCTTCTGCGGGTAATTTTTTAAATTGTTTTTTTTTTAATCTCATGGCTTTGATTATTTCACCATCTTCTAATTTCCTATAAGTTTGTGTGTTTCCTCATTATTAATTTTATTTTTGTCATAATTTGTTAAATATTTAACACTTTATTTATACCATCCCTTTCTTTTGAAAACAAAAATCTCTTAAATCAGCTTGTTCTTCAAGAATATGCCACTCATACAATAACGATATTTTTCTAATATCTTCTATCTCTTTATTCAAGACTTTGTTGATCTTTCTCTTGCTGCACTGGTTTTATTAGGGCTTTTCACCATGTGGTGAAACAAATAAACAAGCTCGCTGTTGGGTCAAATTTCAAAAATTATTATTTTTTTTTTTTTTTCATTTTTTTCGGAAAATTAATTTCTTTTATCAACACAACATGTCTTTCTGCTGAATTTGATGTTTTCAGTTTTTCTGTAACAGATGCGGTTTCCGGTATACGCAATGTTGAATTTTCCCTATATAATCTACATAAAAAACCGTTTCACATTTTAAACTTCTTCTCAAATTCCACCAGTTGAATTCAGCTCAAACTTGTTTAAAATGATCGTGAGATAGTCCCAACTAAAGTTTGATGTTTTGAAATTGATTCAAAATCCAAGATGGCCGCTATGACGTCATACTTTAACATGTTAAAATGGCTATATCTCAATAACCGTTTAATGTTCAGATGTTTCAAAGGTATATTATTGTAGATTACATCTGGGGAAACATTTCTTCTTCTACAAGTTATTACAAAAAATGTCTCGTAAAAAAGCGCAGCAGAGGTCAAAGTTAATCTATTTTTAGATTTTTTTCATTTTTCATTATTTTTGTTTTATTTTTCTACAGATCAAAAGAATATGTCATTCCGATGATATTGATACCTTCGGTGTCTTGATAGCACTTCCGGTTAAGGAAGTAAGCCATTTTGAAAATTTCCCTATATATTCTTTGTATTAAATGGTTTACTGTCTATCAGAGGTAAAAGGGAAGTAGTTCTTAAAATATGTAAGAGTTACCTCCCTTTCACCAAGGCAAAATCTGACAAAGGTGTGAAAAGCCCGTTAAATTGTTCAGAAACAATTTCTAGTTGTGATAATGTTCTTTTATTTTTCTTTCTAATAATTAAATTTGATCTCTTAACCCAGTATTTTGTTGTAAATGCTATCAGTTTCTTTTCTGTTTCCTTACGTACACATGTTCCTTTTACATGGACATTTCTTTTGATTTAAATTAATTCCAAAATATCTGTATGTTTTTCTGTCGCTTTCACCAAGGTATTCAAACAAATAATGAATTTTCAATTTCTTTACCTTTCTGGATAGTTTCTTCTTAGCTTCTATAATCTATGGTGTTTACACATTAAAGTAAATTCTGGCTTGCTCTTAATATCGCGATTTTCGTGACGAAAAACTTACGACACAAGGATTCGAGAGATGCAGGTTGATGAAGACTATGATCAAGTTTTGTGGGCGCTATATTGGTCTCATTTACAAATTAACCTGTATCCTTGAATGAAATGAAGGCAGGCGTGAAAAAACAGCTCATTAGTTTGATAGAAAATAATAAAAACAATGCCTCAGTTCTCACTTTGAGGACGTCAAATGTGAATGTGACCAAGATTTACATAGCGTATGTCGTTGATAAAGCAGAAGACACTAACTCTCGCGGAATTCCTTGTCTTTTCATCACGGCCTTTGTGTTAATTTTCCCCATTATTCATTTCATATTTTGTGTCTTGTTTGATCAATTTTGAGTTAGGAATCATTTTGTTGGCAATTAAGTATTGAAATGAAGCTGAATTTGTCTAGGAGCTAATCTTGGCAGATAAAAATATTGTCAAGACTATTAATTTCACTTTAAAAATACCGATGGGTCTACGAATAAATTGTCAAGATCTAATCAGGACTTTTATACATCAGGCGAACCCGAACTTTACAATACAATATGAACAGAAACAAATAGCTTACTATTGTATGTAAACCATACGATAAACGTCACGATCTCGATTTTCCAATATTTAACTTTCCCTTTCTTGAAGGCAATATCCTTGGTTTAACAACCTTCAATGTTAACATGACACATTTGGTTCGCTATGCTCGGGCTTGCTCTAAATATCGAGATTTTCCTGACAGATGTCGGCTGCTGACTAACAAACTTTTTACACAAGGATTCGAGAGATGCAGGTTGTTGAAGAATAAGGACAAATTGTTTCGGTCGCCATGACGTTTCCTCGCTTAAAAATATTATGTGTCCGTGTATGATGTGAAAAAAAAACCGTTTTTAAAATTCTTTTAATAATAACTCATTTCTTACTTTATTGAGTTTTAGTAAGATTCGGTCCTATTCTCTTGTACTGTTACAAGGGTCTCCATGTGAATCTTTCCTTTTTTTCATATTGGAATTTGCATTATGGTTTTGTCGACGCTTCGGTATTCTTTATTTTTTGTAGAGACATTTACCTTACGGGGCATATATTTACATGGCGGTTGTCGTTGATGAAGCTGAGGACGCAAGCGCTTCAGGAACGTTTGTTCTTATACTTGTAAATGATTGTTGTTTAATCGATTTTGAGTTTGGATTCGTTATGTTGATTCTTCAGTATTCATACGAGGCTGAATCAGGAGCTTATCAGGACATATAACAAAATTGCCAGACCTTTCACTTTTAAACATATTAACGACGTGCCATTTCATAACGAGAAGTTATTTATCTGACAATATCAATCACTTATACCGCTCGGAACCTGCGATTAAGGACGCAGCAGATTATCTTTACAATATGACAGCTTACTACTGCAGAAAGTTAAACGATAACGTGACGATTTCGATTTTTCAACTGTAAACTTCTCCGCTCTTGGAAGTAGCACACTTGCTTCTCACAATCCACATCAGTATTACAATCGTTCAAGATACCCTTTTGAGAAAGACGCAGACCTACCTCGTCTGCAATGGATGCCGAAACTACACAAGTATCCTTTTAAGCAACGTTCCATTGCTAATTGCTTAGCTAAGCCTTGATCAAAACTCCTAACTTCAATTCTTAATACCATTCAATCATGTATAGAGTCTTAATGTGACACTGTATACTCCTGAAGTCATATTAATTGGATGTATATTTTGAAAAACTAGAACGATCCTCTGTTTAATTTGGAACACCATCTCTTCATAAATGTTTAGTCCATCATATCATTTTGATACGGCTTGTAAAAGAATGACTTTGATCTCGCAATGCAAGAGCTTTATTTTCCAAGAACTTTTGACGACGATACAAAGAAAATTTGTGAAAACACAACTAAAGCTAAGATGAAAAAATTTGATGAAGATATAGTACGAACAATTCCATTTCTGGATGACAATATATTTTTTGAATTTGGAGGAAAGAAATATTATGCCTCACTTCTCACTTTGAGACCATGGCGTTAACCTGCATTTGACATAGATTTGCATGGCCGATGTCATCGATGAAGCAGCAGACGCTTACCTTACACTTTCCGAATACCTGGTATAATTCTCTAGTACTTCTACAAAGGATCTGAATGTAAATATTTCCTTTTTTCATGTTTTGCCCCTTGTTTATTCGACTTAGAGTTCGGATTACGGTTTTGCTGACGCTTTGGTATTCTCTGACTTGTTTCACCAGTAGACTGTTGGCTTCCTTATTGGAACAAATTGTGACTGACTTGTTTGTTTTTTTATATAAGGATAGGTTACAAAAACCTTGGCAAGTATTTTAATTCCACCTTCAGATATATCGACGATGTGTTTGTTTTAAACGAGAAGATGTGTTTTCCTGGTCGATCGTATTACCTTTCTGGACTTTAAATTAAGGACACAATAGACTCCTCTACATCAATTACGTATCTGTATCTTTACTTAAACTACGACCAACATGGACAGCGTACTACTCAGCTATACGACAAACGTGAAAATTTCTATTTTTCGATCTTGAACTACGTTCTAGATAGTAACATCCCTGCATGTCAATCCTTTCGTGTTTATATGTCGCATTTTAGTTGTTAAAACACTTGATCTAGTTGCCATTATTTTCGTTAAAGATGTCCACTGATGACGAACCAACTAACGGCATAGTGATTCGAGAGATGCAGGTTGATAAGCAATTCAATGGTCGCCATCTTGATCTTATTTATTGATTGTGTATCCTGGCATGAAATGAATGTGGACGTTTCTGAATATGCTCATTAGTACCTACTTGTTGTGACTGAAAATGCTGCCTCAGTTTTCACTTTGAGGACATTTACTTGTATGTGGCATACATTTACAAGGGTGTCGTCGATGATGCAGAAGACGCTTACTATTGCAGAATATGTGGTCGTGTTAATATATTTCCTTTGTTTATATTTTGCCCCTCGTTAAATCAATTTTGAGTTCTATTAGATTTATTGACGCTTTGGTATTCTATTCTATTTGTTTTGTATATATCAGGTGTTTAATTTGGCACTTCCTGTGTATATGAATGGTTTGTTTGACCTGTGATATACATAAAAGTGCGAAAGATCTTTCTCCTAGCCATGATGAGATATTGACACACTTTAGCCACATGACTTGCTCTGTCATTGCTGATGCAATTAATAAAATTTCTCATTTACAGTTTCCTCCTTCTTAACATAATGCTTTCAGAAATACTGTGTTTTTGACGACCGGTGTCCGATATTACAGTTGTGGTAACGCACAACGCACCAAAAACTGCGTGCGTGTATCGTGCAAACATCTTGCAATCACGTTCGCCCATGGTGCGCACAACGGGGCGATCTTAAGATCGTGCGTTTATGTGTGCGATAATCGCGACAAGTGGTCGATAAATAAAAAATATGGAACTCTCTTGTCGAAAAACTATATATATTCAAATCATATTTATTTGGATCATGTTAATTTTACAAATATTCATTAAACAGTATTACAGTGACTAGGAGACAGTCAAGTGCGGGGTCAGCTTTAAGGTAACAGAACAGTTAAATAACATGTCAGAGTTTTCCCTGTCCCGTGAAATATCAGCTAATGTATGTAGTTAAAATATAGAAATGTGCTTTAAACAACTAGCGCGAAACCGTATATTAGTGTTAAGCCATTTCTCATTTTACATCAACCACGATTGTCATCGCACAATGTTAGTTTATCGTGCGTCCACCTTTGCGTTAGAAATAATCGCCCAGGATCGCATCGTTCGCACATCGTGCATACACCGTTCGCCCATCGTGCGCACACCACACATCGTGTAACGTTGTACGATCCCACAACCGTATGAAAGTGTGTTAAGACGCTACAAACAACTACCAATTTGATTTCGCGATTCAACAAAATGGCCGTCATTTCCTGGCCTTTGATTGGTCGGAACTTAAATATCGTCCGATTTTCAAGAAATTTGGTTTGTACATGTATTTCAGCACTGCGCGGACCGAACTGCGGGGGTTTGGGGGACTTCTGTAATAGTCACCATTACAATTAGTACTTGTTTATTTGTGTTTTTATATGTACCTTCTTTGTTTACGTTGATTGTAATACTTTCTTTATTTGTGCATTAGAAGTAAAATTATTATGCACATGTTGTGAAGCGCTCTAGAGTAATTATTTTTTATTTGTTACATTTGACATGCGTTGAACACTTTCAGCGTTATTTGACAAGTGTCGCATATCACAACGGTTTGTTAGATTAACATTGTATTCCCTGAGTACGTTGAAGCGTTTAAATGCATCCACAGCATTTTATTTGAAACCACTTACTTGTATGCACCATTGTAAAAAAAGCGATGTACATATAATGTACCGAAACAATATTTAATATATAATATCAAATACATTTCAGTTAAAGACATATTTCTAAATGGAAATATCAAATAATTTTGATGGCCCTTGTGTAATTGTGGATGTAATAAGAACAGGTCCTTTACAGGAGATCCAACTCCTATATTCGTCTGTATTTTTTCAGTCTCCTGAAATAAAGATATTGTGTTTTCAATCATCAACGAGCAGTGGTCGTTAATTAATTGTAAAACAATATCTTTTATACATAACAGTTCGGTGATCCTCTAGAACAAATGACCACTACTCTTTCTGAAAAGTTGTCTCCTACAAAAAACTAGAGGAACACCGTACAGCAATGGCTGTACTTCTGATGTACATGTATATCCTTGATCGGGAGTTCTCGGGATTCGTCAAATCCACTTAGTCACTGAGCAAGCCGGTCATGGATTACAGTCTTTATCATCAGTTTCATTACCCTGTACCGTTGTATCAGCGAGAAGTGTTTCGAAGACTCGTAGTTCTGATCAAGTTGGTTGATGATGTCACGGATCACTGAACATTCTCTCCGCATATCCTTTACCTGCGTCCGAAGACTTTCATTTTCCTGTGCGATGTCCTGTTTTGACATATCTGCAATGCAATAAACATTCATGATTAAGAAAGATAGACGAACTCTGTATGGTTGTTTTAACAAGACCGTGATTAAAAGGAAATATTGAGGTCTGTGTTTGTACATCACATTCTAGAAAGGACATCAACTAGGAACTTAATTTCCGTAAAGTCGTATGTCACGACCATGCTAACAAATCAGCTTCAGACGAGTCACCCTTCAACCAATTGTGGTCATGGTATAGCGGGAAGATATCATTACAGGGTGTACTGTAGAAATTACTTAGCCAAGAATCGAAATGTTATTTTCTGTATGATCATAGTCTGCAGCTGTAGATAGCATATGTTACAAGTGCGTATCTCGGGCAAACTGGACAGAACATATGTCGAAGACACCACCAACTTTGGTTGTTTCGTATTTAAATATAACATGTTCCTTTTTTTGCGTTAAATCTCTCCATACATATCGCCTTCCATTTTATTTTACAGAAAAGCAGAAATTTTGATCGTATCTTATGTTTCTAGCAGTTGTTATCTACCTGTTAATCAAAATCTGAACTGAACTGAACTCAAAAGACGCTTACTCTTCCGGAACACCTGGTCTTATTTCCTTGCACTTTTGCAAGGGTCTCCATGTAAACATTTCCTTTGTTCATATTTTGCCCCTTGTTTAATCGATTTTGAGTTCGGATTATGATTTTGTGAACCCTTCGGTATTCTCTAATCTATTTTGAAGAGAATTACGTGTAGATTCGAAGTGAATTGTATAGAGAAGAACCGAAGAGGATGCAGCGTGTTCTCGACAAGATTTTAGTCATGTTGATGGCAGTCCGAAACTCGACACAACTAGCCTTGTTGTAAGACCCAGTTCAAGTTCTACAAGTGTACTACATCGATGGCCACATATCCTTAAGGTTGTTACAATAATTGATTATCAAATATTTTACACTTTCAGGAGAACTTACCAAAGATTACCATGTAGAGCCCGGAAGTCTATATTGTAGGGTTAGCTTAATATTGCAGTGGATGTAATGTAAAACCAGACGAGTGCTATGGATATTGTACCAATTATTATTATATTATCATATATAACATTTGATATAACGCCGTATCTAGCTAACATAAGCCACTCTAAAGCGCTTTAAAGTACATAGATATACAATTCTTATACAATCAATACAATTAATACATACAGTTATATCATGTGAAATTCTGAGGCATTCGCAGAAACTGCCTTATCGGGCACTAACTACTTGTCCTACACCACCTTGCTAATATATCCCTAAGCGTGTGTATGTATGTGTGTGTGTTGGAGATGTGTTCTGTGTGTAGTGGATGAAATTATGCATATTCACTATGGATATTTTATGTATATTTAACGACGAATATTAGTTTTACCACTTATCCTATTACACGTAATTTTATCATTGTCTCCATGTGACCACATAATTTCTACAAATTCCATGCTAGTGCATTTTTATTGGATGCAATAATCTCGACTTCCGGGAACATGAATTGTGAGTTGTCCTTTACCTTAGCGCGAAAAATTCTTCGTAGACATAAAATGTCAAACCAGAAGTCATTTTTGGGCAGGTAAAACCAGCACACAAGCCATTAAAAAGCAAAATGGAAACCACATAAGACTGAACTTAGTGTGTAATTATTATAAAACGATGTATGATCTTTTACTCCAATTCAATAACCCGCATGTTTGGTAATGTATATTTGTACTAAGACTTTTGCAAAATTATGGGTTAATACTTTTATAGTTTAAAGTAATAAGGTAAACGGAAAATACAGCTTTAAATCAGGTATCGTTGGAGTGTGGATCAAAACTGCATGTGCATCGAAAATCATATTTCCCCAAAAAGATTAATTTTACAACAAGGGGATGCCTCTGCACGTAGTTTGACCTGTGGCGGCGTTAAAACGTGTTTAGTGGCAATGTTGGGCGTTTGAATTGAAAACGTACAATGCATGCACTGATCACGACCGCATTTATATTTACAGGTGTATAAAATGTGTCTGCACATGATAACGGAAAGCCGATCAAGGCCCTTCCTTCGTGTTGACACATATTACAAGAAAGTGCTCGTCCCAGCAAATCATAGTATATAATCGAAAATTAAACTGAACAAAAAAAAAAGAAACATATGAAAACAGTTCTGCAAAATTTTCTGGAACTTGGACAATATTTGGATTTCGACCAATCAGAGGCCATGAAGTGTCTCTTATTTTAATTTTCACAAAATGGATACTGGCATTGCTTTCGTATTGGCAGATTACATGAACATTCCAATTTCATTTCAATCGCACAATATTTAAATTTCGACCAATCAGAAGCCTTTATTTGGCAGCCATCTTGAATCGTAATGCCATTCTTTTTGTTTATAATGAGTGCCGTCACGTTGTCATCCCTCCCACTAAGTTTCATTATAAATTGTAAATTAAAAGAATTTATTACAGGATATGTTTTTAGCCAATCAGAGGCCGTGGCGGCCATCTTTGATGCTTGATCCGGAAAAAAGAGCAAGGTGCACAACACGACATAAGGCTTAATATATATGCGAAGTTTAATGACAATCACAACAGTAGTTATTTATAAATTAAGCTGGTTTCATTGCCATGGGATGGGACGCGACGCGACGGAACGCGACGGGGCGTGACGGACATGGGTAACGCTATATATGTCCCCCCCCCCTTTCATGGCGGGGCATACAAAACCAGAAACAACAACAACAAAACATGACAATTTAATTCTACGAGTATCGATTTTCAAAATATAAAAGGAGTATAGTGATAGTTTCTGTACCAAACACCAACAATGTCTAACCCCGCTGTAGATAAGATAGCAGTGGGAAACTACATATGTGTAACAAAAACCTGTCACCACGGACAGATAAAGAATAAACGAGTCCAGAATACCATTTACATATTTTTGGAACCGGGTAATAATTCAATCTTGTTTGAAGCAAGCATTTCCATTGGCTTAAAAATACATGTATATGTTATAAGCCCATTATGTAAATCATGACGTCGCCGTTTATAACGTCGCCTTTGATTGCCTGATGCAGCAGCGTAATGATTTGTAAGAGAAAATAGTCCACTAATAAAGTTAATTGCTAACCTCCCCATTATTAAAGGATAAACTTGAATATATTGTTTATGTTATGGGGTTATAACACAAAAAACCGGAGTGTACTCTTATCACAAACCGCTTGGCGGTTTATTTAGAGGACATTCCGTTTTTGTGTTATACCCCAATAACATAAACAATATATTCAAGTTTATCCTTTAATAATGGGGAGGTTGGCAGTCACAGCATACCCAGTGGATAACCTGACTAGATACGAGCAACTTGATTCAGAGTCGCATCAAACAAACCAAGCAATAGAACTTACAGAAAGAGCTTAAACTAAGACAGACATATATAAACACTTTACATGATGATTATTAAACCTCAGTTATTGTGTCTAGTAAATATACTATTTCGGTGATTGGTCATTAATAATGTTTCTAATGAACTAATTTTAAAATGTTTTGTGAAAAAATCAAACAAATCAGTAGCTAAAATGTACTAAGATCTATCGTAGTTTGCAGATGTAAGACTTTTTATTGGTTTTCTGTGGATATTCATGAATGTAGATGCATTTGTTTTAGTATGGAGGAAAAATGAGGACGCGTCACCTCATTTCAGATAATTGGTAATTTTTTCTGATTCTTACGGTGGTTGTCCATAGGCCGTTCTCTTCAAATCCGATTTGTTCTGATAAGCAATATAACGATGACCTGGAGGTATTTGGAGCAAGCTTGTTAGGACTCTCCTGTGTCATGACATTGAGAGTAACCTTGTGTACGAGATAACGAGAATACAATAGCCTAAAGCTTCTTTCTATTCATTACATAATCAATACTTGGCACCTTTGGACTCAGATGACCAGGAGAAATAAATTTTATCTATCCTTTGTATATTTACACACAAGTATTAGATCACTATGACCCTGTTTCAATTATGATATTTGATAAGGACATACTGTATCATCGTAACATCTGAACCATATTTCAATTCTAAATATGATACTTTATAACCAAATTCTTTTTCAAAGATATGTATGATACCAAAAGTACCAACTTAAGAAAAGAAATCCAATATGTCGTCTACGATAATGTTCTATAACAAGGACCAAATCAAGTCGCGAACTCGGACAAAGTTCTATAAGATGGGCATGATCCAATGTGCCGCCTCGAATATTGTTCTATTTTAAGGAGGGAATCAAGTTGTCGAACTCGGACAAAATTTCATTACAAGGACGTTTGCCAATGTGCTGTTTCAGACCTTGTTCATTACGCGAACATGGTTATCAAAAAGGACGAAATCCAGTGTGCGAACTCGGACAAAACTTCATTCAAGGACATGATCAAATGTACCGTCTCGGACAAAATTCTAAAACATGGACATAATACAAAGTATCGTCTCGGATAAAGTTATAAATTAAGGATATAATACAATGTACCGTCTCGAACAAAGTTCTATAATAAGGACATCATACAATGTACCGTCTCGAACAAAGTTCTTTAATAAGGACATAATACAATGTACCGTCTCGAACAAAGTTCTATAACAAGGACATCATACAATGTACCGTCTCGGATAAAGTTCTATAACAAGGACATAATACAATGTACCATCTCGGATAAAGTTCTATAACAAGGACATCATACAATGTACTGTCTCGGATAAAGTTCTATAACATGGACATCATACAAAGTACCGTCTCGGATAAAGTTCTATAACAATGACATCATACAATGTACCGTCTCGGATAAAGTTCTATAATAAGGACATCATACAATGTACCGTCTCGGATAAAGTTCTATAACACGGACATCATACAATGTACCGTCTCGGACAAAGTTCTATAACAAGGACATCATACAATATACCGTCTCGGACAAAGTTCTATAACAATGACATCATACAATGTACCGTCTCGGATAAAGGTCGTTGCACGAAAATGTGACAATGCTCAAACATGATCCAAAGGGGTAACCCCTCAAATAAAGACTTAATCCAATATGTCATTTCGAACAAAGTTTTATCACACGGACATGATCCAATTTAAGTCTCGGACAACGATTCATTACATCTTATACAATTTATGAAATGTACTGTATCGGACAAAGTTTCCTTCTAGTTTCATTCTCGTGTACCTTTACAAGGGTTTCCATGTAAATCTTTCCTTTGTTGTAAGTATTATGGTTTTGTTGACGCTTTGGTATTCTCTGATGTTTTTTTACTACAACACGTTTATAATACAAGGTGCCGACTCGAACAAAGTTTCAATGCACGAATATGATCCATTGTGCCATCTCGAAAAAAGCTCCAATACACGGACACGATCTAAAATGTTATGTTAGTAGTATTTTCTTTTAGCACTACTTACCCTTGCATACTCCTAATGAAATGTGTCATGACGAAACCGAAGTATTGTTTACACATTATTTCCTCTACGACATTTTTTCTGTTGTGACCGTCTCAGTGTCAGGATCGAATGTTTGGTTTGTCGTACACTCCATGTGTTCTCAAAAGATTGCTCTTCTTGTGGATGATATCCACACACCGTTTTCCTTGCAGGATTATTCATTAAGCTTGCTAAAATTATCGCAAAGAGGTGAAACATACGTCATACCCCATTTCAGACCAATCTGAGTTTTTGAGTTGACCAGTAATTCCACATCAAATACCACCATAGCAACGCTTAGATAAAAAAAGTAAAATGTTTTTCTTATTTGTTTGCTTTAAAATATTATTAAAGCGCTTCAGTAATCAAGTCACTTACTTTCTGTTACATACATAGTCTGGTCATCAGTCTTTTCTATTACTAAAAAGATGCAGCATATGTTACGTCATCTTGTATATTTACAATGTAATGCATATCGCGTCCATCAGAAGAAGCCACATTGGAGCCTTTTACTTATTCCCAACAGTTCGTGTTTACAGATAAAAGCACACCGGAAATAACTCGGTAGTTCGTATGCTCAATCAGCAACCTTCAATAAACCAGCCGCTTGCTGCTGTAAACAAATGGACTCAAATAATGGAGGAATTCTGTGTAAAACACCGAAAGCCTAACCGAACGGCTGACTAATGTTTGTACCCGAAGCAGTTGGTGGATATATGTGTTCGAAGTTAGAAGCAAGGAGGACGACTAAGAAAACGTTTGAATCATGGATGAAGATTCCTTAATGGAGAGGAAACTTACCAATACAAAATTGGTTCTACAAAGAACGATAAATACCAGCAAAGAAAAGCTAGGTGAAAGTCACCTTTTCGACGGAGTCTGCGCTCCAAGTTTATACACAAGGTGGCAGTAGTCAAAGTTGTTTAAGTGTAACTACTGTCGCCAAGTCAATGACATTATATTTGTTATGACATTTTAGCTTGGTCACTATCACGAAGGATCCTGACGTCATTTGTTGATCCTGGCACACTGCACGCAAAATACATTTTACAACATCATGCATTTGTAATATAAACTTTATTTATTTTACAAAAATTGTGAAACAATTATCCAACTTATATTAATCACTCTTGTTGGCCCGGATGTTAGCGCGCGAGGGGTCTTTATTGTTGGAGGAAACCGGAGTACCCGGAGAAAACCCACGTGGTCGGGCAGGTGACCCCATACCTTTTCACGTCCGATCGGGGAATCGAACCCCGGCCGGTGAAAGGCAAGCGCGCTATCCACTGCACCACCCGACCACCCATCATGCATTTGTAGCTACACGAACTTTTTATGGAGTGGCTCATATTTTACCGTTAAATTACCTCTACAGATGCTTTGTCGAAATAGCGTGAATCAATCACTGTTTACATATAATGTGGAGGTAATATCGAACATATCATTGCAAATGAGGTTTCGTATCTAACAAAATCAGTAATAACACGAACACTCTCCCCATCAAACCTATATCGTTGGTAAAAGTCCCGGGCGTCTAAGTTTTATGGTGAATCGGACTTTTACCACTGTTACTACAACATGGACTTTTGCCACTGTAACTATAACACAAACTTTTAACACTGTTACATGTACTATCACACTGACGTTTATTACTGTTTGTATCACACGGACTGTTACCACTGTTTGTATCACACGGACTTTTACCACTGTAGCTACAACACGGACTTTTACCACTGTAACTATTACACGGACTTTTACCACTGTTACTATTACACGGACTTTTACCACTGTTACTATAACATTGACTTTTATCACTGTTACTATTACATGGACTTTTACCACTGTTACTACCACACGGACTTTTACCACTGTTACTATTACAAGGACCTTTACCAATGTTACTACCACACGGACTTTTACCACTGTTTCTATTACATGGACTTTTATCACTGTTACTATTACATGGACTTTTACCACTGTCAATATGACACGGACTTTTACCACTGTTTCTATTACACGGACTTTTACCACTGTTACTATTACACGGACTTTTACCACTGTTACTATTACATGGACTTTTACCACTGTTTCTATTACACGGACTTTTACCACTGTTACTATTACACGGACTTTTACCACTGTTACTATCACACGGACCTTTACCACTGTTACTATTACAAGGACCTTTACCACTGTTACTACCACACGGACTTTGACCATTGTTACTATCACACGGACTTTTACCACTGTTACTATTACATGGACTTTTACCACTGTTTCTATTACACGGACTTTTACCACTGTTACTATTACACGGACTTTTACCACTGTTACTATTACATGGACTTTTACCACTGTTTCTATTACACGGACTTTTACCACTGTTACTATTACACGGACTTTTACCACTGTTACTATCACACGGACCTTTACCACTGTTACTATTACAAGGACCTTTACCACTGTTACTACCACACGGACTTTGACCACTGTTACTATCACACGGACTTTTACCACTGTTACTATTACATGGACTTTTATCACTGTTACTATTACACGGACCTTTACCACTGTTACTACCACACGGACTTTTACCACTGTTTCTATTACACGGACTTTTACCACTGTTACTATTACACGGACTTTGACCACTGTTACTATTACACGGACTTTTACCACTGTTACTATTACATGGACTTTTATCACTGTTACTATTACACGGACCTTTACCAATGTTACTACCACACGGACTTTTACCACTGTTTCTATTACACGGACTTTGACCACTGTTACTATCACATGGACTTTTACCACTGTTACTATCACACGGACTTTTACCATTGTTACTGTTACACGGACTTTTACCACTGTTACTCTTCCACGGGCTTTTACCACTATTACACGGACTTTGACCACTGTAACTACAAAGCGGACTTTTACCACTAATGAGATGCAGATTTATAAATACTATGAGCAAGTTCAAATGTTGTCATCATGCTCTCATTGAAAGATAGTCTGCATCCTGTGTGACATAAAGGTGGGCGTTTCTTAATATGCTCAATAGTATTTCTACTTGTTGTGATTGACAACGATGCCAAAGCTCGCACTTTAAGGACGTGGTGTCTGATTGGAGGTGACCTTACTAGATTTACACGGCAGGTGTCGTCGGTGACGGCCCTTACTCTTCCAAAACAAATAATCTCTTGAACTTTATCAAAGGCCTTCGAGAAAATATTTCCTATGTTTATAGTTTGCTCTTAGTTTAATCGAGTTTATGTTCGGGTTTTGGTTTTGTTGACACTTCCCTATTATCCGGTTTGTTTTTCTTTCTTTAATATTAGCAAAGTAATGGGGAAAACACATCCATACCCTACACGTACTCGACAATGCCTTAGCACCTCACATTTTATCACAACTGAATTCAATGATGGAACCATAAAGCGAAATGGTTTATGTAAAGTCTGAAAAAATTGAAAAGTTAAACAGACAAAGCGGAGATGCAAATCAATCAAAACGTTTGCGTGAATTGAAAATGGAAAGCAGTGAGCAACGTCATCTCTTACACCGAGTTCAACAAGCGCTCACATAGTCTGACACTGACTTCGAATATTTATCTGGGAGTCATCAAATATACATGATAGTGTTCTGACGTCCATCCGTAAGACATACTTTGTTTCGCAATTTGTTGTAACAAAACTCATCCTCAATATTTAAATAGGAAAGATGAAAAAGCGGTTAATATACTACTGACAATCTCCATTAAATTGTGTAGCCCAAAATATAAACGTCAGAGCCGAGATCGTATCAGCGCTCCATAATAAACATCCCGTTTAATATTGATTTCATTTTGCCGTTTGCCTCTTTGATAACATGTCAAAGTCCAGTTTGAAAAAAAAAATCGGCGAGACATTTCATGTCCATGTTATATCATACAAAAACTGGGGAGAAAGTTTTATGGAAAATTTGAAGAAAAATCAATAAAACAAAATACTCCTAGCACTCTTAAGTGCACCGCTGTAAAGCTTCGTATCGAGAGTATCTGAAGGAAGCCCCCTTAGATATAGAGCTGTATTGTTACTTACACATTATTAAAAAAAGAGTTTTAAATAAATGGCGGGTACATACACCAAACAAATGTAGGCTAGTGGTTTATGTATGTTAACGTGTTAGGCTAGTGGTATGTTAACATGCTGGGTTAGTGGTCTGTTAACGTGCTAGGCTAGTGGTATGTTAACGTGTTAGGCTAGTGATCTGGTAACGTGCTAGGCTAGTGGTCTGGTAACGTGCTAGGCTAGGGGTCTGTTAACGTGCTAGGCTAGTGGTCTGTTAACGTGCCAGGCTAGGAGTCTGTTAACGTGCCAGGCTAGGGGTCTGTTAACGTGCTAGGCTAGTGGTATGTTAACGTGCTAGACTAGTGGTCTGTTAACGTGCCAGGCTAGGGGTATGTTAACGTGCCAGACTAGGGATCTGTTAACGTGCTTGGTTAGTGGTCTGTTAACGTGCTAGACTAGTGGTCTGTTAACGTGCTAGACTAGTGGTCTGTTGACGTGCTAGGCTCGTGGTATGTTAACGTGCTGGGCTAGTTATATGTTAACGTGCTAGGATAGTGGTCTGTTAACGTGCTAGGCTAGTGGTCTGGTAACGTGCTAGGCTAGGGGTCTGTTAACGTGCCAGGCTAGGGGTCTGTTAACGTGCTAGGCTAGTGGTATGTTAACATGCTAGGCTAGTAGTACGTTAACGTGCTGGGCTAGTGGTATGTTAACATGCTAGGCTAGTAGTACGTTAACGTGCTTGGTTAGTGGTCTGTTAACATGCTAGGCTAGGGGTCTGTTAACGTGCTAGGCTAGTGGTATGTTAACGTGCTTGGTTAGTGGTCTGTTAACATGCTAGGCTAGTGGTACGTTAACGTGCTGGGCTAGTGGTATGTTAACATGCTAGGCTAGTGGTATGTTAACGTGCTAGGCTAGTGGTCTGTTAACGTGCTGGTTAGTGATCTGTTAACGTGCTAGGCTAGTGATCTGTTAACGTGCTAGGCTAGTGGTATGTTAACGTGCTTGGTTAGTGGTATGTTAACGTGCTTGGTTAGTGGTATGTTAACGTGCTAGGCTAGTGGTATGTTAACGTGCTAGGCTAGTGGTCTGTTAACGTGCTTGGTTAGTGGTATGTTAACGTGCTTGGTTAGTGGTATGTTAACGTGCTAGGCTAGTGGTCTGTTAACGTGCTTGGTTAGTGGTATGTTAACGTGCTTGGTTAGTGGTATGTTAACGTGCTAGGCTAGTGGAATGTTAACGTGCTAGGCTAGTGGTCTGTTGACGTGCTTGGTTAGTGGTATGTTAACGTGCTTGGTTAGTGGTATGTTAACGTGCTAGGCTAGTGGTCTGTTAACGTGCTTGGTTAGTGGTATGTTAACGTGCTAGGCTAGTGGTATGTTAACGTGCTAGGCTAGTGGTCTGTTAACGTGCTAGGCTAGTGGTCTGTTAACCTGCTAGGCTAGTGGTCTGTTAACGTGCTGGGCTAGTGGTATGTTAACGTGCTAGGCTAGTGGTATGTTATAGTGCTAGGTTATTGGCCTATTAACGTGCTAGGCTAGTGGTCTGTTATAGTGCTAGGTTAGTGGCCTATTAACGTGCTAGGCTAGTGGTGTGTTAACGTGCTGGGTTAGTGGTCTGTTATTTAATGAATTTGAATTATAACTGATTAAAAAGCAGTGGATATTATTGTGTTTTGACCATTAGATTCTCGGTATTGTAAATCTCCAATTGTACGATCTTTGTTATTGTTTGATCATTTAATCATGTGATTAATATCCCAGCTGTATAAAACAAATATTGAATATGTATCGTCAACAACTACATATGTATATAAAGATATTTACAGAAAGAAATTTCTAACGCAAATCAAGATGAATAAATCGGTAAATACTCATTATATATATACATGTACATGTATATATGTATATTGTCAAAAATAACATGGATACATTATTAGTACTTTCGCTCGGTCAACGGGATATGTATATATATATTTATATAATATTAACTTGCGCTTCTGAAACGGATTATTACACAAATGCGATAGAAACAAAGTAGGAAATATCTTACTTGCCGACTGGTGTTGTTCTCGCCGTTTTCCTGCCTCCACTTGGTGAGCGTAGTCCCGGCAGCTCTGTATCAGACCACTGATACCGCAGCTCGACCCCTTGTCGTCCTGATTTAAACGAAGATGCAATATTGTCCTTTTTATCATTCCTTTCATCTTTTCATAACGACGCAGTGGGTCGAAGTATTTACTTTCCTCGTAATCTCGCGCAAGTTGCTCGACAACCTGTTTAAGTTTCTTGTGCTCCCTTTGAAGAGAGTCCAGTTCCGTCCACAGTAGTTCGTTCTCCTTTCGCACATCATCTTTGCTGTGAGACCTTTCATTTGATGCTAGAATAAAAGAAGATAAACTCATTATGCACTTTCGGACGTCCTGGCGTGGTAAGAACCGCTAAAAATGTTACAGACTTACAAAGGATTCTTACGACTGTCTCATCAGCATGCAAGACATGCAAGGTTCCTGTATGTGATAGGCTCAACAATCTATCTCTAATTCCATATTATACCCAACCCATATGCGGTAGTCGGGATTAAATATGTCGGTCAGGTACACATTTAAGCATTATTAAGATGAGCTAGTCGATTAAAATATGTTCAAAAGACATGCAGAGGAAACATACGACCGCGGTAGCGTGTACGGGTTGTCTAACGCGCTGTGTTTTGGTTATTGTTGTTGGTCGTTAGAATGACGACCGTCCCACCATAACGTTAGGTCTGGTCAGCTCCTGCACATTTATCTCCGTCCAACTTGACAGAACGTCGTATCCCAGACGTGCGCCTTTACGGTATTGGCATTTAATTTGCATAACATCCTCCGAAAATAACATTATAGTCCCTATTTTAATTCAAACTTAGCCTAAGGATCGGCGCTAGACAGGGATATAGCCATTCTTGCGCGCTGGCGAAGGTGAACTTTTTTATCATTTTGTTTTCATTGGCAGTTAAAAGCTATGGCCCTGAAACACGCAACTGTCGAAAATCGAAAACTACGAATGCTAGTCTCTTGAAATGATTACAGAAGTGCAGTTCGAGAGTTACAAACTATCATACTCAACACCATCTACAAACTCTGATATGGCAAATTTTACACTTTAAGAAACTAAAATCACCCACCCATCTTAATAAACAACCTCGAATTGCACAGAGGGACTATCTGCATTTCAATGAATCAATAACGAAATTAAAATTGACACATGAACAAGTAGAGGTAAGCGCGTCTTAGTATTGGTTTTTACTCGGAGGGTTTATCAGACTAATAAACTTCTACTTGCATACACCAATATACAATGTAGCTTCCTGTTTGTTTACAACATTTCATAACTGTATTTTGTTTTTTACCTCACACATCGGGTACGGTCACTTTGACTAAATATCTGCAACAGCAGGTAAAGGGTGAATCGTTGATATTGTATTTACAACGTAGTTATGGTACCTGCTATCGTTTCTGACATTTTAAAAACTCCTAAAATATCAGTTTTAGGGAGGAATATCGGTCACTATTTAGCGGCATGTTTGTTGAACATCACCATATCATATTTCCAGCTTATTAACCCCAAGCCCGTCGAAAGAAATGTACACTTTCTCAACAACAACATCAAAATAGCATGCCAAGTCGTCGTGTATCTAGAGCAAATGTAGAAAACGGCATCTACAATTCAATAGGTAACACCAGTCGGAATTATAGCGCGCCTTAAAGTCCCGTCCCTGCTAATGGTGTAAATGAGATGCAATATCGAAACTTACCGATAACTTAACGTTAAGGAGATATACTAAGGCCATGAGCAGTTGTTCGATACGGAAATATGGAACGGATTAAACCCGTCACCTTTTCTAAACGTCTTACACCGAGATACAAAATAACTGTGTCCATTTAAATCATAATTGGACATTTTTGAATGTTTTTGGTTTTTTGCCCAATTTCGGCTGTAAGCGTGTAACAGTCAAACTGTAATCCGGTCAGAGCGAACTGTTCCTCAGCGGGAATTTCGTGCCAAGAAATCCCCCCATGTTTAGCATTTGAGCGACCTCGACTTAGTGTTGATTATAGCGAAAGTGCTAGGAAATGATTCATGAAAGTGTTTTATGTGGTAATAAAATAACTGTTTCAATGCTAATTGGTGAAGATATAAAAATACCATCCCTTGGTAGGAGGAAGTCCTATTTAACTGTTTGCCCTCGAGTAAAAGGTTCTCCATGGCGCTGCCCTACTTCGGAATGATATTTTTGACTGTTCCCCAAACTTTGCAAGCCAAAGCTGTACACTACGATAAAATGAAAGTATTGTACACCCTTGTCTTTCGAAGTTTCTGTTTCTTACATAACCATGAAATAATTGTATACTGCCCCATAGTCATTACGAGCTAAACGTTTATCTATTGATAGTTGTGAACAGTATGTAATGCCTTAAAAGGATTTTTGTTTTATCGGCAAAATGTAACGTCGATAAATACCAACATAATAATAAGACATCATAGTACCCCTTTCTGTCAAACAACATATTATCCGCTCCCTCCAGGCTAAATAGCACCCCATCTTTCCCGACAACACAATGTCCCCTCCCTCCCAAGACCATTCTACCTTTCCCTCCCCTTAATCACCTCTCCCAACAGTTATCAAGTGTAAGTTTTTTCATCACCTGCGAACATTCTGGATAAAGTTCTGTTGTAATATATACCTTGCTTTTTAACAAATGTTTAATGAATCATAGCACGAATCATGTAGGGACACCGTTTCAATTAGAAAAACAGAAGGTTTTTACAGTATTTTTTTATTGACAAGGTAGTTGTCATACTAAAAGACTTTAGGGAATATCGGAATTTAGATGAGTAGCTTCTTTAGAAGGATATATTGAATTGATATGAAAGTCAAAGAGCCAGATATAAAACTAATTTATCAACATTATATTGTCCATTTTTTCAACTAAATTACACGACCTGACAAATTAGTTTTAGTTCATTAATATACCTCAGTCAAGCTGTCCTTGCCCTCTCTATCTTTACTAGCTGAGCGCTGGTATACCGGTCTCAAGGCGAGATGATCATAGCTTACCTCCTTAATGTTACACACGAGTATAGAAACGAGCAGGCAAAGTGACCTAGATCGATTAGAACTAATTTGAAGATGATTTAAAATCTTTTAAAAAAATCTCTGGTGTTATTGTTCAGCCAACATATTTTAAACATTGTAAAATTAACACTTGCTACATTGTTTATGCCTATTCTAGTTCCTGTGTTCATCCGTTCGTAAGTTTTTTTGGTTTCATCAGGACCAAGGCCCGTATTCAGGAAACCGTTCTCATGCTCAAGCATGGATTCTGTGCTCAAGCCTTATTTCTTGTTATGACTATATATTATTTAAACAGTCGAATTTTGTTAAAGTTTTGGTAAAACATAGAAGAGGAGTGAAGTAGAAAGCTGTTTTCAACATTTTCAATGACTTTTTGACTCTTCGACATGATTCAGGTGAGCTTCAAGAAAGCTGGCAGAATTCATGCTTGCGCATGAGTACGGTGTCATGAATACGGGCCCTGCTGGTCTACAACGGTAAAAAGGGCCCCTACAATATAACTTATCGGAGGAGTAAACGAAATGGTGAAGGCTCCCCTTGGAGTAGAGTAGTTGAGTCGAAGTATTCGATGTGGATATTCTTCCTACTGTTATCTGTAGCATACCAGCTGGTGCTGATGCCTTATCTATTTACATATACAGTATTGATTGTGTTACACTGGAACCACATTTGAATTGTTTGGAAGCTTCATGTAGATGATCAGGGACGGTGTATTTAATTAAAAATGTTGCCAACTCTATTCAATAATTGTGTCTTATTTATTGTTCGTTGCTGGAAATGAAACAAACATCCTTATACAATAAGGACCGGTAGAGGTGGTCAGTATAACACGATTAGTACGGTGAGTGGGCTCGACAAGGCCCTAGATTGGCCCTTAATGAAAATCCATCACTGATAGAACGTCAAATCACTACACACAAGTGTCGACTGACATTCAGTAGGCAGCCTTCCGGTTATAAAGATGGCGGACATGGCCAGAGGACGGCATTGACCGTTCTGTTCATACACACATCATTAGACACCATTCAATGTGGTTTTGCAAGGCCAATATCCAAGGAATTGATACGCACTTTCATTATTCAGGGTGGAAAAATACAAATGCCAATGGGTCCAATAGGATTCTTTACCATCCTTTTTTTAATTTTGACCACAATCAATCACGATAGTTCTGAAATGTTCTTCCAGGAATGCTAACCTTTTTAGAATACCTAAACCAATATTCAGGGAACTACTAAAAATGAGAATATGAGTCAATCATATTGTCTAAATTGAGAGCAAAACAAATTCAGAAAAAAATATTGAAAAGGCTCTATCCGATTGTTGTTTTGATTACACATGAGGTTTTGGTTAATTTGTGTTTTACGTTCTATTGACATGGTCATTTTAAGACGTGCTACGTTTAATGTTAGAATGAAGCTGAAGTTCCTAGAGACTAAAAAAGCATGGACCAACGAAAAGTACCTAGAGACTGCCCAATGTAGACCTGGAACCTACAACCAGAGATGGAAGTCTAGGGGTAGCAGAGTTTCGGACACCTTAACCACCTGGCCACCGGGGACATGCATCACTTTACTTAATTACCATGTCAAATGTTTAAAGTGCATTGAAAGAATGATTCATGGATCACAGAATGAATGCATGAGCATGAGAACGGATTTATTTAAAACGGACCCATACTATAAATTTTCTTGTTTATTGATTTTTCTGGTGCATATGATAAAATATACATTAAAATGGTAAAATCGATTTTATCGATGCGTGTGATATTTTAGCCACCCACGCTAAACGTTAAAAAAAATCCAAATGCAAAAGTGAAAATTCTAATGCACATGTATTTAAACATTAAGTCATGTAAAATCGATGTCATCGTTCTGTTTACATGTTTAAGATACGTAAGAATAATAAACAAGTCCCTTACAGGACTTACAATAGCGAAATTGTGGAGTTATCTTAGAATCTCTAAACCTTCAAAGTTCTATCATGGTATTGTATGTACCCTCTGAGGCTTGTTTCTAAGTTGTTTAAACAAAAGGACACTTACGGTAATACCCGAATGGTCCTAGTTGGGTAGTGAAACACGGGGACACTTAATCTATACGTGGCTACCTCCCTAACAAGTACATGTATGTAACCTCCCGTATTTTAGACGTAACGAATACAACGAGAACAGTATTACATTTGCATATTGGCAAGGGTGTACACTATGGATGCAATGCTCGTGTTGACTGTCTGAAATGTGTCTAGTAAACAATGTAACCATACCTACACATGTATAATATCTCCTCAAAGGAGACGCATGGGCATTGACATTATAATAGTCAAACCGAATGGAAACTCCTAAACATGTTCGAATCATTCTGTTTTACCTTTCATTCCTCTGTTTTGTCACGAACTTAGCGTTTTATGCTTAACGTTTTTTAAAGAAAATGCACAACTAGTATTGAACACATGGATGATGTGGTACAAAGTCAACCCTTTTACCAAACTGACAGTCTTCACGTGACCGTAGTGTGTCTCATAAATGTCTAATTCTTCAGCAAGGTGATATATGACATTAAAGTCAATAACATCCTACATCAAAAGTCCATCGACGCTAACTAACTACTCTACCTTAATCTTAGATAATTTCTACCAGGCATTCTAAACGCATTGCTTTCAAGTTTTCAGATACAATCATATATCATAACAGCTAAATATTGATTATTGTTCTATAGTAAAATATAAATATTTCTTACAATCATGGTTTGGTGTAATATAAAACGTCGAGATCTTTATATTGAAATGTGTATCTCATTATGGAAATTCTTAATACAATTGAAAGACAAAAAAAACAACCCCAAAACCCGTATTAGAGAACCATGTACCTTTACAGCTGAATCTTGATTATTGTTCTATAGTAAAATATAAATATTTCTTACAATCATGGTTTGGTGTAATACAAAACGTCGAGATCTTTATATTGAAATTTGTATCTCATTATGGAAATTCTTAATACAATTGAAAGACAAAAAAACAACAACCCCAAAACCCGTATTAGAGAACATGTTTGTTTTGATACCCAGTTTTGATAAAGTCACGGACTTGGAATTCGACATTCCACAAATCCGTATGCACAACGTTTTATCGCGTGTTTCCATATAACTGCTAACCAAACCATTATAATTCTCATTCTCATGACAATTCTTCTTACCATATTTGAATATTCGATCATTAGCGCTACAATACTTCTTGCATGTAGCAGACTGTAAGAATAATTCACTCTTTGATCATGTTTTTGTTTTGTTCAAAGAAAACAGAAAGACAATATGATCTTTTTTTTTCAAAATGTTTAGGAGTATCGTTTGCTAAAAGCACAGCTTCGGTGAAATGAAATAATATAATACTGAAAATTATGAAAATTAACTTACATTGATAGACGATATACAAACTGTACTTGTATGTGTTGATTTTAAAATTTTCCAGTACAGTAGATTGGTTCATTTCGATGGGAATACGGTGTGTCCTTCGTTTGTCCAGTTTTGTTTGTTGTGATATCAACATGAATGTATTGATGTGCTTATGAAATCTGATAGCAACATCTGACCAAATCCTTTAATTTCACATGAGGATATATCGACAACAAGTTGCTGTTAACTGGTGATGAACCTGTAGACTATATTGACCCTATACCGACCTGATATCAATGACGGGACTACTGAAATTTTCATCTCAGTCGTTTTCCATGGTCCTTACTTACACCATAACCACCAACAACGTCACGCCACTGAGCTGTACGGTATGTTAAGCCATGTAAGAGCTTGCTTTATAAGGCAAATATCGTCGATATAGCTGAAAACGCTTTCGGGAAAACGTGGTCGTATCATTCTAGATAGTGTTTTAATTGTCACCTAGCAGATCGTTCCTTTCGGGAACACTTGGTCGTATCATTCTAGACAGTGTTTTAAGTATCGCCTAGCAGATTGTTCCTTTCGGGAACACTTGGTCGTATCATTCTAGACAGTGTTTTAAGTGTCGCCTAGCAGATCGTTCCTTTCGGGAACACGTGGTCGTATCATTCTAGACAGTGTTTTAAGTATCGCCTAGCAGATTGTTCCTTTCGGGAACAAGTGGTCGTATCATTCTAGACAATATTTTAAGTGTCGCCTAGTAGATTGTTCCTTTCGGGAACACTTGGTCGTATCATTCTAGACAGTGTTTTAAGTATCGCCTAGCAGATTGTTCCTTTCGGGAACACTTGGTCGTATCATTCTAGACAGTGTTTTAAGTGTTGCCTAGTAGATTGTTCCTTTCGGGAACACTTGGTCGTATCATTCTAGACAGTGTTTTAATTGTCGCCGCCTAGTAGATTGTTCCTTTCGGGAACACTTGGTCGTATTACCCTAGACAGTGTTTTAAGTGTCGCCTAGTAGATTGTTCCTTTCGGGAACACTTGGTCGTATCATTCTAGACAGTGTTTTAAGTGTTGCCTAGTAGATTGTTCCTTTCGGGAACACTTGGTCGTATCATTCTAGACAGTGTTTTAATTGTCGCCGCCTAGTAGATTGTTCCTTTCGGGAACACGTGGTCGTATCATTCTAGACAGTGTTTTAAGTATCGCCTAGTAGATCGTTCCTTTCGGGAACACTTGGTCGTATCATTCTAGACAGTGTTTTAAGTATCGCGTAGCAGATTGTTCCTTTATTCTTTTTGTAGTATTTTTTTTTCGATTTATGTTGGAATCAAAAATAAGGTTCTCGGGGTGCTTCTATTCCCCACCTAACACCAACAGTTCATGTATATTTGTATAGAAAATAAAATGTGTTATATAGACCTGCAACATTCTAATTTTCTAATTAATTTACAGACAAAATAATGATTCGACAATTTTTTGGATGATTGCTTTTCATCAATTTATATTTTCTCGATTCGCTTTATATATCAAAATCGTTTGCCTGTCCGTGAAATCCTTAATAAGGCCTATTCCATTTGTGTTATAATAAAGCTCTTAAACATTTCAGATCGATAGTGACTTCAAAATCACTAACACATTTCTCGTTTAGATTTCCATTTGTTTTAACAGGAACTGTTGACGATCAGGTTGACGATCTGGCGTTCTACATTCTCTTTGTCTGTAGGAATCGTTTTAACTAACAGGAGTGGTTCGTTAATTAAATATATGAGCCAGTAAGATTGACTCGCTGGTAATGTGTTTTAATATCCAAATATATACATTAATCTCATCCTACAGACTCATAACTATTAAAAACGCGCTTTAAATTTCCTCATAACAAGCCTTGTGTAACCGCATTAAAACTGTAATTACCGATATTGTATATCGCGACAATATATTTGGTATAGTTGCCATACAGTAACATGGCGGAAATTGAAATGCTTAACATATCAATGATCATTTAATTGGTTGTAACACAATTTCATCAGTCATATAAGTACACTCACAGGAGTTATATCAGACTGGACATGTTTTTATATCCTCTCTAGAAAATGGACAGTTTGTCGGGATATTTGAATTTGATCCAATAGCCTGAGAGGCACGACCATTTCCCTTGTCCTTTCCATACATTTTTTTAATAAACTTTTGCAATAGTGTGTTTCAATTGTTTACAGATTCCTTCAGATGTACAACATACATAAAAGAGAAACAGTTTTTGTAAAGTCCTGCTACTTTTTCCTCTAAAGAGATTGATCACAGAATATTTATATTTACGAACCTATGGGCAAGTTTTATGGTCGTCATTTTGGATGAAGAGGAGAGACGTGGACGCTAACGCAACACCGTGACTCTTCATGTTGCTTAGAGACTCTTATGGTAGACCTGTTATTGTGTGAAACTGAGTATGTTTGTGAGTGTGAACTGTGTATATTGTAAATAAATTGTAAATTGTACTTAAATATTGTTTTCATTTTCCGTATAACTACTCAACGCTCATCCTACGTTACAAAATCTTTGTCTCATTGAGAAATATTCTGTATCTTAAAGGACTAGGTACAGCAATATTGGTTGTTACCTGGTTGAAAATGGTAATATTGATCTTTTAATGTTTCCTTCAAATATATGACATAAGCTTTATCCCATTATGTTTAATATTGATATAAAATGCAGTTCAGCCCCCAAAATTAAAACAATCTGTACTAAGGAAAAAATATTCAGTAAATAATATCCAAATGGGAGTGCGCAAATATGTTTCATATAGTTATTTGAAACATTTCAAATTAATAATACAAAGTTACTGCAATGTTCATAGAATGATATCCCAGTGTTAAAATTTCGATATTAGTCTGTAAATCAGGGAGAAGTACACAGGTACCCCCTCTAAAACATGTCGTCCATTGCATGCTGTTTTCAGTTCAGGTAAAAGCAGTTACCTGTATCTCAGGAGGCAATATAGGGGCAATTTATTTTATATCAAAATGGGTCATTTGTCATGTAAATGTAAGTTTCGTGTCAAATAAATGTATGAAATTAAAATGATAACACCGACATAACGTAACTTACATTTACGATACGGTTACTTAATTACTAATTAAGTTTGAGAAATGTTTTTTGATCCCCATGTGCCTCAACTGCCACACATGTTTACAATGGCAACAATTTATGCTAGCGATGTTTGACAGGTGCGAAGCCGAGAACGAATCGGTATAATTAGTTAGTTAATAGTGTCCTATCCAAGCGGAAGTGTATAACATATACGAATTCAATCAGAATATATACAACACATATTAAACTTTGTTGACAATTCATTCAAAATCATTAAATTACCTGAAAAAAACACTGCCGGAAGAGCCGAAGAACATCTTTTCACGTGCTTACATTCGCCCAAAAAAGGAAAACTGGCAATCGCTAAAAACAATTTATCGTGATAGGAATGGTCAGTTTTTGCTTTGTGACGATATACCAAGTAACATTTACCTTTACTGCATGCTTGAATCCAATTAAATTGTTAATTTTGTCGATGTTTCGCAATGCCTCTAAGTCAGGAGTATGAATATCTAAAAGAAGTAAATAGTTCAAAATGGAGGGCAAAGGAGTATATTTCGCTACATGCCATGGGATGATGTTTGATTTAAGAGATCAGACATAATGTCATAACTCGTCATACTGCAGACGGTAAGATTTTTGTTTTGGCTATACGGCGTGCAACATAGATTTGTCGATCGACGATGGAAATTTCAAAAATTTGATCCAGATGTGAGAGGTGTTCAGAATGTGCGTTCTTGTAACTACATGTAGTACGTCTCTAATTCTGCGGTTTTCAATTGAAAGAGGGATATATTCAAAAATTGAACGCTCGTCTATCATTCTGTGTAAATTTAAGAAACAAAATTCAAAATGATATTCATTGTTTTTATTATCTTTCGCAGTATTCTGCAAACGTGCACGCGTTTTTAGGCATATAACACAAAATATCAGAAAAACCATCAAACGTACCAAAATATGGTTGAAATTATCGATTCTCCTTCACAAAATGACTTTGTGGTCTATTTTGGTCATGCATTTTGCAGTATTTAGTTTTGGTAAAAAAAAACCTCCGCCATATTGAATTGTCCTGCACCTAGTCCTTAAGTGATATGAAGATGGACGTTTTTGAGTATGCTCTTTAGTGGGTTTACTCGTTGTGATTGAAAATGATACTCGGTCCTCATTTTGAGAACATGATGTTTGCTTGGATGTGACAAAGATATACATGACAGGAGTCGTCGATGAAGCAGAAGACGCTTACTCTTCCAAACACCTGGTCTTATTCTCTTGCACTTTTACAAGAGTTTCCATGTTCATATTTTGCCCTTGGTTTAATCGATTTTGAGTTCGGATTACGATTTTGTTAATGCTTCGGTATTCTCTAATCTATTTATACATATCGTGATATAAGTAGAAAAATATATCCTCGTTTTGCTGTGTTAGTGCGAACTAGCCTTAGTATTTTGATTCATTCGAGACAGAAATAATATATACCCCTTTCTTTTATTCGGTTGCGTTCAAATAAATAGCCCGATTAACACTCTTTCTTTAACACAGACTTGCGGTGGTATCGGGCGTAAATGTTACATGTGCATAATTCATTGGTAAACATTTCATGGCATGCATTCTATCGACATTTTATAAGCCATCAGGAAAATGAAATTAGCACCTGGAGGCAAATTTAGACGTTATCGGAATTCCCTGCTCCTTTCTACGACATGCCCGTTATTTCTGCAGTAAATAGGTCTACATTTCTATATACATTAACCCCATTGTGATTAGATCAGAAACTACCTTGACAAATTACACACTGCAGATAATCACCTCTACTCGTGGAAACACCGCGTTAGCAGTTGGGAATGGATCAAATTGATTTCAGGAATAATGAAGTCTTGGCGATCAATCTACACATCTTCAAGTGTCAATCTATTATCAGCGATACAGGATGTAAAACTGAACGAGCAAACGCGCTTTCATAATGTCCTTATTATATAATAGCAACACGAAATCGGTTTTGAAAAAGCGCATTTTGGACATCACGTTGGTCAGGTATTTAACAGTTTCATCTTTGTAAAATTCATGTTTTCAGGTTTAGTTATACTACAAATGTTGAACTAAATCACCATAACACCGGTAACAACGTTTAGCTTCAGATTTTACATTAATCTTTTAAACTCGTTACTCCTCAGTACCTCGCCAACTCTCCGACGTGAACCTTACAGCGACATCAGCTCCTAAAGGTCAAACGTTATTATACGCCATTCATCAACACCTTCGACTCAATGTCGCCTCCATAACCGTCTCAAGTTGGTACTAACTCGTCCATCTTTTAGGTATCTCCTGGTGTGGTTTTAGCTGTAACAGATGTAGTGGTTCTATTCATCACGAGGAACTAAATATCCCTCCGGGAGGTCACAATTTACCGAGTGATCAATTTTAACCGTTTTTGAGTAAATTGACTTGTTACCGGGTCTAAAAATATCGCTTTTTAAAGCAGTCGCATCTCTCTTTGAAACGCTCTCCTGTTTAATGACATAGTTTCCTCATTATCAATTCATGTAACCTCTGAAATGAAAGTTTCATATATTCATGATGTTTACAATAACACAAAAATGCACGTAGCAAAAAAATTCCATAACACTATACTTTATCAGCAATAGTAATATAAGAAAAGTTGAGCAAAACGGTAAGATAATTATAGATTACCCTTGAGGTGAGAGACAAAATATCAAACATGTTTCAAACAAAATGATGCAATTTTCACCAATGCTTTCAGACGCGCTGAATATAAATAAAATGTAATATATGATGATAGTAGCTTTGATAAATATGCATTTTATGTATGTAAAGCAATGATTGAAAGTGTTGATATATAGTTTTGCTGATACAACAATAAGGCACTGCAATATACACAATGCAAGTAAATGTATCTGTGATATACATAATACAAGTAAATGTATCTGTGATATACATAATACAAGTAAATGTATCTGTGATATACATAATACAAGTAAATGTATCTGTTATATACATAAAATAAGAGAATACCGAAGCGTCAACATAATCATAATCCAAACTCAAAATCGATTAAACTAGGGGCAAAATTTGAACAAATGAAAGATTTACATGGAGACCCTTGCAAAAGTACAAGAGACTAAGACCAGGTGTTCCGGAAGAGTAATCGTCTTCTGCTTCATCGACGACACCCGCCATGCAAATCTTTGTCACATCCAAGTAAACATCAAGTTCTCAAAATGAGAACCGAGTATCATTTTCAATCACAACAAGTAAAAACACTAATGAGCATACTCAAAAACGTCCATCTTCATATCACTTAAAGATACAGAATATTTCTCAATGAGACAAATATGGCGACCATAAAACTTGCCCATAGTACTGATCAACCTGCATCTCTCGAATCCTTGTGTTTTTAATGCAAGAAAATGTAACTGTGAAATACATAATAAAAAATAAATGTATCTGTTATATACATAATACACGTTAATGTATCTGTAATATACATAATACAAGTAAATGTTTCTGTGATATAAATAATACAAGAAAATTTATCTGTTATATACATAATACAAGTAAATGTATCTGTGATATAAATACAAGTAAATGTATATGTGATATACATAATACAAGTAAATGAATCTGTGATATACATAATACAAGTAAATATGTCTGTGATATATATAATAAAAGTAAATGTATCTGTGATATACATAATACAAGTAAATGTATCTGTGATATACATAATACAAGTAAATGAATCTGTGATATACATAATACCAGTAAATATGTCTGTGATATATATAATAAAAGTAAATGTATCTGTGATATACATAATACAAGTAAATGTATCTGTGATATACATAATACAAGTAAATGCATCTGTAATATACATAATACAAGTAAATGTATATGTGATATACATAATACAAGTAAATGCATCTGGCTTGGCGTATATACGTAACACACTGATCAATCGTTTGATCAATATAAGAAGACGCTTACTCTTCCGGAACACCTCGTCTCATTCTTTTGTACTTTTACAGGAGTCACCATGTAAATCTTGCCCTTTTTTTGTTCATATGTTGTCCCTACTTTAATCGATTTTGAGTTCGGATTATGGTTTTGTTGACACTTCGGATTCGCTTATTTTTTTTTTGCTATGGCAATCAGCTGTAAGGTAAATGTATCGGTGAAATATGTATTATAAGAGTACGCTTTGATGTTCTGTTTTTTTTGTGACCATAGTCTTGGCTACCTAAGGTGACGGTCGAGTTGGATTACGTATATACTGACATGTATATTACTCCCTCGTGTCGCAGTATGGCCGGATGCTGGGTCTGTGTCAGACACAATCTCATGAATTTGTTCTCTTGAATTTAATTAAATCTTATATAATATTTAAGTGCTTGTCTTTGGAACTCAGAATGCTTTTTAACTCTGATCTCTCTGTGTGTGGAGTTTGCTTGTTGTGGTGATGCCCAAGATGAAATCCTCACATTTTTTCGACATCTATGCAAAAATCCATTTCACAAGGCAATCCTAATATATTGTATACCACCGTATCGAAATCTATGTCACTTCAAAGCTTGTTTTTAATGCCAACTTCTTTGAACAAGATATGGTTAGAGAGTATGCTTTTAGTTTTAGCTTTAATCTGATGAAATAGACCAATACCTGGTGTGCATGGATTCGCAAAATATCAGTTATTGAATTGTGTACGATGGCGAGTGTACACATCACAATGACTCTAACCGAGACTTTGACGTCGATCGTCCTACACAAAGCATTGTCTGGGCCCGTTGGGTTATGTTTTATGCAAGCGGCTTATACACGGTGCTTAATTTCTTCTAATGACGTTGTGTCGGACATGTCTCTTCCAAGATATCTGTACGATAATCAAACGAAGGTGTGTATCACTTTCTAAACATCAATGCAGTATTAATTGTCCATCGCAACACAGCGAACTAGCAGGAAACACCAAGCATGAGGCCGGAAATTACTTTTAGATTGGCTCGATCAAATTTCCAGTGAGAAATACATTAAGCTTATTTTTGTCATATAGTATTGTGTTAAGGTTATTTTTACATAATGGTTTGGCAAATGACATTCGACATGCATTCGTTCCAGACTGTATTCCACAGTAAGGGAGATACCCTAACCATGACAGTCTACAAAGTCCCTTACATTAGCAACAGATCACTTGATCCTCCCAAACCCTACCATTATTTATTAATCGAAATTCGAAATACTTTTATTTTCAATCTGTAATATCATTGACGCATTTTCTTTAATTACCCCCCCCCCCCCCCCCACACACACACAAGGATACCGGGACTTTGAACTCAATATGATACCCTCTGTTTTGTTTTATTGTTCGGGCCTATTAAGCCTTCTTCTTATTAACATGAACGTATTGAGTCTGTATGAATGGGAAATCAGGCTGAAGAGTACCTGTATATACTGATTAAACACTGCGACCTGTCCTACATCTAGATTCATATCCTGACACCTTTGTGAAAAGCTATATGGAGTGACGGAACACTGCATGGGGTAACAAAATTACCACGGCCATCGGTAATAACAACAAACTATTTCATTTAGCCATTGTCCGTTGGTACATTAATCATATCTTTGGGTAACTCCAGGTCGATTCTAAATTAGGCATAGATTTTTTCCTTTTCCATTTTTATTTTCGAATGTCATTTTATTGCGTGAAATGATTCCTTTTCGTTTTTTTTTTATCTAAGTACATTAAGAACACAATGATTTAAAGTCATCGGATTAGCATATTATTGGAGATAAAATGCATCAATTACGTATGAAATAACAGGCGTCATTGACCATTTAAGCAGTGACTTTATCACAATAGGTGATTTGGGATAATGATTAAAACTTTAAAGTACTGCTGTTCATTGATGAAGATTTTCGATCACGACAGCATACAATCACAGGCCCAAATAGATAAACATTTTACCCGCAGCCCATGGTTAACGTCTCAAAATTGCATTTGTAGCCAGCAAAAACTCAATTGAAATCCCTCAAAATATTGTCTTAATAACATGAATTTGAAATGATTACATATTTTTTATGGATTGTTTCGTCCAAGTTTGTTTCAATGGTGATAGAATTGGAAACACCGGTTTTTTTTATTTAAAAAGTGTTCAACAAATAAAAAAGTAAACTAGTTTACATGTGAAATTGCATTCATAAATGAAGTCATTAGCTTAAAAACTATTTGACATGTTACGGAATTAACTTGTTTCAACTATCGGAATAAATAGAAAAAGGATAATAATTTCAATTCTTATTGCTATTTTCTACAATGTAGAAAACAGAATAGGTTTTTGTTGTTGTTTTCAATGCTATAGTATAAAACAGTTCATAAAACGTGTTTACCTTACAAATACATTGTAGTAGTAGGTCATTTACATACAATGATAAAGACAATAACTAGGAGGTATTTGCCGTACCTTGTATTCGGGTTGTTGCTGTCAGCCACTGGGAGAAGATCTTCGTTCGCTTGCCCACTCCAGCAAACCTTGGGTTCATTGTTACTGGATTACGCACACGTTGGACAACTACATCACTGGAATCGTGCCGTCCCTACGATGTACAGCCCTTCATGTACGCCAGTCATCTACATTCCTTTTTTTTGGACTGCGTAAGTTTGATTTGTCGTACACGAGAATTAGAGCAGGAAGATACCTCCCCTCGCGAGTATGGATTAGCCCTTTGTGGCTGAGCTTTATCACACCTCCGACAAGCGGACCAACATCAGCAAATCGATATAACAAATTATCTGATGTATCAGATTATCACAAATTGAGTCAACGGGAAAATGAACAGCCCGCAACGACTCCAATAGGGGAAAGCTCGCCTCTGATTTGTTCTTCAAGATAACAACATTCGATTGAGCAGAATCATAATAAGGTATGGCGCATGGAGTCCTTGACAAAATATCGGAGTATTTTTTACAATCACAATTAATTCCCATAACATGTACAAATACATCTACCGTATGAAATACAAACGACCAGTCTGTCCAAGGGGACTCGACTCAGTCAGGGAGGTCCTTATACCTTCGCTATGTACAACAATGGGGAGCAGTGATTGACAGCCCTACACCTATATCAATACGAACATTCCATAAAAGTCAATTATTGACGCGTCGTAACTTGGTGTTATGATGATACTACGGTGCTAACTGGCGACCAGCTGAGGATGCGGAGGCAGGTTTAATACCCACCTGGGTACAGTACAACACAAGAACAACAAAAGCTGATTAGCACGGGGTAGGCGATGTCTAAATATGGATCACACGTGCATGCCTCCACAGGAGACTACGGACAGTGTCTCTCTTATTTCAATATCAATGAGACCCCACTGATATTTATGTAAACCCTCATATATCTCTTGATATAAAATTCGTGTGATTTATATACCTAGTAAGTACAATAGTAGTGAAACCCCGCTGATATTTACGTAAACCTTATGATATAAAATCCTGTTGATTTATATAAGTAACGTATATGTTATACAGTATAGTTTGCATACGTTGTGTACGTAAAATATCTGAAAATACCAAAACCAAATCACACAAGATATAAGATATAAGATGACCTTTATATATGGATTGAAAGTCATTTTTTTAATTTTCATAGTGCTATGAAAGGTCAGCCGTTACATCCATATTGAATGAAGCCCGCTAGGGCTTCATGTTAAATATGGATGTAACGGCTGACCTTTCATAGCACTATGAAAGTTAAAAAATGACTTTCAATCCATATATTTACATTTTTACTATTGAACAATTGCTTAACTTCATTTATATTTTTTCCAATTAATAGTTTATTACCTGCGTTTGTATATGTGTCGTCATTTAAACGACATTGGTGGAACAGCCCAGCTTGAATAAAATTGGCGCCAATGATAATAATAAGTCATTTGAGAGTTTGACGCAAGGGCATTCTCCATGTTATTCGAAGCGGCGCGACAAGGCTCTCATTGAACAAGCTTGATCAATGACGTCATAATTAAACCACGTGCTACGTCTCGAGAACCATTGCTTTCATACTTTTATGAAAGGCATTTTTGCTGGTAATCTTCATATAGTGGGTTGCAGCGCAAATGTAAATATATCAGATTAATAATATGATATATTATTATTTTCCGATCGTGAACTTTCCATTTCGTAATAGAAACATCCCTGCTTCTTCAACATATGGTGTTTACATGCCGCAGTTGATTCGACATTCAAGGGCTTGCTCTAAATATTGGGAATTTCGTGATCGATGTCGACTGCTGACAAAACAAACTAACAACAGAAGGATTCGAGAGATACAGGTTGATCTATGAGCAAGTTTTATGGTCGCCATCTTTGTCTCATTGAGAAATATTCTGTATATTTCAGTGATATGAAGATGCACGTTTTTGAGTATGTGTTTCCTTGTTGTAATTGTCAATGATACTCAGTTATCATTTTGAGAACATGGTGTTTACATGTATGTGACAAAGATTTACATGGCGGGTGTCGTCGGTGAAACAAAAGACGCTTACTCTTCCGGAACTCCTGATCGTATTCTATTGTACTTTACAAGAGTCTCCATGTAAATCTTTCCTTTGTTAATATTTTGCCCCTGGTTTAATCGATTTTGAGTTTGGATTATGATTTTGTTAACGATAATATAGTATTGATTGATTGGTACTATATACGTGCGCCGTGCGTAATTTTAATTAATAAAACCCCTGCCTTAACAACAAAGCTGACAAATTCGCTGTAAACTATTTTAAATCGCAATTTATATAAATTAGGCTGGTTCGACTTCAGAGGACGGAGGGGCCGGGCTCGGATAGGAAAATTTGATAAACGCTACTTCCTTTTAACCCTTGAGTGGAAAACAAGTAAATTCGGTGTGAAACATCACTTAGGGAAGACAATTTTAGTAAGTACAATAAGGCTTGTCCGACCAAAAGAGAAAGAGTAGAAGGGCACCGAAAGGGGAACTTTGCTCAAATGTTTCTTGAAAAACGCTTCTACTCCTAAACTCTCGAGTGGAATACAACCAATTTGGAGTGAAATCTAAGTTGGGTACTTTTTAGTCGCTAACGGTAGTGAATACATGTATGTCCTCCGTCGTCCATGTAGTGATATCAATAAACACTTTGAAGACCTTCAATTACCAAGAATACATCATTGTTTGCACTAAAAATTGATGAAATATTCCATTCTATGCAAACACTTGCTTTGTGGGGCAAACACTATATGTTATCTAGGAAATGAACGTTTGCGTTGAACGACATATCACTTCTTTTTCCTTTAAGTATACGTATATAAAGTAGGTGTACATGTATCACAGTATTTATATGGGTAGTATTATAAGTGATACAAACATTGCTATGTTTGTATGGGTAGTATTATAAGTGATACAAACATTGCTATGTTTGTATGGGTAGTATTATAAGTGATACAGACACTGTAATGTTTGTATGGGTAGTATTATAAGTGATACAGACACTGTAATGTTTGTATGGGTAGTATTATAAGTGATACAGACACTGTAATGTTTGTATGGGTAGTATTATAAGTGATACAGACACTGTAATGTTTGTATGGGTAGTATTATAAGTGATACAAACACGTAATAGGAACGCACGCACATCATAATTTATTGGTTTCGAAGCTGTAACTATTAAAATAAAATATATGCCATTCGAATGGAACATCACTTGACGATGATATGTTCAGGATCTATATACATGTACATTGTATGCGTCCACTCGTTTCGATTTAAAACTGAATTACCGTAGTTATTATGTGTGGTATCGTTTATCCATAGTAATAAATCTGTCCAATATTTTGAGTATATTGTCACATTTTAATTTCTAAACAATCGATAGATAGTATAAATCAAAACAGCAACAAAATAAGAAAATCAGTAAATAACACAATAATAGGTCTATTAATAGAACAATACAAAGTGTTTAACCAAACATTTAATAGTTGGCTAGGCATACTATGAAAACACACAATAAAAATGAATAAACTATATTATGAAGTTATTAAATTACAAAACACAAACAAAAATCATGTATCTTAATATTTGTAAATCATACGATAAAAATCAGTGTAAAATAAATTAATTAGCATATTGGTAGACCATAGAAAGTGCACAACGCAATACATTTTATGCTTAATCTGAAAAACATACTATTAAATGAGTAACAAATAGGAGATTAAAGCCATGAAATGATAAAACAGTAAGGCAATACAACAAAACTTAATATCTTAAAAAGTGAAACAATGCAAAGTCATTAGGCGTATACAACAATTTAATCAATAAAGCTATAAAACGTGAAAAAGGCACACCAGATATGATTACATGTATATAAACCAACAATTTCCGTCTTAAGAATAAATAATAACAAAGACAAGACTACAGTTAATGTTGACTAGGTCAGTTGGTAGCCTTGGTGGCTTATCAGCACAAGATCATACATGGCTTCATGATAGAAATAAGAAACAATGTTCAAATGAACCTAGAAATATTGTACGTATTATATTTGTGAAATAGATTGTTTTTTTAATTTTACAAAAATTATGAAATTGATCCAATGCATATTAATTACTCTTGTTTGTCCGCATGATAATGTATTGCGTATTCGGGTAATGTGGGGAAACCAGAGTACTCGGAAAACACCCAATTACATTATGATAATGTTTGGTTAGGAATTAGATGTGTGACTTTTGGTGATTGTTATATAATGATCAATTAGTGTTTAAGCGCCCATCTAGATGTCGGAGTTCTAAAACATGCTGCCGGGTTCGGGTCCTTATTTCAATCTCTTTTAAATGGTTGAATATGTGGATAACGTCTTTCTACTTCTTGCTGCCTGTACAAATACAAAAACATTTGTAATCTATTAAAATGAAATAATCTTATTTCAGAAACTTAGTAAGAAGATATACATGTATCTAATGAATTAATATCTGATAGTAATTACTATTTATCACGTTATTTGAATACACTTTATTTCATCATTTCTTCTTGTTTTCCTTAATGTAATCCTAATATTTTTATATAGATAGTTAATATTGTCTTATGTCATCGTCAACAACATATGACTTATACAGTATGACACGCAAGCCTTCATTGAATGGTAACCGCAATAAAAACAAATCTTTCGAATCTTGTCTGACTTCCACAGGCTCGTGTGAACTATGTAAGCAATGTCTATTTTAGGACGGACAGACCTATCAGGAGCAGGTCAAGGTCAATTCCAAATTCAGACAGTGCACGTTTCTTAAGATTACAAGGTGAGAATACATCACGACTTCTAAGTGCCTGGCTAGGTGTAACAAATACTTTCTGTCACGCAAACAGGCTAACTCTTACAACAGATGTCTCTATCACTAGAATATTACAACATAGATAGATATTTTACCAAAAATCAGGCCAAAATAAATGTTAAAGCGAATATCTTAATGAAACAATAATGTATACTGATGGTTTTTATACGGGTACAATATGCACTTTATAAACATATTCATCCGACTCATTGTGACACATTCCGTTGAGGTCTTACTTATTTTTGAATTTGTTTTAAATGAACTCCATATTCAAGGCACGACCAGTAAGAACCATACATACATATAATGTACATGTGATGCTATATGTGGGTCAAGAAGTAATATCAACGTTGGTTTTCCAAATAACACTAGGGTGTTGTACATGTATATACAGAAACTGAGGTAAAGAAACATTGCCACCGTTATACAGAAACTGAGGTATAGAAACATTGCCACCGTTATACAGAAACTGAGGTAAAGATACATTGCCACCGTTATACAGAAACTGAGGTAAAGATACATTGCCACCGTTATACAGAAACTGAGGTATAGAAACATTGCCACCGTTATACAGAAACTGAGGTAAAGAAACATTGCCACCGTTATACAGAAACTGAGGTAAAGATACATTGCCACCGTTATACAGAAACTGAGGTAAAGAAACATTGCCACCGTTATACAGAAACTGAGGTAAAGAAACATTGCCACCGTTATACAGAAACTGAGGTAAAGAAACATTGCCACCGTTATACAGAAACTGAGATAAAGAAACATTGCCACCGTTATACAGAAACTGAGGTAAAGAAACATTGCCACCGTTATACAGAAACTGAGGTAAAGAAACATTGCCACCGTTATACAGAAACTGAGGTAAAGAATCTTTGCCACCTATATACAGAAACTGAGGTAAAGAAACATTGCCACCGTTATACAGAAACTGAGGTAAAGATACATTGCCACCGTTATACAGAAACTGAGGTAAAGAAACTTTGCCACCGTTATACAGAAACTGAGGTAAAGATACATTGCCACCGTTATACAGAAACTGAGGTAAAGAAACATTGCCACCGTTATACAGAAACTGAGGTAAAGAAACATTGCCACCGTTATACAGAAACTGAGGTAAAGAAACATTGCCACCGTTATACAGAAACTGAGGTAAAGAAACATTGCCACCGTTATACAGAAAATGAGGTAAAGAATCTTTGCCACCTATATACAGAAACTGAGGTATATAATCTTTTCCATCCTATATACAGAAACTTAGGTAAAGAAACTTTGCCACCTATATACAGAAACTGAGGTAAAGAAAGTTTGCCACCTATATACAGAAACTGAGGTATAGAATCTTTTCCATCCTATATACAGAAACTGAGGTATAGAAACATTGCCACCTAACTACAAAAACTGAGGTATAGAAACATTGCTACCCTATATACAGAAACTGTGGTATAGAAACATCGCCACCTCTATACAGAAACTGAGGTATAGAAACATTGCTACCCTATATACAGAAACTGAGGTATAGAAACATTGCCACTTATATACAGAAACTGAGGTATAGAAACTTTGTCACCTATATACAGAAACTGAGGTATAGAAACATTGTCACCTATATACAGAAACTGAGGTATAGAAACAATGCCACCTATATACAGAAACTGAGGTATAGAAACTTTGCTACCCTATATACAGAAACTGAGGTATAGAAACATTGTCACCTATATACAGAAACTGAGGCATAGAAACATTGCCACTTATATACAGAAACTGAGGTATAGAAACATTGTCACCTATATACAGAAACTGAGATACAGAAACATTGCCACCTATATACAGAAACTGAGGTATAGAAACTTTGCTACCTTATATACAGAAACTGAGGTATAGAAACAATGCCACCTATATACAGAAACTGAGGCATGGAAAAATGCCACCGTTATACAGAAACTGAGGTATAGAAACATTGCCACCGTTATACAGAAACTGAGGTATAGAAACATTGCTACCCTATATATAGAAACTGGGGTATAGAAATATTGTCACTTATATACAGAAACTGAGGTATAGAAACATTGTCACCTATATACAGAAACTGAGATACAGAAACATTGCTACCTATATACAGAAACTGAGGTATAGAAACTTTGCTACTTTATATACAGAAACTGAGGTATAGAAACAATGCCACCTATATACAGAAACTGAGGTATAGAAACAATGCCACCTATATACAGAAACTGAAGTATAGAAACATTGCCACCGTTATACAGAAACTGAGGTATAGAAACATTGCTACCCTATATATAGAAACTGAGGTATAGAATCGTTTCCACCCTATATACAGAAACTGAAGTATAGAAACATTGCCACCCTATACACAGAAACTTAGGTATAGAAACATTGCCAACGTTATACAGAAACTGGGGTATAGAAACATTGCTACCCTATATACAGAAACTGAGATATAGAATCATTTTGTCACCCTATATGCAGAAACTGAGATATAGAAACATATTGTCACCCTATATACAGAAACTGAGGTATAGAAACATATTATCACCCTATATACAGAAACTGAGGTATAGAAGCATTGCTACCCTATATACAGAAACTGAGGTATAGAATCATTTTGTCACCCTATATACAGAAACTGAGGTATAGAAACATTGCTACCCTATTTGCAGAAACTGAGGTATAGAAACATTGCCACCTATATACAGAAACTTACAATTGTAGGTAATACGAGTGAAACAATTCCATATTCACCCGTTGTGTTACAAAAACTATTATAGAGTAATCACAGACTCACCACTTTCACAAACCATAATAACCCTACAAAATAATCGTAAATAAACCAAAGAATCTTCGTATTCATTAAACAAATCAGAGAATACCCTTGTAAAAGTGCAAAAGAATAAGACCAGGTACTCCGGTATGGTAAGCGTCTTCTGCTTCATCGACGACACCTGTCATGTAAATCTTGGTCACATCCAAGTAAGCACCAATCCTCAAAATGAGAACCGATCATCATAGTCAACCACAGCAAGTAAGCACACTAATAAGCAAACTCAAAAACGTCCACCTTCATATCACATAAAAAAACAGAATATTTCTCGATGAGATCAAGATGGCGACCATAAAATTCCAATAGTCTTCATCAACCTGCATCTCTCGAATCCTTGTGCCGTAAGTTTGTTCGTCAGAAGTTGACATATATCACGAAAATCTCTATATTCAGAGCAAGCCCTAGAATAACGAATCAACTACGACATGTAAACACCAAAGGATGGAGAAGCAGAGATACTATTAAGAAAGGGAAAGTTTACGATAGGAAAATCGAAATCGTCACGTTTATCATACAGCTTAGAAGTAAGTTGCCCTTGTTGGTCATAGTTTAAGTCAAGATCGAAGTTCATGTAAGAAGCTGATGTAGGAGAGTATGTTGTGTCTTTAATCTCAAGTTCAGTAGGGTATATAGGATCGACTAGGTCAGCAAACTTCTTCTTGTTTAAAGACAACACATCGTCGATATACCTGAAAGCGAAATTGAAAGATTTAAAACATTACCCTTCCTGATAAGCCCTTGGGCAAATTCATCTTCGTATGAAAACAAAAACAAGTCAGCCAAAAGTGGTGCACAGTTAGTTCCCAGGGGAGTGCCAACAGTCTGTTGAAAAATCTTTCCTCCGAACCCAACAAAGATATTGTAAACCAGGAATTCAATCATTCGTACTATATCTTCCTCAGTATATTTCAACTTTGCTTTTGCTGTGTTTTTCATAATGTATGCTCCAAGATAGCCCACATATCCATGTATTTGTATCGCCGTTCACCTTTCTTTGAAAAGACAGCTCTCATAATGAGAGACCGAAGACGTTCTTTCAGTTTGGTATGTGGTATGGTAGTGCACAGGGTGGGAGAATCAAATGATTTGATGGACGAACCATATAAACCGTATGGGTAAAAAAACCTTCCAAAAATTATCGTACAAAATCACCACATTCACAAACCATGGAAACCTCATAGCTAAAAAGTCTACGAAAAGATATCATAGAAACATCACAACCGATAACCTTTAGAACCTCACATAAAGAAACCATACAGAAAACACCTAACTGTTTAAAATCCTAAAATTTCAGAACTTCAGGAACCACCACACCACGAAGACCGCTTATGTACCAATCAATTGTGTATTTGGTAGTGGTGGTCCAGCGATGTACTATAGTACTTAAAAATGGAACGATAATTCACGATATCGAGGCATCCTCAGCCATTTGTTGTTTTTGGTGCTATACTATGTACAGATCAAAGCCGATGTTTGTTTCGGTGTCCGGTAGATACACTGTATATGTACTACTGTTTCGACGGAACACTGACCAAGTATATAACTACACGGAGAAAGTCTGACCGTGTGATCACGGCCCGACGTTGGTTGATGGACATTCTGACGTTTGTAAATAGTACATCATATCAAGTTATAACACGGACTCAAGTATTACCATACCATTATTGAATGTTGTTCGTAAGCAAATACTGAGCTTCGTAGTTCACAAAAGCAGGCAGGGAAAACTGTCATTCAAAGTCCGTAAATCATGAAACGCCGAATTATTTGTTTGACACTATGAGGTGATAGAATCGGTCCGCGGTCAACCCCGCTAAATTACCACAGTAAACTAACGGTTTGTAAGGAAAGCCATTCCGATAGTGTGAAGCGCTACCAGGCTGGAGTGTGGCTGTATTTAATAACGATGATAGTATCTGTACGTTATTGCAACGGTACCCATATATCCCAGAGTCATCCAATCAATACCACACACTTGTAAATGTAGAGCAAAGGCAGTATACAATACCGGGTACTGGCCCTTCTACTGAAGCTTTGACCTCGGGGTCGTCGATGATATAAGGTACCTACATAAATATACAGCCTGACCTGTGATTGACATGACTCTACGCGAGAGACAGGTTTTTAGCAAATATTGACGTCTTTCTGTAATGTTACACGAGTTTCCGAGAAAACTGTTGCACATCGCAGATAAATAGATGACTTTATTAACAGTGATCGTGGGATGCGTGTGTCTGTAGCTAATTAAGTTCATTAACGCCGATGTGCGCGATAATTAAATAGTATACTGCCTACACGTCCATCAGTGCCTAATTATCTGTTATAAGATGGCTGATTTCTCATTTTGGATTTTAACAGTAGGTGTCAGTATCGAAATTGTAGAGGATTTAACAAGTTAAATTTTCGCTTATTTCGTTGGTACAAAATCTCCGCGAATATTACCACACACATATTTAACACCACTTAAACTCTATATTATATAATAGCATACTACAATTATGTAGGTACACAGTATCTAGTAAAAAGCAAAATGTGTGTCTGAAAACGCGAAAACTTCCATACTGCGAGGTTTGGAGGCTGACGAAGCGAAAAATTCAACGCGCAAAAGTATTGCCTTTCATAGCATTATATGGAGTGGAGGCGACTAGTGTGTTCCTTTGGAAAATCTGTGTTATCTTGTCTTTCTTTTTATGGGACACAGGAGATACCACAGTTAACAAACTGCCTGTATTTACGCATATACAACACACATTTTAACTATGGCATTTCCTAACTCCTTATTAAGACAATGCCTCCATATAAACCCCGTCTTTACGCTGACCCGAGATGTTGTGAGGAGGAGTCCAAAACAAATCCCAACAAGATCATATCGACTCTAAGAGAGTCGCCTTTTTATGCCTATCATGTAACAATGTAAGTGGATTTAGCAATGCTAGTCTCAGCAGGTAATGCCGTTGGTTTTCTTTTAACAAACAGGAGGTAATATTTATTCGATAACATTTGATTGCCCGCGAAAAAAAACCGTTTAAATAATTACTGATATTGGGGTATTTCATATAAATTTATTAAGACAGCTTATTCTGATTCAAATCTTCAGATTGCATCATGTACGTAGGTTTATTTAACTGACATCGTCGGTCAGACAATTGCAGCTATCCCATATGTACTGGTACTACGTGTACGACTTCACTTGAGGAGATGTTGACAAACTGTTGGAATCATCCTCACACTTTCAATGGTTACCTGATTTCCATTTGTAGATTTTAACATGGACCACAAAATCTTAAGTTGAACTTGCTACAGAAATATGTTCTACATGCACAGTCAACATTTGGATTAATTGTTGCTAACGTTCACGAATTACATGTAAAATATGTAACGAAAATACTGAGAAGCTGCCATAACGTAATAATGACAAATACGACATTCGTACCAAATAGTCGCGTCGGAATCACTGCTAATGAAAGTACAGTGGTACTATTAATTGTGCCCAATCATACACTTCAGGAGATAAACAAGCCACAGAGGTTCGATACGTGTTGTCATATATATCGACCAATGTGCTCGTAAACAGCCTAATAATACCAGCAAGAGGACACCAGCACATCACGGATAGGTTTTAACCACCCAACTCCTCGTCGTGATTGTATTCGACGTATAGGATTCGCACTAAGTTTAATAAAGAAAATATTGTTTTTGTTTGTATAAAGCAACGCTGACCGGATGAAATCCTATTTTAACCGTGGTATAGTTATACGAGGAGTGTTCCATAAATAATGTCATCCGTGCTTTATTTCGCAGAAATCGTGCAATTTATGCACAAAACCATCTCGTGTCGATTGAGTGATCACTGGCTCGTGACACAGGTAAATATCTCGTCCAAACGTTCACTGGCCTCGGTACAGTGTACATCGTTTCATAGCCTATTCGTTAGACCAGACACAAAATGACAGGAAAACGAGATGAAAATGTTCTTGAAATTAGGGCCTATATAAAAGGTAGGTCATTACTTTGCATAAAGGCTGTAGATATTCACCGCGAGCTGTGTGACATTTATGGGGAGGGCCAAATGTCTCACAGGACTGTTTGTAGGTGGGTAGGTAAATTTAGTGCTGGGCAGCAGCAACTGAAATATGCTGCTCACCCAGGTCGTCCTGCAACAACTACGACCAAAGGTAACATAGAAAAAATCCGAAATATCCTCCAAACTGATGCTCGATTCACCGTAAGACAATTGGCTCGAAGAGTTCATGCAATTTTGAAGAAACACCTAAAAGTTAGAAAGATAAATGCAAGATGGATACCTCATTTGTTAACGGATGAGTAAAAGAAGACGCGTGTAACAATGGCAAAAAAACTTCTCAAAATGTACCCAAAATATAGTAAAAAGGCTTTTGATAATATAGTCACTGGTGATGAGACCTGGGTGTATTATTTTGAACCAAAGCGGAAGGTTGCCAACCGAATATGGGCCACTAAAAATGCCAGACGCCCAAGTATTGCCAAACGAATACGAACGGTAAAGAAGGTTTTGTATGCTATTTTTTCACTAATAAGGGTCCAGCTATTCAAATCCCGGTGCCAAAAGGCAGAACGGTCACAGGCAAGTTCTATAAAAACGTTGTTCTAAGAAAGTTGAAGAACTACTACAAAAGTCGCCGCCCCAAAACAGGACTTAAGAATGTCCGACTTTTGCATGATAATGCACCCGCTCACAAGACACGTATTGTGACTGACTTTTTGGAGTCAGAGAAGGTTACCGTCCTTCCGCACCCTCCGTATTCGCCAGACTTGGCCCCCTGCGACTATTTTCTCTTTCCAAAACTTATATATCATTTATCTAGAAGGAGATACAATTCGAGAAATGCCCTTGGATCTGCTGTTTATCCGTGTCTGATGGGTGTACCCATTGAAGAGTATGAAAAATGCTTTCAAAAAATGGAATGACCGGCTAAAAGGTGTGTTCTGGCTGGCGGAGAGTATTTTGAAGGGCAGAGCAAACTAAAATGAACAAAAGCACTTCCGCTATATGAGCACCGATGCAAGTGACATTATTTTTGGAACACCCCTCGTATATTAATTACAGGACGTCTACAGAGGACGTACATAGTGTTCAACCGATATTATAACATCTTCATGGCAGACAATATATTTAAATGCCGTATTGCTATATTCCTATCGCGAACAGTATCAAGATATGGTAATTGTTTAAAAGCGTTTAACAAATGACCACGTATTGAAGATGATGGTACGTATATAAGTATAAATACAGTCGTCCTTAAAATGAAGCAGTTCCTATAACTATATATATAGATATACGTTATATAAGCGACTGCAACGCTTAGTGTGATAAACTTCATTTTTATTACAGTAAGGTTTAAGCTACGCTTAATTTAATAAATGTAATTTATTAAACTTAGCGTTGTGATTTTATTTACATTACCGTTAATGCAACAATTATTTATAATCTGTAGGAGTTGTTTCAAAAATCATAAAACATGAATATCCGTAGCAGTTGCAACGCTTACTGAAGTAAAATGAGCTGTATGGCGCAGTTTAATTCATTTTTTTCGTGATACTGTGTCTATTACTAAATTTAAAAAGTGCAGATATGTGTGTTACGTCATCTGTAAAGAAAGGGGGTGGCAAACTCTGCTGGTGGATTTTTAAGTCCCCGTGGTTTGCTGGAGCCTCCATAGCCATAGTAAATCTAATTTGAGTAGTGGCATGGGACATAATATACACATTTTCGTAGTACACGATTTGAAATTATACAGAACTAGTTTATATTTACTTCTAAATTAATTAATTAAAGGGGTTTTACGCACCTGACTCTTCTGCTTCTACATTTGTTTAGAAATTTTGGATTCCCACCTTTTGGCCCCTAGCATCACTGAAGAGTCCTAGGAAGACGAAACAGCCTTATGATGCAGTTTAATTAAATTTTTCGGCGTACTGTATCTGTTACTAAATTTAAGGGGTGCAGCATATGTGTGTGTTACGTGATCTTCTTGTTGTGAATGAGAATGATGCCTACAATCACTATTCGGGAAAGTGACATTTACCTATACGTGACCCAGAATACTCTTCAGGAACACCTGGTCTTATTCTCCTGTATTTTAAATGGCTTTTAGTGTTAATTCCCTTTGTTAATATTGTTCGCCTAGTTCAATCAATTTTGAGATTACAGTTTTGGTGACGCTTCGGAATTCTCTGTTTTAATACGGGACTAATAAGTTATGTTTGTGTAAATATGGTGATAATTTTCATAATCTATTGCTTCTTGTTGGTAACTCCTCGTCAAAGTTCGCTCAATAGTGACCTTAATAACAAGTTCAACATAATTGATTTTGAAAAATGATCGTTGGCATTGACAGAATTTCTAATAAGGCTTAAGCAGCTATGGGGTCACTTTGCAATTACAAAATTTGTTTTCCACTTTCAGAATGAGAATGGCCAATATCGCTGATAACAAACGGATCAATAACAGTATGTGTGTATATCTAGTAGCTCAGGTGAACAATTTCGCATTGTTTTGATTAAGTGGTGAGGTATATTACAGAATCCATTATCAGTTCTTGTTATCGGATCAATATTGATGTCATCTATCAGGAACACGTATTATGTGAGAACAAAGACGCGATCTGTGTTAATGACGAAAATACATCTATAAATAATTACTTAGCTATCTTCTGGGGTTTAGACAAAGGAAATCATTGCACATTAGTATGATGACGCTATTAATAATTGAGGACGTTGTATATTCTTGAATGTCGTAATACTGCCGATCTACTTGCTCTACTCTTCTTAATTAGTGAGGATTTTGCAACCTAAAAACGGCTCTTTTATCTGTCTGGTATAGATAAAACCAAAAACCGAACAACACCAAAAGCATACTGATTCATATCACTTTCCGACAAAACAGCATAGCTAATGCTAGGGTTAGTATAGCACACACATTATCTCGTAGAAGTGCACAAATAAAATCACCCGAACCCCGTTCACTTCTTTTGTCTTTGTAATTCCTTAATTTAAATATTTGCACACTCCTACCTTTTAGAACAGCAATTTGCATGATTGGTCCAATATTTTAAAATAATATTGCGTATAACACCTTCTTTTCTGCCAATGTTCGTCTAACAATACAACTTACTTGGCCCTTTGGCTATTTCAAAGCCCATATCCTATTGTCATCTTTCCACTTAGGTTCACAAAAATGCACCAATGTCTCACTACACTTTATTAGACTATCAAATGATATTTTGGGTACTATTTAATCAGTTTCTTAACCGTTTGTACCGGTGTACGTTTCAGCTCGTCAGTGAGTATATGTGGGATCCAACGAGCACTTATTTTCCTAACCTTGAGAATTTTCTTCAGAATAAAGTGCAGACCAGATGCTTAACCAAAGTTTGTCAACAGTAATTGACTTGATTTTAATGATGTTCAACTTGTTGGTAACCGCATACCTTAGTAGGGGCATATTTGATTCATGACAAGAATGAAATTTAGGATACCATCTATATAAACTGTGGAAAATAACATCCGTTTATCCTTATAAGCAGCACATATCACAACATATATATGTTTGACGCTTAATCCCAACTTACAGCGGGCTTTTACATAGCCCCTGAGTTCAGCGACATTTTCTATTCTTTTCTAACCATTTCCAACACTGTGTATTGCAAGGGAACCGGTAGTGGATTTCAATGAAATTTATATACACAATACAGCAATGTGCGGTGATGTAGTTCGTACTGGTTTAATGCACGTTAATTACGTGATACTCGTATACAGGGCGCTTGCAAAAAAAAAAAAATCGAACACTTCCCGTATGAACAGCAAAGTATGTATAATATTGTTGTGAACTCAATATGATTGAGAGGACGAACACCTATTCACAAAAGTTCATTCCAGAAAAAGTACGCCCCTTCTACCCCAAAATCATGGATCCGCCTAAGGATTTGATTTACAATAATGGTGTCGTCGATGAACAAGACATTGCTTACTCCTACGCATATGCAATAATTACAGAGCGGCAATTTGGAGAAGTAGATTCTTACAAGGCGGTTCGGAAGGGTAAGCGTCTTTTGTTTCATCTTTGGCGCCGGTTTTATCATTCAAATCTGAATAAGTCTTCGTCATAGAATTGAGGTCGGACAAGTAACAAACCAAACTGCGCACTAAGAGGAAAAACTGCACAAATAGTCAATATAGTTCTTCTGTGGGTTGGATTATATTTTGTCTTCAACTTTTGCAATTTGTTTTGACGTTACTTAAACTGTTACATTTTGTTGTTAGCTAAAAATGTAATGTCTGTGTTGTGCTAAACATGTCCTCAATGCATACAACTGCAATCGGTTAATGGTTAGTAATCATTTGTAATATATTTTACAGGTGCTCACCTAGCAATTTCGCCTATAGCATCCAAAATGAAAGTTGTTCTTAGAAAAACAATAAACGATTATATGATTTTAGATAACCGCAACAATTTATTGAAGTTTCTGTAAGAATTTCACATATTTTCAGTCGTATAATGTGAGTTGAAATACCATTCGCTACACATTTCCTAGATTTTTATTATATTTGATTTGTTTTGTGTTGTTCTGTGAAGTTGTATCGACCGTAAAAGAACTACTGTTGGATATTTTACCAACACCTGAATTGAGAGATACTAAAATTTCGGGTCTATTCCATATCTCACGCACATACTATATTATGCAACGCACTTTCCGCATTAATAAAAATTAAATCAATGCGTTGAATTGAAAATTTTGTCACAGACTTAAACTGGCTTTCCAACCTTAAAATAATTCCCATTGATCGACAAATCAGTTAGATGTAATTGTGACCTGCAGGATAAATGAAAGCACAGTTGATCATGTTCATAGCCCCAAATAAAGGACAAAGTTGCGATTCAGGTCAATACCATTTATGGCCCAATATCGTTGCTATAGCCACAGAACCATATGTCCTAATAGCTGGGGTTGGTACTGTCAACAGACCACATCACTAAGCACAGCCCTAGTTAAACACGGCGCGCAGTAAATCTTCAATAATACTCTATTGAAGAGCAAGGACCATCTAACCCTGCACCGGGGTGACGACCGATTAATTCATAAGTTAACAATGTTCTATGCAATAAATGTTTTACATTTCATTTAATAAACAGAACAATTAATAAAATGAAACAGTTAATCAATAATACCCAATGTATAAACACACTTTACGGTATGTGTATTAGTGGAGATTGTGTGTACTTAAGGATGGGGTGAACCCCTCGACCCTCGGCAATGGCACCAGGCTTATTGTGATTGCTGACATTAAAACTACACAGAGAGTCCTGATGCTGAATACAGCTAGTTTCGCAGAGAGTGACAAACACTTGTTTTAAGCGCGTCTACAATTAATGAGCATTGTGTTAGAGGAGTAATCAGTTTGATAGATAAACGTTAGAGGTATAATACTAATAAGTTACTGATAAGTTAACTGTTGGACATTAAAACGTTCTTCATAGAACCACACAGATATCCAGCCAAGCCTGTTATCAGGGGCACCTCTATATAAAGGACACTTGTCTAAAAAGGAAAGACTCATCAGACCCACTCGGTACAATTAACTATATAACCGTCCTCTATTAAAGGACCTATCTATAAAGGAAAGAGTCACCAGACCCACTCGGTACAATTTACTATACACCCGACCTCTATATAAAGGACACTTGTCTAAAAAGGAAAGACTCATCAGACCCACTCAGTGCAATTAACGATATAACCGTCCTCTGTTTAAAGGACCTATCAATAAAGGAAAGAGTCACCAGGCCCACTCGGTACAATTTACTATACACCCGACCTCTATATAAAGGACACTTGTCTAAAAAGGAAAGACTCGTCAGACCCACTCTGTGCAATTTACTATATAACCGACCTCTGTAAAAAGGACCTGCCTATAAAGGAAAGAGTCACCAGACCCACTCGGTGCAATTAACTATATAACCGACCTCTGCATGAAGGACCTGTCTATAAAGGAAAGACTCATCAGACCCACTCAGTGCAATTTACTATATAACCGACCTCTGCATGAAGGACCTGTCTATAAAGGAAAGACTCATCAGACCAACTCAGTGCAATTAACTATATAACCGACCTCTGCATGAAGGACCTGTCTATAAAGGAAAGACTCATCAGACCCACTCGGTGCAATTAACTATATAACCGACCTCTGCATGAAGGACCTGTCTATAAAGGAAAGACTCATCAGACCCACTCGGTGCAATTAACTATATAACCGACCTCTGCATGAAGGACCTGTCTATAAAGGAAAGAGTCATCAGACCCGCTCTGTGCAATTTACTATACACCCGACCTCTGTATAAAGGACCTGTCTATAAAGGAAAGACTCATCAGACCCGCTCTGTGCAATTTACTATACACCCGACCTCTGTATAAAGGACCTGTCTATAAAGGAAAGACTCATCAGACCCACTCAGTGCAATTAACTATATAACCGTCCTCTGTTTAAAGGACCTGTCTATAAAGGAAAGAGTCATCAGACCCGCTCTGTGCAATTTACTATATAACCGTCCTCTGTTTAAAGGACCTGTCTATAAAGGAAAGACTCATCAGACCCACTCTGTGCAATTTACTATACACCCGACCTCTGTATAATGGACCTGACTATAAAGGACCATTTTGTTTTGTCTCTTGAGTGTCCAGTATTGACAGGTTTGACTGAACACTGTATGTACATTAAAGCTATCGCAATTCCAGTGAGTATCGACCCAAATTGACATGAACGATCACAATCATAAAACTTAAGAGCCAAATATTGTCATTGCATTTGTTGTCAAAGACAAATATTGCCTTTAATATCGTACGCAGTCTGGATTTATGATAATACAGTTCCAAAAATAGTGCTTTTTGAAATATATAAAAAAAGTTAAGCTTTTATCAAACATTCGTAACTTTGCTTACCCAACGATCATTCAGTAAAGATTTTAAACTTATATAACATCATTATATACACGAAGCATGCTATAGATTACCGACTGATAGAAATGTGTCAAAAATAGCCTAGCACCGATCGAATAGATATGCGACTCTCCATCTCTGTCTTTCACTGAGCCATTTGCTTGGTAGCACGTCACTATTAGGTTGTCGTTATAGTAAGTTGGCCCTCTGGCATAATTCTGTAGCCATCTCAAGCTTTCAAATACAATCCCGATTGTGGTTAAGATACATTAATGCTTCAATTATCGTTTTTATTCGTGCCCGAGGGCCAGGTTTTGGAATACAAGTAGCATCATACATTGTTTTAGCATTTCCCCTTGCTTCTCATCATCATGCGTGCAAACTCATTTTAGAATCTATGATGAATTTCTTTTGTATTTTATTATCTGTTCACAACATGTTTACATGATGATAAACTGTTACTGTAGAAGCAAACTGATTGTGTGTACTGAGAGGTCATCGTGGCCTTGTGGGGATCATTTAGGTAGGCACAATAACCTTATACAGGGTATTTGTGCTAGTAACTGGTAAACTCAGCGTCGTTATCAAAAAACATGATTGTCAAGTAGCTGTGTTGCTTGTAGTAATTTTTAATTCTTCTATGAGTCTTCAGTTCATTCTAATGGAATTGTTTTTATTGTTGTAATTAAATGGCACGGATTTGGTTAAATTTATGTTACTCTCAATTGAAGGATATCTGGGCTTTATTAATTAAGCTTTAATCATCATAAGGACTGTTATTAAAGAGAACCATTTGGGAAGTTACAGGATGTATGCAGACCATTGTGACGTCTGATCCTACATGTAGGCCTATCAGATATAGGACGTAAGAATAGTACCATTGCGACGTCTGATCTTACATGTAGGCCCATCAGATATAGGACGTAAGAATTTTACCTGTTGTACCCCATTGCATGATCGTAAGAGACGCCTAAATTTGGGATCTGAGTGTTCGCCTCTCTGTAGAATGCTTTGGTTTCTGTACCTAGGCCAGGACATACCAGAGTCTCAAAAATAGTAGTTACAACTCCCTGCTCGACGCTCAGCATTATGGAAGTTGAACGACTGGTTCACACGTTGTCAGTACAATGTGACAGGTTGAACTGTTCTGCTGGGAGCATTCAGCAGTATACTTCAGTGTGGTAGCACTTTAAATCGGCAAAAGATCCGGACTATCGTTAGGGGGCTTACACGAACATATCACAACCTCCCAAGTACACATGTACTCAACAGACACATTCGTATAGCATACACTTAGAGGTCGTCCTTGAATGAACAATCCAACAGAACCTTCTGATCATACATGTACCAATAACAGGAAAATACAATCGCTGTTTAAGATTTTCAGCGCAGTTTCTTTAGAACGAAAAACCGATATCCATGTGTCCTTTTAAAATCCCCAACAAAAGAAAAAAAATGCAAAATCATAATTAATTGGTATTTCCAATATTGTTTGGTTAATAAGTAGTGTATATTTATTTAAATACTACTGTATGTATGGTGATCTTCCAAACTTCCGAACGTATCAAACCACTAAAACCTAAAGCTTATCCCTTACACTACACAATCCCGCCCCCCTAGGGTCGCGAACTACAGGTACGAAAACATTGAAGCTCTTTAAGTCACGACCTACACAAATGCTGGCACCTTCAATCGCGACCTAAACTCGGAAACCCGCCTGTCTCAACTTAAGTCACCTATTATTATATCCTCCGTTTGTAAGATGGGCTGACATTTTAGATACGTTTTATTAGCGCATAGAAATGAGAAAATTAAAGTATTCATTTCAATTTCACTTCTGCAAACAGAATTTTCAACGTGATTTACATAATACATTGTAGAAAGATTACATTATGATATATTTCTGTTATTTAAAAAGATTCAATTGTCGGTATGGATTTACGAGCACAAAAGCAGTATAAGAATTGAATTGTTTGCGTTAGAATAATGTCTCGGAAAATGATAAAATCAGCTTGCGAGAATTCTATTTTGAGAGTGTAAGAGCTTGGTTCTGAAATAGCTTACACAAAAGTTGGACCGATTGGGTCAGAGCTGGTACAATGTAACTAGTATCTTAAACACGGAAAATGACCGATCATGAATGATGATTCTGGAGCGCCATAATGTAGCATTTGTTTATTTGTGTACATTGTATGTACATTTATAGAGAATTTAACAATGGTGTTCACCGCGATGATTGAAGTCAACAATTAAAGCTTTGCTGAGTAGTGTAACATTTTAACTTTAGAGAATGGATTCCTAAAAAAAATATCAAATTGAGCCGAGATCTTAAAATGAATCTGCACATGTTTGTGTGAGAACAGACTTTTCAATTACATCATGTGTGCTAGTAGATTCCATCTTTTGATATATTTCAGCTCAGGCAATGTGTTATGTTTTTTCTTCATAAAATACAAAAATACATGTATATTCCCAAAAGGGCTAATTATATGTTTTTTTAATCTCAAAGTCAACCCCAAAGTCCTAATTTTACACAATATATAGATACTTGGTTAATATTTGTTTTACATCGTACAATGTAAAGATAATTTGTTGAAAACAGCACAACAAAAGATATTTCTTTTTCGAACAGTAGTGATGTTCAAGGGATATGTACACATTCTTACTCAAACAACATTTTGTTATGCCTACAATAAGATTTTTTGCGTTCACACTTTATTTCATTTCTCGATAATAATAGAAGCTTTTAGGGTCACATTTCATGAAGAAAATAGGACATAGGTAAAATACATATTGATATATATATTGTATATTGAAAATTGAATTATACATTAACCTACATGTAGTGACAAATTATCTCTATTCATATATATACATTACTGTATATTGTGTAAAATTAGGACTTTGGGGTTGACTATGAGATTAAAAAACATATAATTAGCCCTTTTGGGAATATACATGTATTTTTGTATTTTATGAAGAAAAAACATAACACATTGCCTAAGCTGAAATATATCAAAAGATGGAATCGTGAGAATTATTGAATTCCTGAATAGAAGGATGTTGGCATTCCCATGGGGACAATGTGTGGCTTTCTACGGGTCGAGTTGATGTTGTTTTACACGCGGCTAAAACGTTTCATATAAGACATTTACCAGTCTCAGATTGCTCTGGTGATCTTTGTCACAACGACTACGCATATGATTCCCATGGTAACCGTTCTAATGCGAATGTTGCTATTCAGTTCTGAATTTCATCGATGCTGTTTTTTTATGAACAATACATCGTAGCTGATGTCAAATCAATATTTTGTATTCAATGTCAAAGGTTACCATGCAAACCCTTGTAGATATGATGTTAGAATATACACTGACTTACTATAATTGACCACAGATCCAGTCTATATACATTGTACATCACTTTGTAGAGACTCAAAAAACCAAGTGCTGGAAAACCTAGGCAATGAATTATGAGATAGATAAGTTTTGTATTTTCTCTAACTGCATCGTTAATCAACATCAAAAACTTAAATCCAAAAAGTCAACGTACATGTTTATTTCACTTGTACATTTCCCAACATTAGGGCTTGTTATGTGATGCTGTTTATATTTGAACAGCGATGCCACAAGGTCATAAAATATTTTTTTTCGGAAACAATAGTTCACTCAAACATGACATTGTTTTAACTCCTCTGCCTTTTATGACGCCTACCAGTAGATTTAATCCCTAGACATCGATTTTTTGTCCCAAAAGAGGTAAAGCCCGTGAAGAAACGGGTAAGCTGACAACAAGATTTTGCTGAAATCGACATCAGACATTTACCGAAGCTGTCAGGACCATTAGAATGCTTGAACATCTTTTGACTGTAGACGTAAATGTGGGTAGACAACATCCCAGTTATTTACAGCTCAGCTGACATGGCACCCTCCCCTTGGGGAAATTTTGAACGAGGATGACATTTACAGTGTGGTCCAACGATCTTCAGTGAATTTTAAAGCATCTGTAAAGTTACAGAATGTCGGATATTAAATAGGAAGTTCTCGAAAAATACAATTGTTGACACTTATATTAAAATAATCTATTTAGAGAGTTTCAAATTTGACTTCATTATAACAGTACTAAATGATCTGATGGGAAACGCGGTTGATTTAATAGTGAACTATTATTGGAACATTTTACAGTTAATTTGCAGTTTTAAATCCACAAACTCAGCACACTGCAGTGAAGCCTTGTAATTAATGCACTAGCTGTATTACCCTGTGATATACAAATGTACATGACGTAAACTACCTTGGCGTCTTTTAATAAATTTTAGATAATATAATCGGCACTGGAACAAACAGTAAGAAAAAGGTCATTTGTGTCTTAACGTTAGATGTATATTATTTTCGCACTTTGCTTACATAGGCCTTTTGTTTCACTGAATCACTTCCTTCCATTCACTGAATAAAGTAAGAAAAAAAAACATAATTTCAGGAATAATGAGGTCTAGTAATACTGACGGTATGATCCACCATATGTACTGGACTCTAACAAACAAATGTTCGTTGGATGTACATTACTAGAAATAGATATATGATCGTTGAAGTAATAGCGACAGTACGAACAAAGAAACTATCAATTTTTAATGCTATCCACCCCTTTGTCAAGACACATAAAAACACGTCACGTCACATAAAACGAAAACAAAATAATGGGGACGAAACAGCTACGAACAAAACACATGTTATTATTTATTTTAAGAATAATATATAGAGGTGACACAACAAGTGCTTGTTGGATATGAAATTTATTTCACTCGAGTAAATATTTTTTTTTTAAAGTTACAAAAGACACGAGCTTTAACGAGGATATGGTACCTTCTATTCTGAACTACATTGCAATACACAACCAGCAACAACAATTTTTCGTATAAACAAAGTACAGACATAGATATCATGTATGGCCTGAGTGGCATTAGTGATGATATAAGAAATCTGATATCATCACTATATATACAATGTAGCTAGTGATGATATAAGTTTTGGTCCAATAGCATTGTGCACTATTTGTGTATTATTTTTTTGTTATTCTAGGATCAAATACTTTAAAGTAAGGAAATTAAACACATTTATAGTATTTTTGAAATAAATAGATTTATTGTTACGTTTTTTTTTTTTTTATTTTTACAATATTTTGAACAAATAATGGAACTTCATCCTGTGGCGTATTAATTAGTCTATAAACCTTAGGTACTCCGCCCCGATCAGTTGTAGCCGCAAATTTTAAATATGAAATAAGACTTTTTGGAATTTTGAAAATGTAATAAAAAGAAAATGAAATGATCTCCTATTAAAATATTTCACTCGTATGGCAGATTTTAAAGATATTTTCACTCGTGCTACGCACCCGTGAAAATGTAGAAAAAATGGTATTTAATTGGAAACCATTGGTTGATGAGCATCATACTTATAACAGAAAAGAAGTCCCAGAAAATCCAAATAGGGGAAAGTGTTTTTTTGGCCATCTAAATGATCAGGACAATTTTGAAAATCACTCGTAAGACCATATTTGAGGTCTAATATCTTCCTCAATTGTAACACTGGAAATATGGATTTAACAGTAACTAATAAAGAAAACAGATACGTCAAAAGTTTGCACTCCAGGTATTGCATTAAAGAAAAAAAGAACTGTCAATATGGCCGAACAGCATTTTTCACGAGACTATTTTGGCTATTCTTTTCTTTTCAAATATAGAGAACAATATTAATTAACATCAATATCAATGTCAGGCTTTATTTAATTTCTTAAAATATGACTTTCAATTTAGTTTACTGAATGTACATTCGAATACGAAAAAAAATATTAATCATCAAATCTTGCAAATTGTGTTTAATTGATGATATTTTATGTCCAAATCGAACGATCTACCTATTTCTGAAGCATATAATTTGAATAAGGGCAAGCAAATGAATTAAAGCATCTTATACTGTATCTATTCATGTATGAGCACCACTTACTGCTAAAACTAATTTTGGTATGATGAGTTTACAAATGTGGCTAAGTTTTGATGGTGAGAACTCCACCCCAGCATATTTTGCTCAATCCTTGAAAAAAAGGCATATAAAAGTCCACGATTCTGAACAACAACAAAATGGATTTTTTCCGCATTTGTTTTTCAATTAACAAATGACTTTGCCAGTAAAGCCGCATTAAATGTATGTAAATACTGAACTGTATTTGAAGTTTAACATTCACACTACTTCACAGCTTTATAAAAAATTATGCATCCCCAATACTTTGCTATGGGGGGAAAGAAAACAATCTGATTTGTTTGAATATAAAATACTCTTTCAACCTTAATTCCATTCAGTCGAAAGGGGCATGTTAATATGGTAGTAATTCCTACCAAAAGTGTTGGCAATCGTATCTAACATAAAAGATATACACTAATTTTAGTTGTTCAAAACCATGGACTATATAAAAAAATATAAAAACAAATTGTGCTGCAATTTTGTCACGGTTATGCCTATATTTTGAATAATTTGACTGCACTATTTTTATGTATCTTAAAACAACAAAGAACGAGTGAAGACGTTGTCCTTGTGGTTGTTTTAATAATTCAAAACTAAACCGTAGGTAGATATCGTTCTTGATATTGTGTACAATGTAGCAATGTGTATGACGATGTTCTGAAAAAAAGTGGGTGTAAATATCCACATGATTTTGAAAGACATGCAAATTATGTATTTGTCAATTTTTGGACAGCCAGATGGTGTTCAACAAAACCTGTATCTTACGGTTGATATGCCAACTGTGTAGTTGCAGCGTCAATGTCGCGTCAGTTCTATTTAACACGAGTGAAGAAGTATCCAGTTTATACAGGTAGTCGGCCTTGGTATTGATCGATGACCTTTCGGTTCAACTTAATTCCGTTATTTTTTTTTTTCATAGAACACCATCATCAAACTCTGAGCATTGCTTGATAATGATACCCTAGTACTCGCCGCATCACAGCTTTTTTAACCAAATTAATCGGAAATCGTTTACAGCTGTTCCTTTCATTGAATGCTTACGTGCAATTTCTATAAAAACTCTCTAAATTTACTCACCTCTTGTCGATCGAGTGTGTAGGATTCTAAGACAGCAGGAAGTCAAACAATGGAGAAATAGAGTGTGAATACTGAAGTCGAAGTCTGAAGAGCTGTTGTGGCACTTACAGTGTACTTAAATATTTCGAGTGAAATACATTCCATATCGAACAACCACTCGCTGTGTAACCTCTATATATACAATGTATACAAGTAATAAACATTGATATTCGGATGGGAGACGTTGGATGATATCCGGATGGGAAAACGGTGGATGATATCCGGATGGGAGACGGTGGATGATATCCGGATGGGAAACGATGGATGATATCCGGATGGGAAACGATGGATGATATCCGGATGGGAAACGATGGATGATATCCGGATGGGAAACGATGGATGATATCCGGATGGGAGACGGTGGATGATATCCGGATAAGAGACGGTGCACTATGGATTTACGGCAAAGATGTTTTCATTGAAAACAAAACAGACTTACATATATAGACATGTTTTTTCATAACAATCAGTTTGAACATAAAACATACAGCTAATTTGACGATATATTTAGTAAGTAATTCAGTTATAAACCAAGAATACTTAATGTCTCTCTGTCCGTTGGTTTATGTAAGTCCGTGATTGAAATATAATCGAAACAATATATGCAGATTATATTTATAATAAAGGCTGAAGAGGATACTCCTTTCAAGAACTGGGCGGATTGGTCGTCGAGTGGTTAATATTACAACCGTAAACACCACTCCATCAACCAAAGTAGAATTACAAGTGAAATTTTGCCAAGTTTCAATAAAAGTTAAAAGTAACAGGTTTTCACTCCATCAAAGGGAGCTCTTCAGATTGATCAATACGGTACTGTACACAATGCAGAGCTCTGTCTATCTGAGCGCTATACTCATATTAATATAAATGTTAGCAAAACAGGTTTTAAGTTGATCGATTGTAAAAAAACTAATGAACTATACCTCCTTCAAAACTCCACCCAGCCTGAAATTAAGTATTATAATGCACAGCATGAACGTATGTGCGAGACATATACGTCCCTGTGCACAGGGACCTGATAATTTGCAATAGCTGGTTTTGTACCAAAATAATTAAGGTGTTTAGAGTACTTTTATACTTTTGGAGCCTTTATGACCATTTGATAGGCATTTTCATAGAAAATTTATCCAACCCCCAGTGTAATATTATATTACTTATGATAAAAACACCTTAAAAACTTAAAACTGGCAGTAACAAATTATCGGGTCCCTGTGTTACAGTTGTAATTTTATATTTCCCGCCGTAGATAGTAGACAAAACATCTTTCTGACTCTGACGCAGAGATTGACATTTGTATAACAACACTTCCGGTTGGTAGACGCTATACGTGTCTTTCACGCACTGGTCACATTTCCTTCATCACTACAAGTTACAAGCAGAGAAGTCGGCGTTAACATGGAGAAACTGTACCAGCTTCTTGTGATACTTGCAGCTGTATGCTTTGCAAATGCACACGATGAATTGCCTAAGGATGTATCTCCAGGTATGTAGGGCCCTGATCATGACTCACGAACAAAATGTAAACAACCGCGCTTGGCCTACATGAAGGACATTAGGATACACTTCATTGATTGTAAGAAAAAATATGTTGAATGCATTTACTAGGCTATATTTTTGGTCTTTTTCTAATTGTCATAAAATGTCTAATCTAAGTTCGTGGTTTAACATCCGACAGAGACGTATATTTTGCACTGTTTATAATTTAATTTAGGTCTACATCACAATTTCAATAGAATTTCATGCTCTTGTGGTTACATGTTATTATACATTGTAATTGAATGACTCCGCACATTTGCGTTCACGGCTACACGGACAACCAAATACCGTATATCTACATGTTCTCCATTGTACTTCACAATTACATAGACCAGAATGGCTTTCTTGCTAATGGGTTTTACTATAGAAATTAAACTAAAATGCTGACATTCATCTTGAAAGTTTAACCACAGGGGCACGCAACAATTATTATATTGATATTGTGTGTACTTCACAGGTTGTATATAAGGATATTGTACACACCCTATATATAAATCAAACAATATCAATATAATAGTTGTTGTGTGCATGCTCCTGCTGTTAACTTTTTATATTATTAACATTGCTTTAAATATTTATTCAAATATTGAAATACATGTACAAGAAAACATTTGAAAAAAAAATTGCAATTTGCAAGAGAAAATTCACACTCCCATTTAAGTTCTCCCCTTTTGTAGTGTAAAAGTTACATACAAAATGTACATATGATTAGGTTCCTTAACATGCACAAGCTGAAGGGAATTTCCCTTTATATTAGCTCAGCAGTGGAGCATCATCAGGCTGAAGAGTCAAGGTTTGGGGACTTGAGCCCCAGTGTCAGACGACATTACCTTTTGAACAATAAGACTTTCCATTCTGCAACAGTTCAAAATGTTAAGATTTGATTCATCTACACTTTATGTCTATCATGTTGTCTTTCTCTTTCAGAAATGTACTGCGCTGGATGTAAGGCTACCGTTAAAGGTAAATTGTACATTTGCTCATGCATGAAGGTTAAACTTTATATGTTAGTCCTGTACGATAATAATTATAAATAACAATACTTTGAGGCTCTTATATATACAGGTCAGCTTTATCATGACCTTAAATGCCACCTCAAAGCAGTTTACAAATTATTATTCGTGGTTATAGGGCCTTAGCAACCAGCCAATTTCGTACTCAACTCCCTTGGGAGCATACAACAGGTGCTGTCATTTCAGCCTCACAGCTAGTATTCTACAATTTCTAGCACTGCCCAACCATGTACTCATTTACAGCTGAGTGACTGGAACAAGCAGAGTAAAGTATCTTGCTCAAATATACAACAGAAGTGCCTTGATCAGGACTCGAACTCACAACCCTTCGATCACGAGCCCGGCGTCCTACCACTAGTCCACTTTGCCTTCATAGCAAATCTTCAGATAAACAGCTGATCATATTAGACTATTGACAGCACATCCCTCATGTTCCTACATTGTATGTTTATTTTCTATGCATATGCCTCAAAAATGCCTTAATTTACTTCCCGCGTGCTATACCCTGGTGCGTGTAATACCCTAATTGGAATTGTCTCAGTGTAAAAAAAAACAAATTGAACCAACCAGGGAATTCTAGAAATTACTGTATAATGCAATTTAATTTGTACTTACAGAGCTAGGAAGGGCATTACAGTATCATACCTCAGAGAAAATGGAGACGAGAGTAACCACCCTGCTGGGACAGGTGTGTAATGAGGAACGCTTTCAAGGATATGAGTACAATGTTAAAAAGCTTGTGAAAGCTTGTGAACACTTAGTGCGTAAGTACTTTGTACAAAACCCTTAAGTTTCATGATATAATATATATATATATATTAAACAGTTCTACAATAGTTGCCAGCACATTAGCTATCATTGATCTATAATGGTTGTCCAACACAACACAAGTTGGCACTGATCTATAATAGTTGTCCAACACAACACGGCACTGATCTATAATGGTTGTCCAACACAGCACAAGCTATCACTGATCTATAATAGTTGTCCAACACAACACAAGTTGTCACTGATCTATAATAGTTGTCCAACACAGCACAAGCTATCACTGATCTATAATAGTTGTCCAACACAACACAAGTTGTCACTGATCTATAATAGTTGTCCAACACAACACCATTTATCACTGATCTATAATAGTTGTCCAGCACAACACAAACTATCACTGATCTATAAAAAATTTCCAACACAATGCAAGCTATCACTGATCTATAAAAACATTTCAACACAATGCAAGCTATCACTTATCTATAATAGTTGTCCAGCACAACACAAGCCATCACTGATCTTTAATAGTTGTCCAACACAACACAAACTATCACTGATCTATAATGGTTGTCCAACACAACACAAGCTATCACTGATCTATAATGGTTGTCCAACACAACACAAACTATCACTGATCTATAATGGTTGTCCAACACAGCACAAGTTGTCACTGATCTATAATGGTTGTCCAACACAACACAAACTATCACTGATCTATAATGGTTGTCCAACACAACACAAACTATCACTGATCTATAAAGGTTGTCCAACACAACACAAGCTATCACTGATCTATAATGGTTGTCCAACACAACACAAGTTGTCACTGATCTATAATGGTTGTCCAACACAACACAAGCTATCACTGATCTATAAAGGTTGTCCAACACAACACAAACTATCACTGATCTGATGGTTGTCCAACACAGCACAAGTTGTCACTGATCTATAATGGTTGTCCAACACAACACAAGTTGGCACTGATCTATAATGGTTGTCCAACATAACACAAACTATCACTAATCTATAATGGTGTGTCCAACACGATGCAGGTTACCATCATCCACAACAATTCTCATATTAAAAAACATGTATGTGTACTTGCAAATAAAGGTGTGAAAAATATGTGATGTATACTCATAAGTTATTTATCTTATATATATATATGTGTGTGTGCATCATTAATAATACATTGGATTTTATTTTTCCAGTGTGTACAGTTGTTAGGATATATTTTGTATATATTCATAATATCATCTTTTGCCATAATGACTTTAAAGTTGAACATCCACTGATAAACTGTTACAGAGAATCACCAAGATGACCTGGTGCCCCTGCTGAAGGAATATTACACTAAGAAGAGCCGTAAGGGCCACTCCTACCTACACATCGCCCACATCGTCTGTAACAAGGAGACGTTCGCTTGTGGAGGAGGACAGGAGGAAGAGGAGGACCCTAACGTAAGTATATATACACCACACAAATCATTTCTCACAGAAATACTTATCTATAACTAAGGTAAATACAGTGGATTCCACTTAATATCACCCCTGTTAATATCACATTCCTCTTATATTCTTATTCACTTCGTTCAAACGAACATAAAACATTTATCATATATAACTCAACACCAATGTATGGGCGTGGCCTTCAACGGTCCAATAGTTTTAATTTTTCAGATGTATGTACTATAAAAACCACAAACGCTAAAAACGGGAAACGGCAAGTATCACTGACGTCTTTGGTGTCGGCCTCTCTTGAGCGCTTGACGCCGTCGGATCTTGTTCATGAGATACTATGATCTGCAATAACAATATTCCTTTTATTATTTCATATAAAGTTATGAAAGAAAATTTTTGGTATATTCGCTTAGACCGTCAAGACTCGAATGATCACTACTATCATTTTACTCATCCATTACAACTTTTGACACGCAAGTAATACGTAACTCACATGCAGTCGTGTACGTGACCCTCACGTTCGTTTCAATTACCTGTATTACCTTGCTCCACATACCAGACACCGGTACGTGACACCACAATGTTTACAAACATTGGAATTACGTGACTATGATAAATTCATTTAATATCATGTCTTTCCAAGCACCATTTGCCCCTCTATATAATCCATGTAATTTTATTTGGTTAATATAATGTATTTTGAGGTAAATTTATTTTATCATGGTTTTTTTTCAAACAATCGCATAAAATATCCAGAAAATGATGTTGTTTCAATTGATTTCAGTTACAGCTTGAACAAAATACATGGGTATTGCATAGAAAATGAACAAAAATGATAAAAAAAATTTTTTTGATGAGATAGTGTTATCTGTAAATTGAATCATCTTCATAAATACATTGAATAGCTTACTTTTAGTGATTGTTTTGTGTTACAGAAGGGAAAGATTGTCTACAATGATGACACAGATGACTTTGACATCCACTTTGGAGACAATGTGAAGATGATGAAACCTGTCAGGGAGTTTGCTTCCCCAAAGAGAGATGAACTTTAAACTCTTGTTACAGTACGCAATAATGATGTAGTTGTAGACTTAATGTTAATTGTAACCGTGCAATGCTCATGCACACTATTTTGATGTTTATATACAGTACAGTGTAACTTGTCTAAACCGGAGTTCATAGGGAAATACCTAATTGAAATGATCACCATAAAAATGGAAATCAACATTTATAATTAGGGGGATACAAATACTATGGGATGATACTTTTTTGATGGCCAGAAAAAGTATCTAGATATATTTTTGATCGGGGATACAAGTAGGATATGACACCGGAATAGATAGGGATTTGGATTAGACAGGGGCCGGTTTAGACAACTTATACTGTATATGATGCTCTATATTTTATATCATATTTTTTAGACTACATAGTAGTTCATGTAAACTAAACCCAGTCCCAATTCACATGTGATACAAAAGATATTCTGTATTTCATATAAATTATATTCATAATGTTTTCTTTGGCATAATGAGGAGGAGAAATGGTTCAAAGGGAGGTAACCAGTAGACTTGTATTTGTTGTTAACATTAATACAGAATGAAAAAAAAAACATTGAATACATAGGTGAAGTATATGTAGCGTTATTAATTTTCCTTATATGATTACTTTTGTTTTTCTAAATATGAAATTCCCTTTTTATATATTTGAGTTAAATGATACAATTATCTCATGGTATGTCAAATGTACATGTATTCAGTCAACAATTTACCTTCATCGGAAAACTTTTACAATACAGTGTAAGCAATGCAAATATCTTAATGTAAAAAATGTCATTTAATCAAACTTTATGAAACTTAACTACTAACAATGAATTAAATGGCTACGTGTTTAATTTTTAGATTGTAATTTATTTTCATAGTTAAATTCCTGTACAGTCCTTTATTATTAAACTACACATATTTATAATCTTGAGTGCACAGATGTATACAACGAACATTCCAATCATACTTACTGTTATATATACATTTTATATATTACTTATTATTATAATGTATTACACAGTTTTTGTTACCATTTTGTTGATGTTAATGGGACCCTGTCTTAAACCTTAAAGGACAAGAACAAATGAAATCCTAGTAAAGTAGGCAATCTGTGTCCTGTAGTTTTTGAAATGTTGATCATAGTAAGAGAAAGTTTTCGGTTATAGTACACATTTTCATATAATCGCAGTAGGTGAATTTTGAAATTTAATCTTAAAGAATTAATCAAATGTATGACAGAACTTGTGCCTCTAAGTCGCCATAATCAAATTTTACAATAATTTAGGAGTTGATAATTTACTCCTAAAGCTTATACTGCAACTTAAAACGGTTTTTACTGATATTTAAAAACTAATTGTCTGGTTTTGAGATCTTCCCCATCGGTTGTGACTTTGGATGTCTTAAGGAAGTGCCAATATATTAGTTTGCCCTTGCTTATATGGTATCTTTTGTATCAAGCAAAGTTTGTTCTCATTACCAACAAAAGCAAAACTAAAAATGTTGCAACTTCCTCAGATCCGACACCAGAAAGAAATTTTCACTGGGAAATATATCAATCGGAAAAAATGAATAAAACTTTAAAAAAAAAAGCCTTTTAACTTGCAGTGTCCAAACAAGACAGGTTACATTGTATTTAAAAAGCTATGTGACTAATGTTTTATTTTCGTGGTTATAAGATCATTTCTTATTGAGATTATTTTTTTTCTATTTTTATACTAATATACTTTAATTGTGATACAATCTTTTATCTCTACAAGTTGTAGATAAATATGTTGTTACTATAGACATATCTGTACTATTGTGTGTTATTGTGTGAGAATATTATATACCTTTTTATTGTTTGCAATAAATTATGTTTGTATATTCATTTCTGATGTTGATTTCTCTTTTTAACCAACAACATGTTTAAATTTGTAAATATTGAGCTTGAAAGACAAGGGTTATACTAATTTGTATTTGAGTGTGTATAGAAGATACACCATGCAAGTAAAGTTAAGATTGGAGTAGAAAAAGTGAACATGGATCACATTTGGATTGGATCAAGGTATGAGGTATAAGGATCACATTTGGATTGGAGCAAAGGAAGAGGACATGGATCACATTTGGATTGTAGCAAAGGAAGAGGACATGGATCACATTTCGACTGGAGCAAGAAAGAGGACATATGCATTGATCACATTTCGACTGGAGCAAGGAAAGAGGACATGGATCACATTTGGATTGTAGCAAAGGAAGAGGACATGGATCACATTTCGACTGGAGCAAGAAAGAGGACATATGCATTGATCACATTTCGACTGGAGCAAGGAAAGAGGACATGGATCACATTTCGACTGGAGCAAGGAAAGAGGACATGGATCACATTTCGACTGGAGCAAGGAAAGAGGACATAGATCACATTTCGACTGGAGCAAGGAAAGAGGACATGGGTCACATTTCGACTGGAGCAAGGAAAGAGGACATGGATCACATTTCGACTGGAGCAAGGAAAGAGGACATGGATCACATTTCGACTGGAGCAAGGAAAGAGGACATAGATCACATTTCGACTGGAGCAAGGAAAGAGGACATGGATCACATTTCGACTGGAGCAAGGAAAGAGGACATGGATCACATTTCGACTGGAGCAAGGAAAGAGGACATAGATCACATTTCGACTGGAGCAAGGAAAGAGGACATGGATCACATTTGGATTGTAACAAAGGAAGAGGACATGGATCACATTTCGACTGGAGCAAGAAAGAGGACATATGTATGATCACATTTCGACTGGAGCAAGGGAAGAGGACATGGATCACATTTCGACTGGAGCAAGGAAAGAGGACATGGATCACATTTCGACTGGAGCAAGGAAAGAGGACATGGATCACATTTGGATTGTAGCAAAGGAAGAGGACATGGATCACATTTCGACTGGAGCAAGAAAGAGGACATATGCATTGATCACATTTCGACTGGAGCAAGGAAAGAGGACATGGATCACATTTCGACTGGAGCAAGGAAAGAGGACATGGATCACATTTGGATTGTAGCAAAGGAAGAGGACATGGATCACATTTCGACTGGAGCAAGAAAGAGGACATATGCATTTATCACATTTCGACTGGAGCAAGGAAAGAGGACATGGATCACATTTCGACTGGAGCAAGGAAAGAGGACATGGATCACATTTCGACTGGAGCAAGGAAAGAGGACATGGATCACATTTCGACTGGAGCAAGGAAAGAGGACATAGATCACATTTCGACTGGAGCAAGGAAAGAGGACATAGATCACATTTCGACTGGAGCAAGGAAAGAGGACATACGTCACATTTCGACTTGAGCAAGGAAAGAGGACATTGATCACGTTTATATCAGAATGGTAGTGGAGATCATGAGTATCCGAATAAATAAGGATACCGGTAACAATGATCAAGGCCAATGTATTCACCAATATCAAGGCCTAGTTTCGTATAAGAAATTGTCATCTTGATGTGATCAAGGTGTCAAGAATTCCCATCGTGAACATGTTATGACTAACTGTAAGAAAAATTGTTCTATTATTCAATTTACTGGCTGTAACTTCGATGTCTGTCGTCATATCAGACTCAATGTCATTAAGAGAGCGGCACTTTGCTTGAAATTCTCAGTTAAATGAAACCAAACTTTGTAGAGAAATGTCTAGGGACTAGCCAATTCTTATATACTGAATGCAAGCTAGGCAAATCATGGATGTGAAATATTGCTCGCATTATTTTCACTTTTTATATAATAGTCATTCTGATGTCATTTTTTGCGGTGTTTTTGTCTTGTACATGTACATGTATGAATATAACAGTCAGAAATCTTCATTAAAAGTCGAGTTTTATTGCTGTTGATTAGGTACATGCATGCTAGAAGAGTCACCAGGGAAATAACGAATAATCCCCTAAAACGGTATCGCATTTTGTATTTTTTGAAAGAAATTTTGATGTTGGAATCTGCAATATACTTAATGTGACTCTTGTTTAACAAAATATTTCTTCAAACTACATGTATACTACAGTCAATAATTTCAAGACAGAAATCGTGGAAGAGACTATACATACCCAGTAAAGCAGAGAAGACAATAAGGGTGACATACGACTGGTTTAGCAGTGGAGTTAAATGGTATGTATACAGCATACGGTTGATGATATTACCCAGGATACTTGTAATGACGTTGAATAACGTGATAAAACCTAACCTAACCAGAGGAAGGTGGCCATCTTGGATTTTGCCATCGAGAGTTTGTTATCCCTATTTGAGAAGTACTTGATAGATCTTCCTCAAATCTCAAATGTAGGTCTTTCTTGGTCCTTATAGTTGTGTTATTTTGTATTTGGGACTGATAAAAAATGCTCATCTTTCAATTGATGCCTTTTCTTGAGAGGAACTCGCAAATTTTAGATACAGTAGCTTAAGTTATTAATACTTGGAAAAAAAGAGGGGAAAAGATCCAACTTTTTTAGAACAAATGTAGATTGTCTATGGTGGGCGCCAAGATCCCTCTGGGAGCTCTTGTTATGTACTCCTTAGTTTCATCTGTATATGCATGTAATACATATGTTGTGTATGGGTTGGCAGCGGAGCACATACGTTAGAATAGAAAGTAATTCTTCTGAATACTATAATTCGAATTCTCCTACAATATTCTAGTATTGCAAGCAAGGCACAGACATTTTTTCATTTATTTATTTTTTTTGTATTTTTTTTTATATTTTGTACCATTTAGTATAAATCAATATATATGTTAATTCTTATCTTGTCGACATCAATTCAATGATCCAAAGTGGATGACATTAAGTAAGTTCAAAAGGTCTTTGCTACATATGTACTTCGTTGGATTCTAAAATCAATGTGACAAGGATAGATGAAGGTACAGTATTAAATAATGTTGACAAATATTTCTATTTAGGTCCGCTTAGAAACGCGTACATTGTGCATAGATATGCAGGATTCAATTTAAAATGTAAACAATGTATCACATCACCCAGGTTTGTCGTACAATGTATCATGGCAGATATCTCTAAAATGATCTAAGAAGAATTTTTTTTCTCGAGAAATTCTTGGCATTGCGCACCAAAATATTTTATTTGAAACTCTCTTGACAAACGTGAAGTGTTGTTTTTGTCATTATTGATAACACGACGATTGTAAAAGTATTGCTTAGTAATACATGATATACGTAAACAGTACTAAACAAATTGTATTACTCGTACGAGTTATCTCGCTTCGTTCAATGTACTTTTGATCTCGATCTCATTTTGCAGTATATTTTCTGTTTTGTTAAGCATATATATATATACATATGGTGCAACCCAAATTATTATTCAAACTATCAAGAACTCGTACTTTGCGGCAGTTTATATCGTGATTATACCGCCACAAATGGTGTTGAAATAGATACGATAAATGTCGTCGTCTGCTCCAACGTTTAGTTTATGGTTTATTTTGTTTTATCTCTTATTAACAGCCATGAACATTTAAGGACGTGTCAGTTTTTGAGGGTGGAGGACAGCCGGATTACCCAGAGAACAAACCACCGACCTACGGTCAGTACCTGGCAACTGTCCCACGTGGGTTTCGAACTCGTAGAGGTGGAGGGCTAGTGGTAGAATGTCGGGACACCTTAACCACTAGGCCACCGCGGCCCCAACGACATTGTGGCAGTGTTTTAAAACACCAGATAAAAATAATTATTAAAAAGCGAATCCTAGATATATTTTTTGCAGTATTTGATTATATAGTAAGAAATATCAAAAACAAAAAAAGGTTTCAAATGTTTATAAAAAAGGTGTCGAAAAAACGTAACGAGTTCATTGGTTCAATGTATCTGTCTTAGTGGTATCTCCCTGTGAGGACCTCTGGTCGTAAGAGGACTGGAAGCTCTCCGCAGTTAATGAAAACCAAAAGTTAAAAAGCCGAAGGAAACTTTCCGAAAACTCGGATAACCCACTGTAAAACAATATGTACACGTAGTTTCTTCCTTAGCATCACTGGGAATGCTGTTCCAGGTAGTGATGATACGGAGGAGGAAGGGATTTTGGTACATGTGTGCAGAACAGGATTGATCTTTTGCGGCCGATAGACCTCTATAAAATGTAGCCCTGGCCTTGGGTGTCCTGGCTGCAAATAGTCCCCATTCTACATGGCCCTGTTGCAACCCTTATTGTAATTAATTGCTTATTACATTAAGCAATTTATTACAATACGGGTTGCAACATGGCCCAGTGTGATCGTCATACAACCTTCTCCCCTAGAGGAGGAGTAGTTGTTGTTCACAAATCTTGCCGTCCCGTCTGCCTTTGGTCTCTATCTAGCTGGTTCGTATGATTGGCGTTCCATACCGCTTCAGCCTATTCCCATATGGGTCGGACGAGAGCAATATACGTTCTAGCCTTTACTTCCTCAGGGAAAGTACGTAGTTCTTTCGAAGGAAACCTATAAACCTGATTACCTTCCATTAGATAGAATTGATGTGGTAGATCCAAGAGGGATTATTGCTGATGTTTATTCCGATATACCGGTATCAACTATTTTTTTTATCTCTACAAGATCTACGCGTACATCGTTCACGCTATAACGGGTCTTGTTTTTGTTTAGTGTTGTACGCATGGCGACGTACAATTCGGATTGGATGACATCTACCAGTCGTATGTCCACTAAAGGAGACTGTAGGATCGGCCTGCAAATTGGCAGAGTCTCCGGCAGAGCTGATTGTTTATATACAGTCTTTAGCAAATAATCGAATCCCACAGTTCACTTTATCGGGTAGGTTGTTGATGTACAATAAGAAGAGTAGAGGCCAATCACGGTACTTCAGGACACTACTGTCTACTACACTCGCTTCTGATGATGTACTTCCTTTAATGTAGACTCGTTGCGTTCTGTGGTACAGGTAAAATATATTCTCAATCCATACCTATAGGTGTTCCTGAATGTCGTAGTTGTGGAGTTTAGTGAGAAGACGCTGGGGCAAGATGATAACGAAGGCCGTGAAAAAGTCCAGATGAACAGAGAGTTAAGGATGTTAATTAGACCCATCGTCGGAAACCCTCGGTACACTTCTCTGACGTTTGCATCCCGTGGGCTAAAATGGAAAGAAACTCTCGTTTTCGTACTTAAAATCATATCATATCGATGGTTTCATCCGTGACTACATACAGCCGGGACATCAAGCCGGGGTATCCCGTTTCATTTGTAGCACCGCCTGTCAACAAAACCTGTCGATTGTGTTATAATTGTGTCGATTGTGATTAAAATATAAGGTCCTGCTATACGGCGATTGACATCGGCGTCATGCCTACAGAAATATGCTGGTCGTGGTCATGGTAAAATCATCTAACAGAGTGTCACCAGAAACGACTATTCTGATTGGTTGAAATTTCCGAATAAACTTCTATTCGGGGAAACGATGGTTTATACCGATTCTGGCCCACGGGATGCAAACGTCAGAGACGTGTACAGCTGTACCATGGGTTTCCGACGATGAATTAGACCTAGTTCTTGCATAAATGTAAAGCAGGCTGTCAGATTTTGTCTAAAATGGCGACACAAGGGGACACTTGTCTTTTGCTGGTGTACAAGACCAGAATCGTTTTGGGATATTATATACTGTCGGTACTGATGATGTTGCTGACGTACTGGGTGTAAGCTGTTCGGGTTTTCCTCTTTGCCTCAGTTTTCAGGGTGTTTTGTCCCCTTTTCAATCCCGGTCCTTTTTCAAAGCTTTTACTTTATGAAAGGCCCGATTCCTACGTCTGAATAGGCTTCTGATGTCGGTATTGATCCACATATCAGTATGACCCGTTCTCAACACCTTGCCGTGGACATGTTTTGACTTGATGCTGTCGATTTTTTTATGAAATTCGTCCTACATTTCATTGGTTTGTCAAAGCGATTCAAGTGGGGAGTCCTTTGTTTGAACCTCTCTGTTAAATTGTACAGGAATAAAAATGTTTGTCTTGGGACTTTTAACGATGTTACGATAGCATGCATACTGACTCATGTTAACAGTTGCTACTTCCTCTTTACCTAATTTACATGATCATTGCCACGTTGTTTTACACAATTCCGTTTTATTTTCTGTTTGTTCCTGTGTATATGTCTGTCGTACACAATTATCATTGAAAAGACATGTTGTATTGCCATTAGTGAAGAACAAAGGTGCTTGAGAGAATTTGTCACAGCTACAGACATATTTGGATCTAAGCCAATGTCTTCAGATACAAATATAGCAGTGGCCAATTCCCAGGGTTGTAGGCATGTTGAACATGTGTATGAGGAACTGAACGAATGAAATACAAAACCAGGAAGTCCGTTTGCAACGACATTGCATCGTTATGCTGTAATCTACAAGGATATTATATTTGTACTTGGTAAACAAAGATATTCTAACTGTACTTGGTAAACAAGGATATTTTAACTGTACTTGGTAAACAATGGTATTCTAACTATACTTGTTAGACAAGGATATTTCAACTGTACTTGGTAAAAATGGATATTCTAACTGTACTTGGTTAAAAAGGATATTCTAACTGTACTTGGTAAAAATGGATATTCTAACTGTACTTGGTTAAAAAGGGATATTCTAACTGTACTTGGTAAACAATGGTTTTCTAACTGTATTTGGTAAACAAGGGTTTTCTAACTGTACTTGGTAAACAAGGATATTCTTACTGTACTTGGTAAACAAGGGTTTTCTAATTGTACTTGGTAAACAAGGATATTCTTACTGTACTTGGTAAACAAGGGTATTCTAACTGTACTTGGTAAACAAGGATATTCTAACTGTACTTGGTAAACAAGGATATTCTAACTGTACTTGGTAAACAAGGATATTCTAACTGTACTTGGTAAACAAGGATATTCTAACTGTACTTGGTAAATAATGATATTCTAACTGTACCTGGTAAACAATGGTATTCTAACTGTACTTGGTAAACAATAGTATTCTAACTGTACTTGGTAAACAATGGTATTCTAACTGTACTTGGTAAACAAGGGTATTCTAACTGTACTTGGTAAAAAAGGATATTCTAACTGTACTTGGAAAACAAGGGTATTCTAACTGTACTTGGTAAAAAAGGGTATTCTAACTGTACTTGGTAAATAATGATATTCTAACTGTACCTGGTAAACAAGGATATTCTAACTGTACTTGGTAAACAGGGGTATTCTAACTGTACTTGGTAAAAAAGGATATTCTAACTGTACTGGGTAAAAAGGGTATTCTAACTGTACTTGGTAAACAAGGATATTCTAGCTGTACTTGGCAAACAAGGGTGTTCTAACTGTACTTGGTAAACAAGGGTATTCTAACTGTACTTGGTAAACAAGGGTATTCTAACTGTACTTGGTTAACAAGGGTATTCTAACTGTACTTGGTAAACAAGGGTATTCTAACTGTATTTGGTAAACAAGGATATTCTAACTGTACTTGGTAAACAAGGGTATTCTAACTGTACTTGGTAAACAATAGTATTCTAACTGTACTTGGTAAACAATGGTATTCTAACTGTACTTGGTAAACAAGGGTATTCTAACTGTACTTGGTAAAAAAGGATATTCTAACTGTACTTGGAAAACAAGGGTATTCTAACTGTACTTGGTAAAAAAGGGTATTCTAACTGTACTTGGTAAATAATGATATTCTAACTGTACCTGGTAAACAAGGATATTCTAACTGTACTTGGTAAACAGGGGTATTCTAACTGTACTTGGTAAAAAAGGATATTCTAACTGTACTGGGTAAAAAGGGTATTCTAACTGTACTTGGTAAACAAGGATATTCTAGCTGTACTTGGCAAACAAGGGTGTTCTAACTGTACTTGGTAAACAAGGGTATTCTAACTGTACTTGGTAAACAAGGGTATTCTAACTGTACTTGGTTAACAAGGGTATTCTAACTGTACTTGGTAAACAAGGGTATTCTAACTGTATTTGGTAAACAAGGATATTCTAACTGTACTTGGTAAACAAGGGTATTCTAACTGTACTTGGTAAAAAAGGGTATTCTGTACTTGGAAAACAAGGGTATTCTAACTGTACTTGGTAAAAAAGGGTATTCTAACTGTACTTGGTAAATAATGATATTCTAACTGTACCTGGTAAACAAGGATATTCTAACTGTACTTGGTAAACAGGGGTATTCTAACTGTACTTGGTAAAAAAGGATATTCTAACTGTACTGGGTAAAAAGGATATTCTAACTGTACTTGGTAAACAAGGATATTCTAGCTGTACTTGGCAAACAAGGGTGTTCTAACTGTACTTGGTAAACAAGGGTATTCTAACTGTACTTGGTAAACAAGGATATTCTAACTGTACTTGGTAAACAAGGGTATTCTAACTGTATTTGGTAAACAAGGATATTCTAACTGTACTTGGTAAACAAGGGTATTTTAACTGTACTTGGTAAACAAGGGTATTCTAACTGTACTTGGTAAACAAGGGTATTCTAACTGTATTTGTTAAACAAGGGTATTCTAACTGTACTTGGGAAACAGGGGTATTCTAACTGTACTTGGTAAAAAAGGGTATTTTAACTGTACTTGGTAAACAAGGGTATTCTAACTGTACTTGGTAAACAAGGATATTCTGACTGTACTTGGTAAACAAGGGTATTCTAACTGTACTTGGTAAACAAGGATATTCTGACTGTACTTGGTAAACAAGGGTATTCTAACTGTACTTGGTTAACAAGGGTATTCTAACTGTACTTGGTAAACAAGGGTATTCTAACTGTATTTGGTAAACAAGGATATTCTAACTGTACTTGGTAAACAAGGGTATTTTAACTGTACTTGGTAAACAAGGGTATTCTAACTGTACTTGGTAAACAGGGGTATTCTAACTGTACTTGGTAAAACAAGGGTATTCTAACTGTACTTGGTAAACGAGGGTATTCTAACTGTACTTGGTAAACAAGGGTATTCAAACTGTACTTGGTAAACAAGGGTATTCTAACTGTACTTGGTAAACAAGGGTATTCAAACTGTACTTGGTAAAACAAGGGTATTCTAACTGTACTTGGTAAAACAAGGGTATTCTAACTGTTCTTGGTAAAACAAGGATATTCTAACTGTACTTGGTAAAACAATGGTATTCTATCTGTACTTGATAAACAAGGGTATTCTAACTGTACTTGGTAAACAAGGGTATTCTAACTGTACTTTGTAAACAGGGGTATTTTAACTGTACTTGGTAAAACAAGGATATTCTATCTGTACTTGGTAAACAAGGACATTCTAACTGTACTTCGTAAACAAGGGTATTCTAACTAAATTTGTTGAACAAAGTTTGGTTGAATTTAGAGATCAGCAATACATTTTGGTCGAAAATCGATACACGACATTTATTTGGGATTAAAGTTTTAGTCAATCAGCACAAATAATGCTAATGGGATATGCTACATATAAACAAGATAGTTAAACACATGTAAACTGGTTTAGAAATATAGAATTGATGTATAACGAATTTATAACCGTTTATAACTAGCCATGTATTCATAATATGTACAAGTGTATAAAAAACACAAACAATCCGTGTTGATCCCGTTTGATTGGTTCCCGAACTTTAATAAATGGATGTTGGATGGTTTTGATTTTGCATATTTTCTTGTTATTGTGTCAACTTTTATTCAAGCTGTTTAGGTGTCTAGTTATTTGCATGCCAGTCTTTGTACGAATTTAAAATATATCTGATGTATTGGGTCGTGCATTAAGAGTTATCTCTCTTTGAATATTATTCCCGTAAAACGTTAAACTGCCAGAATTTACTTGAACTTAATTTAATAAGCATCTCTGATAAACGCTTCAAATTGGAATAGGAATTACATGTTCATCTACGTATTATTAAAATAAATGTCCATTAGCACAGGTTCAAGATATTCATTGTGGCCTTCGCCATTTTCAGTTGGTATTCCCATTTACCCTCTATAACATCTCTAACGTGGCTGGTAGGTTTCGGTGGCCATATAAAGACGCTTAAACCAAACGTTTTTCTACTTTTTCGAAAAGTAGACGAATGCTTTCTACAAAACACTAGCACCAGCCATATATATCCTGACAGCTAGGAAATAGAACTGTATAAAGACAGTAAACATATAGAACATTGTAGTGTGTCTGGTGGAAAGTTACCTGATAACATATAGAACATTGTAGAGTGTCTGGTGGAAAGTTACCTGATAACATGTAGAACATTGTAGTCTGTCTGGTGGAAAGTTACCTGATAACATATAGAACATTTTAGTCTGTCTGGTGGAACGTTACCTGATAACATATAGAACATTTTAGTCTGTCTGGTGGAAAGTTACCTGATAACATATAGAACATTGTAGTCTGTATGGTGGAAAGTTACCTGATAACATATAGAACATTGTAGTCTGTCTGGTGGAAAGTTACTTGATAACATATAGAACATTTTAGTCTGTCTGGTGGAAAGTTACCTGATAACATATAGAACATTGTAGTCTGTGTAGTGGAAAATTACCTGATAACATATAGAACAATGTAGTCTGTCTGGTGGAAAGTTACCTGATAACATATAGAACATTGTAGTCTGTGTAGTGGAAAATTACCTGATAACATATAGAACAATGTAGTCTGTCTGGTGGAAAGTTACCTGATAACATATAGAACATTGTAGTCTGTCTGGCGGCAAGTTACCTGATAACATATAGAACATTGTAGTCTGTCTGGTGGAAAGTTACCTGATAACATATAGAACATTGTAGTCTGTCTGGTGGAAAGTTACCTGAAAACATATAGAGCATTGTAGTCTGTCTGGTAGAAAGTTATCTGATAACATATAGAGCATTGTAGTCTGTCTGGTGGAAAGTTACCTGATAACATATAGAGCATTGTAGTCTGTATGGTGGAAAGTTACCTGATAACATATAGAACATTGTAGTCTGTCTGGTGGAAAGTTACCTAATAACATAAGCGACTAGACAATTCTAGATAAAACGGAGTTTTTAATCGTAAATCTCCGGAAACAGGTTAGTGCCAAATGAAGTAAACTTTTTATGTCGTGATACGACTTAGTTATCTCGTAATTACGACTTAGTTATCTCGTAATTACGACTAAGGGTATTCTAACTGTACTTGGTAAAAAAGGGTTTTCTAACTGTACTTGGAAAAAAAGGATATTCTAACTGTACTTGGTAAACAAGGGTATTCTAACTGTACCTGGTAAACAAGGGTTTTCTAACTGTACCTGGTAAACAATGGTTTTCTCACTGTACTTGGTAAACAAGGGTTTTCTAACTGTACTTGGTAAACAAGGATATTCTAACTATACTTGGTAAACAAGGATATTCTAACTGTACTTGGTAAACAATGGTATTCTAACTGTACTTGGTAACAAGGGTATTCTAACTGTACTTGGTAAACAAGGGTATTCTAACTGTACTTAGTAAACAAGGATATTCTAACTGTACTTGGCAAACAAGGGTATTCTAACTGTACTTGGTAAACAAGGGTATTCTTACTGTACCTGGTAAACAAGGGTATTCTAACTGTACTTGGTAAACAAGGGTATTCTAACTGTACTTGGTAAACAAGGATATTCTGACTGTACTTGGTAAACAAGGATATTCTAACTGTACTTGGTAAACAATGGTATTCTAACTGTACTTAGTAAACAAGGATATTCTAACTGTACTTGGTAAACAAGGGTATTTTAACTGTACTTGGTAAACAAGGGTATTCTAACTGTACTTGGTAAACAGGGGTATTCTAACTGTACTTGGTAAAACAAGGGTATTCTAACTGTACTTGGTAAACGAGGGTATTCTAACTGTACTTGGTAAACAAGGGTATTCAAACTGTACTTGGTAAACAAGGGTATTCTAACTGTACTTGGTAAACAAGGGTATTCAAACTGTACTTGGTAAAACAAGGGTATTCTAACTGTACTTGGTAAAACAAGGGTATTCTAACTGTTCTTGGTAAAACAAGGATATTCTAACTGTACTTGGTAAAACAATGGTATTCTATCTGTACTTGATAAACAAGGGTATTCTAACTGTACTTGGTAAACAAGGGTATTCTAACTGTACTTTGTAAACAGGGGTATTTTAACTGTACTTGGTAAAACAAGGATATTCTATCTGTACTTGGTAAACAAGGACATTCTAACTGTACTTCGTAAACAAGGGTATTCTAACTAAATTTGTTGAACAAAGTTTGGTTGAATTTAGAGATCAGCAATACATTTTGGTCGAAAATCGATACACGACATTTATTTGGGATTAAAGTTTTAGTCAATCAGCACAAATAATGCTAATGGGATATGCTACATATAAACAAGATAGTTAAACACATGTAAACTGGTTTAGAAATATAGAATTGATGTATAACGAATTTATAACCGTTTATAACTAGCCATGTATTCATAATATGTACAAGTGTATAAAAAACACAAACAATCCGTGTTGATCCCGTTTGATTGGTTCCCGAACTTTAATAAATGGATGTTGGATGGTTTTGATTTTGCATATTTTCTTGTTATTGTGTCAACTTTTATTCAAGCTGTTTAGGTGTCTAGTTATTTGCATGCCAGTCTTTGTACGAATTTAAAATATATCTGATGTATTGGGTCGTGCATTAAGAGTTATCTCTCTTTGAATATTATTCCCGTAAAACGTTAAACTGCCAGAATTTACTTGAACTTAATTTAATAAGCATCTCTGATAAACGCTTCAAATTGGAATAGGAATTACATGTTCATCTACGTATTATTAAAATAAATGTCCATTAGCACAGGTTCAAGATATTCATTGTGGCCTTCGCCATTTTCAGTTGGTATTCCCATTTACCCTCTATAACATCTCTAACGTGGCTGGTAGGTTTCGGTGGCCATATAAAGACGCTTAAACCAAACGTTTTTCTACTTTTTCGAAAAGTAGACGAATGCTTTCTACAAAACACTAGCACCAGCCATATATATCCTGACAGCTAGGAAATAGAACTGTATAAAGACAGTAAACATATAGAACATTGTAGTGTGTCTGGTGGAAAGTTACCTGATAACATATAGAACATTGTAGAGTGTCTGGTGGAAAGTTACCTGATAACATGTAGAACATTGTAGTCTGTCTGGTGGAAAGTTACCTGATAACATATAGAACATTGTAGTCTGTCTGGTGGAAAGTTACTTGATAACATATAGAACATTTTAGTCTGTCTGGTGGAAAGTTACCTGATAACATATAGAACATTGTAGTCTGTGTAGTGGAAAATTACCTGATAACATATAGAACAATGTAGTCTGTCTGGTGGAAAGTTACCTGATAACATATAGAACATTGTAGTCTGTGTAGTGGAAAATTACCTGATAACATATAGAACAATGTAGTCTGTCTGGTGGAAAGTTACCTGATAACATATAGAACATTGTAGTCTGTCTGGCGGCAAGTTACCTGATAACATATAGAACATTGTAGTCTGTCTGGTGGAAAGTTACCTGATAACATATAGAACATTGTAGTCTGTCTGGTGGAAAGTTACCTGAAAACATATAGAGCATTGTAGTCTGTCTGGTAGAAAGTTATCTGATAACATATAGAGCATTGTAGTCTGTCTGGTGGAAAGTTACCTGATAACATATAGAGCATTGTAGTCTGTATGGTGGAAAGTTACCTGATAACATATAGAACATTGTAGTCTGTCTGGTGGAAAGTTACCTAATAACATAAGCGACTAGACAATTCTAGATAAAACGGAGTTTTTAATCGTAAATCTCCGGAAACAGGTTAGTGCCAAATGAAGTAAACTTTTTATGTCGTGATACGACTTAGTTATCTCGTAATTACGACTTAGTTATCTCGTAATTACGACTAAGGGTATTCTAACTGTACTTGGTAAAAAAGGGTTTTCTAACTGTACTTGGAAAAAAAGGATATTCTAACTGTACTTGGTAAACAAGGGTATTCTAACTGTACCTGGTAAACAAGGGTTTTCTAACTGTACCTGGTAAACAATGGTTTTCTCACTGTACTTGGTAAACAAGGGTTTTCTAACTGTACTTGGTAAACAAGGATATTCTAACTATACTTGGTAAACAAGGATATTCTAACTGTACTTGGTAAACAATGGTATTCTAACTGTACTTGGTAACAAGGGTATTCTAACTGTACTTGGTAAACAAGGGTATTCTAACTGTACTTAGTAAACAAGGATATTCTAACTGTACTTGGCAAACAAGGGTATTCTAACTGTACTTGGTAAACAAGGGTATTCTTACTGTACCTGGTAAACAAGGGTATTCTAACTGTACTTGGTAAACAAGGGTATTCTAACTGTACTTGGTAAACAAGGATATTCTGACTGTACTTGGTAAACAAGGATATTCTAACTGTACTTGGTAAACAATGGTATTCTAACTGTACTTAGTAAACAAGGATATTCTAACTGTACTTGGAAAACAAGGGTATTCTAACTGTACTTGGTAAACAGGGGTATTCTAACTGTACTTGGTAAAAAAGGGTATTCTGTACCTATAAGTTACCTGATAACATATAGAACATTGTAGTCTGTCTGGTGGAAAGTTACCTGATAACATATAGAACATTGTAGTCTGTCTGGTGGAAAGTTACCTGAAAACATATAGAGCATTGTAGTCTGTCTGGTAGAAAGTTATCTGATAACATATAGAGCATTGTAGTCTGTCTGGTGGAAAGTTACCTGATAACATATAGAGCATTGTAGTCTGTATGGTGGAAAGTTACCTGATAACATATAGAACATTGTAGTCTGTCTGGTGGAAAGTTACCTAATAACATAAGCGACTAGACAATTCTAGATAAAACGGAGTTTTTAATCGTAAATCTACGGAAGCCGGTTGGTGCCACATGAAGTAAACTTTTTATGTCGTAATTCGACGTAGTATGTCGTAATTACGACTTAGTTATCTCATTATTACGACTTAGTTATCTCGTAATTACGACTAAGTTATCTCGTAATTACGACTTAGTTATTTCGTAATTACCCCCCCCCCCCCCCCCCCTCCCCCGAATGTTCCACGTTGCTGCCAAATTACTTGACATTTATTTCTGAAAGTTGTATCTCGGAAACGGCGTATTAAGGTCAGGTACATGTAACAGTGTTTTCCTTCTCCTGAAAAGTTTGTATTTTTCAGTAAGAAGTCTTTGACTCCCGGACCAAGATATTTTGTTATCTCTTTGTACTGTTAATGTTACGTTTTTCTTAGATCTATCATCGTGGTTTCCTTTTGTCTTGTGGAGTCCTGGGCTGGTGACGAGTGTGATTTGTTTGTTAAGAATAAATTTGGCCTTTTTTGTGCTGGTCAAGTTCATACATCAATTCACGATCAGCCCAGGACCGATTTAACATTAGAAATGATATTTTGTTTTTATGGCGGAAGTTCGAAGCACAAAGTCGGTCAACAACTGGTGCTGCAAGCGGAAAAGAAACGTAAACAGTCTGTATAGCAGTAACGTCAAAAGTATCGAATTATCTTTGTAGTAAAAATGTAATAGCACGGAACTAAATTTGACCAGAAGAGTTCGAAACATGAGCTCACACATGTGAAGTTTTGTGCTGACCAGAAACGACATGAAGAAAGTAGAGCGGCTACACTTGTTAGTGCAGCTAGCACGTACACAAATATAGGAACAGATTCTTACTTACCTTCCACGGTACGTCGTTCTAGAGAATGGCACTATCAAGTCGCCTGGGACGAAATTGGATTTCTATTGAAAACTATTGAAACAAGAAGCAAGGAACTGCAGAAAGCAAAAGGTACCATTGAACATACGAATACCATGCCAGAATAGCGCGCCCTTTCCCAACAATGAACATGGTACTTGTCATGTCTCTCATATCAAGGAAAGAGTGTTGTTTTTTTAAAGATCATAAAAGGCACGATCAACACTTATCATGGAAGAAACTGGTTTTTTTCTATTCTTAAGCGCGTATAAATGACGACTATAATTTTATGATTTTATCCTCGAATGGAAACGTGAAAAAAAAATCAGAGAATACCAAAGCGTCAACAAAACCATAATCCGAACTCAAAATCGATTAAACTAGGGGCAAAATAGGAACAAAGGAAAGATTTACATGGAGAATCTCGTAAAAGCACAAGAGAATAAGATCAGGTGTTCCGGAAGAGTAAGCGTCTGCTGCTTCATCGACGACACCCGCCACGAAATCTTGGTCACATCCAAGTAAGCATCAATCCTCAAAATGAGAACCGAGTCATCACAACAAGTAACCACACTAACAAGCAAACTCAAAAACGTCCATCTTCATATCACACAAAGATACAGAATATTTCTAGATGAGATCAAGATGGCGACAATAAAACTTGCCCATAGTCTTCATCAACCTGCATCTCTCGAATCCCTGTGCCGTAAGTTTATTCTATCATGAAAATCTCGATATTCAGAGCAAGCCCTAGAATAACGAATCAACTGCGACATGTAAACACCATAGGATGGAGAAGCAGGGATGTTACTATCAAGAAAGGGAAAGTTCACGATCGGAAAATCAAAATCGTCACGTTTATCAAAATTGAAATTATAACGATTTGAAGCTGGTTATGGTATTACTTTTTACACCGAGTAAAGTATTCCTTAATAGCATCTCATTTTTTTTCTGGGACAAGACTATTTCGAGTTTTCGTTCCAACAAATCAGGTAAAAAAACGAGCTTTTATGTATGGAATCGTTAAACATTCCATATCTATAGCGACGTTTGGTAGAAGGATGGTCGACATGCCGAGTAAACAACGTTTAAAATCTCATTCTCTGGGAGATCGCACTGACAACCCATGTCGTCGCCGGTATTATTGGGATCACTGTGTAGGAAACATGTCGTACCTCGTAAGGACCGTGTAAAGCTGGCCAGATTGATCTTGACTGGTAATGGTATTGGATTGAACGCCACACTGCGCCATACAGCTGATACAACTGAACGCGGAGGTATGTTTTGACTCATGGACTGTTTGAAATAATGAGTTTCAGCACTGGTCGTTGATTTGCTTCCGTCTGCCACTGTTGAGCTACAAATGGCCAGGGTGATTCCACAAAAAGTAATCAGATTTATAGATATTTATAGATCACAGGGTCAGTCGTACCGCTCTCAAGTTTGATTGTCAGCGTATGTATAAGTTTACCGTGATCCAAATTTACAGTCTCGGCTCTTTCACTACTGTATCCAATACTATGCGGATGTTCCCAATGTATACCGATTTCATTTAATACGCCCTTTTTACATCAATATATCAAATTTTGAATGATCAAGATACCTTCCCATAAACGATTACCACTTTGTGGTTTAGATTTGAAACGCATTTATTGAAATGTTATAGTATCATTAAGTGAAATGAAGCACTTTAATCCATACTCGGATTTAACTTCCATGAGGATGTCCCACAGAAACTTAATTTTAATATACGTGAATAATATTGATGGTATCACAAGATATTTAAATTCAAAAAGTACTTGTGCTGTCTACTGTTGTTTTCGATAAACTGTGAAATTGACGGAAAGGTGACAAGGGTATGTTTGTTGAAAATGCTTTATGAAGCCAATTTAATAAACATTCGTGTATCAAGTTTAAGATATCAGCCTGCAAACAGTTCCTTTGTCCTACAGCTGGACGATTAATTAGATTGTTAGTGCGTTTCCTCAGTATGTCTCTGAGCAATTTCACGCATAACGGTTTAGATGAGACACTTACATCAGCGAGATATCCAACGGACGTTGCTGATTACCATACAGGTTATAGATGACTGAAGATATGGCGAAAAGCAAGGACAGAATTTAATGATGTGAATTATGATAAAAGACATTCGGTCACACAGATATACTATCAAGAATGTTGCCCTCGAATTTTTACTTCTGCCTATGAGGTTGTACTTTTCACCTTATTGACAATATCCAAACTTCGCTGTGATGACAGAATGTGTTGTTATCACTTTAAATAGTGATTTAATGTTTGTTTTTAACAAACAACACGCCGCGACACGTGGCCTGACCAGTACGACTCATTTTATTACCTCCTTGATTGAAGATTACATAATTGAAGGGACATAATCAAGATGACACAATTTAAGGTTACACACCACTACCACTACGTAGAGTGAACTGGGTAGTTAGGTCCTGATGTCTGCGATGATATACAATGTTTGGTTGTGGTTTGTGGCATACCTTCATGTACATTTTTTTTTGTACACGACATCAGACAACAAAACGAGGATCACATCCCCCTGATTCCTGTGGTATATTTCCTGTTCCTATTTTGGATCTACTATTAACAATAAAAGTTTAATACCTTGTGAACTGGTTTGTTTATAATTATATTTCACGTTTAGAAGCAGGTTATTGGTATATAAGTTTGAACTTTAACAATGATAATTTTGTGAAGTACTTGGTACCTTAGAAGGTATAGGTTGCGGCTGTTAGGTTCTACATGCACTTTTGCAGTGATATTAAAATTCCGAACGTTAAGGTGTAGGTCAGTATAACTGGACCCGGAAATCAATCCAAAAAACGGAAATCAATCCAAAAACACGCTGATTTCCACCGATGGACACCACAGTGAGGGTCAGTTATTAACACAAATCGGGTACATTTGTATATGTAACACAATAATCGCCCAGAAGTGGATGTATCGTATGTTTGCAATAAATAGACATATGATGGTGAGACGGAATCATCGAGGCTCAAAGGAATCCAGGCTATCTTCCAAAAAAAATCTTGTTTGGACTTCAGTTTCATTTATGGTTACATTGACCTTAATCTATGGATAAAGACCAGAATAGAAACTCCAATAAGCAAGAACTTTCAGTAAGAAAACACTTTATGAAGTTATACTTTAATGTACTCACAGGAACTGTTATATCACGGAAACCCTTGTTCAAAGAACTATTTACTAATTCTATTTAAATGTGAGCTTCAGACCTGAAGAGCACCCCATAACACTGACTTTTAGTGATGAGACATGTATACAGTCCGGGTTTGATAGGCCTAAGGGAAGTTATCATACGGAAACTCCAGTTTGGACATTGGTTCTATTGATAGTACAAGGAACATTTAAATCTTTCACTTTCAGACCTGAAGAGCCATTGGAAGCAATGACTTTAAGTAAAGAAACATTGTTTGTACCGCTTCGGTATTCTCTTATTTTGTTAGGCCCAAGAACTCAAGTTATCGCACGATGACCCTGGTTCGAACATTGATCTTTGACCTTTAAACCTGAATAGCAATCACACGCAGTACCTTTCAGTAAGGAAGCACTAGCCTTGACCATAAGGAAGCACTAGCCTTGATCATAAGCCAAATATTTGAGAGACATGTAAATTTCCATTGCTAATACACAGAGTGCATAATGAACTTCACTGAGATAACAAAAGTTATAAATGTGTGTTTTATCTCACTTTTCAAATAAATATATACGTGTACCGGCCTTTGTGCCTTACATATTGTTACATTGTATATGTACCTTGACTAATCCGATACTCTATACCATTTTTTTACGAGCGATTAAATTTCGCGAGTGATTAAAATTCGCGAAAAATAATCGCCGCGAAATAGTGCCAATCAGATCTAGAGGTATGTCAACTGTAGGAATATTGTACTGTACTGTACCGTGTACATAGGAAATAGTCGTTTCATGTGAAACGCGTAATTAAGTCGCCGCGAAAATAATTTTGTTTACAGTATCTGATAAGTTAAGGTACATAATTATAACAATATGTAAGGCACAATGTCCATTTCACGTATATATATTTATACATGTATGTACGCAAGTACTTCACTTTATATGGATACATAAAGAACCTCAGTTTTAAAGATATTAATAGCACACACTTGATGTAACTAAAACGAAAAAGGACATGCTTGTATGAAGACAAGACAAAAGCCTCTCCCCCCGTTAAGTATATTCATATATATTTACAGTCTACACTGACATTCACTCGATAACCATTGTTCAACCGACTATCATTATCAGCTGATAACTGTACTCAAGCACATGCCAAATTTCTATGACGTCGACAATAATACATGTGGGCGGAGCTATGCAAATTCTCCAGTTTGAAACACAATTGTGTGTCGTCACCAACAATAAACGTGGGCGGAGCTAACAACGATTTCTGCTAATTTCATGCTGTTACATTTATTGAACCATTCTCTCGTTTATTTGTTTTGAAATGAAATCTGTGTCCGAAGATGAGACTATAATGAACAAAATAGTTACGAACATTTCACAGAAAGATACTGTAAATATTAGGATAAACTTTCTATTTTGTTTAGGTTATTGGGGGATAACTCCAATGGAACACGGGTAAATTATACATAACCGGTTATTGAATCTACCCGTGTTATAACTACAATTTACACGTGTTATACATGTAACTACAATGGAAGACGGGTAAATTATACATATCCGTCTTCGTCGGTTATTGAATTTATCCGTGTTCCATTGTAGTTATCCCCCGATAACCTTAACAATATAGAAAGTTTATCCTTAAATATACGTCAAAATATTCGTACTTTTTCCCTTTACAAATATATCAACTCTTAACGGCTTAATTATATGTGCTATGTTTACCGTACTTTGATGGCGTTTGCCATATTAAACTCGATGCTGTATATGAGATGTTTAAGTATGTCAAGGAATATAATTATTAGATAGTTTTTAGCATTCTAGTGAGTATTCCGAGGTTACGTTTCCCCATTAATAATGAACTTATATCCGTGTTATCAGACAACGCCTGAAGCCAAAACGGCTACATTGGCTTCTTATGTGGGTATTTATTGGTACTTCAAATATTGAAGAGCGTATATTTGACACAAATGACGGGATATGTTCCGGCCTCAATTTTCAGATTCGCCAGCTAACTGCGCCTTTTGTTTACACGTTGCATGCACGTTTTGTTTACGCAGGTGGGTCTCCACCGTCACTTCCAAAATTGATTGCTACTGATTAGCTTCCAAAGTTGATGGCGACTTTAAAAGGTAATTGAGAAAAAATAAAAATTGCCTGCATGCTAATATTTGACTTGACTCTTTCGCCATGATAAGCATTCTACACAACGGCGAACAAGTCAATTTCCGGCGATGAAGAATTAGGGGAAATGGTATTACTGCGCGATAAACATGAATAATAATCACCTCGTGTTGACTTCTGGTATAGCGTCCATTTACCCTCGAGAAAATTAGTCCAATTTTGCCCTTGAGCTGTTCATGTTACTATAGGATTGTGACCCTTGCGCTTTATATATTGCGAAAGGTTGCAGCACCAGTAAAGAAACTATCGGTTACTGTCAAACCGCAGAAACAACAACAACAGTATCGATGGCGGCGTTGATCTTAAGCCAGTGGAAGTCGGTTTATTTGTGATGCAACTGGGCGATGCGTCTTATTTACGAGGCGATACGGGGACCCATTAACCAAAGGTTCGACAGTATGGTCCTTTAAGTAAGATTAATGGACGTCTCCGACGTCCGACCAAAATTAAATTACAATAAGCAGCAGCCGTTCGGTAATTGTGTGAACAACGCAGACACCGAGACCTGGAATCTTAGAAAGGTTTAATTCGATATGGAACAATACAACAATGTTTTTATGGCAATATTAAATTACGTATGATTGTTACCGGAAGTGTTAAAGATATTTGCCACTATGCAGACAGCAATGCGGTTGAATCCTAAGACATTGCTATTAAATATGGCTATAGTCTAGTGTATATACCGAAATGATATCCTTATACATTTTGTGTATCTCTCCCTTACTGTAGAAGTATCGTAAACTTGAACGTCTTTATATCTTCTCTAGCGCCCACCACTAATTATAAAAGTGACCAGGCCGGACAGTGGTCATCTAAAGCCCCCAGTAAGCTAAGAAAGTAAGTTGTGTGAAGTAGTTTATATGTAACTTTACTTATTGAACTTCTTTATATGCGTCATAAAAACCAACTATTGTGGCATGGTGCTGCGTCCTTTCGAGCAGGCGAGAGTCAGATAACACTCTACACGAGTTTTAGATATTAAACAATTATACATGGTGATATTTGTATATACTTAAGTTATCACACAATGGAAAGATAAGAAAACGAATTTTTCAGGAATCTAACATATAACCAAATTTCGATACACGATTATTTTCAACAGCAGGTAACATTAACAAACAAGCTACCTTCATTTCCAGCTTAAGTATTAGGAGTGGTGCCACGCGCTTCCTACGTTTTAGAACTAAAAATGATAAAAAGTCTTTGTGCAAATCACTTACGATTGTGACATTTTCAAAAGCCATGGTTCTCAGCAAGACCTCTATATTGCTAATATACACAAGTGAGTAGTGTGAAAAAAAACAAATTACATGTATATTTAGTTTCAAACGGCTAGTTCTAAGTGAAACGCCATTGGAGAAATATAAAATAACCATATTGGACATGTTCATAGATGGCAAATTGATTAAGGTATCTGACATCATACTACCAAAAGCCCTCCATTGGGTCGCGGGTTCTTGGTGTACGTAGACCAATTGTCAGGTACTGATCGTGGTTCAGTGTTTTTCTCCTAGAATTCTGGCTTTCCCCCACCACCAAAATTGGACACGTCCTTAAATGACCAAAGGTGTTAATTAAGGATCAACTTGAATTTATTTTTTATGTTTTGGGGGTATAACACAAAAAACGGAGTGTACTCTAAATAAACCGTGAAGCGGTTTATGTAGAGAGTACACTCCAAAACATAAAAAATGAATTCAAGTTAATCCTTATAATTTAATCTATACCCTGCGAAATTCACTTTATCGATGGACTCTTTTCTCTTACAAATTGATACGCTGCTGCATCAGCCAATCAAAAGCGACGTTATGAACGGCGACGTCAATTTTTACGTTATGGGCTGATAATATAATTTTTAAACCAATGAAAAAGCTTGTTTCAAACAAGATTAAATTATAAGGACGTAAACAATAATTAAAGGCCCAATATACGTAACTTTCGGCAAAACTTGAAGCAAAAATCTAGCCTAATAACTTATTATATTTATAGATTTAGTTAAGATTAACTGATATCAGCAATATTCAAGACGAGTTCTTTCGCGGTTATCGGTACAGCAGCAGTTGAAACACGCTATTTGTAAACACGCGTGCATTTCGAACCGTCTTCTACCTTCGGTTTGTTGTTGAAGTGGGCCCCACCTGAATTATTTTCAATTCTTTGGATTTTTTTTGTCAAGAGTTTCTTGTTAGTTACCGCTCAGGTTTACTTCGTTTTAGGCTTATTTTTGCATGGTTATCAACTGGATTTTTTTTCAGAATTTTTGAGAATCACGAAAATTTCCCTGAAGTTACGTATATTGGGCCTTTAAACAAAACCAAATCAAATGCTCGACTGAGTCAATCAAAATGATTACCACAAGGCTCATATAGGACACAATAATAACAATAATTTTTTTTACCAACAACATACAAATAAATACACTTGTAGAATAGTTTCCTTGTGGGTCATAAAGATGACCATTTTGTAAATATGGGAATTATTTTAGTCAGTCAGCAGTCGATATATAGATTGTACATAATGTACATTGTAGGTAGAATGTCATTATATTCGGAGGAAGCTCCTGAATGTCGAGGAAAGGGAAACATGGATGTTACTATCAAGAAAGGAAAAGTTTGCGGTAGGAAATTAAAATACATCCTCCCATCATACTTCTTAGGAGTTAACCATCTGAGTTGGTTAGAATCGACTAAAGATTGAGGAGGGCAACTGAACTGTGTTGTATTAACTTTATTACTTTAGGCTCTGGAAGGTATATACGACCGATGACCGATGATTTTTTGAAAAATAAATCGGCTGTCACAAAATATGCCCCAGTGCAATGTTAATCCTTATGCTATTTGCCGTTCGCCTTTAACGGAAAAGAAAGTTTTCATAATTAAAGAACAAACATTTTTTGTTCGTTTTCGTAGAATAAAAGACAATATTATAAAAAAAGTTGATAAAATGATTTCCAAACTGATAAAAAAATTGTCCAAACTAAAATCTGGTACGGCATCAAATGACAATACCTGTATACGAATATGTAGCCGTTGGGGATGAATACGAACCAAACAAAACAACCCTAGCCTTGTCTACAGATCCAACTTCATTTCATTTCTGTCATGTAGAATACACTTTGTGGTTTGGACATTAGAGTCAAGAGACTTTGACGCGTGTTTCGTTTTCATTTTTTATTTCAGGCAATTGACGTTTCAAATGGACAGGTAGATTTTACTGACTAGAAAAGTGAATCTAACTTAGAATGCCGCTGTTTTTTCACATTGTCTGGTTCACCAAAGTCAATTCACTGCTTCAGAAAAACAGGGGGCCGATAAGATTGTCTGGGCCCACTGATTACACTCCAAAAGGTCACATCGAGTGATCGGAAAAGTTCAGAACCAAATGACTTTAAATCAGTTCTTGCAAAATTAATCGTACTTTAAAAAGCGTAAATATATTAATGAAAGACCATTTAAAACGAAAGTACCAAACGGATAATCGATACCGAGCGACAACAAGATCCAAAGAGAAGAAGTTTTTTAAGAGACGGGCCCATACTAAATAAGCGATATGTTTGAGTATTATTTACATCCCGTATTTCATAAACCAAATAACACCCCGGAGAAAGGTGACTTGGTTCCTCATTCTATTCTTCCGCTTATTATTTAAATTTTTCATTTGCTTTTGCTTTATACTTTGGCAAACCGTAGTTTTCCGCAGGACATAACTCTCCTGAAGGTCTTATAGTGTATTCACTCCGTTAGTTCTCAGGGCTAGGTCTGCCACTGATGGCCCCAATCTCCCACTATACGAGACTGAGATGATTGTTAGTTTTCCTGGCTAGGTCTGCCACTGATGGCCCCAATCTCCCACTATACGAGACTGAGATGATTGTTAGTTTTCCTGGCTAGGTCGGCCACTGATGGCCCCAATCTCCCACTATACGAGACTGAAATGACCGTTAGTTCTCCTGGCTTGTTCGACTACGGTTGGCCCCAATCTCCCACTATACGAGACTGAAATGACTGTTAGTTCTCCTGGCTTGTTCGACTACGGTTGGCCCCAATCTCCCACTATACGAGACTGAAATGACTGTTAGTTCTCCTGGCTAGGTCGGACACTGATGTCCCCGATCTCCCACCATACGAAGCTGAAATGACCGGAACTGACACTTCTGTAATTACACTCATCATCACAGCTGCCCACTAGAACGTTATTTAATAGCAATCTAATTTACTACCTTCTGGACACGTCAATCAGGTGCCGGTCTAATAACAATTAAGGCGGTCGGCATCCTAAGACACTAACAAACATTTTAATTACTTAGAATGAATTATTGCCAGAATCTGCAAAGTCACTATTAAATATTATTCTTTTTGTAATAATCATTCTGATAATTAAGATTGAAAATGGTCGGTGTCTTTAATTGTTTGTAACCCTTTATCTCGCCATTCTCATTTAAAAGCTAACAGAGCTTACTTTTGCTTTCGCCAATATGCATGTGTCTTTTGGCGCTATTACAGGTCAAAGCAAACATGATACTTTCGTTGTAGATAATAGGTCAATTAATCCGCAAGAGTGAAATAGTTCGACAGTATTGACAGGTGCTAGTTTACTTCAGGCAAACTACAGAGTTCCATCATCTTGCTTCTCAACTGTGTAGTATTTCTCATTAGCGTGTTTACTTTGTTGTGATTTAGAATGATGACTCGGTTCTCACTTTGATGATTTGATGTTTACTTTGATGTGATCAAGATTTTACATGGAGGGTGTCCTCGATGAAGCAGAAGACGCTTACTCAGTTCCCCCGGATACCTGGTCTTTTTCTCTTGTACTTTTACAAGGTTCTCCTTGTGAATATTTCCTTTCTTCATATTTTGCCCCTAATTTAATCGATTTTGAGTTCAGATTATGGTTCATGATGCTTCGGTATTCTCTGATTTGTTTCTAGGTACCTTTTGCGTGCAAATAGTCTCTTGCGTTAAGGTTTTCAAAACAATGTTATATTATTTAAGTTGTCGAAAATCGTTCTGTTTATTTTTTTCATCGTCCACACAAAACCATTTTGCTTTTTCAATTTTGCAATGCTGCAATGTTTTCCTCTCACAGAGGAATCGAACGGTGTTACTTACATTTTCATACCGGTATATTTACATTTGCATTGTATTTTCCAATTGACACAATGCTAAGAGGCAATTGCTGCTATACGCATATACAGCTGTACATGTAACACACAGTGCCTCAGACTAAAACAACATTTGTTATTGTGACTGTAGTGTTGTCATCACCCGATGACTTCAGGATTGTTATTCTGAACTCTTGATTAAACCACAAACACCATTCAAGGTCTCCATAAGCATGGTCTCCATTTATTTCACTGCGCATGATCATCACATGTATACAGACAATAACTTCCGGTACAAGATATTAAGGATGCTTGACCGTTACTTTTAACTATTAATTATAATACTCCTATAATACACATGTAACTTATACAATGACATGTATTTGTGAATACTACAACCTCTTCCTTTTTTCTCAGACAAGACCTTATAGGTTTTTTCAATAATAAACTAAATATGAATATTTTTCAAGTTAAACGTTTACTGTCTCTGATGTATAACTGTCAATAAGTAATATTAATTTCAATAAACACTTGTTTCACTAAAACTATCTGGTTCTATTATTTTAAACATAATTGATAAATTCATACATATAATTAGTTCTCATTCATGAACCAAAATAACGTTCATAATAGAATGAATTATTGAAATAAACATGTATTCATCTATATACAACACTGTCTTTGAAGCGTGCTGGTATCTGTCCTTTCGTTGCGCGCGCGGATCGTCGGACCAGTATATCAGGACTACCTGACTTGTCAATTGCGTCATCTATGACGTCATCAAAATCCACATCTGCGTCATCATGCGACATCCCAGATCTTATCGGTTCGCTATCATTTTGTCGAAAGTTCTTCCTGCAACTTTCGGTTAGATCGCGCTCTTTATCGTTTCTGTCATGTTGCGCGTCAACACTCTGATCTGGTTGCGCGTCATTAGCTTCATCGCGTTTTTCCACACGAATATCTGGATCCTCGAATACTGAATTCTTATTTCCATTCGAATTCACATTTCGCTTAGACTTTTCATGAAACTTTTTCACACTGGTTATATTTCGCTTATATTCCCGACCTTTCTCGGTCTGGATTTTTACACAATTGCCATATTTGGCCACAACTTTAACTGGTTTCGGATCAAACACTGGATGTAACTTATTTTCACGATCTTTCCTTAGCAACACTTGATCGCCTACACCGATATCACTTTCTTTCGCTTTTCTTTTGTCGTCCCCATAGACTCTTCCCTTTTCTTTGTTTAGGCCGTCGCGATCCCGTTCCTTGATGTCGATGTCTGTTGATCGATATTCCAAATCCAGTAATTTGGTTCGCAGTTTCCTTCCATAGAGAAGTTCCGCGGGACTGATTCCTGTGGTGGAATGTGGTGTGGCGCGGTACATCATCAGATACGTCTGGAGATCGTCTTTCCAGTTATGCTTCTCAGCATGAGCGATCCGTATTTGTTTCAAAATAGATCGGTTCTGTCTTTCGACCTCCCCATTTGCCTGGGGCCAATGCGGCGTTACGCGCCTATGTTCAATGCCATTTTTCCTTAGAAACGACCGGAAATGATCACTTTTGAATTGTGGTCCATTATCGGTAGTGACACTCACTGGATTTCCAAAGGAACTAAACAGTTTTTTTAAGACTAGCGACAGTCTTTTCAGCTGTTATCGACTTACTTATGCTGACCTCTACCCATCTCGAGTAATAGTCAACAACAACAAGCAAGTTGTCTCCTGATGGCAAGGGTCCCAAAAATCAATAGCAATACCTTGCCATGGTCCTTGTGGAAGCTCGGTTCGGGTCATAGGTTCAGGCTTCGATGGATTACTTACGAGTTGACACCCATAACATCCTTTAGTGATTTTCCACATCCTTATCCATCTTAGGCCACCAAACCTTTGTCCGCAGTCTCTGCTTCATCAAAACTATCCCTGGATGTCTTTCATGACCTATTTCCATGACTTGTTCTCTCAGAGATGTTGGCACAACAATCCGAGTACCCCTGAGTACTAGATTGTTAACACATGACAGTTCCTGTCTTACAAAGAGATAATCTTTGTACTTGAGTTTGTACCACTGCCCAGATGCCATACATTGTCTTATGTTTTGTAACTCTGGGTCGTCTTGAGACGCCATCTCGATCTCTTTCAGTGTCATTGCTGTGGGAACACTTGATTCCGCCACAAATTGAACATATTCCTCAGTCAGATTCTTTTCCTCCTGTCGTGTACCATCTTTTCCTAGCAACCGTGACAATGAATCTGCGATGTTCTGTGTTCCCGGAATATGTCTTACTTGGTACTTGTACGGCTGAAGTCGCAATACCCAACGCTCAACTCGTGCACTTGGCTTTGACTTTTCTGAAAAGATATACTGTAGAGGCTTGTGGTCGGTCACTAACTCAAAATTAGTTCCGTAGATATACAGGTGAAACCTTTCGCATGCCCATACTAAGGCAAGAGCCTCCTTTTCTGTTTGCGAATACCTTCGTTCGACATTTGACAAACTACGGCTTGCATAGCAAATCACTCGACTTTGTCCATTTTTCTCCTGTACTAGTATTCCTCCTAGTCCAACAGGACTTGCATCGGCTATGACTTGGGTTTTAGCATTAAAGTCAAAATACCCCAACGTCTTTGCACTAGATAGTCTCTCTTTCAAAGTCTGAAATGCACCTTCTTGTTCGGTTGTCCAAACAAATGGTTCACTTTTCTTTGTCAGCTTCCGCAACGGTTCTGCCACCGTAGCAAGATCAGGGATAAATCTTCCACTGAAATTGACAAGTCTCAGAAAACTCCTCATCTCCGTCACAGTTTCTGGACGTCTTGCTTCCTGAACCGCTTTGACTTTGTCGTTTGCCAGTCCTACTCCTTTTCCTGACAAAATGTGTCCCATGAATTCAACTTCTGGCAAATTGAATTTGCAGTTATCATAGTTCAAGGTAAGCCCTTTCTCTGACAAGACTGATAAGACTTGGTGAAGCCTGTTGTCATGTTCTTCCTGTGACACCCCGTGAATCACAATTTCATCAAATATGCTATGTACTCCTGGACATTTGTCTAGTATCTCCATCACAATCCGATTGTAGATTTCCGGAGCACAGCTAATCCCGAACAACAGACGTTTGTATTGAAATACACCCTTGTGAGTGATGAATGCTGTGATTCCTCTTGACTCTGGATCCAGTTCTATTTGGTGATAAGCCCATGTGATGTCAAGTTTTGTGAAAACTTTGCTGCCATTTAAATCCTGTAAAATCTCGTCTAAAGTTGGTATTTGATATCTTTCTCTCACAATCGCCGTGTTGGCCTGCCTCATGTCTACACACAATCGTATGTCTCCAGATGATTTTGGAACGATAACGACTGGTGATACCCATTCTGTTGGTCCAGTAACTGGCTCAATAATGTCCAGTTGAACAAGTTCAGTCAATTTGTTTTCAAGTTTTTCTCTCAGTTGATATGGAATCCTACGACTCGCTTGGACGACTGGTATCACATCTTTGTTTATTGGAAGTCTTAACTTGAAATCTTTAAGCTTTCCAAGACCCTCAAAACAGTTTGGATATAAATTCCGAATATCCACCGAATTTATTTGCTCAGCCTCACACTCAGGTCCCAATCTTAGTACCTTCAGTTCCATGGCTGTTTTCCTACCTAAAATGTAGCAGTGCCTTTCCCTTTTCTTTTATTACAAAGAACTCTGCTGTAGTCTCGACACGTGATTCTTTCACTTTTATGTTTGCGACAAAACTTCCCACGACTGTAAGTGGCGTTTCATTTCCATATGCAAACAGTTTTTTCTTTGGTTACCGGTTTTGGTCTACCACCTTTATCTTTTCTTTTTTAAGCTGCTCCCAACACCTTTGGTCAAGTACGTTAACAGTAGCACCTGAATCAATAATGAGTCCTGTGTCTACACCACCAATTTCAACCGTTATCAGAATAGTTTTCTCTTCAACACTAATTCCAAATAAAAAATCATCATCCGATTCCTCAGTTTCTAACTGTTTCACTCGGTGTTTCACTTTCGTACTCTCATGTCTCGCCTTTGTTTTACAACGCGACGCGAAATGTACGATGTTGTGACATTTGTTACACTTTTTCTTTTAAGCAGGACAACTGGGATCTGATTTAACATGTCCAGTGTAACCACACGCGTAGCACAGTCTGGTGTCCGTTTCATCAGACTTCCTAGGTTTTTGCCACGATTGTTTTATGTACGAGCCTTTGGATTTTACTTTATTCACAGTTTCGTGATTTTCGATAGAAGTTGCCTCCCTTTGTGCATTTTCGTATGCATGACTGATATCGCGTACCTGTTCAAGCGTGACATTACGTCTCTCCAGAAGTTTCCTCCTCAGCCTGGTCGAGTAACATTTCTCTATGATCTGATCTCGAATCATTTCATTGATGTCGTTGAAATTACAAAATTGTGCTTTTTCACGTAGTCTAGTGATGAATTGATCAATCGATTCGGTAGCTTCTTGTATCATAGATCTAAACTGTGATCTTTCAAATGTTTCATTTACTTGGGGTCGAAAATGTTCCATTAGAACAGTTTTTGTTACTGTGTAAACTGTCTCACCTTGATCTGGGTTTGGGTCCCTTAATGTGGGCAACGTATAGTAGATATCCTGTACTGCCATTCCAGCGCAATGTAGCAACAATGCCTTCCTCTGTTCGGCTTCATTAACCCATTTTCCCGTAGCATACAGCTCGAAGGATCGTATCCATTTCTTCCAACGGTAATACAGAGTCGATGTTTTTGTCGTGTCAAACTGGCAAATACAACCTAAATCCGTTAGATTTACAGCGGCTGCCATCGTGTACAGTTCTTTAAAAACCTCGTCGCCAAATTTGTAGTGTTGTCATCACCCGATGACTTCAGGATTGTTATTCTGAACTCTGGATTAAACCACAAACACCATTCAAGGTCTCCATAAGCATGGTCTCCATTTATTTCACTGCGCATGATCATCACATGTATACAGACAATAACTTCCGGTACAAGATATTAAGGATGCTTGACCGTTACTTTTAACTATTAATTATAATACTCCAATAATACACATGTAACTTATATAATGACATGTATATGTGAATACTACAGTGACGAAATCGATTTCATTGTTGTCTACACTTGATTTGCTGTTAACAATCGGTTCGAAGTAACAAGATAAAGCACAATAATTCTATCAAAATGTGAATGTAAGCAATGAGCATTTTCCCAAATATTGTTAAAATCGTATAACATACATTGTTATTAATGGCAAACTTACATAAAGCCCTAACCTGCTTTATTTAGTTTGTCATCAACAGCAATGTGTGTTATTGGACTGTAACAACATTTACTAAAAACTCATTGCTTTTAAATTAACGCAAATCGCTTACATTCAGCAAAAATTTCATTTTTGATTTCACGGATTTCCGTTCAATCCATGTATTTACAGTTTCACAGCAAAACACTTGTTTGATTTTACTTCTTTGTTCTATCCGTCGTCCGTTAAACCGCATTGGCAGAACACCCCTATAGGAGGCACGGTGGTCTAGTGGTAGAAAGCCGGGCTCGTAATTAGCTGTAAATGAGTACATAGTTGGGTAGTGCTAGACATTTTAGAATGCTAGCTGTGAGCGCCGAAATGGCAGCACCGGTTGTATGCTCCCTATGGTGTTGAGCATGGTATTGGCTGGTTGCTAAGGCCATATAACCACGGATAATAATTTGTAAACCGCTTCGAGACGTCCTTTAAGGTTGTGATAAAGTGGTATATAAGTACCCCGAATTATTATTATTATTATTAAAAAAAAAAAAAAATAAGCACCAATACATTATAGTTATTAAATAATCTCCATGCGAACCAACATGATTTTTATGGACAAGGTAATTTATAACGTTATAATATAATCACGTGTTACATCCCGGATTTTCTGCTTCATTTAAAGTTGTAGATTTGTATGCCGTTTTGGTTTACATTGAGTTTTATGACGCAGGTCATCATCCTCTAATTTCCAGCTGTGTTATTACAGTGTGAGAAATGATAAATGATCCTAGTTTTACCGACATACCTGGACATGCGTCTCCTTTCGTTTAGGATTGATTTCCTTTAAGCTTGGTGTCATCTGAGCAAGCCACACTCTTTCAACGTACAGATTTATCGTTGTACATTTTGTATAATGAAACTTTTCTAATTTAAAAAGTTTCGTCGACATAAACTAAACGTGGTCTTCTTAATTCGAGGAAAATATGTACTAATTGAAAATAGGGAAGTATCCTCATTTTAACTTTTTAAACGTTGATCGCTAATAACCGCACACTAAACTGTAAGATATAATTAACGTTCCAGAGCGATCCCTTTATTCTATGTCAGACACTGATCATGAGCGGAAGAGCTTGTAATTCCGTTGCTATAATAACGTCTTTTAATAAGGAATTACTATTTCGTACTTGACTTTGAACTGTGAAAGTACAAGTCAATTAAATTTCACCGGATGCTAGACATGTAGCTTGGTGCATTAAGCAATAGAGTGGCGCCATCTGGACTAATTGTTCGGGGTGTAAGTACATGTGCTGTCTGTAGTTAAACAGTACAAGTTGGAGATAATTCGGTTTTAGTAGTAGCGACTTTAGGTTCCTGCCGGTCTAAAGGTTGTGCACTGTATAATTACAGAGAAGCTGGTGATCACGTTATCGTTAAATAAATGTTACTGTGATGATAATATGATTTTCACAATTATCTCCTTTTCTTGAAGCAGTGGGAACGTGATCTGTACAAAAAAAAAAGAAAAAGAAAAAAAGGTGTACGGTTAAAATTGCAATGTCTAAAGCTTCCTCGATGGACAGTTTCGCCTCATAGCGTACACTGTACGTAAATATAAACGAAACTGTGAACGCTTTTGTGCAATGTTCGACGAGGAAAATCAAATAGAAAGAAACCAATACTTTAACTGCAATTACATGATGTATTCAATGAACAAGCTGAAATGTATCACAAAAATACAAGTGCTTACGTAAACACAAACAAAAATTGTGCAATGTTATTTGAATGTATTCGGTTCACATATCAATCAGCATGACAGTCAACATTCTCGCCCAGCACGTTAGTTTTGGTGGTGGTGTTTTTACCGTGACAGTTAAACTGTGCCTAGAAGTGTCACACGGCTACTGTATCAAAGGTAACATAAAACTACAATATATTTTGGATGGTTTGCTAATTAGTGTGCTTGTTGTGATTGGCACTATGACTCGGATGTCATTTTGAGGATTGATACTTACTTGGATGTGACCAAGATTTACCTGGTGGGTGTCGTCGATGAAGCAGAAAACGCTTACTCTTCTGAAACACCTGGTCTTATTTTCCCCATGTTAATCTTTCCTTTGTTTCTATTTTGCCTCCAGTTTAATAGATTTTGAGTCCGGATTACGGTTTTGTTAAGCATCGGTATTCTTTGATCTTAATTCACTTTATATCAATTCATTGAAAGTTAGAGCCGGATAATATTACATTACAAGAAATACGAATTGAAAAAGACCACATGATATTGTCAGGCAGGTGACAAACAAAACCAGGAAATAATTGATTTAATCTGTCAATGAGGTTCACTGATATCGGAAACGAAAATATGAAGACATTTTATTTATCAAAGTAGCAACATTTAAGTATATAACAATGCATGTAATTATATAATAGATGTTGTCATAAAGAAATTCATAAGTTGATAAACTGAGTTGTTCAGATGAAAGCAAGTTAATAGCAAGTCGTGTTGAGTTTGATGGCTCCTGAAAGATAACAGGTTTTCAAAAGTTATAACTGTATCCTTCTCACTGAAACGGGCCACTGAAATAAAATTTTAAATTATTGCAAACTATTTCTATACTGCTGAAGGACGGAGTCTGCTAAACAAGCAAATACATGTATATGAAACTGTGATAATATTGTTTGAAATTATGAACATGTATGACAATCAAACATTTGATACGCTCTATTCATCATTATTATTATTTTCTAGAAATATTTATAGCAGCAACAAATTCATGAAATGCTTGTTCGCCATAATTTCTGATTACAAAACCAATTAATTTTAAGATTTTGATTGAGACATTTAATCGCTGTTTCCTAGCTTTATGTGATAGGACTTTTACACGTGATCATATATTGGGTTAGAACTTTCCATCAGCAGTAATTGCCTAGTGATGAGCATCGCATTATTTGACAAAATTATTGTATAAATCCTTGTTGTTGGCTGGGATGCAATCGCACAAAGGGTCTTCATGTAAGAAAAAACCGATGTACTCAGAGAAAATTCTAACAGTCGTGCAGGTGACCCTATACTTCTTCGATCAGGGAATATAACCCCGACCGTCCTTGTGGTAGTCGGAAGCGTTATCCACTGCGCCACTCGACCATCCCCGTCACTACGTTATATCGATGTTCATAATGTGTTCACTTTATATGTATACCGGTATGTAACTACAATTCGTACGATTGATTGAAGGTAGTTAAGCGATGTTAATGGAATGGCAATCGTCACCATACATCACGTAGGCCTTATACAATAGGAAGAATAGCTGGTATTCTAGTCACCTATTTACAGTCATCGTCTCCTGCGTGGTACCGGCACGGTAATGGAGCAATCGCTGTTATTGTTATGTTGGTAGTACAGCCTGCTTTCATATTCTTGTTATTTCACTGCTTTGTGTTCTGTTTGCCATTTCATCAGCAAATCTCAACACAGAATACTTCGCACGACTGCATAGGAAAACATCAATCGAGGACACCCCAAGTTGACGCTGAGATTGTGTTTGCATACGTGCTTTTTCGTTCATATCCGCATGCAGGACCAGATGAACAAACATTATATTAGCGATTTTTTCCTGATAGAAATGTATAAATCACTAACAGTATCAACATTTTTAAAAATTGCAATGAACTCATAATGCACAATGCAGAATCGGAAATGTCCTCCCGAAGTCAAAATGCATAATTAATGGTTTGTTGAATGGAGATTTTATGCAGTGCTATTGTAAGCTGAGAGAATGGCGAATTCTCGGTACTGTAGTCCGTGCTTTGATTGCAGAGGACGATTAAATGTGGTACCACGTGTCATTGGCGTCCTGTCCAACTTTCAGTTCGAGGAAGCTGACAATTTTTAAACGCTGTTTAAGTACAGGATATTATTTTCAACGATTTTGTTACATGTAGCAAACCTCACTATATTCAAGGATTAACTTGAATCTATGTTTTATGTTATGGGGGTATAACACAAAAAACGGAGTGTACTCTAAATAAACCGCGAAGCGGTTTATGATGAGAGTACACTCCGGTTTTTTGTGTAGGTATAACACAAAAAACTTATAATTTAATCTATACCCTGCGAAAATTAACTTTATTGATAGACTCTTTTATATTACAAATCATTACGCTGCTGCATCAGCCAATAAAAAGCGACGTTATAAACGGCGACGTCATTTATTACGTTATGGGCTGATAACATATTTTTTAATGCAATTTTATTTTCTTCCTTACATTACAATGTGTTTTAAAATACCTATGCGTTAACCTAAATTTATGAGAGTAAACCGATACGAAATGCTGCCCTTTCATGAGCTTCATCTTCTTTGCATCGGATACCCGAATGTTCCGTATCGTGCAAGCGTGCATCGGTAGTCGATTGGTTATTTCTGTAGCTTTTCCAGAAGAGTTTAACACCGAGGCCTCCCGATTAAGTGTTTACAAGATGGCGTTTCAGACGCCGGTGAACTGTAGTAATAAAAATCAAACTGATCGTTTTCCAATCTGCAGCTGCATTCCGAAATGGAAGGAGTTTGAGACAATTCGGGCGGTAGTTTGTACGCCAGGGCAAGAAGATGGCATGTCGTTAAAACGTTCGCCATTAAACCCGGCGAATTATAGCATGAACAAGATTTGCAGGAGACTCTAAAATGGATTATAAGCAACAAAGAATAAATACTGTACCGTAATGTGGGAATTGATAGGGAAAACAATTGACAGAGATAACAACTATCTAGCCATATGGACCGGAGTTTGACAAGTTAAACGACTATCTAGTGTATGGGTCAGGACATGAAAGGGTAAATGCACAGGAACCTGAGAATTTGTTACAGCCAGTTTTGGACTTAAACTAGGATGATTATAGTAATTTTATACTTTTGGTGGGTTTAAATCAATTTTCGATAAAAATACCCCATTAATGGTCATAAAGGCTAAAGGATGGCAAGCTTTCCAGGTCGAAAAATCGACCCAAATACCTTTCTTGCATCAAAAATGACATTTTTAGTTGATGTACGCTTGGTACCGTTGGAAAGATGGATAAAAAACCTCTTAAATGCATGTCAAATGTAACCTCCTTTTTCAGAAATAATCTCGATATCCTCCAAAAACAAAATTTCCGTGTCTCAAAGTTTTCGTCAAAGACTTACTATTGCTGTGGTCCAGGACATGATAGCCTCAACGAATATCTATGATATTGATCAGAATTTTTGAATTGTGTGCTCGGAGTGAGCTTCCGTTTAATGCGCACCAAAGTTAGATTTTATAGATATAAACACCCTATAAGCCTTAAGCTCTTAGAAAAGTCATTAATTTGGATGAAAGCAGTGATCCTGTTAATAACGGTTTTTGTTTTGCTCTCATCTTAACATTGCGTTTAACGTAGTTTCTATTATCGAAAAAAGGAAATAATCTCTAATGAGCTCTGTAAAATATGATCATTCTTGTTATGCATTATATATGAACATTATGTTTGCTACTACTACATGTATTTTCTTTAAATGATAAATCATTAAGAGAACACATTTCGGTGAATCAATATATTTTGACTCCCTCATCAGGCAATTTCATCCTTAGAATCTGCTTCCGGATGGCATTGCCTGTCTTGGAAGATCAACTATTTGTTAGGTCACACTAGTATTAGGTCATTCATAGTATTATATCGTTAGTAAACAATGACAGCATCAGAGCTCGACATCGTAAAAAAGAACAGCAACAACAACTGAGGAGATTAGAGTATTACATAACAACAACACTAGTCGCAGATGAGATATCAGTAATAGCAGAGACAACAACAATAGTCGCAGATGAGATATCAGTAATAGCAGAGAAAACAACAATAGTCGCAGATGAGATATCAGTAATAGCAGAGACAACAACAACAATAGTCGCAGATGAGATATCAATTATAGCAGAGAAAACAACAACAATAATCGTAGAGGAGAAATCAACAACTTCAGTAGAAGGAGACACATCAAGGGAAAGCAAGACAACAGTGGGAGTGGAGGGAGAAACAACAAGGGAAGGTACATGTAGGACAACAGCGGGAGTGGAGGGAGAAACAACAAGGGGAGGTACATTGTAAGACAACAGAGGAAGAGGGACCAAGTGAAAGAGAAATAGAAGAAAACAATACAATATTTAATGAAAAGAAACTGCGAGTTGATAAAAATATCGATGCATGTGTATAACCTGACGATGGTATATGAATGTTGAGTAATTACAGACATTTGATAAGCCAACACGTTAAATTGATCACGAACAAGCTGAATAAATCATTCCCCTGTTCTCTGATTTACACGTCAGAAACAGGTTCATTAGCACACCACGTTAATACTAAATCGGTCAACACCATTGATGATAACGGAAATTACATTCTGTAAAATCTTGACAAGGGATCAAGTTTTAATAACTGTTCTAATTAAAGGTTGTATAGAACATTCCACTCAATGGCAGGATAAGGTGTATTTCATATGATATTTGTTTTATGTTTCTCGGTAGTTTTGTGTGAAGTCCCCGTAGGTATTGCTATAATTAGAATGGACTTGGGGCATGACCGTCATTCCGTGTTCTGTCAATCTGTCATTTCGTCAATCTGTCATTAGGTAAAGCCGACATATTTTCTGTTACTTTAATCTTGAATAGATAAGGATATTAAACTGTTATTTTATACTGATACTGTAAGACACAGGTCAAGTTGTGATTAAGTGGAGGTCCACTTATTTTATAGCCACACTTTAACTTTGAGAAGAAAGCTTTCAATAATATTTCCCAAAAATGGTAATGACCGCCCTTTGGAGAGTCAATTTGCATTATTTAGTAACAATATGTGATTTGGCTTGTTTCCATAGCAACGAACTTTTACATTTACACAAAAAAAATAATGTTTATTCTCATTTTCGGCTATCAATAACTTGAGATGTCAGCCTTAATCAACCAATTATTAACAAGAGTGTGAAAGATATGAGAAAACACATTTAAAAGTCAATGATACAAAACGCTATACGTCTCGTTGATGGTGAACGGGGGCGTTCGTATCTCACTGACACATCTAGTTTTTCTATATACCACCTGTGGTTGTTTTATGTCCTTGAATTGCCTTGGCTATAGATATGTTGCAATATGACTTTATTCCTGTAGATGAAAAAAATTAACACGTTCTAAAATATACGAGTTGGTCCAAAAATCATACAAAATAAAAGTAGAAACCGATAAATACATGTCGCAATGCAGTCACCCGTGTGTTATATAACATGGGTTAGGTTATATAGTTAAAGGAAAATTAAGAATATTCATTGTATCTAGATTGAATCATTTGGGATTAGTTAAACCGACCTGCAATAATGCATCAATGTGTTGATAGTGCATTTTAAAATGGGATATTGACAAAAAGAATGAAAGTCCAAGTTACACAAACATTATACAATGTAACTCAAAACAAAACAAAACAAACAAAAACACGAGGGAATACTTCAGTGTTGAAGTTAGAATAGATAAAGTATTGGCAAACTTTAAGCAAATGTCTGTTTGATATAGACAAAGGTCTGTCTTATTCTTTTGTTCTTTTGCATGGATCTTCATGTAAATATTTCAGTTTTGTTCATATTTTGCCCCTACTTTAATCGATTTTGAGTTCTGATTATGGTTTTGTTTACGGTTCGATATTTTCTAATTACATTTGTACAATCCCCTCAATAAGAACATGGCTTTTAAGACCATTAAAATTTGTGTCGGTCAGGTAAACTGCATAACAGACACTATATCAACAGTAAACAATGGTTTCTAAAACAAATGAGACATACTTCTCAATCTCTACATAACGATGGTACTTAGGACGCTGGCAGGGGATGATGTCCACTTGTATATTCTGATGATCAAGTGTGTTCCATTTCATTAATACCTGGTCTAATTCTCTTTTTCATTTTTTAATTGTCCGAGTGTAAATCACCCATTTCTTAAAAGTTAGTCTGAAGGGTTCTGACTCTATGACAAATGTATGGCACAGGGATTCGAGAGGTGCAGGTTGATGAAGACAATAGGCAAATTTTATGGTCGGCATCTTGGTCTTATTGAGACTCATTCTGTATCTTTGTGTGATATGAAGATGGAGGTTTTTGAGTATGCTCATTAGTGTTCTCCCTTGTTGTGATTGACAATGATAACTCGGTTGGTTATCATTTTGAGAACTTTATGTGTCGTCGATGATGCAGAAGACGCTTAATCTTCCGGAACTCTTGGTCTTATATTCTCTTGTACATTTATGGGGGTTTCCATGTAAATATTTCCTTTTTTAATATTTTGCCTCTAGTTTAATCGATTTTGAGTTCGGATAATGGTTTTGTTGACGCTTTTGTATTTTCTGATAATTGTTTTTTTCCATTGATATTGATAGTGTATTCCTTTTATCGGAACGTTCCAGATGTGCTAACTTGAAACTGGTCTGCTAAATGGAACAGAACAGATTCCGTTCCTGCGGGTGGACATATAATTATCGAAAATGAACAAGAACCAACTTTTCCGAAAGTTACCAAAACGGTTCAGTCATAAAATCCGCAAAACAATCCGAGTAATCCCTTTTTTTCCCCAAATTGTACACACTATGGTGCCACTTGGAGTCGGTAGTGAAATATTTTACTGATGAAATGCTTTTTCACTGGTTAATGTCATATCTTTTAAACCTGTCACTGGCCGCCATATTGGATGCAGCTTTGAACCCCCAGTAAGATATATTTTGAGAATTATATATATATAAACATGCAATTCTTTATGTAGGTGTTCAGGTCATGCTTTATAGAACATCGTATGTTTAATGTACTACAATATTCGAGTGGGCGTTTTTCTTATTCCCCATTAAGAACTTTTTGATGGGGAGCTTCTTGGTCGTATATGGCTGACATTCTATACGACGCTTAACTATATTATTTCAGAAACCAAATGTAGTAAATATAAATCCGCGATTCTTACCGAATATATGCAACAAAATAGGAATATTACGGCGACGAAACCTCAATTGATCCACAGTATTACCGGTTATCGATCCACAGTATTACCGGTTATCGATCCACAGTATTACCGGTTATCGATCCACAGTATTACCGGTTATCGATCCACAGTATTACCGGTTATCGATCCACAGTATTACCGGTTATCGATCCACAGTATTACCGGTTATCGATCCACAGTATTACCGGTTATCGATCCAGCTGCAGATCTGGCCATATTTAGACGCGTCTATAACTTCTGTGTCAACATATGACCCGAGGTTTTCCTGCTGTCTAAACAAACCCAATCTGTGAATGAATCACATCCGTTAAACTGTCTATGGACTGCTTTAGTGTATATTAGAAGTGACAGGAGGTTTTTTACTAAGAGCGAATCCCCATAGGTTTACCGGGTTATATATGTATACAACGGATCATTGTATGTCTATATTATTATATAGGCCGTAATTGAGGTGGCGGGATCGATAAAGGGACCGCTCCTTTTGTGGTACTTATACGCTTTTACTTACAGCCTTATTTATGGGTATTTATCGAGATGGTTTCCTTGGCTGCACCCTTCAAAACCCGGTTTTGGGCATCACTAGTCTGTCTTCACAGCTAAGTATATCATAGTAGATGGCTCTCCAGACTACAGACAAATGCGGTTTCTCTGGTGTGTTTGGTATCGAAACGGCTTTCAAAACTCTTCCCAAAAATCCCACAAATTAATGCAATAGTTTTCATATTTTCAGTAAACACCGAAGCGTCAACAAAATCATAATCCGAACTCAAAATTGGTTAAACTAGGGGCAAAATAAGAAAAAAAAATCTTTACATAAATCATACTCCAACACGAAGAAAATGTTCACAAACTACAAACGCAACAATTGTAGCTTATTTGCTTTGTTCCACTTCTAATCGACAGTGGATATGAAAGTGAACACCTGTAATCGACAGTCGATATATAAGTGAACACTCGATAGTCTACTGTAGGTTTGGCTGACTGCGGTACGGGACCAACCTATTTAGAGTGTATCGGCAGAAAGTACATTACCAAAATGGGTTTACAGAGAGACTGCACTGTAACAACGAATAGTGTGGTCCAAAATCTCTGGGATTGCGCACTGTTACGGGGCACCCACGCATCTGTCACCTCCCCTGGTCAATAACTATAAATCAGAGACTGTGTAGCCTCATCCATCACGCTATCGACCTTTCTTACCACTGTGTATGTATGTTTGTTAGTTTCAATTGATTTATCCAATTGTTCACTTGTATCTGACATCTTTGTTTTCTATCAGTATAACCCACATCGATTTCTGTCAGGAAATTGTTTTTGTTACACTGTAATGAAAAAGCATTTCATCATGATATTTACTGGAAGATTGTAGAACTTGTTTATATCGCTTTCTAATTTTTGATTACTGTCAAAACATAAATGACATACGAAAATTTATGATTTTACAGTTCTTGTCTTAATTTCATTTTAATTACAAGATGTAATCAATAATTGATGCAAAGAGTTAATAAGCACATGCACAAGTGTAGGCATAGCGTGCATTTAGAAACCGAGTCCATGTTTTATCTTGACAGGCATGATATTTAAGGGTCCAACGTTGTCGAAGTGCTTTCAATCATACTTTAAACCAGCGGACTGTTACCAGAGAGCAGTTCATTCTAAATGGCCAGACGTCACGTCACTTACAAAATCAATGGCGTACACCACCACCCAGTGTAGGGCAAAACCTGAGCTGTTTTAGGGACTAAAAAAAAATACACGTTTACTTAATCAATTTAGAGTTATAATTGTAATAATTAAAGCTTGGTTCAGTAAATTGTAAATGAAATTGACCTTAGCACTTATATTAACGTTATTCTGCTATTGTGGACCTTAAATAAAATAAGAGAATACCGAAGCGTCAACATAATCATAATCCAAACTCAAAATCGAATAAACCAGGGGCAAAATTTGAACAAAGGAAAGATTTACATGGAGACCCCTGCAAAATAACAAGAGAATAAGACCAGGTGTTCCGAAGAGTAAACGTCTTCTGCTTCATCGACGACACCCGCCATGTAAATCTTTGTCACATCCAAGCAAACATCAAGTTCTCAAAATGAGAACCGAGTATCATTGTCAATCACAACAAGTAAACACACTAATGAGCATACTCAAAAACGTCCATCTTCATATCACTTAAAGATACAGAATATTTCTCAATGAGACAAAGATGGCGACCATAAAACTTGCCCATAGTACTGATCAACCTACATCTCTCGAATCCTTGTGTTGTTAGTTTGTTTGTCAGCAGTCGACATCGATCACGAAAATCCCGATATTTAGAGCACGCCCTGGAATACCGAATCAACTGCGACATGTAAACACCATAGGTTGGAGAAGCAGGGATGTTACTATCAAGAAATGGAAAGTTAATGATAGGAAAATTGAAATCATCACGTTTATCGTATAGCTTAGTAGTAAGCTGTCCAAGCTGTTTAAGTAGAGATCGAGGTAAGCAGCTGATGTAGAAGAGTCTGTTGTGTCCTTTATTTCAAGTTCAGAAGGGTATATACGATCGACGTGGTCAGCAAACTTCTTGTTGTTTAAAGACAACACATCGTCGATATATCTGAAAGTGAAATTAAAAGATTTGGCACGGTGTTTGTTACCTGTCCTGATTAGCTCCTCCACAAATTCAGCCTCGAATGAAAACAAAACCAAGTCAGCTCAGTCATTGTTTACTCATAATCATGGTACCAATGATCAGCAGTCTCCTGGTGACATTTTTTTTTGTACGGGCATAAATTAGAGGGAATGGTAAGTCACACAACTCAGTGAAGCTCACTATTTCTGCGGTGATTGAATGTGGATGGTTATAGAAGTAATGACAGCCAATAAACAATCTCTTTGACATGTTTATAACTTCCACTAAAAATTGAAGTTAATAATAATTTGCTTTTCAACAGTTCATATTTTCATGTGAATTTGTCGAGGAGCGTATCAGGCCGGGTACAATAACCTTGCCAAATATTTTATATAACTTCCGGTTATATCAACAATGTGTTTCCCTTTCTTGATAGTAATATTTCTTGTTTCTTCAACCTTTGGTTTTTACATGTCGCAGCTTAATCGTTGTTCTAGGGCTTGCACTTAATATCATATCATTTCATTACATTCGCGGCTGATGAATACATTTGCAGAACAGATATTCGGATATGTCGGTTGATGAAGAATATTGACATCTTTTATGGTCGCCACTTCGGTCTCTTTTTTAAACATTTTGTATCCTTGTATGATTGACGTGTTCGATTATGCTAATTGGTATGCCTACTTGTTATGGTTGAAAATGATACCTCGTTTCTTCTTTTGTGGGCATGACATTGCTTAGATGATAAATTTACATGGCGGCCGTAAATAATGACGCAGAAGATTTCTTCGCTTCCGGAACGCCTAGTCATATTGTCTTGCATACTCTCAAGAATTTCCTTAATAATATTTCCTTTGTCCATATCTTGTCTCTTGTTTAATCGATTGTTCATCTCGGATTATAGTTTTGTTGAGGCTTCGTTATTTCTCTGATTTTACTTTATTTAAATTTACATTCAATACAACAATTATGCCATTCAATCCTATGATTAAAAATGATCAAAAATCTTATTCAACAATCAGTGATTTTTTCCCGCAGATAAACACAGAAAACGATCCTGATAAAAGAGTCGAAATGTAACACCTTACAACATTATTTACTTGTCAAAGCTTTCGTGTACCATCAGGAGAATAACAAAAACATTTAGCCTGTATAACATAGACTGATACATGTATCCATAAGTCATTATATAACCTATTGTCGGGCTACTTGCTATATTTGTGCTTTTGGCTTTTTATTAAACATATATTTTCAGTAAAGTACAATAACATACATCAATATGTCAACAGCTTTAAAACATATTCAAATGTCAAATGTCATGTTTCAGTTTACACCGTCGACGAATATGGTATAGCGTGACAAAGGAATATGAAAAAAGAGACAAAACAAAAAGCAAATACAAAATAAAACAAAAAGATAATGCCACGGTGATATCGAATATCATTATTTGAACTCAAATACGATTACACAAAGATGGAAATTAAATCAGACACTTACATGGAAACACACTGAAAAATAGTAACATAATGAAACCAGCTGTTCCACAAGAGTTAATGCGACCGGTATGGTAAACGTTTGCGTTATTATTCATCAGAACCACATATGTACATATATAGGGATGTGGAATAACCAAATTTTGCTAGGTTTCTGTTACCTGAACAACTCCTTCCAATATTTAGCGTCGTATGAAGACAAAATGATCGACAGCAAGAGGGAGATAGACCATTTGTTCCCGTAGGGATACATACAGTCTACTGAAAAAGCACGAAATTGTGCTCACTAAAGTTGTTGTTGACCAGGAACTGTCATAATTAATTCTTTGTATACTCGTATTTCATTTAACAAAACATGATCTAAAGTAATATGAAATAATTTATTCAAAAAAGTTATCTCAACAAGAAAATTGTGACATTTCTTTCATATAGGTTAAGGAATTCCTTTTATTTGGATTCAGGAATGGTTATGCATATGGTCGCAAAGGTTTTTTTATGGAAAGAAAAGGATCGTCAATATTGACCAAAAGATTTTTCATAGAACTTCGCAAACATGCTGCATTACTAAGAATTTGTCATTAGTAGTTTTAGAATTTCAGTACATATTGTGTTTGAGTAACTATAATAGCAAGCAATGAAATGATGTTTATATTAATTCATGTGAAGTTTCGGAATGCAATGAAAATCAATTGAGGTTCGATCTTAGGGCTATTCGAAAAGTTTGTAATAGAGAAGCGTACTCTGCTACATGTAGTATTGTAAAGGTAGGATTTCCTTGCTTATCCAACATGACTAATGTATTTATGTAAATGGATATTATCAAATATTCAGTCATCAGATGCATCGTCCGCAGCCATAAATATACCTATCAGACAGATAGTTGAGTTTCCACATTGGAGTCAAGGTGTTTTAACTAAACGTCTTATTCCTGTTCAATGATTTGTCTGATGTGCTTGATACAATTTGAAGATGTACCTAATTCAGCATGATCCCTTTTGTTTCACTGAGAAATATTCTACATCATGCCTTGTATGATACGAAGATGGACGTATTGAATATGCTCATAAGTAAGCCTGCTTGTTGTGATTGAGAATTACGCCTCAGTTCTCACTTTAAGGCCATGGCATTTATATGGATCCGAACTAGATTTACCCGGCGGGTGTCCTCGATGAAGCAGAAGACCGACGCTTACTCATACAGAACACCTGGTCTTACTCTCTTGTACTTGTACAAGTTGTTAATCTTTTGTTCATGTTTTGCCCCTAGTTTAATTAATTTTGAGTTCGGATTATAATTTTGCGGATGCTTTGGTATTCTCTGACTTGTTTTGTCATTCTCTTCAGTAGGCTTATACAATAACCCAATTCATAATCGTGCAAATAAAACTTCTGTTTGCTCCTGTCGCTGTCTACGGAACAAGGTACTAAGCGTAGGGTTATTGGTTGTGTTGGAATTACTTTATTATCGTACAGACTGTAAAAGAGAGATTAAGAATTGCCAGGAAGATAGAAATGTGGATATTTAGTATCAAGTATCAATTTTCCCATGGTATCTTGCTGAACAATGGTAATTGTTTCAGAAACATATCCAACCACTGGGAGCACACTCAATACCATACATATGTCCAACAGTGACGGTCTTTGTCAGTTGTTCTCTTTTTCATTAAATAACTTTTACCTGTGGTTTTAACAAAAGTAAAACTCTTTACAGTATACTTTTGTATATGGTCCTTTGCCAGGCAAAAGAATCATTCATATCTGCACGACATGACAGGATAATGATTCCCAATGCATTCGAAATTTTCCAGAACACTTGCAGTTTATACCATAAGTCATTTAAAGCAGTATTATTACAGGTAAACTCCTAAAACAGTAACAATGATGACAACAAATTTCCTAAATCAGTAACAGTATTAACAAAAAAATCTTCTAGAACAGTAACAGCGATTACAACGAATCTCCTTAAGCAGTAACAGCATTTAAAACAAGTTCCCCTAATGCCATAACACTATCTACGATAAGTCCCCCTAAAGCAGTAACACTATCTACAATAAGTCCCCCTAAAGCAGTAACATTATTTACAATAAGTCACCTAAAACAGTAACATTATTTATAATAAGTCCCCATAAAGCAGTAATAATATTTACAAGGAAACTCTAATAGCAGTATTAGAATAAATTTCCTTAAGCAGTAACAGTATTCACAATAAACTTCCTTAAGCAGTAACAGTACTCACAATAAACTTCCTTAAGCAGTAACAGTATTCACAATAAATCTCATTAAGCAGTAACAGTATTCACAATAAATCTCATTAAGCAGTAACAGTATTTACAATAAGTTACCTAAAACAGTAACATTATTTACAATAAATCTCCTTAAGCAGTTACAGTATTTACCATAAGTCACCTAAAACAGTAACATTATTTACAATAAATCTCCTTAAGCAGTAACAGTATTTACAAAAAGTCACCTTATTGACCATAAATCTCCTTAAGCAGTATCAGTGTTTACAGCTTGTCGCCTAAACAAGCAACAGTATCTACAATAAATCTTTTAAAGTTAAAGGAAAATCATGTTCAAAAATAGATTTCCTTGATTCCATCTTGGTTTTGATTCCAGTATCATGATAACGATCATATGCTAATGATAAAAATGTGTTTCTGTAAACATGTCTGCGACTATCGATCATACTCACGCCTACGTGCTACTAATGATCTCATTGTCAGCTTCTGTAACAAATGTCGTGTTGTTGTTGAATAGATAATTCTCCCAAGCTCTTTATTTTCATTTTGCTTTTCATGAAATAAAAACTGACATAAAAAACAAAATATAGTTATTACAGGCTCGTTCTGCATTGTTTTAATGTTTTGCAGATGACTGCGTACATGCGACATTGCCCACCACACTGCCTTAACACCATATGCTGCAGTATGCAGGTATATCAAACTACACAATTAAGTAATTTGATTAATGAAAAAGTAAATATCCATGAAATTCGAAAGTATGATTGACTGTTACCAGAGATAAGTAATATCAATTACACCCCAAAGCAAGGTCATCCTACTGATATTTTTGCTACTTCCAATAATTGGGGCACAATGAAAACACAAACGAAATACTACACCGAAAAGAAGGTAATTTTATTTGCGAATTTAATATATTGAAAAGTCATTGACATCACGAAATTGGTAAAAGGAACAAGAAAAATCCATAAATATCCATGCTAAACAGTCAGCGTTGTCAGTGTAAGGTGTCTTACTGTCAGCGTTGTCAGTGTGAGGTGTCTTACTGTCAGCGTTGTCAGTGTGAGGTGTCTTACTGTCAGCGTTGTCAGTGTGAGGTGTCTTACTGTCAGCGTTGTCAGTGTGAGGTGTCTTACTGTCAGCGTTGTCAGTGTGAGGTGTCTTACTGTCAGCGTTGTCAGTGTGAGGTGTCTTACTGTCAGCGTTGTCAGTGTAAGGTGTCTTACTGTCAGCGTTGTCAGTGTAAAGTGTCTTACTGTCAGCGTTGTCAGTGTAAGGTGTCTTACTGTCAGCATTGTCAGTGTAAGGTGTCTTACTGTCAGCGTTGTCAGTGTAAGGTGTCTTACTGTCAGCGTTGTCAGTGTAAGGTGTCTTACTGTCAGGGTTGTCAATGTACGGTATCTTTCTGTCAGCGTTGTCAATGTACGGTATCTTACTGTCAGCGTTGTCAGTGTAAGGTATCTTGCTGTCAGTGTACGGTATCTTACTGTCAGCGTTGTCAGTGTAAGGTGTCTTACTGTCAGTGTTGTCAGTGTAAAGTGTCTTACAGTCAGCTGTGTCAGTGTAAAGTATATTACTGTCAGTGTAAGGTGTCCTACTGTCAGCTGTGTCAGTGTAAAGTATATTACTGTCAGTGTGAGGTGTCCTACTGTCAGCTGTGTCAGTGTAAGGTGTCTTACAGTCAGCGTTGTCAGTATGAAGTGTCTTTCAGTCAGTGTAATGTGTCTTACAGTCAGCGTTGTCAGTATGAAGTGTCTTATAGTCAGCATTGTCAGTGTAAGGTGCTTTACAGTCAGTGTACAGTGACACCTAATTTCAAATACCCGTGCATTTACTGTTGATGGTGTCATTTTAGGTTATTCAAACATAAACAGGGCTGAATAATTTCAGAAACGTTTTATATGATTATCTAAAAACAACACCGCCAACTATAGTTTTAAACATGTGTGTTGCTTAACGCGTGGCAGCATCTAAATGGAGGTCCGTGACACCTTAGTGTGTTACGTCTCATCAAGTAAAGTTTCGTATCTTGGAACATGACGGCATCGTCATGATTGATATGGGCGTTTCTCGCGCGAGATTTCATTGTCATAAACGTTGCCGATGAGGCCTAAGTGATTGATGTCATCGTTTTGAATCACATGGACACCTTCACACAAAATATCATAGTCTCACCTTAAAGCTTGTTCCTCGGCAGCTGCACGGTGAACGGTGAGGACATCTTGGCGCTCCCCGCTCGCTAATGTAATAATGGCACTGTATTTTGCATCACATACATCAACGGTAGGGCCTTAAAATAGGTGCTACATGTACACATGGTTAAATACTGGGCGTCTATGTTACGATAAAAGTTGTCATATTACATATAAAATTTACAACACATACATCGTACCTATGCTAGAAGCAGTACTGTGATTTGATTTACAGAAACAACGTTGTATGTTGAGACCTAAAAATGATCGTCGTATTTGCTTTGATATTATTTAAAATTAGATCTTGCCTCTGGATATTTGTGTTTTTAGGTACACATTTTAAAGGCGAGGCTCTGAAAGGAATATAACTACTTTAGAGTAAATAAACAATCCAAAATATTGGAAGGCAATAAACAGAGTAAGTAGGATTTGTGATAAGTTTCTGCCTTCAAAGAGTTTTTTTACATGTATCTTCTAGCTGTAATATATTTGTCGCGAATTTATGTTATATATTATAATCGACAGAAAACATAAGTGTCAACAAACAATAATTCAAACTCAAAATCAACAAAATGTTGGTAATATATACAATGTATGAACAATCGAAATATCTTTATCAGAACCTTGAGAAAGTAATGAGTATACAGCCTGATAATTCAAGAGGACAAGAGTCTTTCGCTCCATTGACACCCACGATGGAAATCCAGGTCATATACAAATAATGATGTTTGTTACGAGATCTCGATACGTGAGAACAAACGTTCAAAGCTCAGTAATGAACGTGTAGGACAAACTTTGACTTCAAATACAGCAATTAAATAACATGCGTTATGCATTTCCTTATGATACCACGACACGTAATCATACACTTGCTTCTTTGTAAACCATGTGTTTGAAATTTTGTCAATCAGCTCCTGAAAGACACATCATCTGTGACATACGAAAACATGGGTACAGTGTCGCTTTCGAGAAATGGAAGATCGAGATTGAAAAGTCGAAAGTATCTGGCGTATCAAACAGTTAAGTAGTAAGCCGTCCCGATTGGGACTAATTTTTCCAAGGTTTTTGTGTTTTATATCATTTATAATAAAGGGGAGCATTATTCCTTACATGTTACAATAATTGATTTCCCATTGATTGTATGCAGAATGCGGCTTTCTATTTAGTTGAGATTTTCTTTTCATACCTCTATGAAAAGAAAGATCCGAAAATGGCGCGAAAAATGTCACGTCACAATGCGGCGATTGACTTTGCGTATTGATTTGTAAAAAAGAATCCGTTGTTAGATCAGTCAAATTGTACATAAACATGTTTTAAATTTGAAAAATAATTTTCAAAAACTTTTGTAAGAATCAGCTACGCGGATTCATACAGTTTGCAAACAGTTTTTTTTCATACCCCAATGAAACTAAAAAAAATGGCATCAATGCTTAATTGTTTCTTACTTACTTAATCTGTGGTACAAAGATACCTTAACACTTCCTTCAAAGTCCCTCACCAAAGCCAAGAAAAGCATCAGTGGTATAGCAAAATAGGAGAAAACTTATTCATACATATATGTCAGCTATTGTATTTATGACAAATACATTGAAAATTACAAATACAGGAAGGAAATAGAAATCCACTGGTGTATTATACGGCGATAACACATACACGATAACAAAAGCATACATATTATGAGTACAGCACATACATGTACATGATATATATTTTGAATCAGAATGGCAAAATGGTTTGAAAGACATTGCAGATGCACTGCATTGATAAGCATTTAAATATATATGGAAAAACTGGCATAAACCTCCCAACACAAAATCCTATCACAGAAATATTGTTTGATAATAATGTACCCGTATACATGTACTGTGGTCACATTAATAAACGGTCGTTGTACAGGATACCACTTAAAAACCCCGATTGCCCTACAGCCACTAAAGGTCTTCTATTTTCCGACACATTCCGATAAACTCGCTAAGAGTTGGAAAATATGTTTCATGACCCACTAGTGGGAAACAGTCTGGCAGTTATTTTATAATGTAATCCTATAGCTATGACGTCAAAAGTGATACATTCCGACCCCCTTGTCTCCTTAACGAACAGTAAACCTAGACATATATTGTATTTCTGAAGGGACTAAGAGATATGGGTATCTATATAATTATCATTTTTGATGTTTAAAAACAATTTGTCTGGGTTAAAGATGTCTTTATTGCGTCATATTTATCGCCGTAGGTTCTTGTTTAGAACTAAGGTCGTCCTCAGACTTAAAATCACAGAAATATGACCCAGTCACTTCTTTACTGCTCGAGTATACTAATCGTACACAGGGCAGATAGGGCAGCTAGTTTATAAACCATTACGACTAAATACCCGTTATCAAACAATCACAAGTGAGTATTTAATGACGGTGATATTAAAGTAACGTACTTATCACGTTAACGATCAACCCTTCTGATGCACTTAATGTAAGGTATCGAACAATGTCGACCTGATATGTTAATCAAAAAGTAATAAGCTTAATAGAGGTTTGAAAAAAACCATTCCATTATACAAAGAAAACCATCAATGAGTAGGTTCTGTCATCAAACCACCATATATGCGACATCTCCAGTAGGCGTAGTCCACTGGGTCTAACATACTGCATTACACCCAATGTAACACCCTAAGGTACGCTTTACACGGCCATGCTAGGAATTACGCTTATTGCATTAAGGTTCGGTGCACCTACCCTTCGGTAATACGTCATATGATAAATCGTGTTTGTTGTTTATTTCTCAGTGCAGCTAACTTAGCGATATTCAATGAGACAGATATCTCTCATGACTTAGTGTTCTAACCGAATTTCTGAATAAGAACATCCCATCGGAACAACAAAGTTAACTTTGATACAAACGAAATTTGAAAATTTAACTTTGATACAAACGACATTTGAAAATTTAACTTTGGTACAAACGACGTTTGAAAATTACACTTTGGTACAAACGACATTTGAAAATTTAACTTTGATACACACGACATTTGAAAATTTTGAAAATTTAACTTTGATACAAACGACATTTGAAAATTTAACTTTGATACAAACGACATTTGAAAATCGTAAACGAGGTTCACGAGGTGACGATCAATACGTTTATAAGAGGAGCAAAGTATACATGTTGGACTAGCAATGCTGTCGCTTAGAAGATTGGGTGACCACACTTTTGTGATATATGGATAACAGGTATCACAGACACACTTAAATAAAAAAACAAAAACATCATCACTAATTGACATCATCGCCGAGCTAGCTTTCGTTAGACCTGTCCTTCTAACATTTTCAACTCTGGCATTTACTGATTTTGATGCTGATCACGTCAACCAATGTAAAATGACCAAGTGTAGGTTTGAATTTCTCTGGTACACCACCTTGCTAACGCAATATTGTTGCTTCATTTTTTTTTTATTTTAGGAATAGTTATGTAGATACACATTTAGGATTCGTCAGTGATGCTAGGGGTCAAAAGGTGAGAATCGAAAGTTTTAAACTACTGTAAAAGCAAAAAAGGTCTGGATATACGTTGGAAATGTTTCTTCGTGGGATATGAAAGATAGACGTTGCGACTTTCTTTGTCACGCCCTACACATAAGTTGATGGTAAGTGTATACAATCAAACCATATAGTCCAGATTTGTAAATGGCAACGGAGAGTATGATTTGTCTTGAATATTGAACGTAAACGAGATGCCTGGACAGGAAGTTCGTTTTCCACAGGACAAGAATAAAATATTGAAAATGGTACAAATAAACCAAGGAACATTATGTTTATTACAGCTTTTATTAAACACAGGTTGCTTCCCGCAGAACCAGCTTGACTGGATCTATTGCATTGTAAGGCCCTTCTTTTGGAATGCAGATATCATTTCGATAATTTTATTGTATCGAATTCCACGAAAAAAATGTCGCCCTAACATTAATGGCGCAGCAGATAATGCTATTTTTGTAATTTATCCTGTTGATAGTGAGATGTTTACCCAAATCAGTGTCGTTTACATTCACAACAAGTTATCCGCAAAGCCTTGTGTGAAATAAGGGGCAGATAATAAACAAAATTTAAAGACAGCATTATTATTTAGAGTGAGAGAAAGTGGTTTCAAATACGGACAATCAAAGTTTCAGCAGATCAAATGTTGAATACAAATGCAGAGCAACGAATGCAGTTTTTTTTGTACTATTGTAACCACAAGCACAGTTTTTCATCCTGTTGAAACTTCATAACGACCAAAAACTGCCGTTAAAAATGCATGGATATGTCATTGTTGTTACTGCATACAAAGTCATGATTGTTTATACTGTTGTTTGTACTGAAATGATTTTTATACTGATGCTACTTCATACACGATTTGTGTTACTACATACATGACTATTTATTTTGTTGTTACTACAAACATGACTTTTTATTTTGTTGTTACTGCATACATGACTATTTATTTTGTTGTTACTACAAACATGACTTTTTATTTTGTTGTTACTACAAACATGACTTTTTATTTTGTTGTTACTACAACATGACTTTTTATTTTGTTGTTACTGCATACATGACTATTTATTTGGTTGTTACTACAAACATGACTTTTTATTTTGTTGTTACTACAAACATGACTATTTATTTTGTTGTTACTGCATACATGACTATTTATTTGGTTGTTACTACAAACATGACCATTTATTTTGTTGTTACTACAAACATGACTATTTATTTGGTTGTTACTACAAACATGACTTTTTATTTTGTTGTTACTACAAACATGACTTTTTATTTTGTTGTTACTACATACATGACTTTTTATTTTGTTGTTACTACAAACATGACTTTTTATTTTGTTGTTACTACAAACATGACTTTTTATTTTGTTGTTACTACAAACATGACTATTTATTTTGTTGTTACTACAAACATGACTTTTTATTTTGTTGTTACTACAAACATGACTTTTTATTTTGTTGTTACTGCATACATTACTTTTTATTTTGTTGTTACTACAAACATGACTTTTGATATTGTTGTTACTACAAACATTACTTTTTATTTTGTTGTTACTACAAACATTACTATTTATTTGGTTGTTACTACAAACATGACTTTTTATTTTGTTGTTACTACAAACATGACTTTTTATTTTGTTGTTACTACAAACATGACTTTTTATTTTGTTGTTACTACAAAAATGACTATTTATTTGGTTGTTACTACAAACATGACTTTTTATTTTGTTGTTACTACAAACATGACTTTTTATTTTGTTGTTACTACAAACATTACTTTTTATTTTGTTGTTACTACAAACATGACTTTTTATTTTGTTGTTACTGCATACATGACTATTTATTTGGTTGTTACTACAAACATGACTTTTTATTTTGTTGTTACTACAAACATGACTATTTATTTTGTTGTTACTGCATACATGACTATTTATTTGGTTGTTACTACAAACATGACTTTTTATTTTGTTGTTACTACAAACATGACTATTTATTTGGTTGTTACTACAAACATGACTTTTTATTTTGTTGTTACTACAAACATGACTATTTATTTGGTTGTTACTACATACATGACTTTTTATTTTGTTGTTACTACAAACATGACTTTTTATTTTGTTGTTACTACAAACATGACTTTTTATTTTGTTGTTACTACAAACATGACTATTTATTTTGTTGTTACTACAAACATGACTTTTTATTTTGTTGTTACTACAAACATGACTTTTTATTTTGTTGTTACTGCATACATTACTTTTTATTTTGTTGTTACTACAAACATGACTTTTGATATTGTTGTTACTACAAACATGACTTTTTATTTTGTTGTTACTACAAACATGACTATTTATTTGGTTGTTACTACAAACATGACTTTTTATTTTGTTGTTACTACAAACATTACTTTTTATTTTGTTGTTACTACAAACATGACTTTTTATTTTGTTGTTACTACAAACATTACTTTTTATTTTGTTGTTACTACAAACATGACTTTTTATTTTGTTGTTACTACAAACATTACTTTTTATTTTGTTGTTACTACAAACATGACTTTTTATTTTGTTGTTACTGCATACATGACTATTTATTTGGTTGTTACTACTAACATGACTTTTTATTTTGTTGTTACTACAAACACGACTTTTTATTTTGTTGTTACTACAAACATGACTTTTTATTTTGTTGTTACTACAAACATGACTTTTTATTTTGTTGTTACTACAAACATGACTTTTTATTTTGTTGTTACTACAAACATGACTTTTTATTTTGTTGTTACTGCATACATTACTTTTTATTTTGTTGTTACTACAAACATGACTTTTGATATTGTTGTTACTACAAACATGACTTTTTATTTTGTTGTTACTACAAACATGACTATTTATTTGGTTGTTACTACAAACATGACTTTTTATTTTGTTGTTACTACAAACATTACTTTTTATTTTGTTGTTACTACAAACATGACTTTTTATTTTGTTGTTACTACAAACATTACTTTTTATTTTGTTGTTACTACAAACATGACTTTTTATTTTGTTGTTACTACAAACATTACTTTTTATTTTGTTGTTACTACAAACATGACTTTTTATTTTGTTGTTACTGCATACATGACTATTTATTTGGTTGTTACTACTAACATGACTTTTTATTTTGTTGTTACTACAAACACGACTTTTTATTTTGTTGTTACTACAAACATGACTTTTTATTTTGTTGTTACTACAAACATGACTTTTTATTTTGTTGTTACTACAAACATGACTTTTTATTTTGTTGTTACTACATACATGACTATTTATTTTGTTGTTACTACAAACATGACTTTTTATTTTGTTGTTACTACAAACATGACTTTTTATTTTGTTGTTACTACAAACATGACTTTTTATTTTGTTGTTACTACAAACATGACTTTTTATTTTGTTGTTACTACAAACATGACTATTTATTTGGTTGTTACTGCATACATGACTATTTATATTGCTGTTTTTTCATACTGTACATTGTTTTTTATTATTGCTATTACATGCACTACTATTTTACAGTTACATCCATAGTTATCGCGTTGTTGTCAAGATCGGTTTAACACTTATATCCTAATACATACGTATATTCCGCAGATGACAGCATCACTTTCAGGTCAGATAAACTTACTTTCAATAATACGATTACACATATGATATGTAAACGTTCCTCTTTATAAACGCAATGGTCCGTGTATACTAGCATCATCAATGCTGTCAGGCAAGAGTACGATACATGAATCGGTTGGACCAGTGAAAGATGCAATAATATACTGTTTTCGACAATGTGTAATTCGGAGATCTAATATAACGGATCGACTTGATACAACAAAACATTCGGGTCAACGATCCAAGGTTTGCTAATACCTCGTCTGTATGAAGTGACACTTGAGTATAAGTATAATTACAAACATATTCGACCACACCGATCTCGTTACTGCGCCAGATCGTATAATAGGATATACAGGCTAAAGCTATTAGAGGCTTTGTCACCTAGATAGGTTACGTACACGCATTTACTACGGGGTTCGACGTTTTCATAGCAAAAAGTCAAAAATACATACTTGTTTGTCTTGGTTTCCTTTTCTAACAATGTCATACCGGTATCTAGCTACAAAGTAATGTTGGGATAAAGTATCCAGTTGAAGGATGCTGCGACCGTAACGAAACAGCAGAAGTATCCACAAATCTTGTTACTACATATCAATACTAAAATCGTCCTGAAGACAGGGCAAACAACACCGCAGAAAGGCCTGGGCAGAAGACATGGGACGGAAGCATTAATGAAGTCACTCTAGAGACAAGGACACTTTCTACATGGAAAAGTCTTGTGGGAGGGCATACTGAGGAAGTATAAATTAAGTCACCCTAGAGAACAAAACACTGAATCTGGACAGAGGACATGAGAAGGAACATTGCAGAACTCACACTAAAACATGGCCAATTATACCATGAAAAAAGCTAGATGGAAGACAAGAGAGGGATAGCTGAAATCACCATAAAGAAATATCCAATAACACCATGGGAAAGCCTGGAGAAAGACTTGAGTAGGAAGTTTTGTTAAAAGTCATCCTAAGACAAGGCCACTAAAACCATACAAGAGCATGGACGGAGGATATGAAGAGAAAGTATTGATGAAGGCACCCTAAAGACATGGCCAATACCGCAATAGAGGAGTCTTGGGGGAGGATATGAGGAGGAATCATTGTCAAAGTCATCCTAAATACAACGCCAACAAAATCATGGAAGAGCCTGGTCGGGGGAAATGCGAAGGAATCATTGCTTGCTCGGCGCATATGTGGTAAACTACCTTTCTTATTTAGTATCATTTAAACTTTTTTATTTGTCGTAAAGGATAGGCAATAATAGTCCAACTATACGATAGAACGCAATGGACAATGGATATGGGTGTTTCTGAAGATAAATCAGCTAATTTTATATCTATTTTTTTTTACATACAATGAATAGGAGAAATCATGTATCTTGTAATCTTGTATTTTATAACAATATCTTTAGCTTTAACCATTGGGTCGGGATGTTGCATGCTGCGTTATGTTATAAATAGTAGGGAAATAATCGAATACAAATCAGAAATAAACGGCTGATGCAATTAAATTTTACATGAATAAAGCAATAAGTCATTTTACAATATTTTCATGATCCAATATATTGTGTTTCGGATAGAGTCAGATACTGATCTCCAGCAATTGTTAGGGGAAAACCAGAAGCTTGCTGGATATTCTGATCGGTTGACATTCTACCGAAGACTGTTTTAAAGCTAATCAGAAAGTATTGACGTAAAGATATGTACATAAGATGTTATCGGAAACACTGAAGGCAGAGAGATCTGTCTAAATTAATCGAATGCGCCTTTACAGAGTCTGACAGACATATCGGAAAATAGCATCTATACACCACGCTGATTGCGATTGTAGATATAATTATGAAATATGAATAATTTCAGACCGCTTATTGAGAGAAAAAAATCCTGGACACTGCAAGTGGCACTTGAACAAAAAAAATCATCAGTGTTCAGTGAATAGTGTCCTGAGAACCTGAGTGTTGACGGAGCGGTGGTCGGTATTGATGTAATAGTATGAGAGAGATTGGACGCATTGCTTGTGGTGCCGGTAGTAGCAGGGTGTACTCGATTGGTTGTGTACGGCGCATATAGACACCTTTAGATAGGTATTGATCAGGCAGAGATGTGTCTTATAGATCACTGCAGAATATTGGACGATACACCAGCCTGGTTTGTTTTGCTTTGAAACACTTCGCTGACAACAGCACATCGCTGTGCTAACAGTTCTTGTAATTATTTTGTGATGCATTAGCAACTAAACACGGTTACCGTTAAAGCCCTATTAACGTCAATGTTTGATTATTGAGGCTAATATGGCTGATACAAAAGGATTGCATTTGAACATGCAGCGTGGCAAATTTCTCGATAAGATAAGGAGTTTTAAAACTTTGGAAACTCCCAAACGAGCTTGGAAGCGTATTGGGGAAGGCCATGCTAAGAAGACCTTAAAATTTCCTCAGCGGGACAGTATGAACTACACATCGACAGCGAAAGGTAAGGCCCAATCATTTAGAGCTTTGTAGCAATTAAAAGTCATAGCAAAATATTGTCGTACAGCAAAGATATGATATTGCAAACCAAAATGGGTCGGAAGTCAGCATGACTGAGTACTAATACAACAGAAACATTTTTGGAAACATAAGTGGGTACATTCTAAAAGTAACTCAAAGTAATGACTCCGAAAAACAGAGAGGCGGTATTAAACGAAAAGTATTTATCCCATGGACATAAAAAAAAAACATGACGAAAAAAACACACAAGTTAAGCCGATATTTCCAATATAAGTTTATACTCGCTTAAAGACATTTATGTTTCAATAGTGACAAAGTACAATGTAGAAAAACACTGTACTGTAAACAGTTTCTGTTAGGTGTTTTGGACTATCGGGGGTTTCGCAAGCTTGTTGCCAGCATTTTTCTGCTATGGTCTGAATTTGTGAAATGTATTTTGTCTACGATCGCAATTATTGTGTTAATTATATCTTAATTGGCATTTTGGTCTCCAATGTCAGGTACGAGAAATCAAAGATGACGCCAAATACACTGATCAGTATGATGGTATACCGCATGGACTGTTGCTTTTCCGTGTGTTTCTTAAATACGTTTCTAAAGACAGTTCTAGAAACGAGTACTTGTTTAAAAATTGTACATATATAAAAATACATGTGAATATGAAATTAACAAATACAACAAATTTAAAGTACATGTAACAACCTCAATAGTTGGTGCACAGTAATGACAATAATGATTTGATTTTCGCATATGAAATGTCAATCATTTATAGACTTCTTTAATTATATGAGTGATCAATATCTAAGTCAAAACTGACTAATTGAGCAGAAATTATGTACGGATCAATAAGGGACGTGCAGAAAGTATGTACGGATGAACGAGATGGACAGAAAGTATGTACGGATGAACGAGAGATGGACAGAAAGTTTGTACTGATGAACAACCTGACATGATTAGCATTTCTTGTTTGATCCAATAACTTCCCGAAATCAACATTGATCAGCCGTTCGAAAAAATCTAAATAATTGTTTGCACAGTATAAGTGACAATTACGGGTCGTTTAATTAAATTAAATATTTAATTGAGTTTTGTGATATTATTAAATTGCATCATTAAAACCAACTACTCTATAATACTATGCTGCACAAAATATGGATTACCATTTCCTTAATTAACAACTGGTCCGCATTAAAGAATTGTTCGGATGAAAACACATTAACTAATGCCACAGGATATCTCAGGGCATGCTGAGAGATAGCTGATATCGATGAGACATGTGCAGTGGTTCGGGTGTAAAACAAAACCACACGACCGTTAACCATACTGAAACCACACGACCGTTAACCATACTGAAACCACACGACCGTTAACCACACTGAAACCACACGACCGTAAACCATACTGACACCACACGACCGTTAACCATACTGAAACCACACGACCGTTAACCATACTGAAACCACACGACCGTTAACCATGCTGAAACCACACGACCGTTAACCATACTGAAACCACACGACCGTTAACCATACTGAAACCACACGACCGTTAACCATACTGAAACCACACGACCGTAAACCATACTGAAACCACACGACCGTTAACCATGCTGAAACCACACGACCGTTAACCATACTGAAACCACACGACCGTAAACCATACTGAAACCACACGACCGTTAACCATACTGAAACCACACGACCGTTAACCACACTGAAACCACACGACCGTTAACCATACTGAAACCACACGACCGTTAACCACACTGAAACCACACGACCGTTAACCATACTGAAACCACACGACCGTAAACCATACTGAAACCACACGACCGTAAACCATACTGAAACCACACGGAGTACCAGCACCATACTCTGACACATCGACGTGTAAATAGTGGGGATAAAGCAAAAACATGTCCAGTTATTGTCCGAGATCATTTTCAACAAATAAATACTACACAATTATCTAATATGTGCTTAGTCAGGATTTGTTTTTCATGGACATGTGTTAAATGTATTCTCTGACGATCGCGGTTATTCTCGGATGTTATACAGCGAGCCGCTTTATAATTTTACATCTAAATATGTTTTTTACATAAAACACAACTCACTTTCCAGTGCTTTACTCGCATAGTTTGGTTTTGTTGAGAAATACAGTATGCTTGGTAAGTAAAAAAAAGATATATTGATTTCAAGTATGATTTTTTTTTATAAAGATAGTAGTTGATTAAGCAACTAAATGTCTGGGAATCTTTAATTTTGGTAACGTTACTATCCTTCTATATAGAGAAAGGGACACTATACGCCTTGTAGAAATACTCAAATGTAACTGAAGAACCCTAATAAATCCTGTTAAATTGTAAAAAAAGGATCCCTTTGGTTGTGTTAGAGTGCAGTTTTAAAGCCCTAAACCTATTCTTGTCGTGACCTTCTTTGAGTTTTCAGAAGGCTAAAACTTCCTGTTTTGGATATGCATCATGGTGAAATAGGCCTTTATAAGACCAGCGTCTCTCAACAGAATTCTCTATACATATGTGTATGTAAATATAGTGGACTCGTAAATATATCATATGCTCTGTACAAACAGTTTATAATCACCAAAAACGACATTGTTGTTCAAGGGACGACAAAAAGCAGTAGAAATAATATGTAACTAAGGTATACCAGTTCTGATCACCTTTCATTGTTCATAGCTACCAAGACAATACATCATTGCAGACTTCTTAACATCGATGTACCATTCCACTTCTGTATAAGCATTGATTCATCATAAAGACCTGTATGATAAACACATACCAGAAAATCACTTTTATCGTGTAGAATTGGATGCATTAAACTGCACCATACAGCTATTTCGTTCTAGGTTTGGTCAGTGATGCTAAGCAGGAGCCCAAAAAAGATTTATAAACACACGACTCCATTAGGTTAAAAGCTAGGTCCTCTACCCATTTTAGCCTGATATTGGTACTGGGTTACCTACACAATGACTTAAAGTTTTGTTTGTATCACCAGGTCATTGTCATTTATTAAAAGAATGGCTTAAACACACACTATACGATACAAGTAAACACAATTTCCCACGTATTCAAGTTGATGAAACTCTTAATTTTTGACTCCCATCATATCCTGTTTAGGCCTGTCCCAGTAATCAGGGAGCATTGCTTCATACGCTCATCAGCCTATGAATTTAATTAGGCGAAAACCAATTAGTGCGAAGTCTCATTACTGTCTTGTATAAGACGGCTGGACCGAAATGTTCATTCAATCTGCCTCTAAAGTGGTATCCAGCTGACTGACTTTCTACAGATATACATCAAAGATATCAGCATCGGATTTGTGGTTTCTGTGTGCCGATGTTGTGTGATGTAAATCCAGCTGTATACTGTTACAACCAAGAGCACACGTTTAAATTTGTCCACCTTATTTATACTGCAATAAGAAAACCGATAGACGTACCATGTCATATTAATTTCAATGATGCAATGATCATATAATTTTCGAACTGTATATGTACCTTCAAAGGTGATACTAAGTCAGTTTACAAGCAACAGCACAGTAATATCCTTAGTAACGATTCTGGTATGTTGTTAGGAGTAGAACGTCAACTTGCAGGCAGCAGACCGGTACGAACCTCAGAAAAGGAACTGGTAAATTGTTAGGGATAGAACGTCAGCTTGCTGGCAACAGACCGGTACGAACCTCAGAAAAGAAACTGGTATATTGTTATGGGTAGAACGTCAGCTTGCAGGCAACAGACCGGTAATATCCTTAGTAACGATTCTGGTATGTTGTTAGGAGTAGAACGTCAACTTGCAGGCAACAGACCGGTACGAACCTCAGAAAAGGTACTGGTATATTGTTAGGGATAGAACGTCAGCTTGCAGGAAACAGACCGGTAATATCCTTAGTAACGGTACTGGTATATTGTTAGGGGTAAAAAGTCAGCTTACAGGCAACAGACCGGTAATATCCTTAGTAACGGTACTGGTATATTGTTAGGGGTAGAACGTCAGCTTGCAGGCAACAGACCGGTACGAACCTCAGAAAAGGTACTGGTATATTGTTAGGGATAGAACGTCAGCTTGCTGGCAACAGACCGGTACGAACCTCAGAAAAGGTACTGGTATATTGTTAGGGATAGAACGTCAGCTTGCAGGCAACAGACCGGTAATATCCTTAGTAACGGTACTGGTATATTGTTAGGGATAGAACGTCAGCTTGCAGGAAACAGACCGGTAATATCCTTAGTAACGGTACTGGTATATTGTTAGGGGTAAAAAGTCAGCTTACAGGCAACAGACCGGTAATATCCTTAGTAACGGTACTGGTATATTGTTAGGGGTAGAACGTCAGCTTGCTGGCAACAGACCGGTACGAACCTCAGAAAAGGTACTGGTATATTGTTAGGGATAGAACGTCAGCTTGCTGGCAACAGACCGGTACGAACCTCAGAAAAGGTACTGGTATATTGTTAGGGATAGAACGTCAGCTTGCAGGCAACAGACCGGTAATATCCTTAGTAACGGTACTGGTATATTGTTAGGGGTAGAACGTCAGCTTACAGGCAACAGACCGGTTCGAACCTTAGAAAAGGTACTGGTATATTGTTATGGGTAGAACGTCAGCTTGCAGGCAACAGACCGGTACAAACCTCAGAAACGGTACAGGTATATTGTTAGAGGTAGAAAGTCAGCTTGTTATGTCCTTAGAAACGGTACTGGTATATTGTTAGAGGTATAAAGTCAGGTTACAGGCAACAGCTCGGTAATGTCCTTAGTACCGATAACGGTATAATGTTAAAGAACACGTTATCGTTGTCATTCATCATCCAAAAATAACTTTCAATAAAGTTAAAGTTATCTCTGTAGCCAAATGATTGGCGCTCCTCAGACGTGAAAGGATTCAAGAACAGTTGTTTACTTGAAATCGATTAAAGTAAACCTAATAAATTCTCGTTTCATTGGAGGCCTTTTTTTTAATATACCCCGGAAATAAACAGTTTGGTCAATGTATGTGAATGGTCGCCTCTTGGGATTCGGATACCATGAAAACACAATAAGTACAATACAATGAAGAAAAAATGTTTATATGGAACAATGACTTTTTTAACGTTAAACTCGAATCGTTACGCACATTATAGATCCGGAAGAGGGTTCGAAAGCAAAATGAAATGTATTGTAGTAAGTGACAATAACATCAGAAGAAGATTCCTTAAAAAAAGAATATCCAGTATCGCATATCTAGGAAAAATTAGTTATAATCACAAAATAGTATATACTTATATACTGAATGTTGGATTCTTAATTTCATTGGTCATATTTCTTTTTCCGGTAGCTTTCGTGAGTTTTAGTTAAGAAGTATGTATATGCGTGAATGAAATAAACTTCCGTTTGACGCAGACCTTAAGATGCTATATATATTCATTACGTCTAACGCTAACAAAGTGTTTTTTTCTTTCTGTGAGATTGCGAGGATTAATAAGAAAATGAAGTAATTGTCTACTCCGGACGCTGGTCATATGTCCGTCACAAAGGTATGCTCGGCTGGTTCAGACATCGCAATGGTGATCAATAACAGTGATCACTTCATTAGGGGTCTATCTATTCGCAACTAACTTTGGTCCGTGAAATAAAACGTCATGACTTTCGAGGCGGAAAATCCTTTCCTGCTCCGGATCCACATCAAATTGATTAGTATCGCCCCATCTCTTCCGGCGTGTCCGTTAACAGTGTCATATTTGGTCACATGGGAGATCGTACATATATGGCATTAACACTTTTCCTTCCAGACTTCTCGGAGAGAGAATCCTGTTACATTGCCGGTATGTACAGCCCTGCACGAATTGCAAATAAGAGTTTCTGATTCTGCTATTGCTGCAATGTTTTATAATTGTATGATACGACATCCTGATGGACCGCAACATGCTTTGTGATAGTACTATAGAGGAAAATATAACACCTGAACCAGATCTAAATAATGGGCGCTTTCAAAAGTAAACTTGTTTGGGTATTAGTTTTGAGCTTATTAAGTAAACTGAACAATGGTGATTTAGCTACAGTTGTGGTATCGCACAACGCACCAAAAACTGCGTGCGTTCATCGTACATACATCGTGCACACATCGTTCGCCCATGGTGCGCAAAACGGGGCGATCTAAAGATCGTGCGTTTATGTGTGCGATAGAATCGCACGCACGCACGATTTGGTACAACTGGTCGATACATATTACGGAATGAAAAACATATGGAACCCTCTTGTCCAAAAACTATTTAAATTCGCATCATATTTATTGGGCTTATGTCAACTTAACAATATACAGTAAACAGTATTACAGTGACCATGAGACAGCCAAGTGCGGGTTTAGCTAACAGGTAACAGAATAGGTAAATAACATGCCAGAGTTTTACCTGTCCCGTGTGCGGCGATCCGCTCCGACAGCCATTACCGAGCGACCGTTATGAAAACAAACTGGACTCTTATAATTAGTTATTTGAAAACCCCCTCCCCAACAATTTACCTGTGTTTTCACACCTAGGCGAGTGTTGTAAGTGCCCCGGGCCAGAGACATCTGCATATATTGTCCATGTACAGGTGCAGTGTATAACTTGGTAAAAACTGGCAGTTTTTACTTGAATGAGAACTTGTCAATATGTGTTGAAAGTTTACATGTGTCTATTTGGTTTGTTTCAAAAACTACAGAAAGACTATTACTAATTTTATGAAATATATAGATAGAACTATCAGCTCATGTAAATAGTTACAATATAGAAATATGTTTAAAAACATCTAGCGCGAAACCGTATATATTGTTAAACCATTTCTAAATTTATAACAACCACGATTGTCATCGCACAATGTTAGTTTATCGTGCGCCCACATGTGCGTTAGAAATTATCGCCCAGGATCGCATCGTTCGCACATCGTGCATACACCGTTCGCCCATCGTCCGCCCACCGCACATCGTGTAACGTTGTGCGATCCCACAACTGTATCAATTGTTCCAGAGTACATCTAGTGATATTGCGGTAAATACATAACTTCAAAAGACAGTTTTGGAGATGTGGTTAAATCAAAAATGTTTTTCTTTAGACGGCTGACTGTGAAATGCTTCTCAAACACGGCAAAGACGTTGGATATATGATTAAAACACATGGAAAGCATGTGGTGTGTTATGTTTTAAGGTGCTATTCAAAAATGCGTTCAATATTTACTGGAAAGTTATAGCAACTATTAAAAATCTAAGAATATCATTTTCCCTTTCTTTTCATCATGCGAAGCTTTGATATATATATATAATTTTTTTTTTTTTGTATTTGAAAATCCGCATTTGAAAAACCGAATCGTTTGCCAAACTATTATGTACACCAATGGCAATTGTGAAAGTCGCTTATCACATATAACGGATGAGGAAGTGAGATTATACACGATACCAAAACGTTTCAAGATTGCATTATATCGATACACCCGACAGTGATATTTTAAAACACGGAACAGATCTTGCATGTACTTGATTCAAACTGCCGGTGGTGTCGCGTGCGCCTGACATATGCCAACCCTAGTCAATGTCACAAAATGGCAATACAAAATCAAGCAAGTAAACCATTTCCGACTTGATGATTGTTAGTTTTGTGGAAGCATGAGGCATGGGATTTCAGGATAATAATGTGTTATGACATGGATTTAATAGTTCACAAACAGCTAACAGTAATGTATTTGTTTGTCGTCGTCAGACTTCACATTATAATCATTACTTTGTCAGACTTTGATTTAAAATTCAGCATTTAACTTTGTCAGACTTGTCAAACGATATGGCACATGTACAAAAACATTCACATACTTTTTGTCATTTTGGAAACACTATCGCAACGTTCAAATAAAGCTATTTACATTTTCGTTTCATTCCAAATAGTGTCACGCGTTTTTTTCGTTCCTAGCGAAATGATACAAATGTCAACGATGCATTGCTGTGTACGATTGTACTACATATGTGGAACAAATGAATGCAAATAAAAAATGCCAGTATCGCAGGCAGCTTAAAATACTTGATCAATCAATAAATATTTGTCATAAATTCCTAATAGGCCCACTAGACGATAGTGCAAAATGTGAAATATCTCCCACATTGTATGGTGTCGCCATCGACTTCTGACTTGTAAAATACTAATGTCGACATATTTTTTGATGTCGATATATTAGATAAAAATATCGACATAATCTACGAATATGTCGCATAAACGTTTAATTGATGTCGACGTATTTTTACAATTTTCGAGATATTTTTGCTGATATATAATTCTAATTTAATCTTGTTTCAAACAAGCATTTTCATTGGCTTAAAAAATTGTTATGAGCCCATAGCGTAAAAAATAAGGTCGCCGTTTATAACGTCGCTTTTGATTGGCTGATGCAGCAGCGTAATAGTCTGCAAGATAAAAGAGTCCATCAATAAAGTGAATTTTTGCAGGGTATAGATTAAATTATAAGGATTAACTTGAATGTATTTTTTTATGTTATGGGGTTATACCTCCATAACATAAAAATGTTTCCGGTTATTCCTTAAAGACATTACCGAGTGTTGTTACATGTTCACGAAACTAGTAAGGCTAATGTAGCCTAAACTAACCAGCCCCTTAAAGTTTGTATTTTTTGCCTTGTTCGGTCCATTATGTTACTTAATCAAAACTCGTTACATCCCTCATCCAGTTGCTACACTGTAACATGTCACTCATCTCATTATTTTAATTTCGCCGATAACAGACGTTTTCAATATCCGAAACCCAACCTCCGACAATGACATTTGACTCGTTTCAGCTGTGAACAAATCACGACCCCTATGTTTTACTGCCGGGCAAAGCTGTCTGCTCTTAAAACCACCCTTGTAAGTTATTCTATACTGGAAATGTATTTCTATGTATTTGTAACAAGAAAACGGTGATGCGCAGAATCAAATCGCTGCGACAGCTTGAAATGCAATTTGGTTTAACATGAACCAATCCAGATTGGTATTGGTGGCAGGTTTGGTTTGACTTAATTATTTTTACGTCCAGCTAGAGTCATTTAAGGACGGCTCCCTCGGTTTATTCGGTGTGGGTGTGTTTTGAATACGTGTGCAAATATGGAGGCCGCGATATGTTTGTGTAAGCCTCCTTGCTATTGTCCGGATATGTTGTCGATTTAAAGTGCTACCACACTGAATTATACTGACGAAGGGCCCAAGCAGAACACCCCATCGGTCACGTCATACTGACAACGGGCGAATAACTGAAGGGACTAGTGGACATTTCTGTACAGTAGTTTGGCGAGGGGATACAGTGGTTCGGAGTAGTGTGGCGAGGGGATTCAGTGGTTCGGAGTAGTGTGGCGAGGGAATTCAGTGGTTCGGAGTAGTGTGGCGAGGGAATTCAGTGGTTCGGAGTAGTGTGGCGAGGGAATTCAGTGGTTCGGAGTAGTGTGGTGAGGGGATTCAGTGGTTCGGAGTAGTGTGGGGAGGGAATTCAGTGGTTCCGAGTAGTGTGGCGAGGGAATTCAGTGGTTCGGAGTAGTTTGGCGAGGGGATTCAGTGGTTCGGAGTAGTGTGGCGAGGGAATTCAGTGGTTCGGAGTAGTGTGGCGTAGTTACCATAACAAATGCTTTTTACTGATCTCATAATTTTATTGTGGTCTTGCCTGTGTTAAGTTATTACAAATCTTAAAACAGGCACAGACTTTCACTCTAGACTTGTCATTGTCCTGTTTGTTTATTTAGTTGTTCTGTAACTACGTAACAAATCATCCTTTTTCATTGTGGATTTGTTTTTCTGGTTTTTTATCCACTTTGTAACAAATCACACTAATTTTGCGGCCTCCTTATTGCCCTGTTTCCTATTGAGCATTGTCTGCTACCTTTTATTGTGATGAGGTTTTCTGTTCAATTTAAACATTTAGAAAACGACGCTAGGTTAACCACACTGCATATTTGAATGAAAATTAAAATCGTTTTAATGCAGATAGGAAGGCTGAATCAATAGAAACAGTATTAAAACAACCCGGAACATTGACTCCTGTCCTACTGATATTGACGGCAGCGGTCCTCCTGGTCCTTGGGGATTTTTCTAAAAACAATATCATATCAAGCGCACTGTTACTTAAAAAAAGAATTCTTTTTAATGTATCGAAGAGTTCTTTAGAAATTTCAATTAAACTTTAGAAATGCATGTCTGATTATGTTCGGTGAAACTGTTGCGGTAAAATATAAAATGCCACGAGATGGGCTGTGCATTCATGTCGTCAGAGTTTGCCATACACAAGACGCATTGCCTTTTTCCTGTGCAAGCGATGGTGATAATTATTATGATATAAAAAATAATATTTTATGAATCAATGGAGAAGTGGAAAGTACTTCCGTCAACCTTGATACTGCAAACATTGCAGAATGATAAACGTCCTTTAAAACAGGAATATTGTGCTTTCATATTTTATTTCGTGTAGTTTAAAAAAGAAAAACGTGCCTTCATTAATTTTCAAATTAATTTTTTGCCGAGACACAGGAATTAATGCTTTAATTGTTAACTTTATATGCCCTGCCCTGCAGGTAGGCCGTACGAATTGTACCTGCTGCCCCCATTGCACGATCGTAAGAGGCGACTAAATTTGTGATCTTATTTTTTCCATTCTTTCTAAACAAATTTCTTCTTTCTTATGTCTCCTTTGACAAAATCGCATATTTAACCTTTAGTTGAACGTTCGCCCTTGTGAGGACGAACGGACTAACGCCATTGTGAGGACGAACGGACGAACGCCCTTGGCCAATGGCTGATACAAACCAGAATCTCTAACAATGCTAGTTACTACTCCCTGTTTGATGTTCAGCATTATGGAATGGTACGACTAGTTCGCTCGTAGTCATTATAATATGACCAAGGGACATTGAAAGCAGGTAATTATACCGTTGCCAGTTTTTCCTGAGCAACCATGGCCATGTGAGACAAAATACAAAAGGCTTAATTATTCAAATAAAGGCGATACCTCGGGTACTTGTGATAAGTTTTGTAAGATAATTACGTATAACATTTTCGTCAGTGTTTTTCACCACTGGTTTTTTAATTCAAGAGTTATAATAACAAACACGTACAAGGAAGTCTTTGACACCCATAGACTCAGGGTTGGTAGTCTAATCCAAAAACATATTCCAAACATAATGTTCATATTTAAGCTATATGCAATGTATAATACGTCTTCTGTGAAGGTATCAACTCACTATACAGCAACAAATGAATTAAAATCTGGAATAAGCATTATATGCATAAGCTTATGTCATTAATGACACACGTGCATTTAGCATAACCATTTCTTGTGTTATTAATGACACACGTGCATTTAGCATAATCATTTTTTCAAGATTGGCGAATTCTCCCTTGTTTCTCGAAAGCTTGACAATAACTCCAACCAATGGTGTCGCAGTTGATTCGTTATTCTAGGCCTTCTCTAAATACTGAGATTTTCAAGAACGATTTCGGCTGCTGACGGGTAAACTAACAGCTCGGGGATTCGGGAGATGCAGTTTGAGTAAGACGAGCAAATTTTATGGTTGCCATATTGAGAAATGTTTTTGATGTTTGAATGATATGAAGGTGGACGTTTGTGAATATGCTCATTAGTATGCTTCACTGTTGTGATAAACAGTGATGTCTCAGTCCTCACTTTAAGAGCGTGACACATCGGGGGTTTGTCGATGGAGCAGAAGACGTTTACTCTTCCGGAACACATGTTCTTATTACATGTATCTTGTATTCAATCATACTCAAAGAAATACATATTTTGCTTCAAAATTATTAAAACTGTTTTGCATGTATAGGGTAATGGCAAATTGTAAGTGGTCCTATATACAACATAATGTCATTTTATTTTTATTTTCATAATAGGTACACTGTATATGTCACGCTTCCTCGTTTGATGGAAAATAACGCGGTCAGTTATTTTGCCGTAATTTGGTAATTTCTAAATTGGTAAGTTATCCTAGAAACAACTTACCAAAGTGGAATTCATCTTAATTTCATAGCCAGTGATATGTTTGCGCCGTTCAAATGGCTGAAAAGGTGATATTGACTGCTTACCATATTAGAAAAGATCGAGAATGCATTCGATGTTCGAGAGAAGCAGGCTGATGAAGACTATGGGCAAGTTTAATGGTAGCCATCTTGATTTCATCGGGAAATATTCTGTATATTTGTGTGATATGAAGATGGACGTTTTTGAGTTTATTAGTGTGCTTACTTGTTGTGATTGACAATGATGATTCGGTTCTCATTTTCATGAAGCAGACGACGCTTAGTCTCCATGAAAATCTGCCCTTTGTTCCTATTTTGTCTCTAGTTTAATTGATTTTAAGTTCGGATTATGGTTTTGTTGAAGCTTTAGTATTCTCTGATTTTTTTGTACATTATTCAAAAGGATAGACGTTATTTAGAAAGGTATGCGAATTGTTATTTTGATAGACCAGTATACACGTTAAATATATGATGTATTAGGGACATGCGTTCATACGTGGATGTCGTATCGATTCATAAAGGTAAATATGGAAAGAGATTAACATCGATTTACACTATATATCATAATAGGGATCTATCAATTCGTTCGACGTCATTAACTGTGTGCTACCAACATGTTAATTTTGCAAATGAATTCTCAATTTTGCATGTACTGCATCGAAAGTTCCATACACACAAACAAATGTTGACATCATAAACATAATGCAATTTCAGTTATGTAATAACAAAGTTGTACAAATACCAGTAATAAACAGTACATAATGCAATGTTGTTGGATCGTTGAAGGGGATGTGGGCGGGGAGAAGGAAGGTTAAGAGGAACTAGAGAAGTACATAGGCGTTCAGCGTGTATTGCTGTGTGACGGACTTTAAATCCCTTTTTACCGAACTGTATTGAAAAAGTGTCATTTAAAGCCTTTCCGGTACTAAAATCGCACCCAGGGATCGTCTGTCGTTCTCTACGATAATGAAATTTATCGGTTTAGATCGGCAAGCGGGGAATAACTGCCACGCGATATGTAAACTTAATTCTGTGGGGTTCAATCAACGCTATTCAATCGCGTTGAAATACCAGGGTTTATACAAACGACACCAATAGGGAATGCGAAACTAACTAACAGCCAAAGCTTCTAATTTTCTGACTTTAAGTACGTAGCGCCAAGTTCGATCTAATAAAACATTTCAGGTTTTTATTAATTGCATTTTAGGGAGACGACGTGGTTTTTGATATTCGCGAATTTCGTAACATTTGTCAGGGTAATGGGTCAGGGTCAGGTTTTAGTGTATGCAGGCCGTGATGGCAATAACTTACAAACATGTGATACACTAAAAGGGTTTAAGTTGTGCTTCTATGATGATTGCTGGATATCGATCTATCCATCAATACGTCTCTCTGAGGGCAGTCAACGTGTTGGTGCTTCTTTATATGGCCGAGTGTAAGTTGGAATCAGGGGTTTGCGGTTTCGCCAGCTAAGGTCATAAAGTCACTATGCCACAAAACAAGTGTTAATCATGATTAAGGACCACCCGTAAACACATATTTCAAATCCCGAAACAAGTTAACGTGACAATCAGAACGGTCATATTATTCCGATAATAGGGTAATCAGGAAAGGTGCGGAGCGAATGGAAACGCATCGTTAAAGAAAGGATGTAAACCTTGCAGAAAATGCGAAGTGTAGAATTTCAGGGCATTATTCAGTCGTCCGAAACGAGTACAGCAAATTAAAATCGTTTGAAAAAAAACTTAAATTTAAACGTAAGGATGAGTTTACAATAAAAATGATTGCGTTAGTTGTTTCTTCATCTTTGAATTGTGTTATACAACCTTTAAGGTCCTCGTCGTGGCGAAAGTATTCAAGAATGTACATACACTATTTTAACGCTACATTGTTTATCGCATAATGTAAAGCAACAGTTCCTGTTACAAAACATTATGTCGGTCTTTGCAAGATTTGGCTTTTGTTTGTTTTTTAGCGTCCTTTATCAACATAAGGACCTCCCAATGTATTCAAAGAGGGTGTATGTGTACACGTTGAGTGTGCGTTTAGGTACATAGTAGCTGTTTTATGTTCGTTTAAGTCTTGAGTCTCCTTACGATATTGCGGAACTGATTCCGGTATTATAGTGCTACCACATTGATGTATACTGACGTGGGACCATTTCATAATGCCTCGCCTGTTCACATTATTCTGACAACAAGTGAACCAGTCGTTCTACTCCAAAGTACTACATATTGTCGATAAACATGTATGAATCATTATATATATAGAGTGCAATAGCAAATGCAAAGCAGACATTCCCACTTGACCCATTATCGCCTTTATCAAGTCAAAGGGACCTTTAATCTTGTGTCTAGACTAACATACGGTTATGAAATTTGGGGTTTTGCTGTGAGCCAAATTTCGTAGCTATCACCCTCAAGAGTAAATTTCCCCTACCTTTTTAAGGGTGTTTCTCTCTTTTTAGCCAGGAGAAATCAGCTTGTCCCTCTCTTGAGGGAGCGAGGATAGACGCGTGCAAGCGCCAAACTAGCTTGTCATAGCAAATCATAAAGAACGTCACATTGACAGCACGCCAGGGCATTTTTGTGATATTTACGCCCAATAAAAACTGAACGATTTTTTTTCTTTTTGTAACATTCAATAATGTTAGACGTTCGTATTGGCACATAATAACATGACTTTCCTTCATTGTAGTCCGTAGTCTTGAATGTCACAAAAATGAAACACATGTGTTCCCCGTTTATGAATTGTTTTGCATTTCAAATGACACGCACAGTTGGTTGCAAGTCAACACTCCTTATCAATAAACAGCTTTTTGAACTCTTTAAATTGTTTGCTAAACCAAAATATATTTTAAACAAGTAATCTTGGTGAAAGAATCAGTAACAGAGTTGCGTAACGGACCCGGCAGCCATTCGAACCTTTTACCTTTTGTCGGCATAGTCACATGTTGTCCCGTGACCAGTACGCGTCAGTTAGCATAGACTATTGAGGGGAGATAAGTCAAGAAAGAACAAACCGGCAGTTGCATAATCAAATATTACGCATGTATTGCAATAAAATTTGATTAATTACCATTTATACATTTCAGTTATTTTTAAAAGTCAGATACTCGGTACAAAGCTATTAAACTCAGCACTGTGATATCAAAATGTCGACTAAACAAATTTGAAATCTGGTTATGTAACGAAGGTCGATGTGAAAGACCAAATACTTCCGGCAACATGCATCACGTCCGGTCGTCACAATACACTTTTCTGGAACACCGTCCTGTGTAGATGTGTGTTTGTAATCAATGTGTCCCGGAGTGCGATACAATAAATGTCGGTATGGTGCTCGGAAAATCCGGATCATGAAGGACATCGTGAAACATTACACGGGTCTTGTTCAGAGCGAAAGCCCCGTCGTTTTTTTTTTTATTCCTATAACTAGGCTTTACAGAGCTGGTCAATTTTCCAGCAAGGAAATTTTATCAAATAAACTCGATATGATTTTAACTCAATCTCACACAAACCATGTTGCCGACTCTCTGAACTCTCGTCATACAATTTGTTATATGAAATTGTTGTTTGATTTATCTTTCTATTTCACTTAATGACGATTTCCAAAAAAGCTTATTAAACATTTCATATTAGAATAACCTGTCTGAAAATGGAGCCCTATCACTAAGCCTTATGCTCTGATAACATAAGGGTGTCTTTTTAAATGTGCTAGTCCCTGATACCAAATCCATTATTTAATGCATTAGCGCAGACTGATGGCGTCAACATTGAACTTATCGATAAAACACGGGTAATTACTAAGATATATCGCAAAATGTACATTGTAATTGAAACAATTAGGATATTTCTTAAATCTACTAAAGCGATTGCATACTGTTATCTCGTCACCGACATGCTTCAACACTTAAAAATTTGAGTGCTTTGATGACTTAACGGTGTGAAATTATATCCTGTATTGTGACGTCACAAAACATGCTTACCGGAAGTAACACTCCTACCGGTTCATTTCGTTGGGTAGGTGAAATATTTGGTGATCCTTTAAGATGATTTTTGAGCTATGTTGAGTTATGTACATGTAAATGAGTAATGTTTTCTAGTACAATTGACGATTTAAAAACGACTAAAGTGACATGATCATGCAATGTTTTTCATACATGTATTGTTGTTTCGCCAATTTTGGATTTGGATTACGGCTTTGTTTTTTTTCTTTTTCCCGACAAGAAAAGTAAAATCTTAGGTTCGTTATAAACATATTCCCCAACACATGTCCGAAATTGGCCTAGTCTCCTCAAACATTGACTATAGCCTAATTGCAAACAGCGTGTGTTTATTTATTGAAAATTGTTCAAATTCAGATGGATATTACTTTTTTGCATGGTTCTAACTCATATCAACATGGCGTATCAAGGCTTTCAAACTTCAGAACACCTTTTTCTATGTCCTGAAAGTCTGTCCCACAACCCTTTATGTCCTTTGTCCTTCCAAACGCTTCTGTTGTAACAAACATTGAAGGGACACATGGGGATTTCAGCTACCATCGTAAAATAATGTAAGCCTGTGTAAATCGAATCTAGTTGCTGTATAATTCAAAATCCAACCTTTGCAACGAAATAACGACATTACTGTGTTTAATAAAAATAAATAAGAGAATACCGAAGCGTCAACAAAATCATAATCCAAACTCAAACTCGATTAAACCAGGGGCAAAACATGAACAAAGGAAAGATTTGCATGGATACTCTTGTAAAAGTACGAGAGAATAAGACCAAGTGTTCCGGAAGAGTAAGCTTCTTCTGCTTCATCGACGACACCCGCCATGTGAATCTTTGTCACATCCATGTAAACAAACCGTTTCTTCAATCCAGGTCCACAATAGTGATAATAGTATTGTACAGGTTTGACACACAGCCTTACACGTCGGCGAGGATGCCTCCACTTTGCATATACATGTACATGGTAATAAGGCATACGGAATCCACTGCTGAAATAGCTTAAATCATCTATCAAAGTCGTATTTTTAATTAAGCTGCTCAAGGCCTCCGAGTTCCATGGTAATTTACTACCCGTGAATTTGGGTCACGTGTCTGTTGTTACAGCTTTGGAGTGGCATTTCATTTGTTATTGGCAATTGAACAGATTTATTTACATTAAAAAAATGTGTGTTATAGAAACTATCAGTTTGGCGTACTCATACTGTTAGGTTAAGTCCATAATCAATATTACACTTAATGAATCCAATCACTCGAAGCCTTAATGCCGTCGCATTCTGGTAGGGAAGTTCCATTTCTCTAACGGCGAAGAATTCGATTCGATTGAAGGTTTTTCTGTTGCCCGTTAATTTTGGGAAGGAGTTATGTATGCGAGAGAAATACAAAATATCCTTTTTGACTAAACCAACATTCGCCGCAGGGATTCATTCTCCAGACCTCATTCTATAACTATCAGGCAGGTGATCCGTTACTCTATCAGACAAGGTAAACATACTTCTCTGTATCATTACCGTGATTGATTTAACTTCCTGCCACAAAAAACTTTCTGTGACTATACAAAATAACAAAGAGTGCATTCCAATACCTTATGAAGTAGAAAAGGGCACCTACTCTCCATTTCAAGGCATTTGGTTCCTTAGAGTGTGGAACATGTCTTTCATCCTGTCCAGACGGCCACCCTTATCAAACGCGTACTACAAATATAATTATAGAATATTTCCCGATGAGTTCAATCAATGTGTCTTTTTTAGATTGTTAGAAGAAAATCTTAGATAATCTAATAATGTTATGGGTCCTCAACGACTGAGCGTTAATTATCAAGTTTATAAAACTCGGAATAGATATTTGCAAATTGTATAAAAGACACAATGTTTACCAAGTTGTGTAAACATGATAACCTACCATAACGAATTTAAGGTCCATAACATTAATATTTCATCTGGAGAGCCATGCGTTACACTAAATGAATGATACAAACGTGTGTGTAATATTCCTATGGTTAAAACAATTGTTAGGAAGCATGAGCCACGATGGAACATGACGTAGAAAGTGAAAAGGCATAATTCACAAATTGACCAAGGACATTCACCGTGTTACCAGATATTCATTAATAGTAAGCGTTTTCTGCTTCATTGACAACATCGGTTATATTAATCTATACAAGTAATAGTACGTTATCAAAGTGACATCTGAGGTATTGTGTTCACATATAACAACAACGCATACTAATGATCATATTCCAATATCTCTCGAATCTTGGTGTTGGTGGGTTTTTTTCCGTCAGAGCCACATATATCACGAAACTATATAGAACAAACCGGAAACAAAAACGAATCAGCTGCGACATGTAAACAACATAGTTTGAAAAATGAGGGATGTTACTGTCAAGAAAAGGGAAGTTCACGATCGAAAATTGAAATCGTCAAGTTGATCGTATAATCTTGTAAACGGTGCCTTGTGGTCATATTGTAAGAAGGGATCAAGGTAAGCTGATGTGAAAGAGTATCTTATATCCTTGATTATAAGTTCAGAAGGGTTATACAATCGACGTCGTCAGCAAACATCTGGGTCTATATGGATAAAATACTGTTGAAAGTGAAAAACAATGATTTGGCAAAGTTTTGTTACACCTCCTGACCAGCTCCTCGAAAAAATTCTTACAGTTTGCTGGTAATCATTTTCCAAAACTATTAAAAATATCATTAACTAAGAATTAAACCATTCGTACTATTTCTGTCGCAGTATATTCTATCGTAGATTTTGCTGTGTCTTTAGCATTGCTACGTAAAAACCAAGTGTTCCGGGTGAATACTCCCACCTTTTAGAAGCGTTGTCATGGTACATCTTTGTATCTCTCACACATGAAACGATGAATACGTTAGTTTTATTTTATTAGATAAGTTTTAAGGATCACGTTCTAATTTACCTTTATAGACCCTTGTGACAAGAAAAACCCGAGTCAAAGTTACCTACAGATTGATCATGTTTCCCCATGGCGTAATGGATCGTGTTTCTCGATCAGCGGACAACAAATGCAAATTATACCGAAACAGAAAATAAACAACACTTAAGACAGTGATCGGACACCACGCCATTGTTTTGACGGTTTCAGTCACATGGATCTTAGCCTTGGTGCCTCTTTCTGACGTTTTGTCCTGAATATTATGGAGTATGTTATCAAGGCCACTTGGTTGATAAACGTGCGTCCATCATTCTTTCTTATATTATCTTACTCTAGTATATTGTATAGCCTACTCTAGTATATTGTATAGCCTACTCTAGTTTATTGTATAGCCGACTCAAGTATATTGTATATCCTACTCTAGTATATTGTATAGCCTACTCTAGTATATTGTATAGCCTACTCTAGTATATTGTATAGCCTAATCTTGTATATTGTATAGCCTACTCTAGTATATTGTATAGCCTACTCTAGTATATTGTATATCTTACTCTAGTATATTGTATATCCTACTCTAGTATATTGTATATCCTACTCTAGCATATTGTATAGCCTACTCTAGTATATTGTATATCCTACTCTAGTATATTGTATAGCCTACTCTAGTATATTGTATAGCCTACTCTAGTATATTGTATATCCTACTCTAGTATATTGTATATCCTACTCTAGTATATTGTATAGCCTACTCTAGTATATTGTATATCCTACTCTAGTATATTGTATATCCTACTCTAGTTTATTGTATATCCTTCTCTAGTATATTGTATATCCTACTCTAGTATATTGTATATCCTACTCTAGAATATTGTATATCCTACTCTAGCATATTGTATAGCCTACTCTAGTATATTGTATATCCTACTCTAGTATATTGTATATCCTACTCTAGTATATTGTATAGCCTACTCTAGTATATTGTATAGCCTACTCTAGTATATTGTATATCCTACTCTAGTATATTGTATATCCTACTCTAGTATATTGTATATCCTACTCTAGTATATTGTATAGCCTGCTCTAGTATATTGTATATCCTACTCTAGTATATTGTATATCCTTCTCTAGTATATTGTATATCCTACTCTAGAATATTGTATATCCTACTCTAGTATATTGTATAGCCTACTCTAGTATATTGTATATCCTACTCTAGTATATTATATAGCCTACTCTAGTATATTGTATATCCTACTCTAGTTTATTGTATATCCTTCTCTAGTATATTGTATATCCTACTCTAGTATATTGTATATCCTACTCTAGTATATTGTATATCCTACTCTAGCATATTGTATAGCCTACTCTAGTATATTGTATATCCTACTCTAGTATATTGTATATCCTACTCTAGTATATTGTATAGCCTACTCTAGTATATTGTATAGCCTACTCTAGTATATTGTATATCCTACTCTAGTATATTGTATATCCTACTCTAGTATATTGTATATCCTACTCTAGTATATTGTATAGCCTGCTCTAGTATATTGTATATCCTACTCTAGTATATTGTATATCCTTCTCTAGTATATTGTATATCCTACTCTAGAATATTGTATATCCTACTCTAGTATATTGTATAGCCTACTCTAGTATATTGTATATCCTACTCTAGTATATTATATAGCCTACTCTAGTATATTGTATAGCCTACTCTAGTATATTATATAGCCTACTCTAGTATATTATATAGCCTACTCTAGTATATTATATAGCCTACTCTAGTATATTGTATAGCCTACTCTTGTATATTATATAGCCTACTCTGGTATATTGTATAGCCTACTCTAGTATATTGTATAGCCTACTCTAGTATATTGTATAGCCTACTCTAGTATATTGTATAGCCTACTCTAGTATATTATATAGCCTACTCTAGTATATTGTATATACTACTTTAGTATATTATATAGCCTACTCAAGTATATTGTATATACTACTTTAGTATATTGTATAGCCTACTCTAGTATATTATATAGCCTACTCTAGTATATTGTATAGCCTACTCTAGTATATTGTATAGCCTACTCTGGTATATTGTATAGCCTACTCTAGTATATTGTATAGCCTACTCTAGTATATTGTATAGCCTACTCTAGTATATTGTATAGCCTACTCTAGTATATTATATAGCCTACTCTAGTATATTGTATATACTACTTTAGTATATTATATAGCCTACTCAAGTATATTGTATATACTACTTTAGTATATTGTATAGCCTACTCTCGTATATTGTATAGCCTACTCTAGTATATTGTATATCCTACTCTAGTATATTGTATAACATCTGCTCCTGCTGACTTTCTGAATACAATGTAACGTGATAATGTAAGCTCAACCCACAAACCATACGTATATATTGTCAGTAAACATGATTCATGAATAGAATGTCAATTACAATTCACGAATGCAGACTTGTATGACTGTCTTTGGAAAGCGGTCTTAAATATAGTTTCGACATAATATCTATGTGCTTAATTAAATTTCACTATACAATGGGTTTCAGTTCGGCAGTTAATGTATATCACTTGTACATATTTACGTTAGAGTAAGTGTTAAGTTTTCATTACCATGCTGTAGCCGTCTATTCCGCTCTCCGTACACATAGACGTGTTGACACCTAGCATGGACTCCCTCGCGCACTACACCACCCGCCGTACTACGTCATTAAATCATTCTTCCTATATTATGTACGCATGAGTCATGCTTGTCAAAATTCGTTAATACTAGCCATGAGGATTTTTTTATATATATTTCCATATTAACCAAGTCAATGTTCCTGTATAATCTACATATTGTGTTGAACTATAGTGCAACATTGTTTCATTGGGCAAAAGCATTCCGAAAATCTTCTAAACAACTTAAAAGAATGATTTTCATTCGTGATAGGACATGAGTATAGGCTGCAAGCAGTTGAGCAATATAGCCCTGTAGGTAGGGCATAAAAACATTACCTGCTGCCCCCATGGCATGATCATAAGAGGCGACTAACTTTCATATCTTATCTTTTCCATTCTTTATAAACAACTTTCCTCTCCCTAATGTCACCATTGACACCTCCTCGCTTTTGGTCTTTAGTTGAGCGTTCGTCCCTGTGAGGAAGGCTTTGGGTTCTGTCCCCCAGGCCAATACAATGTACATATCAGAGTCTCTAACAATGGCAGTAACTACCTCTTGACGCTCAACATTATGGGAGTCGAACGACTGGTTCACCAGTTGTCGGTATAATGCGACCAGGTGGGTTGTTCTGCTTGGGGCAGTATTGGCAGTATACTTCAGTGTGGCAGCACTTTAAATAAGCAAAAGATCCGGACTATCGCAAAAAGTCTTATACATTATAATTGTACGAATAAACCACACGCATTCACACACGTATCCACATCGAATACACTGGGAGGCCGTGTTTACATGCAAACGACATTGGTTGTTAATAGGATGTAATAACAATCAAAAGCGATCTCTTCGTAACAACGTGTGTAATTAGCTTGATTGTTTATGTATACTCATCTAAAATCTTCCGATACGACATGATTATATATCTCTCATTCAGTCGACATTTGCGAATGCCTTTTGATGGCACTCAGTTCAAAAAAACCAAATCCAATACGGCAGTTATTTGTATTTTCTGTGACGGAGATATGTTCTTAGGCGTCGTAATGACATTGCTCAATAAATGTAAGATAATAGTCAGGGAACAACAAGACAACCACCAAAGACTGTGCCACATTACTTAGGCAATGGAATATGTGAATAGCGAAAAGTTGCCCTGAAGAGGCACAAAAACGTGTCAAAAATGGGGAAAATAAAGCAAAACAATAAAGGATTACAACTTAACTAAAAACCAAGATTCGAAACCATCACATGGATATATCGCGGTCATGGCATTACACAGCCATTAACCACTACAAGACGTTTCGAAATATCCTTGTACACCCGAATGACAAAACGCCGTATAGTATGTATACAAAGTCTGTACATCGCGTATCGGAGAGACGAGAAGGCCGTTATGGGTTCACCTTGGTGAACACCGGAAAGATAAAAAAAATCCGAATAAGGAAAGAAAATGCTCTAAACGCAGTAACTAGCAATTTGACTGAACATTTCATTTAAATGGTTTGATCAACCTTTTTTCTAACACCAGTTGACATTAAAAAATAACTCAAAAATGTTAAATTCTCTTTGGATGTCAGTGGAAGCATTCATGTCACTGGTATATCCTGTTCATATTTCAACTGATAGCTCGTTTCAATTCTGCAAAATAACTTGTCGGAAAAATCTGTTTTAACGTACAGGCCATCATCATTTTATTGAAGCTTCACATGCATGATATTATGTAGTTGTGTATCAGCATTTAATTTCATATATTGACCTCATTTAAAGGCCTAATTCGGCAAAACTTGAAGCGAAAATCTTGCCTAATAACTTATTATATCTATAGATTTAGTTAAGATTAACTGATATCAGCAATATTCAAGATGAATTCTTACGCGGTTACCGGTACAACAGGTAAGATTTTGACCCTTTTTAAGAGAGTTATAGCCCTTTATTAGAGGTGTAACGATTCGATGTATCGAATCGCGGGACAGTGCATCGATGCATCGTTTGGCTTTGTTTGATATCGTGGTACCTGAAAAGAGTTATCTCCCTTGCCGCATTACGTTACAATCATGACCGACAGGAAAAGGGGTCGAACAGAAACATGCTACTACTTTCAAAGCAGCGTATTGAACTTATTTGGAACCTGATCAACCAAAATCAAGAGTGATTTATTGGATACCGATAAAACGTTTGTATATCAATGGTAATGAAAGTGGGATGGGGCTCAAGTATTAAGGAAATACGACGAAGACAACACATTCACAACATCACGACAAAATTGCTACGATATTGACATCAATGCATATTAACGTTAAATCGCGGCTCAGCGCTTCATTTACGGTCTCCGCAGTATCTAAAGTTAAAGTTTATGTTTCAAACGACAATCAAATCTGACTATTCACATGCGAATTCGATCACAGATGTCAAATGCAAACGTTATCAGTTGACCACAAAACAGGAAAATAACAAAAATAGATATTTCACATGTTACGTATTAAAACAAAACTACCAGCATATGCGGGGGTACCTGTAATAGTTATCCTACGCTTACAGTTTTAGTTTATTATTATATTTCTGGATTTTTTCTTTCTTATATTATCATTCTTTCATATAGGGATTGAAAGTCATTTTTTTAACTTTCATAGTGCTATGAAAGGTCAGCCGTTACATCCATATTGAATGAAGTCCGCTAGGGCTTACATTTTTACTATAGAACAATTGCTTAACTTCATTTATATTTTTTTCCAATTAATAGTTTATTACCTGCGTTTGTATATGTGTCGTCATTTTAACGACATTGGCGGAACAGCCCAGCTTCAATAAAATTGGCGCCAATGATAATAATTAGTCATTTGAGCGTTTGACGCAAGGGCATTCTCCATGTTATTCGAAGCGGCGCGACAAGACTCTCATTGAGCAAGCTTGATCTATGACGTCATATTAAACCACGTGCTACGTCTCGAGAACCATTGCTTTCATACTTTTATGAAAGGCATTTTTGCTGGTAATCTTCATATAGTGGGTTGCAGCGCAAATGTAAATATATAATAGACATCGACATACTAGTAATTTTATCTCTGTCTTTGACATGGCATGTAAAAGGTAACGTTAACTCTCCGCAGTGTCCTATGTGTTTTTATCTCATTGTTAAATCTAATCACAGAGTAATACTCGAGCAATGTTTTGATGTGAATATCGTTCCTTACTCTAAAAGGCCAACGCAGCGCTACATCCGAACACCTACAAAATGCACGCAATTTCAAATCACCGATACTGTAACGCTCTTAATACGGAACAATGGTGTCCAATAGGAAATAACGTGTGGAGAAGTTCCGAACAGTTAATTTTCTTTCCGTTTGGCTGAATGAGTTTGTTCCTTACAATCGTTAAAGGGAAAAAAGTAACGAAACAACTGCTTCTTTGATATCAAAGCACTTATCTGTTTAACCGTACAAAAAATTGACGATTTCACGATCACGCGACATATCCCTCAGGTGCTCGATAAGGAGATATGTGTTTCAATGGCACGTGTTGATGTGTATGCATCTACCATTTTTAATGGTTTTATTCCAAGTCATAGCAACGATGGTTTCTCATTTTCGAACGAAACGATACACTTTGCCACCTATTGGAATCGGCTATGGATTGAAAATGTTGCAATTTTGAGATAAATTATGTTCGAAGACCTTGTAGCGTTTTTATTTTAGCGTGAAGGCAAGGACATACCTTCTAAACAAAGACACTACTAGGTTCAGTACGTGTTTTATGTGAAGAATAATTACTCCTGGACTAATTGTCGTTCTATTCCAGCTAAATGAACAGCGTGTTCCGTATTTAGACACAAAGCAGCCATGGATGCTCTTTACGTTGATTAGATTAGTTCAAGCCGTGTAATAATCAAGTGTGCGCGATCTCACTCTTTGGCAGCTTTGGCGTTGAATAATTTCGAGGGGGATGTTATGAACGAATATAATATTTTTAAATGAACAAATTGCACGCTTGAAAAATAATCTGCTACTGTAACATCTTTCCAATATTGCCCCAGATTCTCCCACTCTCACCCACACACACAACTGATCCTTCCTACCGTCCATGTAGTATTCGTTCATTTCTTACTGTACTTTCTTCCTCCGTCTAGTTCCCCCTTTCACCCCACACACTGTCTTACCTTTTTTCTGTCGTGTTACATTGCATCATCATCATACTGATATCTTTTTCCTCTTGTTGCCCGAGGGGCGGCGAAGGAATAAGCTTGGTAATTTTCATTGAAAATGAGAAAATTCTAAATCTCTTGGGTAATCATATTTCCAGACGGTGGTTCCAATTACATATTACATTTATTTGTCAGACATATTCAATATATCTTGATAAGATATTTATGTAGGGTTGTAACACCTATATGGTGCCCACTGTTCGCGGGAGTTCACATCTTTAGATACACGCCGAATCATACCTAAAGGATAAGATAATTGAGAGGAGGATAGTGAGCACCTGTGAACATTATAATTAGTGTAATAGGCCATGGTTCATCACGTGTGATGCGATGGCATTCGACGGATTGCGCGTCTTCACAAAAGCTTCCACCATAACGATGGTCGGAGATTGACCCGTTACGTTACGTTCAGGCTAGTGATGCTCGTCTCGTCATGTCAAGTGTACCTCACAAATGCTTTATTATTGTAATCTCCCAATAATAGTAGTCAGATAAATGTTCAGTATTTCGGAGAGCCGATCTCTCAATTAATGTCGAAATGGAAGTTAAGTTTGAAGACGAACTGATATACAAATGCATATAGCTGATTAATTTAACGGAAATTAGTTTGCCTGAGAATGATGATATAAGCCGCAGGATATATTACATTTGACAAATCCTCGTAAAAATCTTCATAAAAGTCAACATTTCCATTGCTATATTGCATCATTCATACAGGGTGACCGCACTTAGCGTCTCAAAGACCGTATAATGTACACCACGGCATAACGTTTCTTATCGCTGAAGGAAGGTATGTTTACATTTGTAACAGAGGTACAGATGTTTGGAAATTCGGCGCAACATTACATTTTGCAAATACCCCTTAACAAGGGAAACATTTATTATACATGTACAATCGCAACACCCGTAGTAAAACTATGAACTCAAGTATTTTGATGACCACACTTTCCTAAATACTACGGATATCACATCTAAATGTCACCGAACGAAAAGAAAATGCATCTAGGAGTCCATGTACATTAGAAGAAAAATACTCGGGAAACACCATGATGCATTAGGAATAAAGAGGTAAAGATTTGAAAATAAACACAGCTAGTTTATTTTACTTATAAATTCATTAATCAAAAGTGTTTAACGCACCTGACCATTCTGCTTCTACATTAGTTTAGAAATTTTGGATTCCCACCTTTTAGCTCGAACATCACTGAAGAGTCCTAGGGGAGCGAAACAGCTGTATGGTGCAGTTCAATTTTTTCCGCATACTAGATCTGTTACTAAATTTAAAAGGTGCAGCACATGTGTGTGTTACGTCATCTTTAATGATAGGGGGTGGCAGACTCTGCTGGTGGATTGTTTAGTCCCCGAGGTTTGCTGGAGCCTCCATAGCCAAAGTTAATCTCATATGAGTAGTGGCACGGTACATAATATACACATTTTCGTAGTACACGATTTGAAATCATACAGAACTAGTTTAAATTTACTTATAAATTCATACATTAAATGGGTTTTACGCACCTGACTCTTCTGCTTCTACATTAGTTTAGAAATTTTGGATTTCCACCTTTTGGCTCTAGCATCACTGAAGAATCCTAGGAGGACGAAACAGCTGTATGGTGCAATTATTTTTTTTTCCGCATACTGTATCTATTACTAAATTTAAAAGGTGCAGCACATGTGTGTGTTACGTCATCTAGTACACAAAAAGCAAGTGTATTTTGTAACTTTTAAAAAACAATGAACTCGAAAGAAAAAAAAAAAACCATCTCCAAAAGCCACGAGTCGTGTGGCCTTTTTCTACCACAATTTCATTCGGAACGACTAGAGTGACCAACAAACTATGATATATTTCCGCCAAGTGGTGATGACGTCAACAGTCGATGAAGACATCAACAATCCGCATGTGGCAATGACTTCCCCAACCAATCCAAAACCGGGAAGATACCACCAGTGGTATACAACATATACTTATCCAACAGTCAGCCCATTTATATATTGGTCTAAGAATGAAATAGCACAGGGTATTGAGGTAGAAATGTGTTATATGTTCTCTGCTTAGGGTCTTCACCCATGGCTTGGGACCTTGCAACCTCTCGTTGGCATATTTCTAAGCAGCACCTCATTTTTAGCTTGAGTATCGAATGTTTCTCAGGCAGGGAAGGCAACAAAAATTGTCCTCAGGCCATGCCATAAAAATGTCCTCACATTCGACATTTAGGGAAGACACAACAAATCCATTGTCTATTTGATTTGGTAAACCAATTTCTTGGCGGTTTTAGATTTTTATATTTAAGTTTTGAAGGATTCTGGACAAGGAGGCTAGCACCAAACACTGCCTTCAGCATACAATACATTACATGTAAGGAAGTATTAAATGTCCTTGTATAATTTAACCTTACCACGTTTTTACGACTACGTTTGTGTGCTTCATATAAAATACTTGTCGACGATTTGATGTAGACTAGTATCTTATTTCGTGGGAACAAATACGTGCCTTTGTATTGCTGTGCTACCCTGATGTCTAGTTACTTGGTACCAATATACTTTTTAAATGCGACATATGTAGGCAAACAATATTTTTTGTCTACAAAAATGGTACTGCAAAGACCCCATATATGGGAATGATATAGAAAAGCAAGCAGTAGAATAGAAACCTGGTGACACGTTAACGCGTTTGGTGACACCATACAAATCCAGGTTGAAGGTTGAGTGTGACACGATTGTTAATGTTGAGTTTGTGTGCGAGATTGTGTCTAAAAGTATCAGAATGCATTTTATATGGTATTACTTGTACTTCTATCGAAAGTACAGCAAGCTCGATCCCGTCCGTCACACATAATCTAGGCCAAGCGGTAATGTCTTCCACCATTCCACTCCCATTTCCGACAGCTCAGCTGCAACACATTAATGACCATTGTAAGGTAGTCGGTAATTGATTCAGAATTTATTGTTTAACGTGTCAATGTGTTCTCAACGGCAACAGTTATCTGGGAACAGTCGTCGTAAAGCACAGTGTCTAGTGTAGTTTAACCCTAGCCTGGAAGTGATGTGTCGATATAATGAGTTTCCCTCTCTTTCCTTATGCAAATGACACGAAATAGTGAAGACCTAGCAGATGTAACGAAGAAGATACTGTGAAGCTTAACATCCTTCCTTGTTCTGGTTCAGCCTGCATACAATATGCACTAGTTTGTCTCTTATCACAACAGACCTCTGAATTCTTAATGTTGTATCCCACAATCATAAATCAGTCCCAACAAGGACGGCATGTTGCTGTAGCGTGTCGGGTGCACCGAGACACGGAACTACACAGATCAGATCTGGGATGATCCAGTCTGTATAGCGCTACATACTCGTACTTAAAAACAGAGAATATCGAAGCGTAAACAAATAAACTAGGAGCAAAAATTCGAACAAGACAAGATTTACATGGGTACCCTTGTAAAAGAACAAGACCAAATGTTGCAGAAGAGTAAGCGTCCTCTACTTCCTCGACGACACCCACAATCTAAATGTTTAACACATCCAAGTAAACGTCAAGTCCTCAAAACTTGTTGACAAAGGATTTGTACGTAAATATTTTGTTTTCCCGTCCGATATCGGCCAATGTATTACGATACAAATATATTTTTTCAGTTTTTTTTTTTCATTTGAAATGCCTTATAACAAATATCAATAAAGAACCCTGGGGTTGCCGTGAATATTTTATAACGCTTCATGGCTAGTATCTTACGTTGCTTAGACACATACTAAAAATCAATTACACATTACCATTCATACGTGGTATGCAAACATGATCGGTTTGTTTGGTTTGTAAGGAGTTTTTGGGTTTCAATAAGACACGGAATGGAACAGAAATTTACATTAAGATTTTCTCATCGGATTTCAATTTGAAATGTCGATTGATACATCAAAGGTTAAAGTTAAATGGTTTACCACATAAAACACCCAAGCATGCTAGTTACATGTACATGGTTTTCGAGATTCCGTCGAAGAATATTGATCATACGTATATTGCATACGTAGTAGACTTGAAATTGGGTTTCTTCTCTTGTTTCCTCGTCCCTAGATCTAATACATGCATACAGATATAAAAAACTGTATTTGTCATGTTTCTAAATAACCGTGATTTCCTTCACCATTCTGACAATTTGTCGTATCGTCTGATCCCGGGACCTCCAGATACAGCTGTAATTCAGTCACTATCTTCAATCACGGCCAATGATGGATCTATTCTGTGTGTGGAGCTCATCGTAATTCTCGCTCCGGGACTGACATATGTTTTTTTATCTTGTTATATAATCCTGTTCTTGTCATTCTATCGTTTTAGATTTGTGTAAGCTATGCTTGACTATTTCATATTATCGTTATTGTCATTTGAAACTACCCGTGTACACTAGAAGTATATACTAGTAGAGAACTTAGTTCAAAACCCATTTTAGGAGTGATGTCGATGATAATAACCATAATAATATATGACATTTTTTATATATAATAAAAGGTACAATAAAAAAGAAAATAATAATACAACGCGGTGTCAATTCAAAATCGATTAAACTGTGAATTGGCTAAATAAAGGGTATATTTATACGGTGAAACTTGGAAACAATACAGCATGGTGTTCTGGATTTGCTTCATCGTTGGTATCGTCCATGACAGTATAGGTGGTATGTTGGTAATGTCAAGAGATCATACCGATCACAAAATAAAAACAATCATGTAATTTATATAATGAAACGTATCAGAGAAGGTACTTCTAAGTTGTGTTATATGTGCCTAATCCTTTGATGAGTTTACTCGATGTAGGTAATTGTGGAGGGTACCTCAGTGACTCAATCTGTTCTCATAACCAATCACATCACTGTGGAGGGTACCTCAGTGACTCAATCTGTTCTCATAACCGATCACATCACTGTGGAGGGGTACCGCGGTGACTCAATCTGTTCTCATAACCAATCACATATCATTGGGGAGGGGCACCGCGGTGACTCAATCTGTTCTCATAACCAATCACATATCATTGAGTAGAGGTACCGCATCGACTCAATCTGTTCTCATAAACGATCACATATCATTGGGAAGGGGTACCGCAATGACTCAATCTGTTCTCATAACCAATCACATATCATTGGGCAGAGGTACCTCAGTGGCTCAATCTGTTCTCATAACCGATCACATATCATTGGGGAGGGGTTCCGCAATGACTCAATCTGTTCTCATAACCGATCACATATCATTGGGGAGGGGTACCGCAATGACTCAATCTCTTCTCATAACCAATCACATATCATTGGGGAGGGGTACCGCAATGACTCAATCTGTTCTCATAGCCGATCATATATCATTGGGGAAGGGTACCTCAGTAGCTCAGACTATTCTCATAACCGATTTAATGGCAATTAACATCCAATCGTTACAATGCCAGAATGACATTACAAGTTATGAATTGGAGCAGGCATCACTCCAACAGACACAAATACTAATTGTGTTAGTGTCAATACGTGGTCACAGAAGACGGTCGACTGTGTCCAGGGCAAAGGCAGGGCAATTATATTATTGTATTGCACGCCTCGGAATGTCAGTAAAAGATCCTAGTCACTTGACACAAGTACTCAAGGTCTCTAATGGTGAAGAGCTGTTGATGATCGATGGACAGCACTGGTCGTATTGTCTGTGTAATACACACTAATTAAATGGTCGATGCCAGTAGCCCTGGCAAATCATACCCAAACTCATGAACATTCATTAATTTACACATACACTTGATTCCTTAACTTAAAAACATCCATAGCAAAAAACAAAACAAAAAACAAAACAAAAACATAAGCTTAGGAAAACTCCTTAACTTAAGTTTTTCCCCTTAATTTCTGTAATGCTTTTCTATGAAGATTGTTAAGTAAGAGATAGAGAATTTCTTTAAGTTGACTAATGTTGATGAAGCTGAAGCCAGCGATTGGTGATTGTTAGGAAAGATTTGCTTCTTTCCAAATCGAAAACACGGGAGGGAATTCAAGTGTTTTGGCGAAAGACCCCGGATTCTCCTTGTTTTGTCCTTTCGACGAAAGCATGAAGCTAAGCAATATTATTAATGGACGTTCATTATATTGACCAAAAAGCTAAAACAAGAGAACTCAGTTTTCATCCCGGAGAGATGAAAATCATATGGAGTACATTTTTCACATTAAAAAAAAAATAAAAATAAAAAACTTGAAACGAACAATCCAACATGTTTTATTATTTTCTTTACCGGCATACATTTTTCAACTAGAGGAATTCAATATTCATATCATCTTGAATCCAGTTATCGCTTCCGTACTGTATGATTTAATACAGGTACATGAATTATGAAAAAAACAATGGCTGTACATACATCAGACAAACAAATGTGTAACCAGGCCGTTTTCGCTTAGAATTTTCCGACACAAAGCTAGGAGACTCCGGATCCGTTCTATCCTCGACACAGAGAAGTCTACATGTCTACCGCTCCCCTCCAAATAACGTCAGCGTAAAGCACGTGCCTTTATTATACAATGACAATCCTTAACTGATGCTATATATGTAACTTTTACAGACTGCAACTGAGTTATTGTTTTCTACATTACATCCTAACAGCGACTGTCACGTACAGATGAATTGAGGGCCCCGTAGGACATCTTTATAGTAAACACTAATGGATGAAGCGGTCACGGGTTCCGTATAGTTATTTGCTGCTGATGCTAGACAATATTGTCTAATGACGCTCGCTTATAGCCTGCATTTAAACGCGAGACTTTCGCCACATTCATTATTACCTACCCCGAGGAAAGCTTGTAAAACGTCTTCCGATTAATGTGAAAAACATTACATAATCAAACGTAATTCACGAAAATCGAACAATTTAAGTATTAGACGCTAAAGAGCATTATCAAACAAAGAAGCTATTCCAAGTACATGTACTAATGTTGTTGTACATTGTTAATATGGCCGATAAGATATAGAACCTCGCCAGGCACGAGCTTACAGGGGTCTCATTTTCCTTCGTTTGAAGCAAATATCCATCCAGACACTAATCTCTGGTCTAGGTCGTTGTCCTAATACATTTATTACAGAGAAATAAGCGTCATATGGGTCTGTCCTACGCCTAATGTATTTACAAAATAGGGTAATAGACTAAATTGTGTCTTTTTCAGATGTTAATTCTGTTTCATAAAATCTTTAAATTATTTTGTTTCAGATGACAATACATTCAGTACATTTACATTACAGATTCCGTAGCAGCGATCCATATCCATATTGTTCTGGTCGCGTTGTTTGGGCTGCTGACAAATTGTATTCGGTTTGATAATATCTAAACAGTGCTTTATGATAATATTTACAAATATCGTGGGCGTTGCGCATGACTGAATGGGAACTTCAAACTACATGTGTAGAGAGAACTTAGTTAATTGTTTGGTTGTATCTGGCTTAGCGTCTTATTATCAGCTGATATAAAAGTAAATTAAGGACGTACCTGAGTGTGTACACGTACGTACAAAGCATGAGTGCTGAAGGCGGCATTGGGGTGAATTTGCCTGCTGAAGGCGGCATTGGGGTGTATTTGGCTTCCTGCGATTGCGCGGATCTAATGTTGAATATATAGAGGTAACACAATGAGTGGTTGTTGGATATGGTAATAATTTCACTCGAGTTAATTATTTATTAAAAGTTTCAAAAGACACGAGCTTAAGCGAGTGTCTTTTTAACTTTTAAGTAATGATTAACGAGAGTGAGATATATACCATATTCAATAACCACGGGTCTTGTGACCTGTTTCTACCACAATCTCAGTCGGAAACAACTGACTGGAGACAACCGCGGACTGTGATATGCGCAAAATGTATATATTCCCGCCAAATGGTTACGACGTCAATAATCCATGACGTCGTTCAATCAGCAAGTGACGTTGTTCCGGTAAAAGTTCATCGTGTCAACATGCGTTTAGAGTTTATTTCACGTATAGTACAAACAAAATGTTATTCAACAGTTGTAATGATTATTTGATACCCTGAGAGTTGAATAACACCCACCTATTGTGGTAGAAATTGTGTAACCTCACTGAAATACATGAACATGTATAACGTTGATATCACAAAGCATACAGGTACCACATGTATTCCATCGATTCATGTGATGCTAACAATGAGGTAATGACCCTGAATGTGGAACATTTGACAGGGAATAACAACTGCGGTATCTAAGGCATGTAAGGATTGTACATGTACCCCACGATAGTAAGGTTCCAGATGGCTATGCACATACATGTGTTCTATGTTGCGCGTTAGCTCTCTTTAGTGAATATGTCCATTGCTTACTGCGGGCATTTCTATATGTACCGTATACTCAGTCAAAATGAGGTACAATTTTTACATTAACATCATTGATATTGATCAAATGGTTTATTAAGAAAACACATTCAAAGTTACGATTACAACCAGGATGAACGTATTTGCTAAGATAATAAAGTTCCAGACTCGATATGTAGCGTAATTTAGAAAATATAACAAAGCTACATATTGTAACAATATGTGTCTTCTTTTCATTGCGTGTGAATTTTTAATTGAATTAAATGAATAGTACTTCTAATATATAAATTATATTTACTGATAACGGTGTTTATGTAAACAAATTGACACACCGTTATGGTAATGACATGGTCGAACCTCGCAACAAGAAGCCGCCATTGTTTGATTTACCGTCGAAGAAATTCCATTGTGCATTATGACAGTGCTGAAATTGTTCAATGCTAGATGTGAGCGACTAACACTAGGCAGTTGAGAATATACCAACGATAAAAATTGCCAACTGCTATGATACGACCCACGACCTAGGTGTGATGAAGTGGTTATTAGAATATCGACGTATTATTTAAGCATTGAACTGTTACCAGATGTAGTATACAGTCGATATGGATACAATTTTGGTGACAGATAAATAGAACGGCGACATGAATATTTATATGTCACCAAAATTTTATTCATATCGGCCGTATACTATATATGGGAACAGTTATATATATTTACATTATTGATGATTTTGAAATATGTCCATGTCTATTTCTTTGGGATATAGTTGGTAAAAGTTCTCCCTTTTTCGTGTCTGTTATTTTACTGGAAAAGTCTGGTTTAAATCAATGTCATATACGCTATTGATTTAAAGCCATAATAAACTATGTACATGGTATCTGAGGCGGAGTGCAAAGCGTTGTCTTAACGTTGTCCAACATGGCGCAAGAAACGACGTCATGATAGCCTGATTTAAATCAGTGTCATCTAAGCGATTAATTCAAAGCCATTACACATATTATCTGAGGCGGAGTGCAAAGCTTTGATATTACATGGCGTCAGAATTACGTCATGTGATGCGATATTGCAAATTGTAGTATACAGTATATTATACTACAATGTGGTTTAATAATAATATATAGGCGAAGACAACACAGAGTATAATTATTGTATGATATTATAACTGTATCACTACTACATGTTCAATCCATTTGAGTTGCACCCAACCCTACAACCCGTTTGCTTTAGAGACTTTTTAGATGCAAACAGTTTCCTTCTGATTCCTCCCTGAGGATAAGATGTCAATCAGTATACCTGCTCTTATGAGACGAATGTTGTTGGGAATTCTCTCAGAATTGAACATTTTCCCTCTCTGGCTCGGACAAAATTGCAACCAGCATACACTTGATGTACCAAAGCAACGAATACGTATTTAAATTAATTTTGTTCTTCCCCAGTTCGGGACATACAAATATACCAATCATATTGATAAATATATTCAAAGAAGCCACTTCATTTTCAATTTCGCTATTTTGTTATCATTTGTTTGTCGTTTAGAAATTAGTTCAAAGCCGTTTGGCTGGTCACAAAAATTGACAAAGAAAGGAAATAAAAATACAAATGCTTTAGTTTGTTTTTATGTCCCCGCGGGGCTCTCTGCATGACATCCTCCACGATTCAGATTATCCTTGGAAAGGGCTGCTCAATTATCATACCGAGATACACTTTCATTTTGAGCGATTACTCGTTCCCTTTGGGATTTCCAATGTAAAATGGTCATGGCAGATATTCTAGCCCAGTGCATTCTCCGATCTTAATGGAATATATTACGGGATATGAAATGAGACGGTCCCTGCGGCTCGACTGACAACTCGTAATGACCAGTAGGTAGACTGATCGCACGTGATCGATGGCACTTGGATCAAAAGTGTCATTCACAGGCAACAGAATGCGTCCATTGATATACAAACATATTAGACAGGAAATATCGCTGTAAACTCCCAAAATAGAACTTTACATGTATACTCATAGAAAGAGTTGTAAAGAAAGGCCTTCTGATGCCGATTCATAGACCATTTTAGAAATAAATGAAATAATTTTCGATATCACGATTAATGCCATAGTTAAGTAATACCAACACAAGCTGTACAGCATACATCACGTGATCATTCAGACTATCGACGTACGTTCGTTTATATAAAGAGAATAAGAAAATGCCGGAAAGCCATAATCAAAGAAGTTCTGTTTGATCCGAAAATTCATTGTCGAAACTTTCGTATTACTCCGAGATTTGTATTCCCCTGAAATATACAAAATATGCTGCTTTTATCTATTCCAATTATGTAGATTCATGTACATGTTTGTCAAGTGGTGCCTGATTTCGCCAGCACGCCGATATCACAACTGGTGCCATACTGTACATGTATTGACGTTAAATCTTTGGCCAAGCTGTGTTGTAAGCTGGGAATTTAGAAATGTTTCGATATGTCCGAATAAGGCAAATCTCACAGGGCTCTACAACAATACCAGTATATACATCCCTATAAGGAATTTAGGAGGAATATACAATGATCTACACTGTATCTTGCTAAATAGCCAGTTTTGTTTAACGGTTTGTTAGAACTAGCATTGACGTCTTCACAGTAACTAAATGTTAGTTAAATTTTCGGTAGGCTACATATCATTTTCCTAACAGTAACATGTTCTGTCTACTGACGTACCATATACTTACCAGATAGTTCTATTCTCATTAAGTCTGTACACAGCGATAACAAGGGTCGGTTACATCAGAAAGTATGAACTCTGGGACTACGCTGCCTATAGCGAGGCAAAAACAACTAATAACCAAACTCAAAGTACGATCATATTTTGTGAATGATCCATGAAATAACAAAGAAAACGAACGCGTAAAGAGCTGAATGTACTTCCCGTAAAGATTTTATAATTACCGCTTTGTCAAACCGAGTGTCAAAACCTGCGATGTGACGTCATCTACAGTACAACACTTCTGAATGAACTGGAACAATTAAAAATGATGTGTTTGGGCCTTTCCTTCCAATTTATAATTATTTGTTATGATGAATAGAATACGATTTTTTTCCAATGTTCATTTAATCTTTTTTATGTTATGGAGGTATAACACAAAGCGAAATAAAATAATAAATTAAAGGGGTTTTACGCACCTGACCCTTCTATACCTACATTAGTTTAGAAATTTAGGATTCCTACCTTTTGGCCCCTAGCATCACTGAAGAGTCCTAGGAGGACGAAACAGCTGTATGATGCAGTTTAATTCATTTTTTCGGCATACTGTATCTATTACTAAATTTAAGAGGTGCAGCATATGTGTGTGTTACGTGATCTACATAAAAATTGATTAAGTAAATACTTATAATTTAATCTATAACCTGCGAAAATTCACTTCATTGATGGACTCTTTTCTCTTACAAATCATTACGCTGCTACAAAAGCGACGTTATAAACCGCGACGTCATAAGTTACGTTATGGGCTGATAACATATTTTTTAAGCCAATGAAAATGCTTGTTTCAAACAAGATTAGATTATATAAGAATGAAAGGAAAGCTTGGACCATCACAATTCGCATGTGGTGTCCAAAAACCGATTTCCTGTTCATACTTATATCAACATAAAAATCTAAAAAAAAATTAAACAAGTATATGTCACCACTGGTAACTGTTTAATGATAATAGCGGCTCCATGACCCGGATTCAGATAAATGGTGGTCGGAACACGAGGTCGCCCTCTATAGAAAGATCCGTGTCACTAGAACACGGTAGTAGGCCATAACGTCGATTTCATCACACGCTTTGTTGACCAGCCTATAAAAGTATTCTGTTCAATAACGCAGAACTGACACATTGAACACCCACACACTGATCCTCCTGTGTCATATATTCGTGTATACCGAAGATAATAAATTGAACTGAATAATTGAACCGTTAAGACCTGTCTTGACACTTGTATATTATGCAAAAGTTTTATAAATGAATGAAATACGACTAAAATAAATTGTGTTACATAATGCTGTATAATATTTACGACTCGAGTATTAAAGTTACGACCCAAGTTTGCTGTATTTTAGTTACGACCGAATCCCTGGCCATATTCATGAAACCATTCTTATTTTCAAGCCTTGATTTTGTTATAGCCAAATGTTCTGTGCTACTGTATATAAACGTTCATATCAAATGTTTGCCTATGCTAGACTTTTTCATGTTTAACATGTACTGAATAATAAAAAAAAGAATAAACAGGAAGTGATGACGTCATACATTGCTCAGTGTTAAACTTGATGTTTTGATCACATTGCCTTTTGTAAATGTGCACAAGATTGACTTGACTTGATTATGCAGTACGGGTCGTGGTAGGATGTCATTGAGCATGCGTTCTTGTTACATATCCGCGCTGTTGAATATTTACTTTATTGAAAACCATTTCTTTGCAATGATTCCTCACATATATGTCTTGGAGACATTGTGTCTTTGAAAGACTACACATCAAAGGAGTACCTGCAGGACTCCGTGGATGTAGGAGAAATCTCGGATCTCAGATCTGAGCCATCGGATACCAATATATGTTTAGGCAACACATATTGCATGCTATTGTTGACTAAGCCCTAAAAACACAAATGAATGGTACTTTAGTGTAGAGTAACCCAAATAAAAATACTGCATTAATATTCATATCATTTCACTGTCACCATGAAGCTATAATCGATATGTAGACATGTACCAATGTATGCATTCTATGTAAGCAAAATCAATAAGATGAACATTCAATTTCTCCCATTCTTGACATGATTTCCAAGGAGAAACAACTGTGTACATATGCAAATACCCGGTGTAGATGCAGAGACAACTTGATATATGACCTGTCAATATTTGTATCAAGTGTGATAGTTTGTTTATCAGGAGAACAAGAAATCAAACAATACATTGTTGTGACGGAGAACAAATGATGACATTTGATAAACATACACAGTAGACATATTGTTGATTTGGTACACTCATAAACAGAACACAAGATGTCACGTTCACTAGACATTTGTATTCAATGCCAAATTGTGTGCGTTGTCCGTCAACGAGAGAAATTAAGTACATCTGGCTATTTAGTGTTATAAACCAGAACTATTTCACACCTGACTATTGCACTTCTACCACGCATACACAACTAACTATTACATACAAAATCAATGTACCACTGCGCATGCACATCTGCCTTTTGTACACCTACTACTGCCAAAAATGGCTATTGAACACCTACTTTTGCGCATGTGCAGGTAACTATTGAACAACATTCGGTACGCCAATTTGATCGATATATTCGGAACCGCTGTGAATCGTGACGAACTAGAGGAATGATTCTTAGCATACAAACAGGATGTCGTGTCAATTCTAGATCTGCTTTAAAGGCCCAAAATACGTAACTTCAGGAAAGTCGGGATTCTGAAAAATAATAATAATAAAAAAAAATCCAGTTGATAGCCATGCAAAAATAATTTTAAAACGAAGTTAACCTGAGCGGTTACTACCAAGAAACTCTTGACAGAAATTTAAAAGAATTGAAAATAATTCAGGTGTGGCCCACTTCAACAACAAGAAGAAGTTTGAACACCGTTCAAAACGGACGCGTGTTGACAAATACCGAGTTTTCAACTGCTGCTGTACCGGTAACCGCGTAGTAATTTATCTTAAGTATATCAGTTAATCTTAACTAAATCCATAAATATAAAAAAAAGTTATTAGGCTTGATTTTCGTTTTGCCGAAAGTTACCTGTATTTGGCCTTTAAAAGATGAGCTGGTTAGCAACATAAATCTAATGCCATTGTCCGAGCCTTGTATGTTTTGCAGAGGACCCAAAGTGGTCAAATAATACAGCAAATAGCCGCGATTCGCTTTGGTTTTCAAAATTTGTTCAACAGTCCCATGAGAAACTGTGAGGACCAACTTGTCTATCATTGTTAATTATTCACACTAAACGTTGTCTAATCATTAAACAATAGTACAGTGTACATTTGGTTCGTCCCAGTATCTCGGGACAAATAGTCTGGTCTATTGCACACTTCCCCTGAAAAAAAACCTGTTAAACCAGAGAATGTGACGTTCACTAACAATATATTTACCACAGATTGTGGCGTTCACTTACCATACATATACAATGTACCACAGAATGTGACGTTCACTAACCATACATATACAATGTACCACATAATGTGACGTTCACTAACCATACATATACAATGTACCACAGAATGTGACGTTCACTAACCGTATATATACAATGTACCACAAATTGTGGCGTTCACTTACCATACATATACAATGTACCACAGAATGTGACGTTCACTAACCATACATATACAATGTACCACAGAATGTGACATTCACTAACCATACATATACAATGTACCACAGAATGTGACGTTCACTAACCATATATATACAATGTACCACAGAATGTGACATTCACTAACCATATATATACAATGTACCACAGAATGTGACATTCACTAACCATATATATACAATGTACCACAGAATGTGACATTCACTAACCATATATATACAATGTACCACAGAATGTGACATTCACTAACCATATATATACAATGTACCACAGAATGTGACATTCACTAACCATATATATACAATGTACTACAGAATGTGACGTTTACTAACCATATACATACCACAGAATGTGACGTTCACTAACCATGTATATACATCTATACATGTATACCACAGAATGTGACGTTCACTAACCATACATTATATATATATATATACCACAGAATGTGACGTTCACTACACATAAATAAACCACACAATGAGATGTTTATTATACATGTTCCTTTATAAAATCCACCCAATATGACGTTTCACTAGACATGTATAACATATAGTTACAACTACAAAATGTGATGCCCACTATACCTTTATAAACCAACAAAATATGACTAGACATAGACAAATCACACGATGTGGTGTTAACTAGACAAATCACACGATGTGATGTTAACTAGACAGATCACACGATGTGATGTTAACTAGACAAATCACACGATGTGATGTTAACTAGACAAATCACACGATGTGATGTTAACTAGACAAATCACACGATGTGATGTTAACTAGACAAATCACACGATGTGATGTTAACTAGACAAATCACACGATGTGATGTTAACTAGACAAATCACACGATGTAATGTTAACTAGACAAAACACACGACGTGATGTTAACTAGACAAATCACACGATGTGATGTTAACTAGACAAATCACACGATGTGGTGTTAACTAGACAAATCACACGATGTGATGTTAACTAGACAAATCACACGATGTAATTTTAACTAGACAAAACACACGACGTGATGTTAACTAGACAAATCACACGATGTGATGTTAACTAGACAAATCACACGATGTGGTGTTAACTAGACAAATCACACGATGTGATGTTAACTAGACAAATCACACGATGTGGTGTTAACTAGACAAATCACACGATGTGATGTTAACTAGACAAATCACACGATGTGATGTTAACTAGACAAATCACACGATGTGATGTTAACTAGACAAATAACACGATGTGATGTTAACTAAGCAAATCATACGATGTGACATTAATAAGACAAATCATACGATGTAATGTTAACTAGACAAATCACACGATGTGATGTTAACTAGACAAATCACAAGATGTGATGTTTACTAGACAAATCACACGATGTGGTGTTAACTAGACAAATCACACGATGTGATGTTAACTAAGCAAATCATACGATGTGACATTAATAAGACAAATCACACGATGTGATGTTAACTAGACAAATCACACGATGTGGTGTTAACTAGACAAATCACACGATGTGATGTTAACTAGACAAATCACACGATGTAATTTTAACTAGACAAAACACACGACGTGATGTTAACTAGACAAATCACACGATGTGATGTTAACTAGACAAATCACACGATGTGGTGTTAACTAGACAAATCACACGATGTGATGTTAACTAGACAAATCACACGATGTGATGTTAACTAGACAAATCACACGATGTGATGTTAACTAGACAAATAACACGATGTGATGTTAACTAAGCAAATCATACGATGTGACATTAATAAGACAAATCATACGATGTAATGTTAACTAGACAAATCACACGATGTGATGTTAACTAGACAAATCACAAGATGTGATGTTTACTAGACAAATCACACGATGTGGTGTTAACTAGACAAATCACACGATGTGATGTTAACTAAGCAAATCATACGATGTGACATTAATAAGACAAATCACACGATGTGATGTTAACTAGACAAATCACTCGATGTGATTTTAACTAGACAAATCACACGATGTCGTGTTAACTAGACAAATCACACGATGTGATGTTAACTAGATAAATCACACGATGTGGTGTTAACTAGACAAATCACACGATGTGATGTTAACTAGACAAATCACAAGATGTGATGTTAACTAGACAAATCACACGATGTGATGTTAACTAGACAAATCACTCGATGTGATTTAAACTAGACAAATCACACGATGTAGTGTTAACTAGACAAATCACACGATGTGATGTTAACTAGACAAATCACACGATGTGGTGTTAACTAGACAAATCACACGATGTGAAGTTAACTAGACAAATCACACGATGTGGTGTTAACTAGACAAAGCACAAGATGTGATGTTAACTAGACAAATCACACGATGTGGTGTTAACTAGACAAATCACACGATGTGATGTTAACTAAGCAAATCATACGATGTGACATTAATAAGACAAATCACACGATGTGATGTTAACTAGACAAATCACACGATGTGAAGTTAACTAGACAAATCACACGATGTGATGTTAACTAGACAAATCACACGATGTGATGTTAACTAGACAAATCACTCGATGTGATTTTAACTAGACAAATCACACGATGTGGTGTTAACTAGACAAATCACACGATGTGGTGTTAACTAGACAAATCACTCGATGTGGTGTTAACTAGACAAATCACTCGATGTGATTTTAACTAGACAAATCACACGATGTGGTGTTAACTAGACAAATCACACGATGTGATGTTAACTAGACAAATAACACGATGTGATGTTAACTAGACAAATCACACGATGTGGTGTTAACTAGATTAATCACACGATGTGGTGTTAACTAGACAAATCACACGATGTGGTGTTAACTAGACAAATCATACGATGTAATGTTAACTAGACAAATCACACGATGTAATGTTAACTAGACAAATCACACGATGTGATGTTAACTAGACAAATCACACGATGTGGTGTTAACTAGACAAATCACACGATGTGATGTTAACTGGACAAATCACACGATGTGATGTTAACTGGACAAATCACACGATGTGGTGTTAACTGGACAAATCACACGATGTGGTGTTAACTAGAAAATAACAAGATGTTCCGGTGCTGGAATTTTAAAAACCTCTTGAATGGCTAGATGACTTTGTGATATCTTTTTTACTCTGATTTGTCTTATAGATAACAGAAATGAAATAGGAAGGAGTATCGAAAACCGAATATACCTTCTCCAGGGTTCGAACTAGTGATCCGTCGATTTCTAGTCGGACACCCTACCGCTTGACTAAAGGGAAATTCTCTCTAGCTGAAACTGGTAAGACGACCTGATTACTTTCAACTTCTACACTACTTCTCATTCACAGTTTTTTGACCAAGAATACAACAACTTTCCAGGTAGTTATTGCCAAGGGAGCATCTCAATCTCCTATAGCGTCTACCCTTGGACGGGGAATAGGGATTAAAACAGTGCCGTTGTTTGGGCTCGAAACCGTGACCCTTGCTCTCCAGCCCGATGATCTTGATCTACTGTTAAGCAAAGGGGATATTTCCTTTGTAAGGCAATATTATCAATGCACATCTTTTACAGACGTTTTCATGGCACATTTAAAAGCTACCGAAACAACTTGCCGCTGACGTCATGTTGAGAAACGAATGGCTATTTCTTACTTTCAATCGAAAACACAACACGTATTATATGATGAAGCAGCGTCCTTCGTACGGACGGGTTATGTTTTGTGGTTGCTTTAAAAGCGATATAAACCAGACCAATTTCGTTTTAATTATATTAGATGTGGAATAACATCAAACTTTGCGACACGTGCCAGGCAGTCACATGTTCGCTGTAGGTTCCTGGGGGTTGAATACTGTAACAGACGACCCTGATCACCGGTGTGACAGGTATAAAAAGGTACTGTTACCACGCCGGTTTAACGAGAAAACCACCCACATGCTGTCTGGTGATATCGCCGTCGGCCATGTTAAGTGCTGCCGTCTAAAATACTTATAGAAAGTTAAGATTAAGGTGTAGCACTGCTAGCATAACCGAAATGTCTGACCATCTCAAAAGTTAAGCACCGTTAGGATGAGGAAGATAATCCAGAGGTCATCGTTTTAGAATTTGAATTGTTATCAGGAGAGGAGAATTAAAGGTAAAGTGTTATTCGTTATGTTCTGTCCAAAGACAAACATATCATCAACAGGACATTGTAGCAGCTTGCAATATTGTTCTAGTAGTGTTAATATAGCAAAAACTAAAATTTAGAGAATACCGAAACACGTCAACAGAACCATAATCCGAACTCAGAATCGATTAAACAAGTGGCAAAATATGGAAAAGGGAAAAATCCACACGGAGACCCTTGTAAAAGTACAAGAAGATAAGACCAGAACAGGTGTTCATGAAGAGTATGCGTCTGCTTCCTCGACGACACCCACCATGTCAATCTTGGTCACATCCAAGTAAACATCTAGTCAACAAAGTGAGAAATCATTTTTAAATTGTACAAAGTCGTCACTATCCGTTACCCGTGTTGCTGTATCACTAAATAATTGGAGTTCAAATCACCACATGTGCGGAACAAAATTTTATCCAAGTTCATGTAATGATTTGCCACATTGTCGCCTCTGACGACCTTTTTCTTTCTTTGATGACAGCAATCAGCGAGTATTCGCTCAGTAACAATTCTTAAAATGTCATTTAAGTACCAGTGGGAACCCTTAACATAGGATTCTGACTCCGCCCGCACAGACAGATCGTATGGTTCTTCAACGAACGGGAGATCTATGTGAAAATGCAATTATAAAATTATTCCTTGTAACAATTCAAACGTTATGATTATTTTTATAGGTACCAATTTTCGTAATTTTGCAAGTGAACCAAGGAAGGTAACGTGAGATATCAGCAGGATTGGCCAGTAATGTACACACAGTCGTTTATAAAATTAAATAAGATAGAACAAAAACGTATAAGTTACACATATTTTTTCACGTATCTACACTTTGGTGGCGGCCGGTGTTAGTTTAAGGTGCTATCGTATAAACCATCTCAGTCATGAAGGTAATTGTAATGTACCTAGCAGTTTTGAAATATTTTTGTATTTTTTAAAATTATATTCAAGATTTTTGGTGTACCATTCTTACATTTTCACCAAATGATAACCATGTGCTGTCAACATTGTGACTATATGGCTTGATGATGTAAACGAGGTTCGTGCAAAGCGATCATTTACAATGAAGCCAGCCTCGAAAACATTGAAAGTATTTTTAAGTCATTTGGATAGCTTATATTATGATTCATGAACATTTTTATTGGAAAGACATTAAATTTGAATATGAAAATCATCCTAGATCGATCACTTTAAAATGTAGCATTTTTTACATGCATAATTATTATTTGAAAGTGTCATCTCCGGTGATCATGCGGCTTTTATGTCGCCGTATTTGAATCCAAATAATAAATATGATCAGTAATTGTTTACTTTAAAAATGCTAATAATAACTCTGACACCAACAGTAACCGCGATCTGCATATTCAATACACACTGTTGACAGTCGTTATGGAAATATATGGATTATTTTAATGGGAGAAAGTAGCAAAACTATTTTCAAAACCGTTAAATATATATCATAGAAGTGTTTTTACTGAAAGTCCGCAAAGAAGAACGACAATGCTTTTTAAAAGTATGCATGAAACACTTTGCTTGTCTTTTACTAGTGTATAACTAACCGGAACGCTCTGCAGTATCGCTAGACTGCAGCCTGGTTACTCGTGTGACTCGCGTTCAGAGCGATATCGTTACATTTACGCTGCAACCCACTACACCTACCAGCAAATATGTTTTTCGTTTCAGTATGAAAGCAACAACTCTCCTTACGTAACACGTGATTTGATTATGACGTCATAGAATAACCTTGCTCAGTGAGAGTCCTGTCGCTCCACTTCAGATAAATGTAGAACGCCCTTTCGTCAAACACTCAAATAACTAACGTTAATCAATGGCCCCAAATTTCATTCAAATTAGTGTTTTTCTGGCAATGTCGTTTATCGGGGGATAGCCACAATGGGACACGGTATATACAATAGCCGGCTTCCGGTTATGTATAATTTACCCGTTTGCTATTGTAGTTATCCCCCGATAACCTAACCAAAATAGAAAGGAATTAAGAGAATACCGAAGCGCCAACATAATCATAATCCAAACTCAAAATCGATTAAACCAGGGGCAAACTTTGAACAAAGGAAAAATTTACATGGAGACCCTTGCAAAAGTACCAGAGAATAAGACCAGGTAATCCGGAAGAGTAAGCGTCTTCTGCTTCATCGACGACACCCGCCATGTAAATCTTTGTCACATCCAAGTAAACATCAAGCTCTCAAAATGAGAACCGAGTATCATTGTCAATCACAACAAGCAAACATACTAATGAGTATACTCAAAAACGTCCATCTTCATATCACTAAAAGATACAGAATATTTCTCAATGAGACAAATATTGCGACCATAAAACTTGCCCATAGTACTGATCAACCTGCATCTCTCGAATCCTTGTGTTGTTAGTTTGTTTGTCAGCAGTCGACATCGATCACGAAAATCCCGATATTTAGAGCAAGCCCTGGAATACCGAATCAACTGCGAAAGTTAATCTTTTAATAATCGAATGAAATAAAGCTATCGCTGTATAGTTAAATGTACATGTAATTATATGGACAGAACTCATCATACTATTGTCACAATACTTGACATTTTATGCAACAGTAAATCATATATAAATATACAATGTATTCATTTTGGCTGCTGATACACCCTCATTATGCCGACAATTGCATAAAGTAGCTCTCAGTGAGATTAAAAGATGAACGGTGTTAGGGGCTTGGTAGACATGAAGACTATAACCATCGGTCTCGGGGGAGCTTAAACTTTCTCTGTGTACATCTGGCTGGTTCGGATATAACAACTTGGGTCATGCATGCGATGGTGAACATAATATTGTAACGTTCCAAAACCATTTCCGCAATAACCATAAACGGACATCTTAGATAATGTCATTTTTCGTACTCAGACTGGTCGAAAACGCAAAAGAAGTTTAAATAAACTTAATGCATGATTTTGAAGTACATGTAGATACATGTACTTTATAGAGAAAGACAAAAACAGACAAAAAACACACGCAACAATGGCTGTGACAAAATTACAAAGAAGCGTCCACATCCTGCAGAGAGGTATAGATATCTCCTCACAGGATGATATGTTTGTCACCAACATACAGGGTGGCTATCATATAATCATATATATTTATAATGCATCTCAAATACTGGGACGTACCGCGTCCATCCTCCTCCATTATGTGGCCACAGCAAGTACGATCTAGATGATAAGACGCTTGTAACACGGTACTAGGAACTGGGACTCGTATCTGCACTTTACTTCACACACATGACAAAAGAATCGGTGAATATAGCGCCATGCTGACTGCACCTAACGTACAAAGAATACGAGTCGTTTACCTACTGAAACTACCAGGAATTTAGTTAACAGTGTAAAGTGGTTCTACCATTCCAGAAACTTCGAGTGAATCTTAATGTCGGTATAGACTAACTCGGTTACAAAACAGCGCTGCTGTTTGATAAACGTCTTCCGTGAGTTGTTTGTTGAAATAAAGTTAGTCTGTCTTCAAATATGTTTATTCTGCCTTTCACATACATAAACATCCGTCAGGTGGTACCATGCCGTTTCCTTCTTGTGTCAGTCTTCTAAGAATGTCTGAGAGCAAGTAATTAGTTAAAAAATCTAGATTTACAATGTTGCACTTGCATTGAGTGAGCACCCATGGGGTTTCTGAGCCATACTACGATCGTTTGCTGTGTGCCTACGTCTTTTACACCAGAAGGTGTCTAAATCTGTAAACAGAAAATTGGTCTCTGTTGGCCCGTTAATGTATATACGGGTTATTTGTTCGACGACACACCAGAGAATGGTTTGTACATGTACATGTCCCACTGGCAGCACCCCAAGTATGTTAGTTGGTACAATGTTCTTTTAAGCCTCTCTTCAGTGGAAATCGGTAAATCAGTAGGTGAAGCAGTGCAAAAAACATGTAGTTAACATTTAGTTTTCTTTTCATCTTTTTTGACAATAGCAAATAACCCATGAAATATGATTTAGCATTTGTGAATATCTGAATTCAAATTTCATCATTTGTGAGTCATGTTTGTTTTGTTTTTTTTTTGTCAAAAATGTTCAAATGTTCACAAATATTTGCTATTTACATTCAATATGAAAACAAAGTACTGGATATCTCTCCGTGTGTTTGCGATACAGAAAATGATGAATTTATGTATATGAATTTTCTATTGTCTTTCCAGAACTAAACTTTGAACACAAATAATCACATATATTTTCTGAGTTTCACCTTAAAGAATACGTAAAAACATAACGCCCACCCAGCAGCAAATAACATCGAATTAAGGTCGACTTTGTGTGTACCAGTCCTCAATATTATCTGTTAGCGACGAATGTTGGCATGCCATGAAAAACAAAGTTGTGTGTACCAGACCTCAATAATATCTGTTGGTGACGAATGTTGGCATGCCATGAACAACAACAGACAACGGTTTCAAATATAAATTCATTCTGAATGGCCGCAACTGTAAACTATCGTCTATCAACCAAAACATTATATTAATGATAACATATCGTATACATTACAGACATCCTATCCGGAAAAGTTTAGCGTACATTGTCATTCTGAAAAGACAAACAATCGTCTTCCGTCCAACTTCATTTATCTTTATTACATGAATTATAACACTTCACTGACGAAAATCCCTTATACACTGTAGGCTATAATTTCAATCTGAGAACACACGCGAGAAAAACGTAATTTATAACATTTTACTGGTGTATATCGGATATATATAACAGAAGTATAAAATACAAAAGCAAAAGATATCTTAAACAGTCAGACTTCATGAAACCCGAGTGTTTTGGATGTCCGTCCTCGTTACATTGAAGAGGACGGACACTATGACTTGGAGTTCCGCCGTATACAATATATACATCGGGATTTTAAAGTCCTTGATGGTTCCATCTTAGGTTATGTGGTAGTTCTTTTCATGTTTACTTATAATAGTATATAGTGTGATAATATAATACACAATGTTCAATTGTTTCCTGTAGTTCACTCGATTTCAAACTAAATTAGAGAATACCGAAGCGTTAGCAAAATCATAATTCGAACTTAAAGTCGATTTAACCGGGGTCAAAATATGAACATAGGAAACATTTTCATGGAGACCCTTGTAAAAGTACAAGAGAATACACCTAAGTGTTCCGGAAGAGTAAGCGTCTCCTGCTTCATTGACGACACCCGCCATGTAAATCTTTGTCACATCCAAGTAAACATCAAGTTCTCAAACTGAGAAACGAGTATCATTGTCAATCACAACAAGTAAGCCCACTAATGAGCATACTCAAAAACGTCCATCTTCAAATCACTAAAAGATACAGAATATTTCTAAATGAGACAAAGATGACGATCATAAAACTTAGTTAATGAATCCCTAACTGGCCATCATTTATATAAATCACTATTTCTGAAACCTTGAAGTAAAATGCTTTTTTAATCAACATTGAACATGACGTTGATTTTGATTTAGTCACTGTAATTATAAACCTTAATGTGTTGACCCCGTTCCTGGCATTGATACCTGGAGTTGACAGACTATCCAGTGTAAACAAAGAAACTCAATATTTGTTTGGCTAAAAACCATCAATATCTGGTAATCTGGCAGGAAGGAGTCGATTTTATATTCAGTTGTCATCTCATCATTGATTTACGATCATCCATGACAGGTAAGAGGCTGTGTTAGTTTACCTTTATTTAACATCAACTGGGACGTTTAAGTAGGAGTACGGTGAGGGACTAGTGATTAACAATTAGTATCCCGTTATACAGGGCCTAATGGATAACCGGATGGTATGGCCATTTCACAAGAATGGTGTCACACTAACGCGAGAACGGAATTGGGGCGATGTCATATTGACGTTTTAAATAAAACATACATGTATATATATATTTAGTTCAATCTGGATTTGTTTATTGAACTGAATACAGAGTACATTGTTCTCTGATAGCTCTACACAAAAAGTGCCCGTACCGAAGCTAGTGTGCTATACCTTACAGGTTTGGTACAGTCTACCCGTAACAACTGGTACATTTGTAATTACACAAAACCCCGAGGCAATTACTGAGCTCAGTAATCTCCAACATTTAATTCATTGCACGAAACTCACATTTGTTATTTAGTACATTGTACATTTAAACCACAATATTAATTCATAATGCTTACATTCATTCGTTTTTCATTTCATTTTTCAATTTATTTTTTACGTGAATTCACAATATTAATTGAGTACAAAAAGAATGTTTAAATGTCTTTTACGATATATCGAAGGTACAACCTTTCTGAGAAAAAAAAAACACTCAGAAGGATCCTATCACAAGTACTATATGTATTTGAATAGACGTAAAAGGGAAAGCAACAAAATATGATTGTCATTAAATCTATTCTATTAAGTTTTAAAGGATCATATACAATGTGTCTACTGTACTTTGTTCGCACTCCTTGGATTGACATCAAACTACAGAGGATAAAAACCAACTGGGCAATATCCCACATAAAACAACACAGTGCACTTTCAATACCATTTTACGCCTAAAATAATTATGTCTATGTGTAAGGTACCTCCGGAAGCTGGTCGACCCGGGGTTGTCTTTGGTAATTAATGGTTTCGATCATTGGGATATTTAACTAAAACTACAAAACAAGGAAACACATTAACAAACAGGATTTAGTTACAAATATTTCACACAAAATTGACAATGCTTAGTTTGTAAAATAAATCCTTTAATAATTATTAAAGTATGACTTAAATTTGCTCTGAAGCCGAAAGTAGAGAAAGGATACGAAGACAGTAAAACATATGGTTGAAACATGAGAACCTCCTTTATGCTGTTGTTTTCCCGATATCTAAGCCCCTATACTGACCTATACCAAAGACCATGAGCAGTAAATCTGATCGACTGATGGGAAATAATAGACCGTATTGGTTCAAGTTTCTTGGTCATTTGCTCTATATCCAAATATGAAAATATTCAAATATCTTTCAGAGGAAATCGGTAACGATCCCAGGATTCTCTGAAATCAAGTTCATATTCAAAAGATGAAATTTGTTTCAAATTAATTCGTGTTTTAGAACAAATGTACAACAAATTACAAAATGGCTATTTCATTTTATTTCTGGGTGGAATACGCCACGGTGCAAACATACGTATACTTGGACTACACTCCAGTGTAGTCCGGGCAGTCATGTACATTGTTTATTTTGTTCTTGTTCTGGGCAGTCATGTACATTGTTTATTTTGTTCTTGTTCTGGGCAGTCATGTACATTGTTTATTTTGTTCTTGTTCTGGGCAGTCATGTACATTGTTTATTTTGTTCTTGTTCTGGGCAGTCATGTACATTGTTTATTTTGTTCTTGTTCTGTGCAGTCATGTAATTGTTTATTTTGTTCTTGTTCTGGGCAGTCATGTACATTGTTTATTTTGTTCTTGTTCTGGGCAGTCATGTACATTGTTTATTTTGTTCTTGTTCTGTATTATTGTGTGTTTATATATTTTCTGAATAGATATCCATCTACGATAAACAACTGTTAGATGTTTTAATCATTATTGCATTATAGATACAAATTATATTTTATTGCACAGATAGTAACATCATAAATACCAATATTATTGTATTCCGCATTTAATCATAATTAAATTCCGCATGTAATTATATTAGACAATATAATATCATTACTTTACGCTAAGTGTTACATTATGAATACCAATAGTATATATTTACGCTAATTATTTCATAATTAATAGATATATATCTAAGCGTTACGTTATTTACTATTTTATTGATTCCATTATACAACACTTAGGCATTAATGATCAACATAAACAGTATTGTGTTGTGCTATCTACGTCGTTGTAATGTAAATTAAGTGGAATATTGATACGCAGTTATCCTCTACTCGCTGTAACACTATCAACAACATCGGACAAAGTGATAGTTACTTATACATACCTCCAAATACTTGTTATAATTCACATCATATATAACTGTGTATAAAGTTAAAGGCCAAACTCAATTTACCACACAATACAAAATAAGGCCAAACTCAATTTTCTTCACAATACAAAATAAGGCCAAACTCAATTTACCACACAATACAAAATAGGGCCAAACTCAATTTTCTTCACAATACAAAATAAGGCCAAACTCAATTTACCACACAATACAAAATAAGGCCAAACTCAATTTTCTTCACAATAAAAAATAAGGCCAAACTCAATTTACCACACAATACAAAATAAGGCCAAACTCAATTTACCACACAATAAAAATTAAGGCCAAACTCAATTTTCTTCACAATACAAAATAAGGCCAAACTCAATGTTTTTCTCAATACAAAATAAGGCCAAACTCAATGTTCTTCTCAATACAAAATAAGGCCAAACTCAATGTTCTTCTCAATACAAGTTTACAACCAACACAATATACCACATACACAATGTAACGGGAAAATATTAAAAAAAAGAATACCAACGAATGGAAAAGAAAACTAAAAATCATAAACTAAAATGCTTTCAAGAGGGACAAAATATGAACACAGCGGATATGTATACAGATATTTGAAAGTACAAGAAAAAAGACTGGATGTGCCGAAAGAGTAAGCGTCTTCTGCTTCATCAACGACTCACACCATGTACGTCATATTCAAGTAAACATCAATTATCAAAATGAAAACCCGTTCATTGCTCTCAATCACAACTCGCTTTTTGAGCAAACCCTGGAATAACGAATAAACTGGGACATGTAAGAACCAAAGGTAGGAGAAGCAAAGATGTTACTATCAAAAAAGGAAAAGTTCACAATCAGAAAATTGAAATCGTCTTGTTTGGCGTATAGCTTAGTAGTAAGCTTTCATTCAATTCACAAACCAATACAAGATATATCAAGGCTTCATTGACTACACAATGTAAATTTAAACCAAACTCCACTACACATAATACAAACTACATTTGCATGGGAAAAAATACATGAAGCACACATTACATGTTAAGACCAAACTTTATGCAAATACGTTTAGTCCAAGAACACACCAGGATATCCTCCTTTCTCATTACATGTGCTGAATGGACTTTCAGATAAGATCAGAGAATGACTATATAGTTGGAGAGTGTTAAGTTGTGTACTGCCCAGCAGACAACAGAAAGCAGTTATATGTCCGGGAGATAATAGGTCTATAACTTTAGAATTACCGCAGCCACTGTAGCAATTTATCGATAACTCAAACGTAGATGATAAATGAGCTCTGCTAAAGGAGAACCCAACATCTTATTTTTAATGCAAATATATTGATATGGTCGGTAAATGCCACCATGCTCCTCATAAAATGGTCAATATTGTATTTGGTTTATAGAGTTACGTTAAATGTCAAACGAATGGCCTTCCTACGTTGCTGTACCGCAGTGGATGCTGGCCTAGATCATTCAGACAGTATTGCGGACAGACACGTTTCCCCTTTAACGTATATTTGTTTTTATGATAATGATAGTTTATGTCCCCCGTAATCGGTGTTTGATATATGCGTACCTTCATAGGGGTTATGAACGGCACGTAATACCACTCGTTTAGATATATAGTATCCGGGTTATAGGGACATCCTCTTGTAGAGGACTGTTCACACTAACCCCCTCACAGTTCTGTGTACTTTGATACTTTAATATAAAGATGGATTACATTAGCGATGATGGGAAGGGTGGGTGTGTTTTAGGTTGCCCCTGATAAGGAGGAGGAGGAGGAGGAGGACGAGGACGACGACGACGACGACGACGACGATGATGATGATGATGATGATGATGATGCTATAACGTTTTTGATTTGTTAGTTATTGCCAGGGCTTACATCTTATGTACAATTACCTTTATGGTTTTCTTGTCTCCTCTGAACTGCTACACAGTTCAAACAAGACTAGCCAAAACTCTTGCTATTTAGGTAGTGACTATTTAGTTCAACATTTTATGATGGCTGTGGGTTAATTGTCGGGACACCATAATGGGAATACTTTGTGTAAATATAAAGTGTGTGTTTGTGTGGTCTAGCCTCCAGATAGTATGCTATTATGTTATACATGTATATTTACATTCTGTGTTGCCTTTGCCTCTAGATCATTACTAAACCAAATTGTAATATATGACACTGTATATTCCAATTTGCAATCCACATCACATGACGTTATTTCTGACGCCATGTTGGACTATGTGATATCAAAGCTTTGCACTCCGCCTCAGATAGCATGTATGATGGCTTTGAATCAATCGCTCATATGACACTGATTTAAATCAGGATATTGTGACGTCATTTCTGACGCCATGTTGGACTATGTTACGTCAACGCTTTGCACTCCGGCTCAGATAACATGAATAATGGCTTTGAGTCAATAGCTCAGATGATATTGATTTAAATCAAACTCTTCCAGTAAAGGAACACACATGGAAAAATGGAGAACGTTTACCGACTTTATCCCAAAGATATAGATACAGGCAAATTTTAAAATTACCGGAAATGTAAATATAAGCATTGAACTGTTACCAGATGTAGTATACAGTCGATATGAATACAATTTGGATGACAGTTAAATAATCATGTTGCCCTAACGGGCGACATTCTATTTATCTGTCACCCAAATTGTATTCATATCGACTGAATACTACATCTGGTAACAGTTCAATGCTTAAATGTAGTGTTATATTATTTTCCAACAAATAAAGAAGTTTGCGAATCGTTTGGGTTTTTGTTGTTGTTCAATAACAAAATGTGCTATCAAATACGGATATCATAGTATACTGGAATCAATATTCTTAATCAGTTCAGTTGCTACGCGATTGAAAAAAATCAAAGCCTCTCCCTCTAGTTTTAATGTGACACATACATGTATACTGAAATCTAGATCTGTTGACGGGCTTGTTTCAGTTTTCTTTGATAGCTTATAGAGCAGCCTATAAATAAGGTTAAGTTGACAAATTACAAGAAATAAACAAACGTTCACTATATTAGTTTGTGTCTATCGACAGAATAAATGATAAATCTTCAGTAAAGTGTTGCTTATTTCGTGAAATAACTAGTAGCTCCGTTCAGTCAGAGATAGTTTAGCCTGACCGGGACGTTTCATCGATAAGCAATAACCGTCCAATCAGCGATGACTTAGTGTGTGTGTCTATGATGTGTAATTACATCTCTGTGTGGTAGAGTCACACACCCTAGCGTTACTGCGTAGGCCGCACCACCATCGATCTCCGGTCACCAAAAGGAATCCGGTCTTCTATTGACCAAATTACTTCCCTTAAGTCTGATTTCAGCCGAATACTGCAATGGCGTAATTATGACACTGATATCACCGCTGTTTATTACCCCTGAGGTCATTTTTTCAGCTCATTATAACTTCACAGACCTCCTGAAGGGGACGAAATTAGGTCTTAAACCAGTCGGAAACGCAGCCACGCATGCGCAATTTATTTCATTTTATGAAAGTAATTGCCACTAGGGAGAGAAGAAATTCGTTTTATGTAAATATAGATATTATACAAGAGATGTGGAGGTAATACAAGCTGTATATAGCTGTGTAATGGTGTGACTGTATGATCTACTGTCATTTTATACTGTTCATGTTATCCATCATATTGACACGCCACGATATACAGCTGTTAAATTGTCACTCTGTCTATGGTATATCGAAGATTACATTCTCGGAAAAAGAGGATTTTGTTAAAGATTACAGAATATACAGGACAGAAAACATAAAATTCTGAGATGTTGTATCATTAATTTAAGGAGCCCTTCCTCGTCCAATCAGGCTTATATAAGGACTTTCCAGCTGTTAAGTGGGCACTGGTAATATATCAAAATTGTGATAAATATGTTATCAAACATTAAATGCCTTTTCACATGTTAACCTACTTACGAAAATAAGCCCCAAACATTCCTGTCCCATAGCAATACTTATTCTATTAATTTAAATCGTTCCATCTAATATCAGCTTTCCCCATGAGAATACAAAAAATCCGTGCAGCCTTTTTAACAGCCCATATGAAATAACAAAAGACTGGAAACCGAAATGACGACGTGATACCAGTCCTGTCTTTTAATCGTGATTATATCTACCTGGATTCTTGTATTTTGATTGATTTCAATTTACTGCTAGATGTCCTTTCTCCTACCATGGAATGCAATTCCTTAATAACAACCCAAACAAAATAAGAACCTTTAAATATATCTAATTTAGGTTTAAATAACATATTAATATGCCTTCTAGAACACACGTATGTGCTTTTTTGCTGTCTTCCATTATATTGTGTGACGTTCTTGATTCCCTGTGTCTGCACTCTGTGATGGGCCAACAAAGTGATATGTTTGCTCTGATATAATGCATTGTATACGTACATATATCACTGAGAATCGGCTTAACCGAGGACGGTTTCCCCATGTCATTTAGTGCTTTGGGACCGAGTCGTCGTGATGTAGACCAGAACCTCTCTTCAGAACCCAGACTCGGTATTGTGTAACACGAAAATGTACGTGGTGGTTTTCGTCGTGGTTTGTGTGATATGAAGATGTACGTTTTTGAGTATGCTCATTAGTGAACTCCCTTGTGATTGACAATGATGACTACGGTTCTCATTTTTAGAACGCTTACTCTTCCGGAACACCTGGTCTTATTATATTGTACTTTTGCGAGAGTCTCCATGTAAATCTTTACTTTGTTTATATTTTGCCTCTATTTCAATCGAGTTTGAGTTCGAATTATGGTGTTGTTGACGCTTTGGTATTCTCTGATGGTTTTAAAGGCTTTTAAGTAGTTTCCGGTACAAGCTTTCATGGATACCCCATATCAAACAGTAAATAAGTGCATAATTACAATGTATTTCATTCAAATGTGTTTTAATCTCTTGGTTCAGCGGCAACCACAAATTCCGCGCAGGTTTATACACAACCACGAGTTCGTGTCACACGGTCCTAGGCTGTAGACAGGTCTTACATCCGACCTTGCCAAATGTTGTCAAACGCCACAAGCTCTCTCGGAGAAGCGAAATTATGTCAATTGTATGGTCGTCTTTCTCTCATATCCAGTTTTCGACAATGCATTGTGTACGTATAATTCTATTAGAAACATTTCGTGTTTGCACGTAATTAATTGGTGTTAATAATTAAACACACACTCACATATATATGTTGTTTTGACCTTGTTTTTATTTGCTGCTTTTTGGAAACAAATGGTATATATACATTCATCAATGCAGACTTCCATGTTCGTCAAGTAAACACACTGGAACTTATATCCGGTGAAGCTATTGGTAATTGATGGGTGTTGTTGTCATGCTCTAATTTCTTCTTCATTTAGGACTGCCATGAGCTATTAACTTGTCTGATGTAAGATTTCATTATCTATCAAACAGATTAATTAATTTGAACGAGAGTTTCAGGAGTAAAGGTTTATTAGAAGCGACAAATATACTGTACTGAAGATGGTTCTGTCAGGATTCCTGATTCAGAATGTATTTTCTAGGTAATTATCCTTGAAATTCGGATCGAAATTCATCCACTCAACGTACCAAACTAGCAAACAAACGCATAATATCCCTAATTTGTTTCGAACACAGCTGTCATTCAATCGTTTATATAAACCATGCAAAACAAATAAACATTCGTACAATATAGGTTCTTCTTTCATTTGCCTTCAAGCGTTAAAATAGTACATTTTTGTATACAAAAATACTTGATGATATAAATTACCATTGTTAGAATACCTGTAGTACTGTAAACGGAGTTTGTATCATACACTAGTTAACTATTGTATGCTTGAGCCCTTCTTTGCCAAAGCCTGTTTTCAGGTGGGCGTGAGACCAACAAGGCCTATATTAATGAATCCTTTCTCATGCTCAAGCATGGCTTCTGTGCTCAAATCAACCCCTTATACAATGTACTTCGCTTAGTCTTATCAAACAAAACCCTTGAGAACAAGATATCAGTTTGAGCATAAGATCGTTTTCATGAACATAGCTCCTTTTGGATGTTTTGGGGCAACAAGATGCCTTTTTAAATATCAAAAATTATCGTTCTCATTTGTCTTATTCCCTGTTTTTATGTAACTCCTAGCCTCTATCAAAAAGATACCGTCCTCGCTGTAATTTTCTCCGACATTTCATTGCCCTTTTCATCGTCTTGTCAGATACAACGTAGGCATTCCCGGCATTGCGAAGGCAAGACACGTTAAAATAAATGCTAGTCTGCTGGCTATTTATTGTGAATTCGCCATCAAAAAGTGTTTTGATTTTACTGAACATGATGACTACATTACGTAACCTACTCTCTCATCAGTACGTAACCTACTCTCTCATCAATACGTAACCTACTCTCTCATCAATACGTAACCTACTCTCTTATCAATACATAACCAACTCTCTCATCAATACGTAACCTCCTCTCATCAATACGTAACCTACTCTCTCATCAATACGTAACCAACTCTCTCATCAATACATAACCTACTCTCTTATCAATACATAACCTACCCTCTCATCAATACGTAACCTACTCTCTCATCAATACGTAACCTACTCTCTCATCAATACATAACCTACTCTCTCATCATTACGTAACCTACTCTCTCATCAGTACGTAACCTACTCTCTCATCAATACGTAACCTACTCTCTCATCAATACGTAACCTACTCTCTCATCAATACATAACCTACTCTCTTATCAATACATAACCTCCTCTCTCATCAATACATAACCTACTCTCTCATCATTACGTAACCTACTCTCTCATCAATACATAACCTCCTCTCTCATCAATACGTAACTTACTCTCTCATCAATACATAACCTACTCTCTCATCAATACATAACCTACTCTCTCATCAATACATAACCTACTCTCTCATCAATACGTAACCTACTCTCTCATCAATACATAACCTACATTCTCATCAATACGTAACCTACTCTCTCATCAATACGTAACCTACTCCCTCGTCAATACGTAACCTACTCTCTCATCAACACATAACCTACTCTCTCATCAATGCATAACCTACTCTCTCATCAACACATAACCTACTCCCTCGTCAATACGTAACCTACTCTCTCATCAATACATAACCTACTCTCTCATTAATACATAACCTACTCTCTCATCAATACATAACCTACTCTCTCATCAATACGTAACCTACTCTCTCATCAATACATAACCTACATTCTCATCAATACGTAACCTACTCTCTCATCAATACGTAACCTACTCCCTCATCAATACGTAACCTACTCTCTCATCAATACATAACCTACTCCCTCGTCAATACGTAACCTACTCTCTCATCAATACATAACCTACTCTCTTATCAATACATAACCTACATTCTCATCAATACGTAACCTACTCTCTCATCAATACGTAACCTACTCCCTCGTCAATACGTAACCTACTCTCTCATCAATACGTAACCTACTCCCTCGTCAAAACGTAAACTACACTCTCATCAATACGTAACCTACTCTCTCATCAATACGTAACCTACTCTCTCATCAATACATAACCTACACTCTCATCAATACATACCTACACTTTCATCAATACGTAACCTACTCCCTCGTCAATACATAACCTACTCTCTCATCAATACATAACCTACTCTCTCATCAATACATAACCTACTCTCTCATCAATGCATAACCTACTCTCTCATCAATACGTAACCTACACTCTCATCAATAAGTAACCTACTCTCCCATCAATACGTAACCTACACTCTCATCAATACATAACCTACTCTCTCATCAATACGTAACCTACTCTCTCATCAATACATAACCTACTCTCTCATCAATGCATAACCTACTCTCTCATCAATACGTAACCTACACTTTCATCAATACATAACCTACTCTCTCATCAATACGTAACCTACACTCTCATCAATACGTAACCTACTCTCCCATCAATACGTAACCTACACTCTCATCAATACGTAACCTACTCTCTCATCAATACGTTACCTACTCTCTCATCAATACGTAACCTACGTTCTCATCAATACGTAACCTACTCCCTCGTCAATACGTAACCTACTCTCTCATCAATACGTAACCTACTCTCTCATCAATACGTAACCTACGTTCTCATCAATACGTTACCTACTCTCTCATCAATACGTAACCTACTCTCTCATCAATACGTAACCTACTCTCTCATCAATACATACCTACACTTTCATCAATACATAACCTACTCTCTCATCAATACGTAACCTACTCTCTCATCAATACGTAACCTACACTCTCATCAATACGTAATCTACTCTCTCATCAATACATAACCTACACTCTCATCAATACTTAACCTACTCTCTCATCAATACGTAACCTACTCTCTCATCAATACGTAACCTACTCTCTCATCAATACGTAACCTACTCTCTCATCAATACATAACCTACTCTCTCATCAATACATAACCTACTCTCTCATCAATACGTAACCTACTCTCTCATCAATACATAACCTACTCTCTCATCAATACATAACCTACTCTCTCATCAATACATAACCTACTCTCTCATCAATACGTAACCTACCCTCTCATCAATACATAACCTACATTCTCATCAATACGTAACCTACTCTCTCATCAATACGTAACCTACTCCCTCGTCAATACGTAACCTACTCTCTCATCAACACATAACCTACTCTCTCATCAATGCATAACCTACTCTCTCATCAACACATAACCTACTCCCTCGTCAATACGTAACCTACTCTCTCATCAATACATAACCTACTCTCTCATTAATACATAACCTACTCTCTAATCAATACATAACCTACTCTCTCATCAATACGTAACCTACTCTCTCATCAATACATAACCTACATTCTCATCAATACGTAACCTACTCTCTCATCAATACGTAACCTACTCCCTCATCAATACGTAACCTACTCTCTCATCAATACATAACCTACTCCCTCGTCAATACGTAACCTACTCTCTCATCAATACATAACCTACTCTCTTATCAATACATAACCTACATTCTCATCAATACGTAACCTACTCTCTCATCAATACGTAACCTACTCCCTCGTCAATACGTAACCTACTCTCTCATCAATACGTAACCTACTCCCTCGTCAATACGTAAACTACACTCTCATCAATACGTAACCTACTCTCTCATCAATACGTAACCTACTCTCTCATCAATACATAACCTACACTCTCATCAATACATACCTACACTTTCATCAATACGTAACCTACTCCCTCGTCAATACATAACCTACTCTCTCATCAATACATAACCTACTCTCTCATCAATACATAACCTACTCTCTCATCAATGCATAACCTACTCTCTCATCAATACGTAACCTACACTCTCATCAATAAGTAACCTACTCTCCCATCAATACGTAACCTACACTCTCATCAATACATAACCTACTCTCTCATCAATACGTAACCTACTCTCTCATCAATACATAACCTACTCTCTCATCAATGCATAACCTACTCTCTCATCAATACGTAACCTACACTTTCATCAATACATAACCTACTCTCTCATCAATACGTAACCTACACTCTCATCAATACGTAACCTACTCTCCCATCAATACGTAACCTACACTCTCATCAATACGTAACCTACTCTCTCATCAATACGTTACCTACTCTCTCATCAATACGTAACCTACGTTCTCATCAATACGTAACCTACTCCCTCGTCAATACGTAACCTACTCTCTCATCAATACGTAACCTACTCTCTCATCAATACGTAACCTACGTTCTCATCAATACGTTACCTACTCTCTCATCAATACGTAACCTACTCTCTCATCAATACGTAACCTACTCTCTCATCAATACATACCTACACTTTCATCAATACATAACCTACTCTCTCATCAATACGTAACCTACTCTCTCATCAATACGTAACCTACACTCTCATCAATACGTAATCTACTCTCTCATCAATACATAACCTACACTCTCATCAATACTTAACCTACTCTCTCATCAATACGTAACCTACTCTCTCATCAATACGTAACCTACTCTCTCATCAATACGTAACCTACTCTCTCATCAATACATAACCTACTCTCTCATCAATACATAACCTACTCTCTCATCAATACGTAACCTACTCTCTCATCAATACGTAACCTACTCTCTCATCAATACGTAACCTACTCTCTCATCAATACGTAACCTACACTCTCATCAATACATAACCTACTCTCTCATCAATACGTAACCTACTCCCTCGTCAATACGTAACCTACTCTCTCATCAATACGTAACCTACTCTCTCATCAATAAGTAACCTACTCTCTCATCAATAAGTAACCTACTCTCTCATCAATAAGTAACCTACACTCTCATCAATAAGTAACCTACTCTCTCATCAATAAGTAACCTACTCTCTCATCAATAAGTAACCTACTCTCTCATCAATACGTAACCTACTCTCTCATCAATACATAACCTACTCTCTCATCAATAAGTAACCTACTCTCTCATCAATAAGTAACCTACTCTCTCATCAATAAGTAACCTACTCTCTCATCAATAAGTAACCTACTCTCTCATCAATAAGTAACCTACTCTCTCATCAATAAGTAACCTACTCTCTCATCAATACATAACCTACTCTTTCATCAATACATAACCTACACTCTCATCAATACATAACCTACTCTCTCATCAATACATAACCTACTCTCTCATCAATACGTAACCTACTCTCACATCAATAAGTAACCTACACTCTCACCAATACATACCTACTCTCTCATCAATACATAACCTACTCTCTCATCAATAAGTAACCTACTCTCTCATCAATAAGTAACCTACTCTCTCATCAATAAGTAACCTACTCTCTCATCAATAAGTAACCTACTCTCTCATCAATACATAACCTACTCTCTCATCAATACATAACCTACACTCTCATCAATACATAACCTACTCTCTCATCAATACGTAACCTACTCTCTCATCAATACGTAACCTACTCTCTCATCAATACATACCTACACTTTCATCAATACATAACCTACTCTCTCATCAATACGTAACCTACTCTCTCATCAATACGTAACCTACACTCTCATCAATACGTAATCTACTCTCTCATCAATACATAACCTACACTCTCATCAATACTTAACCTACTCTCTCATCAATACGTAACCTACTCTCTCATCAATACGTAACCTACTCTCTCATCAATACGTAACCTACTCTCTCATCAATACATAACCTACTCTCTCATCAATACATAACCTACTCCCTCATCAATACGTAACCTACTCTCTCATCAATACGTAACCTACTCTCTCATCAATACGTAACCTACTCTCTCATCAATACGTAACCTACACTCTCATCAATACATAACCTACTCTCTCATCAATACGTAACCTACTCCCTCGTCAATACGTAACCTACTCTCTCATCAATACGTAACCTACTCTCTCATCAATAAGTAGCCTACTCTCTCATCAATAAGTAACCTACTCTCTCATCAATAAGTAACCTACACTCTCATCAATAAGTAACCTACTCTCTCATCAATAAGTAAACTACTCTCTCATCAATAAGTAACCTACTCTCTCATCAATACGTAACCTACTCTCTCATCAATACATAACCTACTCTCTCATCAATAAGTAACCTACTCTCTCATCAATAAGTAACCTACTCTCTCATCAATAAGTAACCTACTCTCTAATCAATAAGTAACCTACTCTCTCATCAATAAGTAACCTACTCTCTCATCAATAAGTAACCTACTCTCTCATCAATACATAACCTACTCTCTCAACAATACATAACCTACACTCTCATCAATACATAACCTACTCTCTCATCAATACATAACCTACTCTCTCATCAATACGTAACCTACTCTCACATCAATAAGTAACCTACACTCTCATCAATACATACCTACTCTCTCATCAATACATAACCTACTCTCTCATCAATACGTAACCTACTCTCTCATCAATAAGTAACCTACACTCTCATCAAAACGTAACCTACTCTCTCATCAATACGTAACCTACACTCCCATCAATACATAACTTACTCTCTCATCAATACACAACCTACTCTCTCATCAATACATAACCTACTCTCTTATCAATACGTAACCTACTCTCTCATCAATACGTAACCTACTCTCCCATCAATACGTACCTACTCTTTCATCGATACGTAACCTACTCTCTCATCAATACATAACCTACTCTCTCATCAATACGTAACCTACTCTCTCATCAATACGTAACCTACTCTCTCATCAATACGTAACCTACACTCTCATCAATACGTAACCTACTCTCCCATCAATACGTAACCTACACTCTCATCAATACGTAACCTACTCTCTCATCAATACGTTACCTACTCTCTCATCAATACGTAACCTACGTTCTCATCAATACGTAACCTACTCCCTCGTCAATACGTAACCTACTCTCTCATCAATACGTAACCTACTCTCTCATCAATACGTAACCTACGTTCTCATCAATACGTTACCTACTCTCTCATCAATACGTAACCTACTCTCTCATCAATACCTAACCTACTCTCTCATCAATACATACCTACACTTTCATCAATACATAACCTACTCTCTCATCAATACGTAACCTACTCTCTCATCAATACGTAACCTACACTCTCATCAATACGTAATCTACTCTCTCATCAATACATAACCTACACTCTCATCAATACTTAACCTACTCTCTCATCAATACGTAACCTACTCTCTCATCAATACGTAACCTACTCTCTCATCAATACGTAACCTACTCTCTCATCAATACATAACCTACTCTCTCATCAATACATAACCTACTCTCTCATCAATACGTAACCTACTCTCTCATCAATACGTAACCTACTCTCTCATCAATACGTAACCTACTCTCTCATCAATACGTAACCTACACTCTCATCAATACATAACCTACTCTCTCATCAATACGTAACCTACTCCCTCGTCAATACGTAACCTACTCTCTCATAAATACGTAACCTACTCTCTCATCAATAAGTAACCTACTCTCTCATCAATAAGTAACCTACTCTCTCATCAATAAGTAACCTACACTCTCATCAATAAGTAACCTACTCTCTCATCAATAAGTAACCTACTCTCTCATCAATAAGTAACCTACTCTCTCATCAATACGTAACCTACTCTCTCATCAATATATAACCTACTCTCTCATCAATAAGTAACCTACTCTCTCATCAATAAGTAACCTACTCTCTCATCAATAAGTAACCTACTCTCTCATCAATAAGTAACCTACTCTCTCATCAATAAGTAACCTACTCTCTCATCAATAAGTAACCTACTCTCTCATCAATACATAACCTACTCTCTCATCAATACATAACCTACACTCTCATTAATACATAACCTACTCTCTCATCAATACATAACCTACTCTCTCATCAATACGTAACCTACTCTCACATCAATAAGTAACCTACACTCTCACCAATACATACCTACTCTCTCATCAATACATAACCTACTCTCTCATCAATAAGTAACCTACTCTCTCATCAATAAGTAACCTACTCTCTCATCAATAAGTAACCTACTCTCTCATCAATAAGTAACCTACTCTCTCATCAATACATAACCTACTCTCTCATCAATACATAACCTACACTCTCATCAATACATAACCTACTCTCTCATCAATACGTAACCTACTCTCTCATCAATACGTAACCTACTCTCTCATCAATACATACCTACACTTTCATCAATACATAACCTACTCTCTCATCAATACGTAACCTACTCTCTCATCAATACGTAACCTACACTCTCATCAATACGTAATCTACTCTCTCATCAATACATAACCTACTCCCTCATCAATACGTAACCTACTCTCTCATCAATAAGTAACCTACTCTCTCATCAATACGTAATCTACTCTCTCATCAATACATAACCTACTCCCTCATCAATACGTAACCTACTCTCTCATCAATAAGTAACCTACTCTCTCATCAATACGTAACCTACTCTCTCATCAATACGTAACCTACTCTCTCATCAATACATACCTACACTTTCATCAATACATAACCTACTCTCTCATCAATACGTAACCTACTCTCTCATCAATACGTAACCTACACTCTCATCAATACGTAATCTACTCTCTCATCAATACATAACCTACTCCCTCATCAATACGTAACCTACTCTCTCATCAATAAGTAACCTACTCTCTCATCAATACGTAATCTACTCTCTCATCAATACATAACCTACTCCCTCATCAATACGTAACCTACTCTCTCATCAATAAGTAACCTACTCTCTCATCAATACATAACCTACTCTCTCATCAATACATAACCTACACTCTCATCAATACATAACCTACTCTCTCATCAATACGTAACCTACTCTCTCATCAATACGTAACCTACACTCTCATCAATACTTAACCTACTCTCTCATCAATACGTAACCTACTCTCTCATCAATACGTAACCTACTCTCTCATCAATAAGTAACCTACTCTCTCATCAATACATAACCTACTCTCTCATCAATACATAACCTACTCCCTCATCAATACGTAACCTACTCTCTCATCAATACGTAACCTACTCTCTCATCAATACGTAACCTACTCTCTCATCAATACGTAACCTACACTCTCATCAATACATAACCTACTCTCTCATCAATACGTAACCTACTCCCTCGTCAATACGTAACCTACTCCCTCGTCAATACGTAACCTACTCTCTCATCAATACGTAACCTACTCTCTCATCAATAAGTAACCTACACTCTCATCAATAAGTAACCTACTCTCTCATCAATAAGTAACCTACACTCTCATCAATAAGTAACCTACTCTCTCATCAATACGTAACCTACTCTCTCATCAATACATAACCTACTCTCTCATCAATACGTAACCTACTCTCTCATCAATAAGTAACCTACTCTCTCATCAATACATACCTACACTTTCATCAATACATAACCTACTCTCTCATCAATACGTAACCTACTCTCTCATCAATACGTAACCTACACTCTCATCAATACGTAATCTACTCTCTCATCAATACATAACCTACTCCCTCATCAATACGTAACCTACTCTCTCATCAATAAGTAACCTACTCTCTCATCAATACGTAATCTACTCTCTCATCAATACATAACCTACTCCCTCATCAATACGTAACCTACTCTCTCATCAATAAGTAACCTACTCTCTCATCAATACGTAACCTACTCTCTCATCAATACGTAACCTACTCTCTCATCAATACATACCTACACTTTCATCAATACATAACCTACTCTCTCATCAATACGTAACCTACTCTCTCATCAATACGTAACCTACACTCTCATCAATACGTAATCTACTCTCTCATCAATACATAACCTACTCCCTCATCAATACGTAACCTACTCTCTCATCAATAAGTAACCTACTCTCTCATCAATACGTAATCTACTCTCTCATCAATACATAACCTACTCCCTCATCAATACGTAACCTACTCTCTCATCAATAAGTAACCTACTCTCTCATCAATACATAACCTACTCTCTCATCAATACATAACCTACACTCTCATCAATACATAACCTACTCTCTCATCAATACGTAACCTACTCTCTCATCAATACGTAACCTACACTCTCATCAATACTTAACCTACTCTCTCATCAATACGTAACCTACTCTCTCATCAATACGTAACCTACTCTCTCATCAATACGTAACCTACTCTCTCATCAATACATAACCTACTCTCTCATCAATACATAACCTACTCCCTCATCAATACGTAACCTACTCTCTCATCAATACGTAACCTACTCTCTCATCAATACGTAACCTACTCTCTCATCAATACGTAACCTACACTCTCATCAATACATAACCTACTCTCTCATCAATACGTAACCTACTCCCTCGTCAATACGTAACCTACTCCCTCGTCAATACGTAACCTACTCTCTCATCAATACGTAACCTACTCTCTCATCAATAAGTAACCTACACTCTCATCAATAAGTAACCTACTCTCTCATCAATAAGTAACCTACACTCTCATCAATAAGTAACCTACTCTCTCATCAATACATAACCTACTCTCTCATCAATACATAACCTACTCTCTCATCAATACGTAACCTACTCTCTCATCAATAAGTAACCTACTCTCTCATCAATACGTAACCTACTCTCTCATCAATACATAACCTACACTCTCATCAATAAGTAAACTACTCTCTCATCAATAAGTAACCTACACTCTCATCAATAAGTAACCTACTCTCTCATCAATACGTAACCTACTCTCTCATCAATACATAACCTACTCTCTCATCAATAAGTAACCTACTCTCTCATCAATAAGTAACCTACTCTCTCATCAATAAGTAACCTACTCTCTCATCAATAAGTAACCTACTCTCTCATCAATAAGTAACCTACTCTCTCATCAATAAGTAACCTACTCTCTCATCAATACATAACCTACTCTCTCATCAATACATAACCTACACTCTCATCAATACATAACCTACTCTCTCATCAATACATAACCTACTCTCTCATCAATACGTAACCTACTCTCACATCAATAAGTAACCTACACTCTCATCAATACATACCTACTCTCTCATCAATACATAACCTACTCTCTCATCAATACGTAACCTACTCTCTCATCAATAAGTAACCTACACTCTCATCAAAACGTAACCTACTCTCTCATCAATACGTAACCTACACTCCCATCAATACATAACTTACTCTCTCATCAATACACAACCTACTCTCTCATCAATACATAACCTACTCTCTTATCAATACGTAACCTACTCTCTCATCAATACGTAACCTACTCTCCCATCAATACGTACCTACTCTCTCATCGATACGTAACCTACTCTCTCATCAATACATAACCTACTCTCTCATCAATACGTAACCTACTCTCTCATCAATACGTAACCTACTCTCTCATCAATACGTAACCTACATTCTCATCAATACGTAACCTACTCTCTCATCGATACGTAACCTACTCTCTCATCAATACATAACCTACTCTCTCATCAATACATAACCTACTCTCTCATCAATACGTAACCTACTCTCTCATCAATACGTAACCTACTCTCTCATCAATACATAACCTACTCTCTCATCAATACATAACCTACTCTCTCATCAATACATAACCTACTCTCTCATCAATACATAACCTACTCTCTCATCAATACATAACCTACTCTCTCATCAATACGTAACCTACTCTCCCATCAATAAGTAACCTACACTCTCATCAATACATACCTACTCTCTCATCAATACATAACCTACTCTCTCATCAATACATAACCTACTCTCTCATCAATAAGTAACCTACTCTCACATCAATAAGTAACCTATACACTCATCAATACATAACCTACTCTCTCATCAATGCGTAACCTACTCTCACATCAATACGTAACCTACTCTCTCATCAATACATAACCTATTCTCTCATCAATACGTAACCAACTCTCTCACCAATACGTAACCTACACCCTCATCAATACGTAACCTACTCTCTCATCAATACGTAACCTACACTCTCATCAATACGTAACCTACTCTCTCATCAGTACGTAACCTACTCTCTCATCAATACATAACCTACACTCTCATCAATACATAACCTACTCTCTCATCAATACATAACCTACTCTCTCATCAATACATAACCTACACTCTCATCAATACATAACCTACACTCTCATCAATACGTTACCTACTCTCTCATCAATACGTAACCTACTCTCTCATCATTACGTAACCTACTCTCTCATCAATACGTAACCTACTCTCTCATCAATACATAACCTACTCTCTCATCAATACGTACCTACTCTCTCATCAATACGTAACCTACTCTCTCATCAATACGTAACCTACTCTCTCATCAATACGTAACCTACTCTCTCATCAATACATAACTTACTCTCTCATCAATACATAACCTACTCTCTTATCAATACGTAACCTACTCTCCCATCAATACATAACCTACTCTCTCATCGATACATACCTACTCTCTCATCGATACGTAACCTACTCTCTCATCAATACATAACCTACTGTCTCATCAATACGTAACCTACTCTCTCATCAATACGTAACCTACTCTCTCATCAATACATAACCTACTCTCTCATCAATACATAACCTACTCTCTCATCAATACATAACCTACACTCTCATCAATACATAACCTACACTCTCATCAGTACGTAACCTACTCTCTCATCAATACGTAACCTACACTCCCATCAATACATAACTTACTCTCTCATCAATACACAACCTACTCTATCATCAATACATAACCTACTCTCTTATCAATACGTAACCTACGCTCTCATCAATACGTAACCTACTCTCCCATCAATACGTACCTACTCTCTCATCGATACCTAACCTACTCTCTCATCAATACGTAACCTACTCTCTCATCATTACGTAACCTACTCTCTCATCAATACGTAACCTACTCTCTCATCAATACGTAACCTACTCTCTCATCAATAAGTAACCTACTCTCTCATCAATACGTAACCTACTCTCTCATCAATACGTAACCTACTCTCTCATCAATACATAACCTACTCTCTCATCAATACATAACCTACTCTCTCATCAATACGTAACCTACTCTCCCATCAATACATAACCTACTCTCTCATCGATACATACCTACTCTCTCATCGATACGTAACCTACTCTCTCATCAATACATAACCTACTCTCTCATCAATACATAACCTACTCTCTCATCAATACGTAACCTACTCTCTCATCAATACGTAACCTACTCTCTCATCAATACATAACCTACTCTCTCATCAATACATAACCTACTCTCTCATCAATACGTAACCTACTCTCCCATCAATACATAACCTACTCTCTCATCGATACATACCTACCCTCTCATAAATACATAACCTACTCTCTCGTCAATACATAACCTACTCTCTCATCAATACATAACCTACACTCTCAACAATACATAACCTACACTCTCATCAGTACGTAACCTACTCTCTCATCAATACGTAACCTACACTCCCATCAATACATGACTTACTCTCTCATCAATACACAACCTACTCTCTCATCAATACATAACCTACTCTCTTATCAATACGTAACCTACTCTCTCATCAATACGTAACCTACTCTCCCATCAATACGTACCTACTCTCTCATCGATACGTAACCTACTCTCTCATCAATACATAACCTACTCTCTCATCAATACGTATCCTACTCTCTCATCAATACGTAACCTACTCTCTCATCAATAGGTAACCTACATTCTCATCAATACGTAACCTACTCTCTCATCGATACGTAACCTACTCTCTCATCAATACATAACCTACTCTCTCATCAATACATAACCTACTCTCTCATCAATACGTAACCTACTCTCTCATCAATACGTAACCTACTCTCTCATCAATACATAACCTACTCTCTCATCAATACGTAACCTACTCTCCCATCAATACGTACCTACTCTCTCATCGATACGCAACCTACTCTCTCATCAATACGTAACCTACTCCCTCGTCAATACGTAACCTACTCTCTCATCAATACGTAACCAACTCTCTCATCAATACGTAACTTACTCTCTCATCAATACGTAACCTACTCTCTCATCAATACATAACCTACTCTCTCATCAATACGTAACCTACTCTCTCATCAATACATAACCTACTATCTCATCAATACATAACCTACTCTCTCATCAATACGTAACCTACTCTCTCATCAATACGTAACCTACTCCCTCGTCAATACGTAACCTACTCTCTCATCAATACATAACCAACTCTCTCATCAATACATAACCTACTATCTCATCAATACATAACCTACTCCTTCGTCAATACGTAACCTACTCTCTCATCAATACATAACCAACTCTCTCATCAATACGTAACCTACTCTCTCATCAATACGTAACTTACTCTCTCATCAATACGTAACCTACTCTCTCATCAATACGTAACCTACTCTCTCATCAATACGTAACCTACTCTCTCATCAATACGTAACCTACCCTCTCATGAATCTATAAACGAAGCTCTACCCGGAAAATGTCTTGTTTGTGTTAAAAGCTGTCATGAAGTCGACCTCGGAGTAAACTAATCGAGGTGTGTTACATATATGTTCTCTAACTCCTAAGGGCATTGCTGAGTGTGGTAATCGTTTATATCGTGCTTTAAATAGTATATACCTGATATATTTAGGATGCGATTGAATGGGTTTAAAGGCGTGATATCTTGAGGACATCCGTTATAGGTTGTAAACTAAATTTTCGAGCCCACTTCTCTTCTTGTTATAGAACCGTTTACGCAGGGCTTCGGTCGTGTTCATCAACAAACAGCTCGCAATTACATCACACGATGCTGTACCAGATTACAAAAGCTCGCGGAGGACTTTACCAAGTTCTCCGAAACACTTTGCGGCGGAAATGGTAATCAATAAAAAGAAGCCATTGAATCTGCTAATCTGATCTGTTTTCACTAGAACGGAAAATTGGATAACTTTTAGATATTTTTGTTCGGGAGATAAATTAAACTAGCTTTTTTAGACAGACGCGGCACCAGCGTAAGGGTTTCAAGGAAAACAAATGACAAACAAATCTAAGGAAAATCAGAAATTTGAAAAGGAAGCATTTTTTTAACATGAACTATTGCAGTGTATGACCTTAAAACTGTCGAACCACCGACAACTCTGGAGTTCTTAATCCAAACAAATGATTCGAGCGATTTATGAAAACAACATGACGAATCTATCACGAAATGGGTTACGCAATACCGTATTGCAGTGTCGAGTTATATATGGACGACTGGCTACCTACCGTAATTTATAATCCTTGTTCTAGGTAGGCTTCATACAGACAATATCTCAAAGTAACATGACACAATAACAGGATGCTTTGGTGGATTAAATTCAATGTTTATTCCTGGAAAAATAAGTCTGTATGAACAGACGAAGACTTACAAGCAATGTTAAAAGTATTTGGTTTCAAAAAATCATTTGTATCAAATTGATGAATGACAACTACATATTCCTGGCACTCCTTGGACAACTTGAAACAGTTGTGTGATGCTCGTCAACTCAGTGTATGTTAAAATTACCCAGTTCGTTCTGCTAGGAAGGACAAAAACTAATTGAGGGGCGCTGGTTCGTAAGTTCTATCATTATTTAAAGGACAGCAATAGGTTCAGGTCTAGCATTAATTGAAGGACGGTGATTGGTCAGTTCTAGCAGAAATCGATGGATGGTGATCATGATAGGTCAGGTCTAGCAGAAATTGATTGACGGTCATTGGACAAGTCTAGGTCTAGCATTAATTGATGGGTGCTGATGGATCAGGTTTAGCATTAATTGATGGACGGTGACAGGTCACGTCTAGAATTAATTGATGGATGATGAAAGGCCAGGTCTAGCATTAATCGATGAATGATGAAATACCAGGTCTAACATTAATCGATGGGTGCTGAAAGGCCAGGTCTAGCGTTAATCGATTGATGATGAAAGGCCAGGTCTAGCATTAATCGATGAATGATGAAATACCAGGTCTAACATTAATCGATGGATGATGAAAGGCCAGGTCTAGCATTAATTGATGGATGGTGAAAGGCCAGGTCTAGCATAAATCTATGGATGATGAAAGGCCAGGTCTAGCATTAATAGATGGATGATGAAAGACCAGGTCTAACATTAATCGATGGATGATGAAAGGCCAGGTCTAGCATTAATCGTAGGATGCTGAAAGGCCAGGTCTAGCATTAATCGATGAATGATGAAAGGCCAGGTCTACCATTAATCGATAAATGCTGAAAGTCCAGGTCTAGCATTAATCGATGGATGCTGAAAGGCCAGGTCGAGCATTAATCGATTAATGCTGAAAGGCCAGGTCTAGCATTAATTGATGGATGGTGAAAGGCCAGGTCTAGCATTAATCGATGGATGATGAAAGGCCAGGTCTAGCATTAATCGATGGATGATGAAAGGCCAGGTCTAGCATTAATTGATTGATGATGAAAGGCCAGGTCTAGCATTAATTGATGGATGGTGATAGGTCTTTAGGTCAAGCATTAATTGATGGATGGTGATGGGTCGTCAGGTCTAACATAAGTTGATGGATGGTGATGGGTCGTCAGGTCTAAAATAAATCGATGGATGGTGATGGGTGCCAGGTCTAACATAAATTGATGGATGGTGATGGGTCGCCAGGTCTAACATAAATTGATGGATGGTGATAGGTCATCAGGTCAAGCATTAATTGATGGATGGTGATAGGTCAGATCTAGCATTAATTGGTGGACGGTGATAGGTCAGATCTAGCATTAATTGATGGATGGTGATAGGTCATCAGGTGTACAGTAGCATTAATTGATCATCAGGTCTAGCATATATGAAGGACGCTATTTACATTATGTAGTAAGGTATATCAGTAATTGTTATATGGTGATAGGTGAGGTATGGCATTAATGGATGGTGAAAGGTCATGTCTAGCATTAATTGGTGGACGGTGAAAGGTCATGTCTAGCATTAATTGGTGGATGGTGATAGGTCATGTCTAGCATTAATTGGTGGACGGTGATAGGTCAGATCTAGCATTAATTGGTGGACGGTGATAGGTCAGATCTAGCATTAATTGGTGGACGGTGATAGGTCAGATCTAGCATTAATTGGTGGACGGTGATAGGTCATGTCTAGCATTAATTGGTGGACGGTGATAGGTCATGTCTAGCATTAATTGGTGGACGGTGATAGGTCATGTCTAGCATTAATTGGTGGACGGTGATAGGTCATGTCTAGCATTAATTGGTGGACGGTGATAGGTCATGTCTAGCATTAATTGATGGATGGTGAAGGGTCATCAGGTCAAGCATTAATTGATGGATGGTGATAGGTCATCAGGTCTAGCATATATGAAGGACGCTATTTACATTATGTAGTAAGGTATATCAGTAATTGTTAGATGGTGATAGGTGAGGTATGGCATTAATGTATGGTGAAAGGTCATGTCTAGCATTAATTGGTGGACGGTGATAGGTCATGTCTAGCTTTAATTGGTGGACGGTGATAGGTCAGATCTAGCATTAATTGGTGGACGGTGAAAGGTCATGTCTAGCATTAATTGGTGGACGGTGATAGGTCAGATCTAGCATTAATTGGTGGACGGTGATAGGTCATGTCTAGCATTAATTGGTGGACGGTGATAGGTCATGTCTAGCTTTAATTGGTGGACGGTGATAGGTCAGATCTAGCATTAATTGGTGGACGGTGATAGGTCATGTCTAGCATTAATTGGTGGACGGTGATAGGTCAGATCTAGCATTAATTGGTGGACGGTGATAGGTCATGTCTAGCATTAATTGGTGGACGGTGAAAGGTCATGTCTAGCTTTAATTGGTGGACGGTGATAGGTCAGATCTACATTAATTGGTGGACGGTGATAGGTCATGTCTAGCATTAATTGGTGGACGGTGAAAGGTCATGTCAAGCATTAATTGATGGATGGTGATAGGTCATCAGGTCAAGCATATATGAAGGACGCTATTTACATTATGTAGTAAGGTATATCAGTAATTGTTAGATGGTGATAGGTGAGGTCTGGCATTAATGGATGGTGATATGTCAGATCTAGCATTAATTGGTGGATGGTGAAAGGTCATGCCTAGCATTAATTGGTGGACGGTGATAGGTCAGATCTAGCAAACATTACGGACGCTGTTTAGTAAGGTCAAACATTAGTTGAAGGACTATGGAAGGTAAGGACAAACATTAATTGAGGGACACTGATTAGCAACGTCTAGCATCCTTAAGCATATGAATACGCTGATTAGTAAAAGGTAGCGTTAATTGAGTTTGTTGGTGAGGTATAGCATTAATTGATGGGGATGGATGGTGAGGTATAGCATTAATTGATGGGGATGGATGGTGAGGTATAGCATTAATTGATGGGGATGGATGGTGAGGTATAGCATTAATTGATGGGGATGGATGGTGAGGTATAGCATTAATTGATGGGGATGGATGGTGAGGTATAGCATTAATTTGAGGACGGTGATTGATGAGGTATAACATTATTTGAAGGGCGGTAATTGGTAAATGCTAGCAAAAGGTAAAGGGTGGTGTCTAAGAACTAGAATCGGGGGACGGTAATAGGTAAGGTCAGAGGAAAGCCCTAGGAGTTTGACATTTTTTTGGAACATTGACACATTATTTGAACATTGACACATTATTGGAACACAAGACTTATTCAGGCAATGCGGTATATATATAAGATGGTAGCCATTCTATATTCAGAACGCCATTCCATTCTTTCGCTAATTCAATGAATACCATATCTGGTGTACAAAGGGAAGCTACTCTGACTGCCTTGCTGCGTTGACAGATTGACGTTAATGTAATTTTGACATCGACGGTCGTTCTTTCATTATCGGTAATGTTATAACAATATTTGTATTCATTATGTAAGAACAAGTGCATTTTTATACAGGCATAATTACAAATTACTTTTGTAAATTGGTAAATAATTGACGTAATTTATACCGGTTAACTCGATCATGGAATTGAACGCCGTAACAACATTATTGATAAATAGGAGTAAACATAGCGTTGACGATCTAGATCAATAATTCGCTCTGTTCGGGTCAAATTGGGGCCAGTGGCAGATAAGTGTGTTTTCTATAGATACTAGAGACATATACAGTGTATGTATGACACGGCACTTCTCGACTACATGTAAAATGACACATGGATCTAAATCCCAAACAAACTAAAATTATGTTACACCCACAGGAGTAAAATACCACTGTGTTGAAAACAGGCCTAGGGATTCATTATTTTGGGCAAATTATAGAATTTCTTTCAAAATATGAAGGAAGTAAATTTGTATCCGGTACGCCAACGCCAATAAAAGAATAGAATAAAAAATATCGCTGTTAGTCATGTATGACACTACCATTAAATAAAATGTTATTGTATGTTTTTGTCATGGTTACCTGTACATCCGGGATATACGTTAATTGGCCTATATTAACTGTATACGTAGATGTATATGTTACGCATGCTACACAAGGAAAAAGAATGATAAGACTTACATGAGGAATAATTAGTTATAGGTCCAAGATTGACGTTATATGTAGATATATCTGTGGCATGCTACGACGACTCGTCAAGTTTACATTTACTAACACGTGTATATGTGTTGTAATTAAGTCTTATTATACGTAATGTATATTCATGGTTTATGATATGCAGCAATACATACCCTGATAACATGTAGATTAGAGAGAATATATGCGTATTTTTAACAAAGAATACATAATGGTAATGATATGTATGTAATGTAACGAGATATAGATATAATGAGATATTAGTTAATCTTATGTCAGCTACTAATCTACAATGTATACACTGAACATAAATCAATACACACAATAAACTCAAAGATCGAAATTATTACGTGTACATTTAAATATAGTCAAACCACTTTTCCCTCATGGTAAGTTGGTAGCACACATGTACGCTGAGTGCCATATTTATCGGCCGTCTTTTTACATATATATAAGCTGTTCTCTTAAAATAGCATCACTAGGTGAAATTTTCTATTTTGTATACCTGAATAATTTTCATTCATTCTTTATTTCACGTATTTGTACCTTTTCATGAACTCAACCCATTTTTTCCACTATGTAAAGAATCATTAAACTTATTAGTAGGTACATATCTTAAGTTGTATTGTAATCGTTTTAAAGAGATCATGCATGGTAACATACGTATAATTTATTTTCTGATAAATTATATCCTGCAAATTAACATGTTTTACAATGTACAAACAACATCCTGATTTACAAACTGTTGCTATTTGAATAACCGAAATATTTACCATGTTTATATCTATATATATCAATGCGACATCGAAACATCCATATTTGGGAATGTCGCGTTGGCCACAGGTACGTGTATTTCTAGCTTGGCGATTTAGTGCCGTAGATTGTGAGTTCGAGACCCGGACAGGGGATGACTAAAAATTGTCTTCCTTCATCATTTGTGTTATTTATCTAAGTATTAAACACAATGTATCATATAAAGTCTAAAAGGTAAATTATCCTTCGTAAATGTACCGTGTTTAATATACATGTATATTGCATATATATAAATCTGAGAGAAACATATAGAGTTTCCCATTTGGAAAGATACATTGTATGTATGATTAATGTAAAGAATATTTTACACAACCAAAACATGTTTGTGTAAAATAATTATTATGCACAATCATCTTTACATAAATCATACTTTCCAACATGAAGAAAATGTTTACAAATATTGTATGTATGACTTTATAACAGTATAAGGAGACATACCAAAGAATACTCTGGGGACTGATCGTCGAGGATAGCTTTACCTACATTTTCTTCATATTCCATCCGATCAACGTGAAGTTGAACAAATAAGATGAGGCATAATGCACCAAACAAAGGGAAGCAACCCTGTTTTATCACCACCCTATACATTGATACACGATATCATATAATAGTAGCGCATGTGTTTCAATGGTGTGTGGCGACGTCTGTTACTGTGTTGGGGACCTGTCATCAGACAGACGGAAGATAAAACGGCCCGCGGTTGTAAATGAGTTTAAACGTTAAACATTAGGAACTACCACATGTTGATCAAAGCGATAAGGTTGTTTAACATCAAATCGAATTATTAGTAAGGCGACGTTTTATACCACTTAAGGAGCTGACAGTACAGGTAAATAAATTACCTGCATTGTACACATGGTTCAGTTGGAATAACACAACATGGCAGGTGAGTTGACTTTAATTCTAACTTTATGTTTTAGTTTATATTAATTATATGTATATAACTCCCTTCTGTATACATGTACAATGTATATACCCCACCGTATTTGTTTGACATATACAAATAAAAAAGGCTAACAACTTCATCATTTACGTTAATATGATTTAATACACATTTGTGATCGTCTATGATAAGCTACACATGTGTACATGTAGCAATTACAATGTTATTATAGTCGACTCATGAACTTACAATAACAAGTAAGCTTGTATTTAAATGTCTGATTTTTACTGATCTTTCTTTCATTGAAGCCATTAGTACAGTGTTAAATGCCAGCTAGTACGTGATACCACCACACAGTACTAGACACAGCTATACAGACTCTCATTACGTTAATTAGACGTTGACTTCAATGTTCTGATTCATTACTAAGGTATGCAGAAAAAATATAAGTATACATATTTTTACTCAGTGTGATACATGTTTTAAATAATAGTTTAAATCCCTTAATAAATATATATTGTTTAATGTTATGATGACTATGATACTCGTATTCTGACGATTCGAAATATACGTCCATGTAGTATATATAAACGTAATCATTTAAAAGAGGAAGTTGATATAAACAGGCGATTGTTGTTTAGCACTGATGAGTATCGACGTTGGTTTTACAAAACAATTAGTACAGGAATGGTCTTTAAAGACAAGTTGTGGTTGTAATGGTGGTTTTTTTTTATGTTATTATTGTTTTTGTGTTGTTGTTGTTGATGATGCTGTTGTTGTTGCTTGTGTTGTTCATGTTGTTGTTGTTGTTGTCGTGGTTGTTGTTTTTTTCATTGTTTTCATCGTCGTCGTCGTCGTTGTTTTTGTTGTCATTGTTGTCGTCTTCGTCGTTGTTGTTGTCATTGTTGTCGTCGTTGTTGTTGATGATGTTTTTGCTCCTGTTGTTCATAATGGCATTGTTGATGTTGTAATTCCTGCTGTTGTTGTTTATGTTATTGTTGTCGTCGTCGTCGTCGTTGTTGTTGTCGTTTTACAGAAATGATAGATGTACGAATGAGCATATGGTTAGTATACAATGGAGTGTATAGACAGGCTGTTGTTATACAGAGGTGGTTTGTTTATACGTTGTGAATTAAGCATATAGAGGTAGTCTTACAAATATATATGTATAAGCAGGTTATTGTACAGAGGTAGTCAGTATACAAAGTTGTGTTTGTACAGTGTATACATTGTATATAAGTGATCAATATAAAGAGGTTGTTAATGTACGTTGTACAAATGGGGTCATAATACAAAGGTAGTCATTGTTCATTATAAAGAGGAGTTCGTGGTACAGTGTATTAATGTGGTCAGTATAGAAAGGTGACAGAGGTAGTCGTTGTACAGTGTATTAATGTGGTCAGTATAGAGAGGTGACAGAGGTAGTCGTTGTTCATTATAAAGAAGTAGTCGTTGTACAGTGTATCAATGTGGTCAGAATAGAGATGTGACAGAGGTAGTCGTGGTACAGTGTATTAATGTGGTCAGTATAGAGAGGTGACAGAGGTAGTCGTTGTACAGTGTATCAATGTGGTCAGTATAGAGAGGTGACAGAGGTAGTCGTTGTACAGTGTATCAATGTGGTCAGTATAGAGAGGTGACAGAGGTAGTCGTTGTACAGTGTATCAATGTGGTCAGTATAGAAAGGTGACAGAGGTAGTCGTTGTACAGTGTATCAATGTGGTCAGTATAGAAAGGTGACAGAGGTAGTCGTTGTACATTATAAAGAAGTAGTCGTTGTTCATTAAAAAGAAGTAGTCGTTGTACAGTGTATCAATGTGGTCAGTATAGAGAGGTGACAGAGGTAGTCGTTGGTCATTATAAAGAACTAGTCGTTGTACAGTGTATCAATGTGGTCAGTATAGAGAGGTGACAGAGGTTGTCGTTGTACAGTGTATCAATGTGATCAGTATAGAGAGGTGACAGAGGTAGTCGTTGTACATTGTATCAATGTGGTCAGTATAGAGAGGTGACAGAGGTAGCCGTTGTACAGTGCATGTATTTTGTCAGTATAGAGGAGTAGGCTTTGTACAGTGTATCAATGTGGTCAGTATAGAGAGGTGGGGTTTGATAAAGGTGTTGGACCTCTTTTAGAGATGATCAGTACAGTTAGTTTGCTGTAATGCATGGTAGATATTTGAGAGTGTGTACAGACAGTTGACTGTTGTATACGGTAGATATTTGAGAGTGTGTACAGACAGTTGACTGTTGTATACGGTAGATATTTGAGAGTGTGTACAGACAGTTGACTGTTGTATACGGTAGATATTTGAGAGTGTGTACAGACAGTTGACTGTTGTATACGGTAGATATGTCTTCAATGTAGACAAGTTCTTATTTAGCAGTGTATAAAAGTGGTCGCTATAGACAGGTGTTGAATAGATGTAGTATGGGTGTTGAACGTCTCATACATGTAGGTGGTCAGTATAGGCAGGTAGATGTTTAGCGTTGCATTTGATTTAGTTTATTATGTGATCAGTACATATATGTATATATAGACAAGAGGATGTTAAACATTGTATCTAGGTGGTCAGTACAAATTGTACAGACAGATGGTTGTTGTCATTTTTAAATGTTCTCATTTCTACTGAACTAAGACTCTAAATATCTACTTTTAAGTGGTTTTCAATGAATTTCCCTGTTGGTGCGTACGTCTATTATCCCGCTACGCGCGGGGAATATTTCTGATTTTATGTCTGAAATTTTCAGCTGATTTTAAAAATCTAATTTAAATCTTCATTTTTTTTCTCGGTTTTATCAATGCGAAAAAAAACGTCATTCATGTTAATAGGACAACGTCTTGTCTCAGTGAGTGATGACGCCATAAGCTTTAGAACTTTTCATAGTAGTAGACTTGCATAAGAGCGATAATCTAGAAATTGTATAAAAAATCAACCTCGCGTTAAATATAGCTATATGATTGTTCACTGTATCCTGTTTTATTGAGGTTTATGGCACATAAACCTCAATGAGTACTGAAATTTATGGACTGCGAAAGCAGTTCATAGCCTATGTGTTTCAAGAGTCACCGAGGTTTATATGCCTTATTGATCTCAACAATCCTTTAGAATAGGTGGTCAGTATAGAGAGGTTTTTGTTCATTGTTGTACATGTATATAAGTGGTTGGTATAGAGAGGTGTTTGTTCATTGTTGTACATGTATATAAGTGGTTGGTATAGAGAGGTGTTTGTACATTGTTGTACATGTATATAAGTGGTTGGTATAGAGAGGTGTTTGTTCATTGTTGGACATGTATATAAGTGGTTGGTATAGAGAGGTGTTTGTACATTGTTGTACATGTATATAAGTTGTTGGTATAGAGAGGTTTTTGTACATTGTTGTACATGTATATAAGTGGTTGGTATAGAGAGGTGTTTGTTCATTGTTGGACATGTATATAAGTGGTTGGTATAGCGAGGTTTTGTACATTGTTGTACATGTATATAAGTGGTTGGTATAGAGAGGTGTTTGTACATTGTTGTACATGAATATAGGTGGTTGGTATAGAGAGGTGTTTGGTACATTGTTGGACATGTATATAAGGTGTTGGTATAGAGAGGTGTTTGTACATTGTTGTACATGTATATAGGTTGTTGGTATAGCGAGGTTTTTGTACATTGTTGTACATGTATATAGGTTGTTGGTATAGAGAGGTGTTTGTACATTGTTGTACATGTATATAAGTGGTTGGTATAGCGAGGTGTTTGGTACATTGTTGTACATGTATATAAGTGGTTGGTATAGAGAGGTTTGTGTACATTGTTGTACATGTATATAAGTTGTTGGTATAGAGAGGTGTTTGTACATTGTTGTACATGTATATAAGTGGTTGGTATAGAGAGGTTTGTGTACATTGTTGTACATGTATATAAGTTGTTGGTATAGAGAGGTGTCTGTACATTGTTGTACATGTATATAAGTGGTTGGTATAGAGAGGCTTTTGTACATTGTTGTACATGTATATAAGTTGTTGGTATAGAGAGGTTTGTGTACATTGTTGTACATTGTTGTACATTGTTGTACATGTATATAAGTGGTTGGTATAGAGAGGTGTTTGTACATTGTTGTACATGTATATAAGTGGTTGGTATAGAGAGGTTTGTGTACATTGTTGTAATGTATATAAGTTGTTGGTATAGAGAGGTGTCTGTACATTGTTGTACATGTATATAAGTGGTTGGTATAGAGAGGTTTGTGTACATTGTTGTACATGTATATAAGTTGTTGGTATAGAGAGGTTTGTGTACATTGTTGTACATGTATATAAGTGGTTGGTATAGAGAGGTTTGTGTACATTGTTGTACATGTATATAAGGTGTTGGTATAGAGAGGTGTTTGTACATTGTTGTACATGTATATAGGTTGTTGGTATAGAGAGGTTTTTGTACATTGTTGTACATGTATATAGGTTGTTGGTATAGAGAGGTTTGTGTACATTGTTGTACATGTATATAAGTGGTTGGTATAGAGAGATTTTTGTACATTGTTGTACATGTATATAGGTTGTTGGTATAGAGAGGTTTTTGTACATTGTTGTACATGTATATAGGTTGTTGGTATAGAGAGGTTTGGTACATTGTTGTACATGTATATAGGTTGTTGGTATAGAGATGTTTTTGTACATTGTTGTACATGTATATAAGTTGTTGGTATAGAGAGGTGTTTGTACATTGTTGTACATGTATATAAGTGGTTGGTATAGAGAGGTTTTGTACATTGTTGTACATGTATAAAGGTTGTTGGTATAGAGAGGTGTTTGTACATTGTTGTACATGTATATACGTGGTTGGTATAGAGAGGTGTTTGTTCATTGTTGTACATATATATAGGTTGTTGGTATAGAGATGTTTGTGTACATTGTTGGACATGTATATAAGTGGTTGGTATAGAGAGGTGTTTGTTCATTGTTGTACATGTATATAGGTTGTTGGTATAGAGATGTTTTTGTACATTGTTGTACATGTATATAGGTTGTTGGTATAGAGAGGTTTTTGTACATTGTTGTTCATGTATATAAGTGGTTGGTATAGAGATGTTTGTGTACATTGTTGGACATGTATATAAGTGGTTGGTATAGAGAGGTTTTTGTACATTGTTGTACATGTATATAAGTGGTTGGTATAGAGAGGTTTTTGTACATTGTTGTACATGTATATAGGTTGTTGGTATAGAGAGGTTTTTGTACATTGTTGTACATGTATATAAGTTGTTGGTATAGCGAGGTGTTTGTACATTGTTGTACATATATATAGGTTGTTGGTATAGAGATGTTTGTGTACATTGTTGGACATGTATATAAGTGGTTGGTTTAGAGAGGTGTTTGTTCATTGTTGGACATGTATATACGTGGTTGGTATAGAGAGGTGTTTGTTCATTGTTGTACATATATATAGGTTGTTGGTATAGAGATGTTTGTGTACATTGTTGGACATGTATATAAGTGGTTGGTATAGAGAGGTGTTTGTTCATTGTTGTACATGTATATAGGTTGTTGGTATAGAGATGTTTTTGTACATTGTTGTACATGTATATAGGTTGTTGGTATAGAGAGGTGTTTGTACATTGTTGTACATGTATATAGGTGGTTGGTATAGAGAGGTGTTTGTACATTGTTGTTCATGTATATAAGTGGTTGGTATAGAGATGTTTGTGTACATTGTTGGACATGTATATAAGTGGTTGGTATAGAGAGGTTTTTGTACATTGTTGTACATGTATATAAGTGGTTGGTATAGAGAGGTGTTTGTACATTGTTGTACATGTATATAGGTTGTTGGTATAGAGAGGTTTGTGTACATTGTTGTACATGTATATAGGTTGTTGGTATAGAGAGGTTTGTGTACATTGTTGTACATGTATATAGGTTGTTGGTATGGAGAGGTGTTTGTACACTGTTGTTCATGTATATAAGTGGTTGGTATAGAGATGTTTGTGTACATTGTTGGACATGTATATAAGTGGTTGGTATAGAGAGGTTTTTGTACATTGTTGTACATGTATATAGGTTGTTGGTATAGAGAGGTGTTTGTACATTGTTGGACATGTATATAGGTGGTTGGTATAGAGAGGTTTTTGTACATTGTTGTACATGTATATAGGTTGTTGGTATAGAGAGGTGTTTGTACATTGTTGTACATGTATATAAGTGGTTGGTATAGAGAGGTTTGTGTACATTGTTGTACATGTATATAAGTGGTTGGTATAGAGAGGTTTGGTACATTGTTGTACATGAATATAGGTGGTTGGTATAGCGATGTTTGTGTACATTGTTGTACATGTATATAGGTGGTTGGTATAGAGAGGTTTTTGTACATTGTTGTACATATATATAGGTTGTTGGTATAGAGATGTTTTTGTACATTGTTGTACATGTATATAAGTGTTTGGTATAGAGAGGTGTTTGTACATTGTTGTACATGTATAAAGGTGGTTGGTATAGAGAGGTGTTTGTTCATTGTTGTACATGTATATAAGTTGTTGGTATAGCGAGGTTTTTGTACATTGTTGTACATGTATATAGGTGGTTGGTATAGAGAGGTTTTGTACATTGTTGTATATGTATATAGGTGGTTGGTATAGAGAGGTGTTTGTTCATTGTTGTACATGTATATAAGTGGTTGGTATAGAGAGGTTTTTGTACATTGTTGTACATGTATATAGGTTGTTGGTATAGAGAGGTGTTTGTACATTGTTGTACATTTATATAAGTGGTTGGTATAGCGAGGTGTTTGTACATTGTTGTACATGTATATAAGTTGTTGGTATAGAGAGGTTTTGTACATTGTTGGACATGTATATAAGTGGTTGGTATAGAGAGGTTTTTGTACATTGTTGGACATGTATATAAGTGGTTGGTATAGAGAGGTTTTTGTACATTGTTGTACATGTATATAAGTGGTTGGTATAGAGAGGTTTTTGTACATTGTTGGACATGTATATAAGTGGTTGGTATAGAGAGGGTTTTGTATATTGTTGGACATGTATATAAGTGGTTGGTATAGAGAGGTTTTTGTACATTGTTGTACATGTATATAAGTGGTTGGTATAGAAAGGTTTTTGTACATTGTTGGACATGTATATAAGTGGTTGGTATAGAGAGGTTTTTGTACATTGTTGGACATGTATATAAGTGGTTGGTATAGAGAGGTGTTTGTTCATTGTTGGACATGTATATAAGTTGTTGGTATAGAGAGGTTTTTGTACATTGTTGTACATTGTTGTACATGTATATAAGTTGTTGGTATAGAGATGTTTTTGTACATTTTGTACATGTATATAAGGTGTTGGTATAGAGATGTTTTTGTACATTATTGTACATGTATATAAGGTGTTGGTATAGAGAGGTGTTTGTTCATTGTTGGACATGTATATAAGGTGTTGGTATAGAGAGGTGTTTGTTCATTGTTGGACATGTATATAAGGTGTTGGTATAGAGAGGTGTTTGTTCATTGTTGGACATGTATATAAGGTGTTGGTATAGAGAGGTGTTTGTTCATTGTTGGACATGTATATAAGTGGTTGGTAAAGAGATATTTTTGTTCATTGTTGGACATGTATATTAGGTGCTGGTATAGAGAGGTGTTTGTTCATTGTTGGACATGTATATAAGGTGTTGGTATAGAGAGGTGTTTGTACATTGTTGTACATTGTTGGACATGTATATAAGTGGTTGGTATAGAGAGGTGTTTGTTCATTGTTGGACATGTATATAAGGTGTTGGTATAGAGAGGTGTTTGTTCATTGTTGGACATGTATATAAGTTGTTGGTATAGAGAGGTGTTTGTACATTGTTGTACATGTATATAAGTGGTTGGTTTAGAGAGGTTATTGTTGTACATTGTTGTACATGTATATAGGTTGTTGGTATAGAGAGGTTTTGTACATTGTTGTACATGTATATAGGTTGTTGGTATAGAGAGGTGTTTGTACATTGTTGTACATGTATATAGGTTGTTGGTATAGAGAGGTGTTTGTTCATTGTTGGACATGTATATAAGGTGTTGGTATAGAGAGGTGTTTGTTCATTGTTGGACATGTATATAAGGTGTTGGTATAGAGAGGTGTTTGTTCATTGTTGGACATGTATATAAGTGGTTGGTATAGAGAGGTGTTTGTTCATTGTTGGACATGTATATAAGGTGTTGGTATAGAGAGGTGTTTGTTCATTGTTGTACATGTATATAAGTGGTTGGTATAGAGAGGTGTTTGTTCATTGTTGGACATGTATATAAGGTGTTGGTATAGAGAGGTTTTGTACATTGTTGTACATTGTTGTACATTGTTGTACATGTATATAAGTTGTTGGTATAGAGAGGTGTTTGTACATTGTTGTACATGTATATAAGTTGTTGGTTTAGAGAGGTTATTGTTGTACATTGTTGTACATGTATATAGGTTCTTGGTATAGAGAGGTTTTTGTACATTGTTGTACATGTATATAAGTGGTTGGTATAGAGAGGTGTTTGTTCATTGTTGGACAGATATATAGGTTGTTGGTATAGAAAGGTGTTTATACATTGTTGTACATGTATATAGGTTGTTGGTATAGAGAGGTGTTTGTTCATTGTTGGACATGTATATAGGTTGTTGGTATAGCGAGGTGTTTGTACATTGTTGTACATGTATATAGGTTGTTGGTATAGCGAGGTGTTTGTACATTGCTGTACATGTATATAGGTTGCTGGTATAGAGAGGTGTTTGTTCATTGTTGGACATGTATATAGGTTGTTGGTATAGAGAGGTGTTTGTTCATTGTTGTACATGTATATAGGTTGTTGGTATAGAGAGGTGTTTGTTCATTGTTGTACATGTATATAGGTTGTTGGTATAGAGAGGTGTTTGTTCATTGTTGTACATGTATATAGGTTGTTGGTATAGAGAGGTGTTTGTACATTGTTGTACATGTATATAGGTTGTTGGTATAGAGAGGTGTTTGTACATTGTTGTACATGTATATAGGTTGTTGGTATAGAGAGGTGTTTGTTCATTGTTGTACATTTATATAAGTGGTTGGTATAGCGAGGTGTTTGTACATTGTTGTACATGTATATAAGTGGTTGGTATAGAGAGGTTTTGTACATTGTTGGACATGTATATAAGTGGTTGGTATAGAGAGGTTTTGTACATTGTTGGACATGTATATAAGTGGTTGGTATAGAGAGGTGTTTGTTCATTGTTGTACATTGTTGTACATTGTTGGACATGTATATAAGTGGTTGGTATAGAGAGGTGTTTGTACATTGTTGGACATGTATATAAGTGGTTGGTATAGAGAGATGTTTGTTCATTGTTGGACATGTATATAAGTGGTTGGTATAGAGATGTGTTTGTTCATTGTTGTACATTGTTGGACATGTATATAAGTGGTTGGTATAGAGAGGTGTTTGTTCATTGTTGTACATTTATATAAGTGGTTGGTTTAGAGAGGTGTTTGTACATTGTTGGACATGTATATAGGTGGTTGGTATAGAGAGGTGTTTGTACATTGTTGTACATGTATATAGGTGGTTGGTATAGAGAGGTTTTTGTACATTGTTGTACATGTATATAAGTGGTTGGTATAGAGAGGTGTTTGTACATTGTTGGACATGTATATAGGTGGTTGGTATAGAGAGGTGTTTGTTCATTGTTGTACATTTATATAAGTGGTTGGTATAGCGAGGTGTTTGTACATTGTTGTACATGTATATAAGTGGTTGGTATAGAGAGGTTTTGTACATTGTTGGACATGTATATAAGTGGTTGGTATAGAGAGGTGTTTGTACATTGTTGGACATGTATATAAGGTGTTGGTATAGAGAGGTGTTTGTACATTGTTGTACATTGTTGTACATTGTTGTACATGTATATAAGGTGTTGGTATAGAGAGGTGTTTGTTCATTGTTGTACATTTATATAAGTGGTTGGTATAGAGAGGTGTTTGTACATTGTTGTACATGTATATAAGTGGTTGGTATAGAGAGGTGTTTGTACATTGTTGGACATGTATATAAGTGGTTGGTATAGAGAGGTGTTTGTTCATTGTTGGACATGTATATAAGTGGTTGGTATAGAGAGGTTTTGTACATTGTTGGACATGTATATAAGTGGTTGGTATAGAGAGGTGTTTGTTCATTGTTGTACATGTATATAGGTTGTTGGTATAGAGAGGTTTTGTACATTGTTGTACATGTATATAGGTTGTTGGTATAGAGAGGTGTTTGTACATTGTTGTACATGTATATAGGTTGTTGGTATAGAGAGGTGTTTGTACATTGTTGTACATGTATATAAGTTGTTGGTATAGAGAGGTGTTTGTACATTGTTGTACATGTATATAGGTTGTTGGTATAGAGAGGTGTTTGTACATTGTTGTACATGTATATAAGTGGTTGGTATAGAGAGGTGTTTGTTCATTGTTGTACATGTATATAAGTGGTTGGTATAGAGAGGTTTTGTACATTGTTGGACATGTAAGTTGTTGGTATAGATAGTGGTTGTTGTACACTTGTACAGTGGTGGTATGCTCATGTTTTCTTAATTTAACAATGAAATAATCAGATAAACGACCTTCATGAATAATGATTACTATTATTAATACATATGTTAATATAAAAAAGTTTAAATGAAACATTGGCCTTAATACCTTGGATTTTAAACCCGTAAAGTTAAAATAATTCAACTTATTTTCAATAGAATCCATATGGAAAGAGTTTTGTTCTGTTAATGTACCTGATTTTCTTGTGTGGTCAAAAATTCCGATTTACCAATGATGAAATGATACAGTGTAATTTGTTATCAACTAGTCAATTGTGACATAATTCCAGAACAGATAATAATTTGGAAGAGATGACTTCTAGACTTTTGTCTGAAAAAAAAAATTATGGCACTATTATCTTCCTATAAGGTGTTTATATGAATTGTCTGTACTGGATTTCATACCACTGATGTAGACTGAAAATAGAAACGGACCCAGTATCTTGACTTGGGGAAATTCCAACGACGAGCTGACCCAATTAAAACAAACAAAACGAACTGTTTTGTAAGTAGGATTCAATAAGATCCCGCTTCAATATCTTCAACTTATCACACAGAATGGAAAGATTAACAGTATCAGAAGCCTTTTGTAGGTCGAGTGGGACCATGTATGTTTACAGCCCTTCAGCTGTTTGTGATTTAATATGATCAGGTGGATAAATTAAGCAGAAATCAGTAGAGTGTGGCTTCCTAAAACAAGATTGAAGTTCATACCGTGACCTTTATAAAACTAGGTAGTTTTCGAGTCGATTGTTTACGGCTTTATATATCATTCTTGGGATACTTTAGACAGGACGGTGATTTTCTTTCATCTTTCTTCATTGAATTGTGAAATTGCTTTAGCTAAAAAATGGTCTTCCGAAATAGACTTATTAATAAGAAAGTAAAATGGATCTTTGTTATAAGCACGGCATCCTTTAGAAACTTTGCTTACATTAATGTTACGTTTAACCCCTTTAATACATATTCTGTCAATACGTGTCGAAGGTGAAATTTTAAAGAGCTAAACTTTCTAGAATTATAAAATTCAGAAATGTGTTTGGATTTGAAGCAGTATTAGTAAAACATAAGGTTGAACTGGTTTGCAATGTTGCTATCATCTAAAAGTTTCACCATCGATTTTGAAGACTGATTTCATCTCGGACTTTTAAATTGCTTCCACAATTTTTTAAGGACTTGTGTTTGTTTTCTTCAGTCTTATTTTCAAAATAAACACCTTTTGTTTGTTTCACCGTTTCTTAACCTTATTGACAGAATTATTCATAACTTGCAGGGATTTAATTTTTCTTTAAATAAGATAATTTGGAATCTGTTTTTTCTATAAGATCTAATGTTTCTGAAGTAATCCAATGTTCTGTGTGCTGTTTTATGCTAATTTTCTGCCCAATGCCTCTGTACATGTAGATAAATCTCTAAAGACTTTAAAAGCGTGATACTTCTGTGTAAGGAAACACTTGTCTCACTCCTTCTCAGTCAGTAGCGAAATAAATGTGCTACGATGCTTGTTAATTAAGCAAAGCATGTTTTTGGATTTTGTTTTTGTGCCCTTCAAATCCCTTATATTTCATTAAAGCCAGGGGATATTTTAGCATACATGTATATGAATGCACGGTATCTGTTTACTCGTTACATTGTACATGCAAGACCCGGAAGTTTTACGTAGCAAGCCAGTATTGCTATTTAGTGCTTGATTAGGTACATGTACCTGTACGTTGACTAATAAGTATGTAATTCATTTATAAATCGACATCGTTGTTATATTGTATATAAAATTGGTGTTAGAAGTGTTAACTTTCTACACCTCGGTAACGACTACATAGCACAGACGTTACCGGGAGTATAAAGTCAGCATTAAAGGTCGTTCGTTCTATATTGATACTACTTATTTGGATACATTTTATGTACATGACGTTTTGTGTATATTATAACTACACAATGCATTTGCTCCGTTTTATTCTCCAGTTTCTTCTGAAATTAACAGGCTGCCATTTATTTCCGTACAAGGTTATACGTCACCCGACGAACAGGGGTTTCGAATGTGCCGGATTTCTATCGTAGTCCAGACTCATGTAGAAATTGTGCCTTATCATACATGTAGCTCTAATGCAAGCATGGCGTTTGTTATTATATATATAAACATTGACCATTTACATTGTATATCCACAGTCATTGTCCAACAGATACATAGAGGATATTCAATGGTTTGCCGTTTAATATCAAATATATTTCACGAGTATGGCAGATTTTTTTATATTTTCACGAGTGCGTAGCACGAGTGAAAATATAAAAAAAAAATCTGCCATACAAGTGAAATATATTTGATATTAAACGGCAAACCATTGAATTTTCTTTTTATTACATTTCGAAAGAGGACTTAAGATACTTTCATGATTTGTTTTCTTTACTTGCCTGCTGGAAAGTAACTAGACTTATGGTAGTCCTAATCCGTCGAAATCACAACCGATCGGGTCCAGTACACAGCTGATTGGGATAAGATGATCGGAAAAGTTGAACCATTCTCATCTTCCAATTCATTACATATTAAATCCTGCAGCAGTTTCTTATCAATATTTACTGTTGATGCCATTTCTTCAAGACCATCTTTCCACAATAGACAGGTTCTAGCAGACGACAACAATATACCGAGCCTCCAATGTCATGTTCGATTCCGATCAAGGGGAGCAACTCATACAAAAGTTTCGGTGTAACGTGAAAAAAATTACCCAGTTTAAAACTACCCACCGTTGAAATCTACGGCGGGTCACTTTCTCAAGGGGACGAACTACAGAAATATCGAGTGGGGTCATTTTTCTACAGAAGGCTGAGTAAGATTTCTACTGTAAAATAACGACCCGGGTAACTTTTCCAACGTAGAATAATGACCCCGGGTAGTTTCTTATTGGCGGGTCATTTTTCACGTTACACTGAAAAAGCCTTATATTTTCACTGCAAAATCTTATATTTTCACGGCAAAATCTTATATTTTCACGGCAAAATCTTATATTTTCACGGCAAAATCTTATATTTTCACTGCTCATCACAGCAGTGAAAATATAAGTTTTATCAGTTTAATAATTTTCTATATTTCACAGGCAAAAATGTAATAAAGATCTTTATAATATACATAAAGCACATGACGAAAGCCATTTTTTGCGTCATTTTTGTTGTTGACGTGACAGTTGTACACAATGTTTAGCTTGCATTGAGACAGTTCTGAAATACTACAGTCACTGCAATACAGTGTATGCGTTTTAAGTTATTATATCCCTTCAGAATTTTTTTAAAATCAAGATGAACAATTAATGGGGTTAATTTGTATAGAAACTATAGGGAGTACGTGTTGACGTCACAACCACTTAACAACGTCAAATTGATCGTGACATCATATACTTATATTTACATTTGCGCTGCAACCCACTATATGAAGATAACCAGCAAAATTGTCTTTCATAAAAGTATGAAAGCAATGGTTCTCGAGACGTAGCACGTGGTTTAATTATGACGTCATAGATGAAGCTTGTTCAATGAGAGTCTTATCGCGCCGCTTCGAATAACATGGAGAATGCCCTTGTGTCAAACGCTCAAATGACTAATTATTATCATTGGCGCCAATTTTATTCAAGCTGGGCTGTTCCACCAATGTCGGTAAAATGACGACACATAAACAAACACAGGTAATAAACTATTAATTTGAAAAAAATATAAATGAAGTTGAGCAATTGTTCTATGGTAAAAATGTAAATATATGGATTGAAAGTCATTTTTTTAACTTTCATAGTGCTATGAAAGGTCAGCCGTTACATCCATATTGAATGAAGCCCTAGTGGGCTTCATTCAATATGGATGTAACGGCTGACCTTTCATAGCACTATGAAAGTTAAAAAAATGACTTTCAATCCCTATGTAAATCTTTGGAAACGGCAGCGCTACAAGAAAACGTATCAAAATGTGTAGCGTACTAAATTTTTATGTGCGGTCATCAGCACATCTACTACCACCCGAGATCCAGAGACGAGTCAAACCAACTCGGGCACCACAAAGTCGTCCGTTAATTTTATTCGCCTGATTTTGCAATTTTATCAAATTTGAAATTGTATTTTCCGTATAACATCAGCTCTCTGGTATATATCTAATACACACATGTATGAGACTAACTCAATAATCTAATTTACCTACTCATTGTGCTCTGTATAAGCGATACGTTTGATCACAAATTCAATTTACTAAATAGCTTTCTTGAATAGAACGAAATTATGTTGCAGTAAAGCCCTTTATGTTTGAATCTAGCTATCTATAATTGTGCACACTCGCGAGCAGAAATTACGAAAGAGGTGCGCCGTGTACTCTGTTGTGTCTTATCACAAAAAAGTACTTTGATAAATAATAAACCATAATGTTGATGTTCGACATATTTAATACACATATATACATGTAAATATCTATAATTATATACACTATATATAAACACTATATATATATACTATATATATATTGTGAATCAGTTTACGTGTTACTTGTAACCAGTTCGTATATTGTATATAGAACACTACATTGTAGTATTGAATTCACTCTATATACACGATACCAATGCATTTGTAATAACTTCCCCGTATACCACTACCAATACGTTTGTAATAACTTCCGGGTATACCACTACCAATGCGTTTGTAATAACTTCCCCATATACCACTACCAATACGTTTGTAATAACTTCCCGTTATACCACTACCAATACGTTTGTAATAACTTCCCGTTATACCACTACCAATACGTTTGTAATAACTTCCCCATATACCACTATCAATGTGTTTGTAATAACTTCCCCGTATACCACTCTACCAGTATGTTTGTAATAACTTCCCCGTATACCACTACCAATACGTTTGTAATAACTTCCCCGTATACCACTACCAATACGTATGTAATAACTCCCCGTATATAACTTCCAAAACCTTTGTTATAACTTCCCCGTATACCACTACCAATACCTTTGTAATAACTTCCCCGTATACCACTACCAATAAGTTTGTAAAAACTTCCCGGTATACCACTACCAATACGTTTGTAATAACTTCCCCGTATACCACTACCAATACGTTTGTAATAACTCCCGGTATACCACTATCAATATTTTTGTAATAACTTCCCGTATACCAATACATTTGTAATAACTTCCCGGTATACCACTTACAATACGTTTGTAATAACTTCCCGGTATACCACTACCAGTATGTTTGTAATAACTTCCCCGTATACCACTATCAATACGTTTGTAATAACCCCCCCCCCCCCCCGTGTACCACTACCAATACGTTTGTAATAACCTCCCCGTATACCACTACCGATACGTTTGTAATAACTTCCCCGTATACCACTACCAATACGTATGTAATAACTCCCCGTATATAACTTCCAAAACCTTTGTTATAACTTCCCCGTATACCACTACTAATACGTTTGTAATAACTTCCCCGTATACCACTACCAATAAGTTTGTAATACCTTCCCGTTATACCACTACCAAAACATTTGTAATAACTCCCCGTATATAACTTCCAAAACCTTTGTTATAACTTCCCCGTATACCACTACCAATACGTTTGTAATAACTTCCCCGTATACCACTACCAATAAGTTTGTAATACCTTCCCGTTATACCACTACCAAAACGTTTGTAATAACTTCCCCGTATACCACTACCAATACGTTTGTAATAACTCCCGGTATACCACTATCAATACGTTCGTAATAACTTCCCGTATACCAATACATTTGTAATAACTTCCCCGTATACCACTTACAATACGTTTGTAATAACTTCCCGTATACCACTACCAATACGTTTATAATAACTTCCCCGTATACCACTATCAATACGTTTGTAATAACCTCCCCGTGTACCACTACCAATACGTTTGAAATAACCTCCCCGTATACCACTACTAATACGTTTGTAATACCCCCCCCCCCCCGTATACCACTACTAATACGTTTGTAATATCTCCCCGGTTTACCACTATCAATACGTTTGTAATAATTTCCCGTATACCATTACATTTGTAATAACTTCCCAGTATACCACTACCAATACGTTTGTAATAACTTCCCGTATACCACTACCAATACGTTTGTAATAACTTCCCGTTTACCACTACCAATACGTTTGTAATAACTTCCCGGTATACCACTACCAATACGTTTGTAATAACTTCCCCGCATACCACTATCAATACGTATGTAATAACTTCCCGTATACCACTATCAATACGTTTGTAATAACTTCCCGTATACCAATACATTTGTAATAACTTCCCCGTATACCACTACCAATACGTTTGTAATAACTTCCCGTATACCACTACCAATACGTTTGTAACAACTTCCCGTATACCACTACCAATACGTTTGTAATAACTTCCGTATACCACTACCAATACCTTTGTAATAACTTCCCGGTATACCACTATCAATACGTTTGTAATGACTTCCCCGTATACCAATACATTTGTAATAACTTCCCCGTATACCACTACCAATACGTTTGTAATAACTTCTCGTATACCAATACGTTTGTAATAACTTCCCGTATACCACTACCACTACGTTTGTAACAACTTCCCGGTATACCACTACCAATACGTTTGTAATAACTTCCCATATACCACTACCAATACCTTTGTAATAAGTTCCCGGTATACCACTATCAATACGTTTGTAATGACTTCCCCGTATACCAATACATTTGTAATCTTACTAAGTTGTATATATACACGATTATAAATGGGGTATAATTATCTTTCATTCCTTTAAATAAACGTTTGGGTAATTTGCTTAGTTAAATCATACCTAACCTTCTATAGGTGAATATACACTTAAGTGTACATGTACCATTTTTAGACCGAGAAGTTGTAAAATAGATTCCTCCATTTATTTATGTGTATTGCTAAGATTTTACAGAACACATAGACGATTTAATATATTATATTGGTCCATTGTTTATTGATCGCCGTGTGCTATGAGATACATGTACCGTACATGACGAGAGCTGGAGACGTGCACCTGTAACTTCTTCGTTGTTACAAATCGTTATAATATAATCTGAAATATCCATATAAACCATTAAAATTTTCATTAAATAGCATATTTATTCACTGAGTTTCTCGAAAAGAGGAAATAACAGGCTATGAAGGGGCAAATTGCTCCAACAAACCAACTGTTGATTTAAAACTTTAATCAACAGATTTTGAACAGTTTGTAACAAAATATCCCGGTAGTAAAGTAAATAAACCACAGATTACACTCGATTAAACCCGTGTAGTCGTTGAATGGTGTCCTAGCTTTAATGAGAGGCACCAAGATCAAACGTGAGGACCGGCTGCAATGCATGGCATGTCACGAACCATTAAACGTACATAGCCACTGTTTCTTAGACTGCTTTGACCCTCAGCCAACACAAGATAATGTTTGTGATAATTGAGGACAAAAAAACTTTTGTGTCTAATTTTAAAGTTACGTTATAAATATAGGTGTACAGGTTCAAGACTTCCTTAAAGCTGTAGATGTTTTCTAATAGATAAACATACTTAACAATGGCCATCCTTTATACTTAGTATCTATAGGATATGTATACCTGTGAGAAGGTTTCTAAGCTTCGTTTGTTTGATGTAACTTCTTTTTGCGACAATTAAGTTAAATTTACCTCTAATATTGTTTTGTCACAAAATGTATGACACTTTAATACACGTATGCAATGATAACAGTGTACACAATGTATGCCACTTTAATACGTGTTATGATAACAGTATATAAAATGTATGACACTTTAATACATGAAATGATAACAGTGTACAAAATGTATGACACTTTAATACATGCAATGATAACAATGTTCAAAATGTATGAGACTTTAATACATGCAATGATAACAGTGTACAAAATGTATGACACTTTGATACATGCAATGATAACAGTGTACAAAATGTATGACACTTTAATACATGCAATGATAACAGTGTACAAAATGTATGACACTTTAATACATGTAATGATAACAGTCTACATAATGTATGACACTTTTATACATGTAATGATAACAGTCTACAAAATGTATGACACTTTTATACATGTAATGATAGCAAAGGGTAACAAAATGTAGGACACTTTAATACATGCAATGATAACAGTCTACAAAATGTATGACACTTTTATACATGTATGCAATGATAACAGTGTTCAAAATGTATGACACTTTAATACATGCAATGATAACAGTCTATAAAATGTATGACACTTTGATAAGTGTAATGATAACAGTATACAAAATGTATGACACTTTAATACATGCAATGATAACAGTATTCAAAATGTATGACACTTTAATACATGCAATGATAACAGTGTACAAAATGTATGATAATTTAATACATGCAATGATAACAGTGTTCAAAATGTATGACACTTTAATACGTGTAATGATAACAGTCTATAAAATGTATGACACTTTTATACATGTAATGATAGCAAGGGTAACAAAATGTAGGACACTTTAATACATGCAATGATAACAGTCTATAAAATGAAGGACACTTTAATACATGTAATAATAACAGTCTGCACAAAATGTATGACACTTTTATACATGCAATGATAACAGTGTACAAAATGTATGACACTATAATACGTGTAATGATAACAGTATACAACCAAACTCTTTGATTAACGTCTACGTTTACTTTGCTTACAAATTGACAGTATTATAGATACGGACATCAATATTTACTTTATCACATTCGAAACACATCCATATTACCAATATTATAAACAAAAAAAACATCAAAGTTTACCATATAGCTGACAGACAGTCATAGCAACACTTTACACGGTGGTATGTATCACGCTAATCCTTCCAAACCAGGCGAACGCCTACAGTTAAATCTGAGGTTTGATAAGAGATTGTACGGCTTGAAGAATACGTCACTTTGATATAGAGGATTAAAATGCCTACTTAATACTGATGTCTATGTATTTAGCAACACGATATGTTGATAAGTAAACGTGTCATGTTTCTATAACTTCGACAAACAGTAGTGGTAGCTATATCGTAGACTCCTTAGAAACAATACAATGTTATACAGGGGACACCCTAAATTATAGGGGAGACTGTTGTACGTGGAAAATATGACACATCAACGAATAACAACCATAATGAAATGTCAGTGATTTATTTTTTCAAAAGCATATTTCTTGACAAATGTAGGTACATACATGTAAATTGTAACGTGAGTTGTTGCTAACCAGTCCATTTCCGATTCAAATATGTCCCTATCTACCAAATGCCAGCAATGCATAACTGCATATATAGCAGGCCTGAAAAGATTACCGAAAGACACACAAATGGGATAGTACATTAATTGAAGACCGACAATCGAAGTTTAACGACCTGTAGCAGCAGAAAGAACTGCTTTTGAAGTCCTCCATCGGCAAATAATACACTGTACATATTGTATATATATGTACATTTCTTTCTCTCCATTATATTTTCCCTTTATAAGCATTTAATACAACCATTACTGTATACTAACTGTCGTTAGTCTAGACCACTGTACGTAGCTTTTCGTCTTAATGGTTGCGCTATTGTCTCCTGTTGTAATTTCAGTCTGTCCATATTCTTACCACTTTGCTAAAGCCGTGCTGCAAGTAGGCTGTTTGTGGCTCCCACGTGAACCATAGAGAGATATGTATTTCTAAAAGGAACAAATTCGCCCAGCGCTTTGATTGGTCCTTGACATAACAGATATTCACAATATGGCTTTGGTAGCACAGCTTCCAACTGTTTGATACTTATTTCCATCTATAAACACGAGCTTAAACACACGGTTAGATGACACCTACAATGTTACCAGTTATCTTAAATCGGCGTCTAGTTGGCATTGTGTGTGTAGTTATATCCGGCAAATATCTCTTTTGACTGTCGAAGAGATAGCATCCCTTCACTTGTACATGAGCGTGACTGATAAAGTCCCCCTCCCTTATGACGTAATTATGACACAGACGTTCACAAGGCTGTGACGACTATGTGAATGTCTTAGATGTGGTATTCAACTGAACTGTAATGTGTTTTGGACACAGAAATAAGCGAAATCATCAAAAAGATGAAACAGATTGAAGAAATTTGAGTGATTTAAAAAAAAATCACTCAAAACAGGAAACGGAAATGCTAGCATATTTGCCTTTCTAACAATGTATCACAGAAAGAAAACATCTAAGTATTGAAGTATCTGTCGTAAAACATCATATAACATTGTTACTACTCTGCTTAATACAACTGACGTGACGTCAGCACTAATGTATATGTCGAATTTCATAACAATATTGATATATAATAATGATAAACAACATTTGTTATAGCGCCCTATCTAGCTAACATAAGCCACTCTAAAACGCTTTACAGTACCTAGATATACAATTATCATACAATCAATACAATTAACACATACAGTTCTATCATATACAATTCTGGGGAGTTCGCAGGAGCTGCCTTATCAGGTGTTAACTACTTGTCCTATACCACCTGGCTAATATCTCCCTATGTGTGTGTATGTATGCGTGTGTGCTAGAGATGAAATGTGTTCTGTTTGTGGTGGGACCGTGTTTCCAACGGCATCTTTTATAGTGCCACTTAACTTGAATGCTACAGCACAGATACTGCAGCACCCACCCAGACCATTTTATACTCCACCTGGGTTGTCGGAGTTGTGTGGACAGGAGAAAAACACGTTCTCTTAATGTTCCATGCGTATGACGATTACGGGGATCGAACCCCGGCCGCCTGCATGGAGGGCCGAAGTGTTAACCACTCTACCAATCGCCAATATTATGGGTGTACCGGTTTAATACCATGTGTTTAAGCGATATAAACACTTCGGTGCCTTTTTAAGACTTTGAGAAGAGTCTAGCATATGTCATGCATACATGTATCCCTTCGATATGACAGTTAAAATGAAACTGATCAATAATATTAATCTATACAAGGTATGACTTTTAGATTACAACGTACATGTATGTATTCTGAGAAGAATAATGTTATGGAAATAATGCAAATTTTAAAATATTTCAATTTGAAATATTGATTACCACGTAACTAAGACTTCATATTAATAAAACAACTTGTAGATATTGTCAACATGTACTAGTATATCATGTTTCCCAAGATGGTGGATGAATAAGTGGGGCGACTGTATCTAATGTAAGTAAAGTTTTAATAATATTTCATTTTCAACTTTTTTAAATGGATTCTACATCAGAGTACAAGTACCCAGAGAAAACAGACAGGTGGAACCCGACCAAGTCAAAGGAAGGCAAATCCGCTATCCAGTGCGCCACACAAGGCCAGACTCTGTATCAATTTAAGCTCCCTCACCCCCACTGCCAGTTTATACAGCAATGTTATACGATGTACTTACATTCTGTATTGCATTTGCCTATATATAACTAGTAAAATAAATTGTAGTATATCACAATGTATATTACAATTTGCAATGCCGCATCACATGGCGTTATTCTTTACGCCATGCTGGACTACGTAATATCAAAGTTGTACCATGGTTTTGAATCAATCGCTTGGAAGACACTGATTTAAATCAGGCTATTGTGACGTCATTTCTGGCGCCATGTTGGACAAAGTTACGTCAACGCTTTGCACCACGCCTCAAATAACATGTATAATGGCTTTAGATCAATAGCTTAGATAGCATTGATTTTAATCAGGCTTTTCTAATAAGAAACACACACGGAAAAAGGAGGAACGTTTACCGACTATATGGGTGGTCGGGTGGTGCAGTGGATAGCGCACTTACCTTTCACCAAGGCGGCCGGGGTTCGATTCCCCGATCGGACGTGAAAAGGTATGGGGTCACCTGCCCGACCACGTGGGGTTTCTCCGGGTACTTGTAAGTTGTATAGCTTGTTTCATAATTGTTGTAAAATAAATAAAGTTTATATTTACCGACTATATCACAGAGAAATAGACAAAGGCATATTTAAAAAGTATCCTTAATGTAAATATAAGTATTGAACTGTAACCAGATGTAGTATACAGTCGATATGAACATAATTTGGATGACAGATAATTAATCACGTCGTTCTAACTAATATTTATTTTAGATGCAGATTAAGTTGGGTTTTTTCAGTTATGACGATAATTATAATGACATACATATTTGATCAAAATGATTTCGTAAACGCTCGTGTCGGTTTACATCCATATTTTACACCAGGTCCTAGATGAAGTAGGCAACAATGGGATAAATTATAAAAAAAAGTTCGATCTTTATATAATTTCAATCGTTATTATTCAGCTTTAAAAGAATGGAAAAGAAAGCGTGACTTTACGTGATAATACGATATACACACGCGGTCATATGGTAGACACAAAGTAATAGTTCTCCTCATATATAACGGGCTGCTTTTGAACAAGGACAATTATTCAAAACGACCAAACAGAATAAATTTAACATTTTTATAGTGATTGGAAAATAATTTGGTACTTTGGTCTATAACGGTTAGTATTGAACATGTGTGTATACGTAATACCGATAAAGTTGGACAGTTTGATGTAAACGGTCTGAGGCTCCGCCCAATTACAGTCACACAGGTAAACACTCGTCAGAAGTCGGTTAACGTGGAAACCAGGTGGGACAGTTCCCATGGTCGATTACAGCTAGATTGTTGTAACAGTGGCGGTTGTGTACAGTAAGTTGCGCCAATAGTAAGGCTGCATTGTAGATAACAATGAACAACTAATACAGCAACAGGAGGCATTGTTTATGAGGAAATGAGAGAAGAAATTCGTGACGACTATTGTTTATTCTCGGAGCTATAAATGTGTTATTTACTTTAAATTAAATTAGGACTAGCAAGTACTTGTTATTATTACACTCACATTTAATGATATGCATATGTGCTTGGCACGTTAAGGTTGTAGTCTACAGAAAGATTTTTTTTACGTTCACAATGCTTGTAGTTGACAATGGTCACTCATTCCTCCTACCAAGTAAAAATGACAGGTAATTATTTCCCAAACAGCCTACGGTACTTACAGGTCACTTTTACAATCTACAGTAGGACAATGTCCCGTATCATCTGATACTTCCTTTACAAACTAATTTTTAAAAAAATGTACATCTCCCAAGTTTTAATACGAATGTATAATCATTATATACTGTGTGAATTACAGTGTATATCAAGTGTTGTAAATTCTTTGTTTGATGTATTTATGGAGAAGAGTTCATAAGTTGTTAGATCTTATCAATGTATCTTTGTTTGACGATAAAATATGCTTTTACAAGCAGTACAGACCGTTATAATAATTTTGTATTTGCAATGTAACAATAACATTAACTTCTTAGATCGATGGATATTCATTCTTTGATTACAATACCCACTTGTTTCAGTAGGTACTTAAATATTGAGTGTTGTGACGCGATGACCTAACATACTCCAAGGCTGAAAGTGGATGGAAGGGAGATAACTCGTGCAACCTGCAGTCTTAACTCTTACTCCCGACTCCGTCGACTGTATTGATTGATAAAATAAGTCAGAAGGGAGGCAACTCGTTTATTATTTAAAATTGTATTTTACTTCATACGTGTACTGTCTATAAAGTCATATTGGAATCAACATCATGAACCGAGAACAAGTTTTCAATTATTTCTGTGATTGAAATTCATTTGAACTGTTGGTATCATACTGTATATTAAAATAATTATTTATATGAGTTAATTATTATGCTTGATTTGAATAAGTTTTAATTATGTACACAACCATTCTATGAATACCTGCTCTAGCTTATTGTTTTGTCTACATGCACCCTATACGGAGCTGAGACTTGGTTTACTTATCTATTTTATAATTACCTAACATAAACTCAGGTGTTTGACACGTATACGGTCAGGCCCCGTACAGAACAAGTGAGGAGTCTATTTGCTTGTCTGAAAGGTTGTTGGTTTGAATCATGTACATGTACAAGATTAAGCTATCCCTACTAGAATGTGCCCAGATAGAAAAATGATATTCACATGAAGCACATATATCATAATGAATTCATCTAATGTACCTTTTAAAAACTAACGATTTTTTTTAACTTGAAAAGTGTAAGGAGGGTTTTCACACAAGTGTCACCTAAGGGTCTATTGAAGGTCTTGCCAAACCTATGAGTATGAATATTAGAAAAGAAATCACGAAACTAATATCGTCTGCCCACGAGCTAAATATAGAATATGGTAGATACAAGCATGTTGAACGTATAAATAGATTTTGTACTGTATGTAATTAACGTGAAAAAGAAGATGATTTTCACTTCGTATAAAATGTCAATATTATAAAGATATTCGTAAAAAATATATAAAGAAATGTTATATAAAGAACCCGAGTATGTTTAAAATTATTATACTTCTTAAAAAAATGTTATATATAGAAATCAGAAACATTGGAAAAAATTTGTTCCATGCCAACAGATTAAGATCGCAACTTATTTAAATGTGTTACTAATTGATGTGTTTCGTGTTGTTCTATTGTGTGATTGTTTGTATAAGTGTTCTGTATCCAAGGAGTCGAATGATTTAAGGAATAAAGAACTTGAACTTGGAGTCTTTTCACACGAAGCGACAAATGTAAGTTTAAAAACTTGAAATGCTGACTTACGATGATGATGCTGGAAATGTTGTCGGACATGCTGTGTGTCGTTAAATGCACCGAGACCAATGCTTTATTTATCATGTTATCAAGTAATGTACTTAACGTACACTACATAACCAAGGAGTTCATGAATAACACATAAACTCTTATAATAATTTGGCAACATTGGTTTAAAAACGATTTCTTACTTTATTGCTAGGGATGGCAATGTACCAAGAGTCTATTTACAATAATGTAACTGGAGCTCTGAGTTTATATGTTTGAGACAGGCTGTAATAACAAATATATGATTTCTTATAAAGACTTAGACATATAATAAAGGTTCACACGGGACAGAGAATTGGTGAAGTACACTATATATGTCTAAGAGATAATTTATCTTCAGCATTGACTTTTTCGTTTAATGCCTTCAATAAAATTAAGCTGACGACAAAATAAGTATATTTCGTTTCATGTTGTTTTTGTTCTACAATCTACTTAATCATTGTATAACAAAAACATGTCTTTTTTCGGAATGAGATAACTAGATGATCAAAGATCCCAATCTTAATGCAATGGCATCGACATTTAATTAAACTTCCGACAAACTCGTTCTCGGCGTAACGTTGTAATGGGAACTGTCGGTGTATGGGGAAGGGGACTTACCGTAACCCAATGTTGCGTACAGTAACGCTCGTAAAAGTTCACATAAACATGCATTTGTATCATACAGAATTTCTCATGGAAATCATTTCACATCAAACTAAATAATGAGATTATGTGCGTTTGGATGACAAGTGTATAGTTGATGGGCTGGCTTCGGTACACAGCCCAATCAGTTTACTGCAGACACGTGTCCATCAAATATCACTTTAACTCGCACAGTTAGCTTAATGCAAAGTTATTTGTTTATATAACTAACATATATATTGTTTCAAAAAGCACTGTATGTGTTTTATACTTCCAACTCTTTCCTTTTTTCGGAAATTCAAAGTTTGAAATTAGTATGTTAGGATATCTACAGCACTAGATAATCCAACTTACTGAAATAAAGCTGAATGGTTTATGTTCAATTAGGTCCGTTGTGATTTTAGATTAGTAAAAGCAATTTCCAAGTCTTCAAAGAGTACAGAAATATAAAAACTGTCTCGATCACATTACAAATTAACTGGTACAAAACCAATATTCTGCAAAAAGGGGAAAACCCAAAGACTTCGGATTCAAGCTTTGTCACCAACACGATTCATCCGATAAACCACTTTGCCTCGTTTGAGAATTCGAATACTTACTTCCGGTCCAACATTTGTCACAAACACGTGTCGTCATGTAAAATAAACACTGTAGGAATGAACACTTCACAGAAACACGTTTCGCCTGGCATTGCCTGTGATAAGTTATAGATCTTATATCCCTCTTCCTCCCCGAGACAGAATCATACACAGAGAAAAATTGGACATTCAAGATCGCTGACATAATTTGGAGTTACCATTCATTCGCTGTTTTCCTGCTGAACCACTACAGCTCACTACCAAGGTACTACCTTAAGCCCCTACAGAACCTTTACCCTTTTCAATACCTCAATCCTCTTTAGAACCTTACCCCCACTTTTGGCCCCAGTCCCTCACTAACCAAAACCATCATCTACTCGATCAGATAACTCCTATCAACTCGCTCCCACCCCCTCCTTCTGAGGACAAGACATTGCATAACCATTAATCCACAAGTAAATCCCCCCACCCCCATTATCTGTGATGCTTCCACTGCTACAACCTTCGGGCCAAAACCTGCAGCCTCACCAAACATAATGTAGCATAACAGTGCTACCCTGTACTACCTCCTCAAATCCCCACCGTTCACACCTAACTCACCTATTTTTAATTCACAAAACGATTTATTCCTCATTACATTGCACGGATTTAGACACCTCATAATTATCATTTTTACTTTAATGAATAAATTATAATTCTGTTCATTAAAAACACTGTTCTCGATATCATAACTATAAAAGAAGTGAGAAAAACAAAAACATCGTAATAATGCAGTGTCTGAATTATTTTTCTTGAATATCACGTCAATTTTTGGGATTGGATTCACATTTACTCGACCTCAGTCCCTACACAGCTGTCCCTATCAATCATTTTAAAGGTCAGAGCCTGGTTGTCAGTATAACTGCCCACACTGTCGTCGGAGTCTGGTTGTCGGTATAACTGCCCACACTGTCGTCGGAGTCTGGTTGTCAGTATAACTGCCCACACTGTCGTCGGAGTCTGGTTGTCAGTATAACTGCCCATACTGTCGTCGGAGTCTGGTTATCAGTATAACTGCCCATACTGTCGTCGGAGTCTGGTTGTCAGTATAACTGCCCACACTGTCGTCGGAGTCTGGTTGTCAGTATAACTGCCCACACTGTCGTCGGAGTCTGGTTGTCAGTATAACTGCCCACACTGTCGTCGGAGCCTGACTGTCAGTATAACTGCCCACACTGTCGTCGGAGCCTGACTGTCAGTATAACTGCCAACACTGTCGTCGGAGCCTGACTGTCAGTATAACTGCCCACACTGTCGTTGGAGCCTGACTGTCAGTATAACTGCCCCCACCCCCTCCTTCTGAGGACAAGACATTGCATAACCATTAATCTACAAGTTAAGCCCCCCCCCCATTATCTGTGATGCTTCCACTGCTACAACCTTCGGGCCAAAACCTGCAGCCTCACCAAACATAATGTAGCATAACAGTGCTACCCTGTACTACCTCCTCAAATCCCCACCGTTCACACCTAACTCACCTATTTTTAATTCACAAAACGATTTATTCCTCATTACATTGCACGGATTTAGACACCTCATAATTATCATTTTTACTTTAATGAATAAATTATAATTTTGTTCATTAAAAACACTGTTCTCGATATCATAACTATAAAAGAAGTGAGAAAAACAAAAACATCGTAATAATGCAGCGTCGGAATTATTTTTCTTGAATATCACGTCAATTTTTGGGATTGGATTCACATTTACTCGACCTCAGTCCCTACACAGCTGTCCCTATCAATCACTTTAAAGGTCAGAGCCTGGTTGTCAGTATAACTGCCACACTGTCGTCGGAGTCTGGTTGTCAGTATAACTGCCCACACTGTCGTCGGAGTCTGGTTGTCAGTATAACTGCCCACACTGTCGTCGGAGCCTGACTGTCAGTATAACTGCCCACACTGTCGTCGGAGCCTGACTGTCAGTATAAATGCCCACACTGTCGTCGGAGCCTGACTGTCAGTATTACTACCCACACTGTCGTCGGAGCCTGACTGTCAGTATAACTGCCCACACTTTCGTCGGAGACTGACTGTCAGTATAACTGCCCACTGTCGTCGGAGCCTGACTGTCAGTATAACTGTCCACACTGTCGTCGGAGCCTGACTGTCAGTATAACTGCCCACACTGTCGTCGGAGCCTGGTTGTCAGTATAACTGCTCACACTGTCGTCGGAGACTGACTGTGAGTATAACTGCCTACACTTTCGTCGGAGACTGACTGTCAGTATAACTGCTCACACTGTCGTCGGAGACTGACTGTGAGTATAACTGCCTACACTTTCGTCGGAGACTGACTGTCAGTATAACTGCCCACACTGTCGTCGAAGCCTGGTTGTCAGTATAACTGCCCACACTGTCGTCGGAGCCTGGTTGTCAGTTTAACTGCCCACACTGTCGTCGGAGCCTGACTGTCAGTATAAATGCCCACACTGTCGTCGGAGCCTGACTGTCGATAGAACTGCCCACACTGTCGTTGGAGCCTGGTTGTCAGTATAACTGCCCACACTATCATGAATGTCTGCTGCTGTCGCATCCCCAGTACAAATAGAAGCCCACACCTTTATTCAAACCACAGCTATTGATGAGGGCTCTAACATTCCATTATGGACTCGGTAATGTGAAGCGGTTCATTTAAAGTCCAATTCCCATGGCGATTTCTCCACCTAGAATCGCACAACAGGGCTCAACCACTTTATTTAATTTTCTTAATTGTTTTTGGATCCTATTTTTCCGGATTCGTTCTATGGTGGAGGCACTTGCGTTAACAGTAATACTTGTCTGATTGAAGTTAGCGAATACTCTGACAAAATGAAAAATAGCTTTTATTGAAAAAAAGCCATCTTAAGGAGCTCCTTTCAAATTTCATTTCCCAATCTGACACTGTTTCATGGTGGAGAGGGATAAAATTAGATTCGTGACGAGATCTGATCCATGTATGATAGTGAACCTTCCTGATAACGCGGGGTGTCTCGTTGTCTAAACGTCCCCATTAAAGGGCGTGGCTCATGTTCTACAGAACGTGGCAGTTATTGTCTTTTTTTCTGTATCATGTTCTATAAAACACCAAAGGTCGTGTGTCGTTTTTATGTGATATTGAAGTTTGCATTAAACTTAATGTTTTGTTTTTCTATCGAACATTTCTACCAAAGAGTGTTAAGTCTAATTTAGAACATTTCTACCAAAGGTCGTGTACTGTGTTTTGAACATGTCATCCTAATATGGTGTGTTTTTATGTACACACCATTTCTAGCAAATGGTGTGTATTGTCTTCTATCGAACATTTCTACCAAATGGTGTGTATTGTCTTCTGTCGAACATTTCTACCAAATGGTGTGTATTGTCTTCTGTCGAACATTTCTACCAAATGATGTGTATTGTCTTCTATCGAACTTTTCTACCAAATGGTGTGTATTGTCTTCTATTGGACATTTCTACCAAATAGTGTGTATTGTCTGTTATTGGTTATTTCGACCAATGGTGTGTATTGTCTTCTATCGAACTTTTCTACCAAATGGTGTGTATTGTCTTCCATCGAACATTTCTACCAAATGGTGTGTATTGTCTTCTATCGAACATTTCTACCAAATGGTGTGTTTTGTCTTCTATTGGACATTTCTGCCAAATGGTGTGTATTGTCTTCCATCGAACATTTCTACCAAATGGTGTGTATTGTCTTCTATCGAACTTTTCTACCAAATGGTGTGTTTTGTCTTCTATTGGACATTTCTGCCAAATGGTGTGTTTTGTCTTTTATCGTACATTTCTACCAAATGGCGTGTATTGTCTTCTATCGTACATTTCTATGAATGGTCCAACAGAATGGACAATATTTGCTGACGTCACAACATGCTCAGTTTTCATTAGACATGTTGACGCTCCATGTGGTGACGTTTTTATTGTCTTACCCTCACCATAGCTAAGCGTTCGCTTATATTTCGCTATTAATTTCCAGACCGAGTGCCACAGAACACTCCAGAGAATACAGTATCATATGTAGCGACGGAGCGGACCCCGCTTCTCTATCCACGCGTATTGTAGGTTCCCCGCCTGACAATATATATATTATAACCACGTGTAGACTTTACAATGTTCAATATTTTCATTGAAAAATCTTTCCGTTTGTCGGTGATAATCTGAACTAGCGAAAATGGAGATACATTCTTTATAAGTGTAGTTTTGTTAAACAGTTTATTTTTACAGAAATAGAGATGACAACTACACGAGTTGCAGTGACATTGATGACAACTACACGAGTTGCAGTGACATTGATGACAACTACACATATTGTTAACATAGAGGACAACTTCACACGTTGTAGTGACAAAGATGACAACTACATGTACACACGTTGTATTGACAAAGATGACAACTACATGTACACACGTTGTATTGACATAGATGACAACTACTTGTACACACGTTGTATTGACATAGATGACAACTACATGTACACACGTTGTATTGACATAGATGACAACTACATGTACACACGTTGTATTGACATAGATGACAACTACATGTACACACGTTGTATTGATATAGATGACAACTACATGTACACACGTTGTATTGACATAGATGACAACTACATGTACACACGTTGTAGTGACATAGATGACAACTACATGTACACACGTTGTAGTGACATATATGACAACTACATGTACACACGTTGTATTGACATAGATGACAACTACAAAAATTGTAGTGCTATAGATGGCAACTACATACATTACAGTGACAAAGATGACAACAACATACATTACAGTGACAAAGATGACAACAACATACATTACAGTGACATAGATATATGGCAAACTACACACATTACAGTGACGTTGATATGTGGCAAACTACACACATTACAGTGACATAAATATATATGAAAAACTACACACATTAGAGTGACATGAATGATACGTGTAATTACATACATAAAGATTACATGCATGGATGAAATCTACACACAAAATAGTGACGTGAATGACAACTTTAAAATAGTGACGTGGATGACAACTATACAATGTATAACAGTGACGTGAATGACAACTTTAAAATAGTGACGTGGATGACAACTATACAATGTATAACAGTGACGTGGATGGCAACTATACAATGTATAACAGTGACGTGGATGGTAACTATACAATGTATAACAGTGACGTGGATGGCAACTATACAATGTATAACAGTGACATGGATGACAACTACACACATCCATGTTACAGAATTATTATATAATCACTACACATAACCGATACATTGTAAATACAATTCCATGCACAACAATGGCATGCCAATAACACACATAGCAGCGATATTTAATTGTTTCATGGTTTCAGTCAAAGTCTTGCAATAATTCTTTTGCTATGTAACTTTAACAAATACGGTCAGGAAACATTACGAAAGAACAGACTTGTCGGCATTTAGTTGGCGTTCAGTGATAGTCACTATTTCTCTGATTGCCTTCCTGGAGTGTAAGTTATAATGTTTTCTCGACTGGGTAAACCACGCTAGTGACAAATAAATGGACATTAATTCATCAAAGCATGTTACTCTAATGGTCGTAATAATAGGAATGCCATATACATTACTCAACTGCCACATAAACACATCTTATGCATTTCAAACGTTCGGAAATTTTCCTCGATAATTCATGAAGTTATGTTACATATTATTTGCAATATGAGTAAGAATGTAATCTAAACGTACAACGATTATTGACCCAACGTTGAACAATTAAACTTGCACCGCAGTTATTTAAGAAATATCGGTAATTGGAAAGGGCGTATATGATAGCATGTAGACGCTCATAATAGAGGAGGCGTGTCCATTGTGTTTATTCATTATACCAATGCCAGCCGGCTTTGTAAAGCTGTTGGGATGAAAGACGACTTCCGGTACCGAAGGTCTGGCCTCGTTGTACCGAGTATACACGTCTCTGTCCTTGCTATATACATCTCAGAGAGTAAAAAAAAGAATCTTGTATTATGTAACGTCTTCATGTCGTCGCAATCGATTTGTCGGCACACGACACCAAAGGAAAAATAAAAAGGCTAAATCTAAGAGATTAGTCGCTGCCTCCTCAAGCACAATCAGACAAATGTAGAACGGAGCGTGGCAGTGCTTTCAAAGCTTTCCATTCAGAATGTGAAGTTGTCATTTACAAATCTGAAAACAACTTTGTCAGATGTCAAACATCTCGTAAATACTCAGTCTCCTTTTAAATTACAACATAGCCAGATCTGTAGATTGGTTGCTGGCGGTATTCCCCTGCTAGTAGTTGTACTGGGCCACAGTGGCACGGTCGGTCACCGTGAAAATTAAACACTCAAAAATGTTTCATCGCCAGTGTTAAACCATGGACAAGTGAGTGAACTGTCTGTATCTCGTGTCCACCCAGACATTTCAATACAGTTAACTGTATTCCCTAACTGATATGGATCATTTAAAACATACAATTCACATTTGTATCAAGTGTTGGTTGGTGTCTCCTTTTATCAAGGGACTGCAGCCGAACATTGTCACCGATCAAGGTCGGTGCTGTGTATGCATACCTAGTTGTTTCCTTTCTACGAGGATGACGTTTTGATATTCACTGTTTAAATGATTTCAATCAAATGTTATCCTTTGTCTGGAAATCGTCTGGGTTCAGTCAGATAAGACATCATTATATTTGACGTAGACGCTTTAACCATTTTATGATAACGCCATCAGACCGTATGTATGACGTTCGCGTCCTGTTCGCTTGTCCTTGCTCATTTCAGTCTCCATGGAACAGCACATGCGTGTGGCCCTAGCTCTGAGAATCTGCAGAAAACAGGGATTCAACGTTTATAAACAAACTGATTCAAAGATAGAGATTTGAAGGAAATTTCCTGTGTGAATAAAATTCATAGCCATATTCTCACCCCGTTTTATAAAGATCTGATAAAATTCCATATGTATTCATGTTCTGGTGATTTTTTGCATTAGACGATCAAATTATCGGTTCTAGAATCTTGAAAATCTGATGAGTGAAAACTCTGGGATGATTCTATTTGCGCCTTTAATCAAGCTAAGTTTGGTGCAGATGACAGCTGTCACGTGACATCAATTAGACGATTCGGCTAGAGTGTGCGGTACAGAGAATGCAAAGGTCACCAGACCATGACCTCTTATAGGATGCTATAACAACGTGAGAGTAAGAATCTGGTTTTTAAGAGAAATTTCATTCTATGCAAACAAACAAAAAAGACCTATGCCGTTACGACAACAAACGGAAATGTGTAAATTTTGGGGGAAATGCATTGATTCGAAACAATATATTTAAACGAAGGTTATATTCCTTATAGCTTTGATTCTGTAACAACCCATGACTCGACAGCCAATATTACACGTGATTATTTCACATCTTCAACACTTTCTAACTACATGTATAGCTTGATTTAAACATACATTTTGTGTTTATTGTCTTTTTCATCAATTTATTTGGTCAGAAATTTACGTTTTAACTCCTGACCAGCCATACATATTTCCTTTTGAATTATTGATATAATGACATAGACTTAAATGTTATCTGGATTGAAAGCATATGCAGATATGGCATACACAGAAATGCTAATCGTTATCATGCAAGCCGAGGATAAACATGACCAACTTTAGGTCAAATGTAACAAACAAACAACCTCAACTGGAATGGTTAACGCAGTAGAATCGAGAGTTCAGTATCTCCAATAATCTCCAGTTCTTGATAACGGCAATAGATTCTGCTCTAATATAACGGTTCAAATAAGTCAGATAATATTTACAATATGGGTCATCAAGTGCGTGTCGTGATCATCCTATGATTAATTACTGAAACATCTCCGAAAAAATCACTGGACATGTACATTGATGACGACATTTCAATGCCCGATATGTAGTCAAGGGCTCTCCGTGCAGATGTCCTTTACGATACTCGATATGCAAATGTACCCCAGGAGTGAACATTCTCTCTGAGTTCAATTGGTCACTCAGTCTAGATGTCCTTAACAACAATACTCGATATTACCAAGAGGGGCTCCTTCTTGTTTCATTTGGTCACTCAGTCTAGATGTCTTTAACAATACTCGATATTACCAAGGAGGGGCTCCTTCTTGGTTCATTTGGTCACTCAGTCTAGATGTCCTTAACAATAATACTCGATATTACCAAGGAGGGGCTTCTTCTTGGTTCATTTCGGTCACTCAGTCTAGATGTCCTTAACAACAATACTCGATATTACCAAAGAGGGAATCTTTCTTGGTTCATTTGGTCAGTCAGTCTAGATGTCCTTAACAATAATACTCGATATTACCAAGGAGGGGCTTCTTCTTGGTTCATTTCGGTCACTCAGTCTAGATGTCCTTAACAACAATACTCGATATTACCAAGGAGGGGCTTTTTCTTGGTTCTTTTCGCTCACTCAGTCTAGATGTCCTTAACGATAAACCATTTAGCACAAGAGGGGTTCGTTTAGTCGATTTAAGCCAGGCGGGCGGTTCTTTGTTGTCTCTATAACTTGGTTAGATATTAACCATGTGGTTTTCAGTCATGGATGATTACAACTCGATGTCTTCATCTTAAAAAGAACAGGTTTCTTGTCATTTTTGTCTTTTATCAACTTTCAAGAAGTCAATGAGTGATAATTATATTGTACATGTATATAGTCAGATTTTTTTTTCTCACCTTATATGATATTTTTTTTTGCCTTTTCAGTCATAGCTTCTTCATATAGTTATATTTTGGCAGGTGATAAATATTTTTGATATGTACATGTATCAAAAGATTAAATGAATCATTAGGAACAAAACCGTGATTCTAACTTCTGGGGGTTACATGTATTACATACCGTGCTATCGTGATGGAATTATACTATCGAAGCTCTTATATCACTCAAACAAGGTTTCTGAACGAAATTAAATAATCTCTAGGACAAAAAAACATTTTAAATATAATTTGAATATGAAGAACAATGAGTGTTGTGTAATAAAGCAGTAACACGCACGTGTATTCATGACTTATCAGCATGCTGTCGTTTATTGCGCAAATGAAGACATTTCACGGCAGCTAAATCCCTCGCGAAATGTATCCAAACGCGCAACATTAGCGTTTGCCTGCTGTGTATCGGAGACGTTTGGCTATAACAACAGACACTATGAAATGCAGCAGTGTTATTATTACAAGATAAGCTGCAGTCACTTGTTGTTCAGCGGTCATGCAATTATCAACACCTATACCTGAGCCAGGGTCAATAGGTCATTAATAAATGCGCACCATACAATTTTTTTTATTTTAACCTCAGAGCTTCACTTCTAATAAAATTGTCTGATACGGTTCACCATAATTTCCTATTTTGTTGTGTTTTCGGATAGTATTTAACTAGAAAATGTATAGTACTGCTATTGCGATCACCTTATTTGCGAAATCTTTACTATGATTGTTTACCCCTTGTCTGTGTTTCAGTGCCGTTGACTGTTGTCATTGTTGGGGCCGTGTGTAGTGCCTTCTTGTTGTCTGTTATAATGTACATCACGTGGAGGAGGTGTTACAGACAACGCCGGAAGTCGTCAACCTACGAACAAATCGTCTCGGAACACAAGTCGTCCAACATCCTGGTAGAGAACGGCACAGTAGTCCCTGCTGCCTCGGTCAGGTATGTAAGCTATTGTATCAGCCCGGTCATACCACCGATCCAAATATAGGGGCAGATCTTAAGTTAGTGAAATGTCCATGTCTTATATCCACATTTATGCTCCTGTTGACCGTTCACTAAATTTATGAATGCCATTTCGTGAGAGAGGAATCCGTGGAGAAGTTACTAAGAAGATGAGACCAAGCCAGGTTTGTTACCCCTGTTAGTTTGGTCTTGAGCAAATCCTTACAGGCTTGAAAAATCTTAGCAGTCTTGTTTGGGCGGAAAACTCAATTTATAAATCACAATTCAGGGAATATTTTACCTTTGGAAAACACATACGTGCTGTAGTGAAACAATCTGATTAAAATACAGATCCTCGCTATTACTATCGTGTGTAGGATATGACAGCGACCAGTAGAAGGTCATGTGCAGATGACCTTTGTATTCACCAATCAAATCGCTGCTAACCAGATTCTGAAAGTGAAGAGCAAATTTCGATTTGTTTCTACACTTGTCGTTAACCAGAGTAAAGTAGCGAGAAACCCCGAACGACCGTATACAAAAATGGCGGCGCCAAGTTCATCGGGCTCTACGCTAAGGCGTGTGTTCTATTTAGACATTATCTGTTTAATTTGTAGTTTTTCGTTTGTCCGAAAAGAAATAACAACTGAAGGTAAAGAAATTATCAAGAAATATACTAATCAAAATGTTATATAACGCCCTGAATGATTTTCTCATCTTCGCTTCGATCCGCCGCCATTTTTGTTCGTCTATCAAACACCGTTTAAAAGGTACATTTTGATTGGCCGTTCATTTCCTAGATAAGGAAATAATAAAGGTCATCTGCAAATGACCTTCTTCTGGTCGCTGTCAGATCCTACACACGATAGTAATAGTGAGGATCTGTATTTTTATCAGATTGGTAGTGAAACGAAACAAATTGCCATAAATACATTCGTGATCTAAAAAGAGAGATCATGAAATATTTTGCATTAATTATGAAATTAATTAACGACTTCGGTTACTGAAATATTACTTGAACAATAGTGTTTGATTCTATTTATTGTATCAATAACTTACTTGTGTATTGTCAATGATCCTTCTTTATAACAGAAGCCTCATTTTTCACTACTGATGCACTGGCGTGACGTCAAGTACAAAGACGTGACATCATTTAAGGATTAACTTGAATCTTTTTGTTATGCTATGGGGGTATAACACAAAAAAAGGGAGTGTACCCTTTTTGTGTTATAACCCCATAACATAAAAAATGGATTCAAGTAAATCCTTATAATTTAATATAAACCCTGCGAAAATTCACTTTATTGATGGACTCTTTTCTCTTACAAATTAATACGCTACTGCATCAGCCAATCAAAAGCAACGTTATAAACGGCAAGTTACGTTATGGGCTGATAAATGATTTTTTAAACCAATGAAAAAGCTTGTTTCAAACACGATTAAATTATTTATATATGACGTCACAATAGTACTAGTATTTCACGTTAATTGTCGTTGTGCTATATCGTTTTTATTGAACGGCTCATTTTCTGTGTTATATCAGTTTTGTAGTAAGGAGGAATTTTTGTTCGAATTATACCTCTTTATCCATCTAAACGTTCCTTCTCCCTCGTGACGATATCATTGTTCAGTGCAATCAGGAATACAAAATTACCGGCTACACTTGATGTTTCAACAAATCTGAAGAAATCGTCGGAGACAAATGATATGTTTTACGTATAGATATTGGTAAGTGATATCCAATCGATTAAATAACTACCGCACGACGGATTTCTTTCCAGTCTTATGTCTGCATCATCTCACCATCAACACAGCGACCTATATCTAACTGGAAATACTCATAAATCAGCAATAATCAATGAGGAATTACCCTTATACTGGTACGGACGGCCCTTGTAATGGAACGTTAAACAATATATAATCAAATCTCAATACAGAACTACAGTACATATGGGTGACCTTTGTCCGACGTACTCATTACCGTAGTACGTAAACGGGCAACCTTTGACCTGAATACCCAATGCTTTAGCAAGGATGACACTTTACCGAAATTTCCCAATCAGAACAACCCCTGAATATGGAACTAGTAGCATTGATACGGACGATCCTTGGCCTGATAACCGAGCTATTGATACGGACGATCATTGTCCTGATTACCGAGCAATTGGTACGGACGATCATTGTCCTGGATACCAAACTATTGGTACGGACGATCCTTGTCCTGGATACCAAACTATTAGTACGGACGACCACTGTCCTGGATACCAAATTATTGGTACGGACGGTCATTGTCCTGGATACCAAACTATTGGTACGGACGATACTTGTCCTGGATACCAAACTATTAGTACGGACGACCACTGTCCCGGATACCAAACTATTGGTACGGACGATCCTTGTCCTGAATATCAAACTATTGGTACTGACGACCACTGTCCTGGATACTAAACTATTGGTACGGACGATCCTTGTCCTGATAACATGAGCTTTTGGTACGGACGATCCTTGTCCTAATTACCGAACTACAAATATATTTGTACGGCAACTCTTGTCCTCATTAACCCATTATTAGTTAGGACGATACTTTGCCCGATTGCCCTAATCAGGATAACCTCTTTCCACATCGGTCAGCTATCGTTGCGATCGACGTTTGTTCTCAATATCCGTCCATTGAAATGTATACATCGAGCTCACGAGGCTAAAACCCCACAGTAATCATACGACGTTTTTACGATACTCGTGGGATAACGAAACTCAATGAAGATTTATGCCTTCTGTCTATGGAAATTGGATAATGTATGGAATGTTACGTCTTGGGTACTGCGATTGTCTCCCCTGAGAGTTGTATATCTGCCTTATTCAGCCATCTTTGTCCAATGTTAATGGAACCTGTCCAATCACATTTCGTGTGACGGGTTAACTACCCTTCGCGGCCCTGCCTTCCCCCTCCCTGCCGGCGCCCCTGTACCGGGTCATCCTGACACTCCCCATTTCCTCTGGGACAGGTTACTGGTGCCATCAAGTCGTAAATTTAATCATGCACGTCTAGCGCCTTTTCATGGAAGCTCGTTCATGAGCCAGTGATGACGCCACCTCTTTTAATTTGCAATCTTGGCAAAGTGCTAGTATAGGTGAGCGTGGCCGTAGTACTTGTCCTGGTGTTCTCGGTTGATATGCTTCCCTCTAAGACTTGCTGGCAGGTTTAATTTAAAACTATCTACTTTTACATATTTGCTCCATTCATTTTGTGTCAGCTTCATGTTTACTTGATACATATTGACTAATTTTGTATTCAAGGTTTTGTCTATATTTAAACAACATCCGATTTCGAGAAGGGTCAAATCTGAAAGCAAGTGAATTATAACAATGTGTGATCCAATGATCTTGTTCTCGGATACCATCCACGGGCATCTGTGTTAGGATTGATTTAAATACGCAACATGGACTAGGCATATCTAACAATAATTACGTTACATACCTATACATGTACAGAGATTTAATTAACACATGCCGGTGTGAACGCTTTTAGTGATTTCATTCTTATTACATGAAGTTTGAAAACGATTTGCGTTCATTCTGACATTAAATGCAAGAAACAGTGAAATAAACTCCGCATACATGTAGCTAATTACAGATCTCAATCTACGTTTGTTTGATTGTTACGATTGTATCAGACCATTCTAAAGCCAAGAACAGGATTAGTGACGTTGGTCCTGGTGCATTCCTAGTCCTGGGGACTAACAGAGAACAACGGTGAGGAGCGTGACGTCATGTCACGTGCGACACAGGATCTACACGTCATGAAACGAAACATCAAACAGTACTAAACCTAGGTTACTTAATTACTGAGTAACAGTTTGTCGTATATCGACAGTATATATTACACATGCGGCAGGTGTTCGTAACTGTCAGTGATTAGTTCTTCAAAGCCTGGGAGGTAGACACCTGTACATTAATGCAGATTATGTATTAGTTCAAACAATGGTTAACTCAAGACTTTTCAGTCAATAGTCAAAACTGTTTTTCCCGAAGTATTGCGACCAACCTGGTGAACTATTTGCAAAGGCCGAATGCCACGGGGAGCGGTTCGCCAGGTTGGTCGCAAAACCACAGAAAAACTATATCGATTATTGACTGAAAACGTGTACATTAAGTGTTGTGTAATCTTCCAATATGTATCAATTGAAGGTATAGAAAGGACCTCTTTCACGAACAGTGGGATTTTGCCCACGACCCGATTTAATCAAAAGTAAGTGTCATGTATACCATCCCAGCATACTCTCCTGAGTTTTTTCGTGTATTTCAATGTGCGTAATTTTTCGTATGCGTCACATTTATCCATATATGGTATTTTAAAATGTCGAGCAGGTTCTTATGAACAAAATAAGAGATTATATGTTTCTGTGTGATAATTCCTTGTCTTCGTTATGGAGCCATTTCTGAACCTTGTCACACTCCCTTACAAAACGTCACAAAGAAGTTCATAGTTCAGGCCCCATGGACATTTGGATTTTTTAAACACTGTTTCAGGAGAGTTTGCTGGGATGATATTAGTTTGCATTAAATCGGGTCGTGGGCAAAATCCCATTGTTCGTGAAAGAGGTCAATTGTACCGAGTTTATCACTCATTTTGAGTCGATCATTGTTAATCGCCATAATGTTACAATTCTTCTATCTATTTCATTTACTGTACTAGTATACATTTATAGTTTTTTGGTAATAGAAATATCGACAACTTTGTGGTATAGCTGCCCTGACAATCTAGGGTATAGCTGCTTTGTAATAGAAATATCGACAACTTTGTGGTATAGCTGCTTTGTAATAGAAATATCGACAACTTTGGGTAATAGCTGCTTTGTAATAGAAATATCGACAACTTTGTGGTATAGCTGCCCTGACAATCTAGGGTATAGCTGCTTTGTAAAAGAAATATCGACAACTTTGTGGTATAGCTGCTTTGTAATAGAAATATCGACAACTTTGTGGTATAGCTGCCCTGACAATCTAGGGTATAGCTGCTTTGTAATAGAAATATCGACAACTTTGTGGTATAGCTGCCCTGACAATCTAGGGTATAGCTGCTTTGTAATAGAAATATCGACAACTTTGTGGTATAGCTGCTTTGTAATAGAAATATCGACAACTTTGGGTAATAGCTGCTTTGTAATAGAAATATCGACAACTTTGTGGTATAGCTGCTTTGTAATAGAAATATCGACAACTTTGTGGTATAGCTGCTTTGTAATAGAAATATCGACAACGTTGTGATATAGCTGCTTTGTAATAGAAATATGGACAACTTTAGGGTATAGCTGCTTTGTAATAGAAATATGGACAACTTTAGGGTATAGCTGCTTTGTATAGAAATATCGACAACTTTGTGGTATAGCTGCTTTGTAATAGAAATATCGACAATTTTGTGGTATAGCTGCTTTGTAATAGAAATATGGACAACTTTAGGGTATAGCTGCTTTGTAGTATATATGGAAAACTTTAGGGTACATCTGCTTTGTAATAGAAATATCGACAACTTTGTGGTATAGCTGCTTTGTAATACAATTATCGACTACTTTGTGGTATAGCTGCTATGTAATATAAATATCGACAACTTTGTGGTATAGCTGCTTTGTAATACAAATTTCGACAACTTTGTGGTATAGCTGCTTTGTTATAGAAATATCGACAACTTTAGGGTATAGCTGCTTTGTTATAGAAATATCGACAAGTTTGTGGTATAGCTGCTTTGTAATAGAACTATCGACAACTTTGTGGTATAGCTGCTTTGTTATAGAAATATCGACAAGTTTGTGGTATAGCTGCTTTGTAATAGAATATCGACAACTTTGTGGTATAGCTGCTTGGTAATAGAAATATCGACAACTTTAGGGTATAGCTGCTTTGTAATAGAAATATCGACAACTTTGTGGTATAGCTGCTTTGTAATAGAAATATGGACAACTTTAGGGTATAGCTGCTTTGTAATAGAAATATCGACAACTTTGTGGTATAGCTGCTTCTCTACACGTCTTGTTACGATGTATAAACAGGAACGATTATGTGACGCAAAACCGGTGTTTACCAATTATAGTTAGTTCATCTAGCGCAAGTTACGCATAAGCTCTTCCTCTACGCCTCAGAATCGTATAACGTGACAATATACATAATTATGTAACACTCTATAATTAAAAGCATTACGTAGTCGAGAGAGGGAATGTTTGATTCTTTGAAGGTCACGTGGTTACGTGCTTCATTAGCAATAAACAAATGCGCGCTCCTTATAATGTCGTGCTAAGTATCGGTTATCGCGTAGTCTTGCTGACAACCAAATGGTGAAAAAAGCAAGGAAGAAAAAATTAAAAAAAACCATCTGTATGTCGCTAACTTGCACCGGTAGAAGGTGGCTGTTGAGGATAAAAGATAGATTAGAGAATACTGAAGCGTCAACAAAATCATAATCCGATCTCAAAATCGATTAAACCAGGGGCAAAATATGAACAAAGGAAAGATTTACATGGAGACCCTTGTAAAATTCGTCATGTAAATCTTTGTCACATCAAAGTAAATATCAAGTTCTCGAAATGAAAACCGAGTATCATTGTCAATCACAACAAGTAAATAATACACTAATGAGCATACTCAAAAACGTCCATCTTCATATCACTTAAAGATACAGAATATTTCTCAATGAGACAAAGATGGCGACCATAGGCGGATCCAGAGGGGGGGGGGGGGGGGGGGGGGTGGCGCACCCGACGCGCGCCACCTAAAATTTGTCAAGTGACAAATTTTTCCAAGAATTAAAACTAAGAATTTCATCATCAGATAGCATTGCGAACCATATATTTGGTAGAAATATTTCTAAAAAAAATCGGGGCTACGCCCCAAATCAAACTTACATAGTTTATAATTCTTATATATTACAATGTATTTTAATGTAATATATAATGTACGTCTAACAATTAACTACCCCCTCCCCCACTTCTTCCGTATTTCTTTCTCCTCACAATTAGGCTGATATCGATCACACGATGATATACTAGGGGTGTTCGAAAACTTTTGCAAACGCTTATCAAAATTCGAATGTATTTTTCGAGTTGCCTTAAAAATATTCACCTTTAACTTGAAGACACCGTTAGAATCCAATTTTTGAAACAATGGTCATACTATTCTTTGGGTACATTAATCAGAAACGGGTAAACTGCAGATTCAGCTCACTTCTTGAACTATATCTCCTACCAGATATGTGGTTTTTGTTTAGCTTCGGAAAGAGGAAAACAATCACACGGGGCAAGGGCTGGGCTGATTGGAGGGTGTGGTATAAGCCATTGACCTTTTCCGACTTAGAAAAACGTTAGTTGCCGATTTGTGGGCTTGGGCATTGCCATGTAACAACTGGACAGAACTTCATTCTTATTGAAGCTTCTAGATACACCTTACCGTTTCGAACAGCAATTTGCATGATTTATCCACTATTCCTAAAGAATATCGCGTATAAGACCTTCTTTGCTGTTAGTGTTCGTTCAGCAATACTTGACATTTTGGCATGTTTAAAAGCCAAATCCTATTGTCAACTTTCCTCTGAGGCTCATAAAAAAGCACCAATGTCTCATCACCCAGTATGAGTCTATCAAATGCCCCTTTTCTGATCGTTTAGGTTCTTTTTCAGCAGTCTCTTAGTCATTTGTACCCGTGTACGTTTCTTATCGTCAGTGAGTAAATGTGGGATACAACGAGCACTTATTTTCCTAACCTTGATATTTTTCTTCTGAAAGAAATGAACAGATGCTAAACCCAAGATTGTCATTTGTTCTAGTTGTCTGACCGTATAACGCGAGTCTTTCTCAATGATTTACTTGATTTTATTGACGTTCAATTTGTTGGAAACCGCAGACCCAAGTCTTTCCGAGTAAAAGGCATCTTCAACCGATTCATGACCAGAATGAAATATTTAGAAAAATATATGTAAGGGAACCGGTTAGTGGATTGTAATGATTTATACACACAATACAGGGATGAGCAGTGAACTTGTTCGTACCACAGGGACCTTTGAATTTGTTACAGCTAGTTTTGAACCTAACCTTAGGTGTTTAGAGTAATGTTACACATTTTGGGGTTTTATATCAATTTTCGCTAAAAATGCCCCCTCAATGATCATAAAGGCAAAAGGGTGGAACGCTTTCCAGCTCGAAAAATCGACTCCATCTTCATTTCTTGCATCAAAAATCACATCTCTAGAGGAGGTACGAAAAATTGCTTGGTACCGTTGGAAAGATGGATAATTTTTATTCTAAAAACCTCTGAATGCACGCCAAATGTACCCTCCATCCGCAGAAATAATCTTGATTTCCCCCAAAAAAACCCACGCAAAATGTCCTTGTCTTTCGTTAGCTATCGTGCCACTTTCTGCATAGCAATGAGTTTAGACGTCATTGCACGCGCTAGCCTTTCGCTGTCAATGGATGGCGGTCTTCCTGTTAACAAAGGCATCCAATGAAATTTTGCGTGTTTTGTGAGGAAATCGAGATTATTTTTACGGAAGGAGAATACATTTGATGTGCATTTAGGAGGTTTTTAAAGCTTTCCACCCTTTAGCGTTTATGACCATTGAGGGGGCATTTTTATCGAAAATTGATCTAAACCCCCAAAAGTGTAAAATTACTCTAAACACCCTAGTTTATGTTCAAAACTAGCTATAACAAAGTCTAAGGTTCCTATGGTTCGTACTGGTTTAATGCGCGTAAATCACATGATACCCTAGTATACGGTGCGTGCAAAAAATTTCGAACACTCTTCGTGTGAACAACAAAGATGCATATTATAATGTTGTTGTGAACTCAATATGGATGGGACGCCGAACACCCCACACGCAAAAGTGTGTTCGGCCAATCATAACATTGCTTGTAATATTCCCGGGGAGAGGAATTTATATAAGCTTTCAGCTTGTTTTCCGATGTTCAATATACAAAAATGTACTTTATTATTTTGAACAACTGTATCAAAATTTTGGAATATAAAATACTGTTAATACTAAAAGTTCATTTCCGAAAAAAAAAATGCACGCCCCCTCTAACCCAAAATCCTGGATCCGCCTATGGCGACCATAAAACTTGCCCATAGTTCTGATCAACCTGTATCTCTCGAATCATTTTGTTAGTTTGTTTGTTGGCAGTCGACATCGATCATGAAAATCACGATATTTAGAGAAAGCTCTAGAATATCGAATCAACTGCGACATGTAAACACCATAGGTTGGAGAAGCAGGGATGTTATTTTCAAGAAATGGAATGGCGATTCACTTATGGAATGAATGCCCACCATTTGTTTTAGGTTTATACGGTATACATTGTATATCGAAAAAACGTCTGCACTTTTTTATGCGAAAAAAAAGTGCTCACAGTTTGTTCGGTATACATGTATATCGTAACTTTTTGAGGGTTATACGGTTTATTCCGGAAAAAAGTGTGCATGTTGCATAAATCCGCGTAGCGGTTGATGAAAAAAAAAATACACATATTTTTTTCGGGATAAACCTTATGAATTTTGATCATTCCTTTTAATTCATTTCTAAACATACATACAATGTAATTAGATAAGACATGGGTCTTATACAACCATGTCTTATACAATGATTTGGTATTAATTATGACAAAAATCAAATGGTTTTGCAAAAAACACAACCATGTGCATAAATTCACCGCCAAGCAGCTTCAACCAATCAGAAGTTTGATTACAAAATACCCCGCCAAACATGGCGGTATTTGACGTCATCACCTTTTATGTTGTCTTATTTTTGGGGTTATACGATATAACCTGAAAAAGTTTAACATTGGGGGAATAGGCAAAATTAAAGTATAGCTGTTTCATCCAGGCCACTCCCACATGACAAGATACCACAATATCTTCTTTGAAAGGGGGACACCTTTGTTTCGACACCAGACACCAGTAAAAACAGGCCATGTATAGAATCATTGTTGTGTAACTGAAACATAAACAGTAATGTTGTGTGCCGTACGGATCAGAAACAGCCCCGACAGCAAACTAGGGGATTGACCGCTTCCAGAATGTCTGGGTATTATCGAATTCATTTATTGACACCCAGCCTTCGATATAATACTAGTTAATCTGTGTTGGGCGATTGCCTTCATCTGTTTCTCTTGATTCGATCAGTCATTCTGAGTTGGAAAAAATGAAATTGAACATAAGCAAAGTGTAAGTTTTGGCGATTTGTTTGTTCTATACTATGCATGGATCTTTCCCTAGAGCACTTCTATTGTGTAGTATGATTAAGTTAAACTTGTGAAGTGCTGGTGATGTCTTGTTCCAAGTGCTTATAAGGTGCAGTATAATGTTTTATTAAGCGTTAAATATATCAGGCGTTAATTATAATCGTCTACATTGACAAGCGAAGACCTTGACATGTATAATTACTGATGTTAACTAAAGTGGGGAAACTGGCATGCGTATGCAGTATCATTTAGCGTGTAATGTAAAGACAATTGGTTGCATCAACTGACGACCGCCATATGGTCCCCCAGGTGTCCTTTGTATGTAGTTACGAGATGGCCATACCTAAACAATTGAATTTGTTTTTCATTTATTAACATAACAATGACAGGGTTATCAAATCATGTGAATACGTATGTAGGCAACGTGACATCGTGCCAAGACAGACAGGTCACGAAGGGGTTGAGCCCTGTTTACACTGTGCCTTATTATCACCACCTGTAGGCCGGACATGTTTCCACCTGGGTGAAATTCCTAATCCTTTTAGTAAGTTTGGTGTCGGTTGTGTGACGCAGCTGACGCCGTTTGACGTATCGTTGAAGTGTTGATTTAATTACGTTACAAATTCAGCTGTGTCATATATTTACTGTTTACCTATTTGTCAGCCAAGCATTACAGTATTCCTCGTCCAAAATAAAACCATGCAATTCCATTTATCTATTGTGCCAAACTGTTTGGGTAGACTGCCTTGCTGGGCACCTGCCTTTCTACAGAAAAGGGTAATTATCCGTCGACTATTTCGAAATAAAGTGTCTACCGATGAGACGCCGCCTCTAAGCATTTACATAGTACTTCTAATAAATTGACAATTCTGGCATATCGGCTTGCCAAGTGACTTCAAGGTAATATACATAGTAATTACTCACCAGAGATTGGGCATGGAATTCATACGACCCACTTGTCGATAGTCTGTACCGGATGAAAGCACACATGCTTTCCTAAGAGAAATGAAGTTGAAGAACTGAGACGACATTTTATGTGTGTTTGAGATATAAGCAATTGCTTTTATTGTCAGTGGCCAAGGGAAATTGAAGATTATGTACGTTGTATTGGCGACTTAGATGACCAGATGACCAGAGAGATGCTGTTTCGCTACTTAGAGAGTGTAATGGTGTGCAGCCAGACCGCGCCTGTGTGAGTCGTCAACGTAACGCCCACAATAAATACTGACATTGACGGAGATTGATTGTAATGTTCAGAGGAACTAAGCTAAATATACTAGTTTGGATACAAAACAATCAGTTCATGATCATATTGAAGAAATTAGGATGCTGACGATCTTTGGAATACGTCTATTATGAAGAGATACGATAGTATGATGGACTTCTATGCTTTTACCCGTTATCAGCGCATCCAGCTAATTCACAAATGAAATAACGGAACATCTTCGGTTAAAATGTGATCCCAGATGATTAAAAAAAAATAGAGCTTACCAAAACACAGTTAAATTGTGCACTAGTGGAAAATAAACATTTTGGAAGTAAAGGGAAAAAATTATTTTATAAGTTACTAATGTTGAAATTATTCAATATATGTTGATAAAGCTGTTTGTAGTCAGTAAAAATCAACGTGACATTAAACACCTTGCAACCTCCTGTAAAACGAACTACGTATCACCGTATATTTAAAAACATTATCTTATTAACCATGATGATACAAGATAGTCTTTGTCATCATATCCAGAAACTTAGTACATATAACATGAAATAAACCGTTCATTTGACACAATTAAACCCTTAATAGCAATTATTGCATCTAAAAGTAAACCAGCTCATTGCGCTGAGTGACATCTGAAGGTTGTCACATACTGGGCAATTACATTATCAAGTAATGAGCACACAATTCCTTGATCCCTTTTAGTAAACTATGGTATAGTACAGCTCAAACACCTACATTAGTCTGTGTCCGCATCAAAGCCGCCGATCTGTAATCCTCATAGTGTTTACTTGTCTACATGGGCAGGTTATGATTTGGTAAAACATTATCTAACTATCTCTAAAAGCGACTAAATGCTAATGTCAGAATGGGCAGAGCTTATTGTAAGTTGAAGACGAATATTGTACAATGTATAAATGCATAATTGTATAATGAAACGGAAATACATGTTCAAGGAATTCACTTACATTGTACATTAATGTCGAAAGCATATGCTGTTATTTATAACTCTGTCAGCCAGCTGCCCTGTACCTCACGAGGTTAGATCTATAAAGACCAAGCAAACACATATCTGTAGGATTCACAACAAATGACTGGAAGACCGCACCCAAGCAAGTTCTTAGGTACATGGTAGAACAATGAACCCTGCTACAGAGATCATCCTGTGGTTCATTGGCCCCATGTTAAACGAGCAGTGTGGATTACATCGTAAAATTACAGTATGAGCTGAAAGTAATTCTAATCTGAAATCAAACAGGAGAACATGACCGAACAAAAGGCACGCCAAATTACCATCATTGGTATATAAGCATGTTGTTTGCCTCCAATTAACTGCAAATGTAATCCATACCGGTTTAAGCCGATGTATTAACTTGTTCTGTCGCTCGCTTCGTGATCGGCCACAACTTCCGCCGATCACATGCCCATACTAGCTGGTGACTAGAAATTGATATGCAGATAGTACTCAAATTCGCTGTATCTGACCTAAATACGAAAAAACGGAAAACACGTCGGCTTTGGTAGATCTGGAGTTAATGACATCAATATAATTGATTCATCTTTTTTATTAAAATGCAGGTCATTTTATCGTTATAAAATGCGTAGTAAGATACATGTACAAGGATGTATGTAAGGTAGAATAGACATGCTGAGACGGCTAAGATTGATTACATCGACATTACAAATCTGTACTTAAAAAAAAACTGTGATGCTTGGCGATAAAGAATTGTCCACAAATATGGGATTTTATAGACAACGGGCAGGATAATGCTTGAAAACGGTACTTTCTATAGGGATTAAATATCAGGGTATAGCATAGTGGTCCACAATGCCAGTCAATTATCTTTATATTATTTCCTCGTTTGTTCGTCTTTAAAAACCAGTTTGCTTTAGAGGACTTAATAAACGTCAAAAGGCGATTTCTTTTATCAAAGAACGATCAATGCTGACGAATACATAATCACCGTTTGATACAGCCTCCCAGGTCTACTGCTAACACCGCACTGGCAACGATTAACAAGCACATGATTAACTATATATTTCTGTCAAGTTTCTGAATACAAACGCTCAAACATCTCAACAGATTTCATCCATTACGAAACACTCAGTAAAAGGATAGAAAAGTGGAAGATAAATTAGGATTAACAAGTACGGGACATGTTAAGATAAACATTTAAAGATGGGTTTTAAGACACGTTGAGCTGTACTTTTTAAGATGTGTAAAATGCATATAGATCATACCCCTTACCAAACTGAATAGAAGACAACAACATGCACAGTTTCCTCTGGTCAATTTTTATTTTGTGTTAAGAATTCATAAGCATCGAAGCAATTATACCGAAAATGAAGTTCATTACAACGAGTTAAGTGCAATGATTGCACATTGCTACTTATTCCAGCAGACAAATGCCAATTGACTTTATTTCGATATGCAAATGGTTTTTATTTTAAAAAAATGACTCGGCCCGATATTCTATTGAATGGAATAGCAGAATAATTCTAAATAACCTTGTAAAGTACGTTCGAACATCTCTGACTTTATCAAAGCTAGTTTTTGAGGAAGTGATCCCCCCAATTCTTCCTCTTTGAATGGTGATATCACGGTCAACAAGCACCAATCGCTGTGCATCAATCATGTTTGGCGAGTCAATCAAAGCTCAAAACCTATTTATATCATAGGAAAACACCTCAAAAAGGCTGCTACAGTGACCGATTCGAAAACTACAATGTACCATCCCAGGATGGTAGCAAGAGTAAACGTCATTTCTCAGCACTCATAACCGTCGCAAAAGAGATTGACATGTGACCAATTCGATGGGCTATTTTTCTGAAGATGTCAGACTTAATGCTCTATTTTAAAGGATGTAATTGTTTAGCCAACGAACAAGTTATATACACACTGTATTCTAATTTCATACATACATTCCGATTCCGAATAAATGTCTTTGAATAAGACTCATTCCGGGTAATGCAATTTAGGGCGGTTACTGCGTCATTTAGGGGGATTGTTGAACCTTCAATACGGTACGATACAATACTTATTATTACGTTACGGGTAATACATTGTGTCATTGATGTGTGTACATTTATCAGCGTCGCTATGACGGGTTAATTGAATCAGTGGTTATGTACATCCGTACCGCACCGTCTCTCTGACTCGGTGATCTACTCATTAGTGACATGTCCATGTATTACTGGCCTCGAGATGTAATGATGAACGCAATAGCCTCATGTCATTGTACAGCTATTTCTGGTCACCAGGTACCGACGTTTCTGTGATATCTTACCATCATACGAAATGTTTTGTAATCATCGGTAAATCAAATAAAGGTATTCCGTAATGACATGTCATGGAGACAGTCTTTGCAGGGGGAATCAATATTGTTGTAAGACAGCAGCCAGGGTAACACAGTTAAATACACTGCCAACTGCGCTGAGTTAATAGTGTTAAAACAGTCTTTTCTTACCTTAAGTCATTTAATGGTTTTGGCTAATTAAGCTTGAATATATCCTTCAAGTAAAAATAAATAAATAAATACACAAACAGAAAACACAAAATCCTTTGAATAGTTAAGGGCGAGTCATGATATTTGCTCTACATATCCTCTCTATCCTCTGCTGGCTGTGTTTCTGAAATAGACTCTCCAATGTGTATCCCTCCCCACTGTGACCTGATGTCGTCAAACCATTGTCTATTTCCCTCCCCACTGTGACCTGATGTCGTCAAACCATTGTCTATGCCCCTCTCCACTGTGACCTGATGTCGTCAAACCATTGTCTATGCCCCTCTCCACTGTGACCCGATGTCGTCAAACCATTGTCTATGCCCCTCCCCACTGTGACCTGATGTCGTCAAGCCATTGTCTATTTCCCTCCCCACTGTGACCTGATGTCGTCCAACCATTGTCTATGCCCCTCTCCACTGTGACCTGATGTCGTCAAACCATTGTCTATTTCCCTCCCCACTGTGACCTGATGTCGTCAAACCATTGTCTATGCCCCTCTCCACTGTGACCTGATGTCGTCAAGTCATTGTCTATGCCCCTCTCCACTGTGACCTGATGTCGTCAAGCCATTGTCTATGCCCCTCTCCACTGGGACCTGATGTTGTCAAACCATTGTCTATGCCCCTCTCCACTGTGACCTGATGTCGTCAAGCCATTGTCTATGCCCCTCTCCACTGGGACCCGATGTCCCAACATTGTCTATGTCTCTCTCCACTGTGACCCGATGTCCAACATTGATACGATGTAACGACGTAGAAGACATGTTGACGTGTTAAAACATGCTTTGTTATTTTTCATTTTTTTTTCTCTAAGATTATCAGAAACTTTATCTGGTACATTTTATCTGTGTTGTTTTAAAGTTGTTGATAAATTCACTGCAGCTAAACTTTGATTTCTTAATTAGGAATAATGATAGGATCATAGTATGCTATTACATTTTGTGTTGTACTTTTACCAAAACTGAATTTCAAATTTATTATTAATTGAAAACATGTCTCTTTAGAGCCAAAGAGAATCTACACTTCATATAAACTTCGTTTGACTTAAGTAAATGTCGAGTTAAATGTAAAAAGGATATACTTCCCTATTTCAAAAAAAAAAACAAAATCTTAACCGTTCTTAATGAAAGCAAGAAAAGCCAAGATACATTGTCCCACAGACATATGGCGAAACCTACACTCTGTGAAACACAGGATTTGAAAATGATTTGATTCGTTTAACAACTCTTTGATGGAAGTGAAAATGAGGTCACTTGGGTGAGAAGTCATGCTGGGTGTGCGAATTCAGACACAGCAGTTTTGACAGTTTGTTTTTGTAAGGTGAGTGAAATTCCACCTGCATCCATCATATGACCTTGCTATTTTATCGTATCATCTGGACAGATGCACTTTATTACATATCAATGTTCCTTGCATTTCTATTATGTGTTGTGTTCAAGAAGGCATTTCAAATATCGGTTTCGCGTAATACAAATGTTTTAGTTCAAATTCCAAGAGCTTGATATACTGTTTATCTTTTTTTTGTATTTATCGTGATATCAATTATTGTTTCAAGTTGAACGGTATGACACATTGTTAAGTTGAACAGTATGACACTGTTACATTGAATGATATGACACATTGTTAAGTTGAACAGTATGACACTGTTACATTGAACGGTATGACACTGTTACATTGAACGGTAAGACACTGTTACGTTGAACGGTATGACACTGTTACGTTGAACGGTATGACACTGTTACGTTGAACGGTATGACACACTGTTATATGACACTGTTACATTATACGGAATGACACTGTTACGTTGAATGATATGACACTGTTACGTTGAACGGTATGATACTGTTGCGTTGAACGGTATGACACACTGGTATATGACACTGTTACGTTGAACGGTATGACACACGGCTACGTTGAACGGTATGACACTGTTACGTTGAACGGTATGACACTGTTACGTTGAACGGCATGACACTGTTACGTTGAACGATATGACACACTTTATATGACACTGTTATGTTGAACGGTATGACACACGGTTACATTGAACGGTATTACACTGTTACGTTGTTCGGTATGACACACTGTTATATTGAACGGTATGACACTGTTACGTTGAACGGTATGACGCTATTACGTTTAACGGTATGACACACTGTTATATGACACTGTTACGTTGAACGGTATGACACACTGTTACGTTAAACGGTATGACACACTGTTACGTTGAACGGTATAACACTGGTACGTTGAACAGTATGACACTGTTACGTTGAACGGTATGACGCACTGTTACGTTAAACGGTATGACACACTTATACGTTAAACGGTATGACACACTGTTACGTTGAACGGTATAACACTGTTACGTTGAACAGTATGACACTGTTACGTTGAACGGTATGACACACTGTAACGTTAAACGGTATGACACACTGTAACGTTAAACGGTATGACACACGGTTACGTTGAACAGTATGACACTGTTACGTTAAACGGTACGACACACTGTTACGTTAAATGGTATGACACACTGTTACGTTAAACGGTATGACACACTGTTACGTTGAACGGTATGACACACTGTTCCGTTGAACGGTATGACACTGTTACGTTGAACGGTATGACACTGTTTCGTTGTTACGTGAACAAATGCTTTGTGATTCATCGTTACTCACTAGACAATGACAGTCAGTGTTTATTCTGTTATTCAAACCTACTCCGCGTATTTATTTTCAAACCTGATTAGGATCTTGACAAATACGAGAGGAGTTGGCTACCTTTAGATGTGTCGTGCTGTCTCGGGAGCTCATCAATACGCACCACTACACTGGTGATAGTAGCACAGGTGATAGAGAATACCTGTTAATCATACGTACATACCCTAGCTGATCACAACACATTAGGATGATGCTACGTCTTATAGAGAACTTTGGTTACCTGGACTTCTCTTGGATTAAAAGCTCAAAGAAGGAAAACGAAAGGTAATATTGTTTATACTTACATACAGTGATACGTTCGTATCTAATATTCTGTGTGTTTGTTGTTACCTGCAAGTTCAGTCTATATTTTTCGAGCTATGCATAAATATATCAAGAAATATAAAGGCTACTATTTGATGTGGTTTTAGGTAAAAGCGTATTTAAACGATTTGACAAAGATTTTTGTATCGTTGTCCCATAAAATTCTAACCATTTACACGTTAGAACCTATCATCCTGCATACTTTTTCAAAAGAATTTTCACTGTTTTAGTGTTAAAAGCTAAGCAATCACCATCAAACCTATACGGATAAACATTCAAATAACAGTGAAACTCGTGCAAAACGAAAAATCATTATTTTTATTTTGTTTTTACTGTAGAGAAATAAATCACAGCAGAAATCACTTCACAGTGTCGCAGTGCTTAGATATTTTAGTCTGTAATTGTATTAGCATTGTGTACTATTGACAAGGATGGATGTGTGTACTGGAAATCCTTTAAGATGACCGTATATAGATACAGCAGACTTAACACAATATAATGGATCAGCTCATCACAGCGACAATTACGATCAGGTGAGGTCAATTAACAGATTACATGGATACTTAATAAGAAGGTCGAGGTAATTAAAATAAACTTGTTAGATAGATACATTTTTCTCTCATATCTCGCCATGTTGGATAGAGGTTGCCCATGTAAGAAAGCTATGTAAGAAAAATCTATCTTACATAGCATTTCACGCGACGTGACGTCACAATGGCTCAACAAGACGTGACGTCACGAATACGGTAAACTCTGATGCCGGAAAGAGAAAACGACGGCGTGATAAAATTAAAACCTTTCACAAAATTTTAACCATAAACAACAGGAAGAGGAGATTAATTTTTCTGCGCAAACTTCGTTTGCAAATATAGCGTATGCTTAAACTCGCTGTCTAATTCGTTTTCGTCAAAAAAGCTCAAGGAAAAAGTTGAAATTTCAAAATGGTAACCTGTTAAAACGTATTTTCATGGTTTTTGAGCTTATTCGGGTAGTTGATATGAGAGAAAAAGACTCTTTCTTAATGTGTGTATGTAGGATAGGGATATTCCACCCTCGGGATCACAAAATGTGGTAAGACCCTCGGCAAGCCTCGGGTTTCACCACATTTTGTGACCCCTCGGGTGGAATAGCCCTATCCTACATACACGCATATGAAAGAGTCTTATAATCACATAACTGACCCGTTCAGTCATGCCATACGGCCATGCCATAAAAATGGTATTACAAACGTGTAAAAACACTATTGTGACGTCATAAACAAATGACGTCTTCATGACGTCATATGATTGTCTCGGTAGTGAAAATCGTACTGTAACAGAAGAAATCTGCCTTTCTTATAGAGAATTAATTTGAAAGTTTTTGTGTATTTTCTCATAAATATAAGTTATGTGATAAATAGAGTCTTACACTCGTTTCAATGTAATATGGAATTTATTAAACTCGTTAAATAATTTAATATGTCACTCGCCTAAAGGCTCGTGACATATTAACTTATCTAACTCGTTTAATAAATTCCATAGTACATCGACAATCGTGTAAGATCCTCTTTGTAAATATTATTAGCTTTTTCAAGTCGTATAATATAGTTTTATCACCATTTTGCCTATACACTCACAGTGCTAGGTTTTCAGGTTGTATCGTATATCAAAACCGTAGTGATAAAGTAATGACGTCAAACATTAACAAATAGCACGCAGTCTTCTCTCTAACTCATGTAGCTAATAACCTTAGTAGGTAGAGGAAAAACTGTTAGGTAAGAACATGCGTAAATGTAAACTAATACCAAGGTTACGAGATTTCACTGATAAATCATACACACCTCCTTCCTACATTGTACTATTCCATTAAATACTCATAGTTTTCTTTATTGATTTGAAGTACTCGATGTCAATATGAACATTTGTATTCTAGAGATGGTGAAGAGATTCATCAGTTTTATTAGATATCGGTTGTTTAGCTATTACCGCCATATAATTGTACTTAAAGTTTGTGGTGTCCACCAGGATCATTTGGCTACTGTTTGTGTAATGCACAATATAACTCGGTATCAGCATCGACAAAACAATTATATGTAATTAACTGTCTAAATACATGTATAATATTTACTTATGTTTTGCTTAATCTGCCATGATGTGTTTAACTGTTACATTAATGAAGGCTCTCGTAGGTTTGCATGTTGTCCAATTTCTTTGTATCAAATACTTGTACTTTATATATATATACTGAAATGAAAACAAGCATGCAATGGTGACATGCGTATGACATATGACGTCTATGGGCATTTCTTCCTCAACAATTTCGCTTTTTGTACGAGAACTCCTGTTGAACAGTTCGTGACAGTATTCTTGATGTCGCGATGGGGGCGATGTCAAATCAGTTTTAAGTCAATCACTTCAGTTTGTGTTGTATATGAAAACAGGGTTGAACAGTAACACAACATGTTTGATGTCAAAAATGTTAGTAATTTAGTAGAAAATGTACCCACATACGTCTGCATGTCGGCCTGGTGTTGACACTAGCTGCCAACAAAGGCCAATCCCGTATGTGTTTGGGCAGCGTTCATACAAGTGCAGACCTTGAGACGATCTCGGGTCGCATAGGAGTACGTGACAAACAAAGCAATGACATTTAGGCGACCTGGAGTTGAATAAAACATCTGTATTTCTTATGCAATACACAGATGATATACCATTCGATTATTTACACAGTAGTTCTGATGGCCTGCACACCCCATGTTCATTTTAAGATCAAAAACATTTATCAATTAATTATTCCTATTTATTTGCCCTTTCCTGCTATTTGACGGAACCAGATTTCAACAAATACAAAAACTAATCAGCATTTAACCTACAAACCTATTCCTCGACATTAAGGTCATTACGTCACAATTTTTCTGGTTGTAATAAGGTTAAAAAGGCTTTTATGCAACTCGCATCTTCGCAATAGTGACCAAATGATTTCTAATATTCAAAAAAGCATTGGCATTCATTTACAATGTATTTTAAGCTATAACCGTGATATTGATATGCAAAGAGGAACATTACATTGTATATTACTGAAATAGGGTATATGTATCGCCTATATGTACCGTAATTTTTGCCCTACAGCCCGAGGGCTATACGATTGATACCCAGTGCGTAGTTTATTCACTAAATTATAAAAAAGAAGGTGATACATTGCTATAAGTTCAATAACTTTACCGAGCTTCCCTGTTGCAATGCTTACCGGCAACATGTACAATTTTAAATTTGCTTGTTTGCTTTTTCGTGACTTTCCTTACGTTGATATTGGGCTGTCCATTTTAACACGTATGGATGCGAAAAACAAACGTGTTGTTTTCATTAAAAAGAAGAAAACTACTCAAAGACTTTAAATTTTGTAATAATAGTCACAGCAAACCATTCATGTACCGGGTACACCCATATATGAACAGAATTGACATATTTCCCGCGGGCAATCTGCCGTTGTGGGTTACAAAATGCTTAAAATGGCTTATCTTACATCCCGCGGGCTATACTCCGGTGCGGCTAATATGCAGGAAATTACGGCAAACTTCTATTATTTGTCAATATGGTACCTCGAAACAATACGTTTTAATTTAGAGGGATGATAATGGCCTTTGACACATGGCGGCTAGGTTGTGATTTGGTCGACTTGAGTACTGAATTAGTGTAATACTGAAGCAGCCGACAACGCTCAGAGAAAATGTCAATGATACAGCTTTGAATTTCTGTATTCCGACCTGCGTCAAGAATGAGCAGATGCGTGTTGTAGTGGACATTGTTTTTGAAACACCTTCAAACTAGTTTCCAGAGGAGGAATAAAGATCATGTGAATTATCAAAATAACATCATTATTTTAAATGCTAATCCACGTGGGAGAGGCGCTTACGGGTCAACAACACAATTTACATGTAACATACAATATATATCATAATCTCAGAATCAAAACTGGACTATTTAGTTATGGTCGATGTACTGACAGAGCTTGCAGGAAAACACATTGCGCGCTAGTTCTGTCATCAATAACGACCATAAAGTCCATTTAAAGATACTGCAATGCTTATATTGACATTCCTATCAATGTTATTGAATTATATTTGAATAAAGTTTGATTTAAGCTATGATATATGCTTCATTATCGACATCGAAATTCCAAAATTGGAACAGCCATTTTGACGCCGTTTCCCTGATGTCATAATCGTCGCGCACTTGGTGTCATTAATTGCCCCTTATATCGCACGTCTCCCTAGTGAGAGTCGTAACATACGTGCATACCAAATTTGAGCGAAACATTTAAATTGTGACCAATCAAAAGCCGGTATTTGGTGGCCATTTTGTTTATCTCAAAAGCAAAGCTACAGAGTGTATGGTATTGTTTGTAAAGTCATAACACACTGCATTCCAAATCTAAGCGAATTCGGACAATATCCATTTCCGACCAATCAGAAGCCAGTATATAGCAGCCATGTTGGATGCGCAACTGCGCAAAAAAGAAGAAGAGGAAATAGAGTAAAACCAATAAGTCCCCCAACTTCCGACTTAAATATAACTCACTTTGAGCTTGACCCTTAAACATCATTTGTATGCACTTTTGTTTTAAAGATGGGAAGCAACTCACTTACATATTGTAGGCCCTATATCGATTTACTTTATTGTACAAACGAACAAAATTGAAAATAGTTGGGCAGATATCTTAATTACAGTGGAAAAGGTGATAGATGTATAAAGTCTGTGTAAGTTTTCTTGTATCATGGTTTAAGCGATATGCTGCTAGAATAGCGACTTGTATGTATAAAGTCCTTATTTGCCAAATGGTCAAGGCCCGGTTAAATCATCGGCCATCAATACCAACAATAGCGGTCAGCTACCTGTAGATCGGGACTATCCACAGGTGTGTTTACCAGCTTCTTTGAGATTCTTATTTGTCAATTATTCGGAATGGATTGGAAAACAAGCCGTTTTGTCAGTAATAAACACAAATAACTAACTTCTAGTGTTACATATGATAGTAATTCTGCACGAAGTCACGCGACGTTCCAATTTAATGCTGACGTGATATAGGGATATCCAAATACGTTAAGAAAAACAACAGTATTCGGTAATAAAAGTAATAATAATGATAAACAATATTTGATATAGCGCCCTATCTAGCTAACATAAGCCACTCTAAAGCGCTTTACAGTACATAAATGTACAATTCTCATACAGTCAATACAATTAACTCATACAGTTCTATCATATATAATTCTGAGGAGTTCGCAGGAACTGCCTTATCAGGCGCTAACTCGTTGTCCTTTACCACCTGGGTAATATCTCCATATGTGGGGGTATGTATGTATGTGTGCTGGAGATCAATTGTGTTCTGTTTGTAGTGGGACCGTGCTTCCAACGGCATCTTTTAGAGTGCCACCTCACTTGATTGCTACAGCACATATATTGCAACACCCACCCCAGATCATTTTAGACTCCACCTGGGCTGTTGAAGTTGTGTGGGCAGGAGAAAAACACTTTCTCTGAATGTTCCATGCGTATGACGATTACGGGTTTCGAACCCCGGCCGCCTGCATGGAAGGCCGGAGTGTTAACCACTCGACCAAACCGCCCATTCGGTAACAGTGATGAACGTGTATTATTTTGGTCACACTTCCTGGTCATAAGTCTGAAGATGACAGTACATATACATGTAACGTTGATCTTCTTTTCAAAATCAATATTTCCACGTTTCTTTACGAAATAATTGTACTAATATGTTTCCTTGCTACATAACATTTTGTATTAATAAGTTATCCCTCCCTTCAACTATCCTGTAATATACTATTGTCTCACGCTAAATAACGTTTCTTTTCTATAATTATAGCATTTTCTCGTGCTATATAACGTTCCCTTTCTATACTTTTAGAAATCTCGTGCTACACATACATGTAACGTTCCCTTTCTATAATATATAACTTTGCTTGTGCTATATAACGTTCCCTTTTTATGATTTTAGTTTTTCCTTGTGCTATATAACGTTCCTTTTTTATGATTTTAGAACTTTTCTTGTGCTATATAACGTTCCCTTTTTATGATTTTAGTTTTTTCTTGTGCTATATAACGTTCCTTTTTTATGATTTAAGAACTTTTCTTGCGCTATATAACGTTCCCTTTTTATAATAAGAATTTTTCTTGTGCTATATAACGTTCCCTTTTTATGATTTTAGTTTTTTCTTGTGCTATATAACGTTCCTTTTTTATGATTTAAGAACTTTTCTTGCGCTATATAACGTTCCCTTTTTATAATAAGAATTTTTCTTGTGCTATATAACGTTCCAATTTTATGAGTTTAGATTTTCTTGTGCTATATAACGTTCCCATTTATGAGTTTTGATTTTCTTGTGCTATATAACGTTTCCTTTTTATGATTTTAGGTTTTCTTGTGCTATATAACGTTCCCATTTTATGAGTTTAGATTTTCTTGTGCTATATAACGTTCCCTTTTTATGATTTTAGAACTTTTCTGGAGTATTTATTGTTAACCTTCTTATAAACATAAACTTTCTCCTGCTATATCACGTTTCCTTTCTATTTCTACCATTATAGCATTCCCTTGTAAAATTATAAAATCTTTTCTCGATATGCAGTTCCCTATATATCTCTATTTCAATTTATCACTAAAATGAAGTACCTACATGTAAAATATATCTTTCTTGCAAAAATATGTTCTATTTGTACAATAATTAAATTACTTCACTTTTATTTTTACGCAGTACTATTGACGTATGAACTTTAAAAAAACAATTTCAAAACTTCCAAAAATGATTGGGGTCGTAAACATGTTTAAGTGTCTGCGTTGGAAGCCTCACTTTGCTTCTAATTGTTGGTATATGGGAGACATAGAATTTTAATGAAACATCAAGTACAGATGAATGTGTTTCTATCTACGCTATCATAACCACCAAAGTGTTCAATATGTTACACCAACCACTTATAGTGTATCTTCGCACTTCAGGACATAAAATAGACAAATTCTATTTATTTCCCTTTGAAATACATGTTTCGTTTGAATTGCGTTATTGCTACCGATTGAGATAGATTATGTCCTTGGCAACGTCAATGGGCTTTGTATTAGTGATATATATATAAATATGTCTGTAACAGCTTTTCGGTTGACAATGCTTCACCACTAGAGTCTCATTCCTCCCTACCACTGTACAGCCAAAGCGAACCAACACATTCCACACCTTGCTGTAAAAGCCTGCCATCAACCCCTCACGTTCCATATCACAATTGTTTGACTGTGTTCTCGTAATGACGCTATTGAATTATTGCGATTTTTTATACCTACAAAACCAGGCAAAAATCTATAATTCAAAGAGCTTCCGGGGGAAAAGCCTCAACCGAGAGTACTATCCACAGTCCCTAATCTACATTTATAACGTGGCATAGCGCACGAATATATTGTTGCATTGTCTTGGCCGCTAGAACTTTTAAGTTCAAAGCGTGTGGCTCATGTTTATATGCAATGCGGAATAAGAATGTTGGTCGTTGTAAGTAGCATACAAGGTTACTCGTCACCGTGTCCTAGATTATTCAATGGAAAGTGGCTGTAGACAGTCCGGACTACGTGTATGTAGATAAGGAGAAATGGGTAGGGAGGGGATGGCCTGGAATAAGTGCCAGGACCCCAATCAATTGCTATCCAATGAGATCTGATTATTGTATTAGAGACCAAGCCGTTCCTCTGAAGTGGCCATCTGTCTCATGGATACGATAGCCACTCGAAGAATGTGCCGTTTCCGGGCCGTGACTCCAGGCTAATGTGACAGGGCAGGGCTATTTACACGTATACGCTGCCTTCGCGCCCATATAACCTCTCTTACAGACATATGTCATCATTGCCAAGAACTAGTGTATTTCACCGAAGACTCTAACAACATCGCGCCATTATACGGGGTGTAGGTCTGTCACTGCTGGCGAACACGTACTTAAGCACGACAGCTTACCAATCCACAGACGGTTTGACATTGCCGGTTTAATGCTTACAAGCGGCGTAGACAAAGTTTCGATACACATTTTGATATACAAATTACATGCTTGAAAAACATTGTTGAACACAACTTTCTTGTGAAGAGTGTTAGAAGTATTCGGTGTATTTCCTGTTTTTCAACGTTTAAAGATTGTTTATATCATTCTGAACAGCTGTATGCTTTATTGCTTTAGTGTTAACACTGCGTAGTATAGATGTGACACTACAGGTTTCGGCGGTTAAGTTTATTCCAGTGTTTACTATCAAGAGCATTACATAAAAGCAGGAGAGGGTTTTAATAATATCTGATATCTCTTTTAGCTCATCAGAAATAGCTCATTACTTGACAGACCTTTTCTGTGATATATCGGAAGAAGGTATAAACAGGTCGTGTCCGTAACCTCTACAAATTGATCTGACGACTAGGTTACGCTTTCGTCAAACGCAGACCAGCTATGGTGTTAAAGTCAATTTCAATTGGAAGATAATTTACATGATTTTTTTCATAGACAGTGTAATGTGTAGTTCAGCCGCAGCGTAATCGTCACAATTGCCTCGTAGCTCAGTTCAGCAAGCCTGCCAATGTGATGGTACTGGTGTAACGCCCGGTGCTGACTAAGTGGCTTAATGTAACATTATCTGACACCCAGAAATTGCTTCTCTAGTTTCGTGATAATATTGAAAAAAGTACTCGTGCGGACGGAACAGTACATATCCGAGAAAAATAAAACAGGACATCTTTCTACGAATATATCCATGGACGCCTTAAAAGGACTACTCCAGAGTATGGAGAGGTATGTATGGCATCACAACCATTATGTCTACGAAATGTCGACAGTAGGTCGTCTTTTCTCAGGGATGGTTTCACGCGTTTTATTGCATGCATATTTGAGCAGATAGATTGGTTAACACATTTAGTAGCGTACTTACATTTCCTGCGGTTGTATATGTTAACGGATATCTCCTTACATGTGTTAATGAGTACCAAACTTCCCAGTTAGGCTAGTTTGAGCATGTTCATTGTGTTGTAGCATTGTTTAAGTGCATTGTATGTATCATTTCAGGCATGCATGCAAGTCTGTTGGAGAGAAAACATTGTTTTATATTGTATATGCTTAGTTGAGTTCGATTGAACATAACACACAGTTTGAAAGGAGTTTCGTCTCGACAGTAATTCAGGCTACTATCTGTGTTGAGATCTCGTTTCATTTTGATAAATGGCCATTTATATTAAATAATAAAATGGTACTGGTGTAATTGCAGGAAGAAGTCGGACGTCTTTATCAGTTTTGTCAATAATATGTATTAGTTTGCCAGTTATCATTGCCTCAGCGTAAATGCGTTCCATTTAATATACTTTATGAAATTTGCTTACGGAATGAACCTAGATCTCTATTACTTGTTTCGGTTATTCGATAGACGATGTCACCGACATCACTTACAAAACGATCGTTCATTATGGTATCCGTCTAATAAAATATAGATAACTGACAAATTATTGGATTGTTTGTGAACAATTATAAAAGTAGTGGTATCCAGCACAATGTCTATATTAACTTATGGTTATCTATATTCTATACTCATGTCTTCGACGGAAAAGCTGGGTTTTAATGATATAGTTTCTTAATGTGATTTTAAGACGTTTTAAGTCATATATCAGTCAGACTGATTTCATTATATCTATGAGCATTCCCTTTTTTCAAATTATGTATGATATATCACCATGTGGGGACAATTGCACAGACAAATGTTGCTTTTAAAAGGTAATTGGTACATGATGAAAATCTAAATTGACACAATTTTATGCCTCTGGCTTACACATTTCCAACTTGACCGTCTTAATTTGTTAAAATGATTTGATATGTTTTACCTCAAAATTAAATGTTTCACGAATCCTCTTCTACCTTTTGGTCAAATTTTTGAAAACTGAATTCATCAATGTTTTTCTCTGAATTTTAATATTACGATTCATATTATGTAGTACCGATTCGTGTGTGGAAAGCAAATCGTACCAATGGTATCAAAACATCGGGTGATATTCATATGGTTACGATTGAATGTTGACAGAAATGAGACATTTCATCTGGATACCTTACTGGGTCATTAGTTCGGAGGTTGTTGTTTTGTCATTGCCAGGATATTTTTATAGGTCTTTGATGACTGTATTGATCCCGCTTCGGCGATGTTTTACCTGAGATTATCAGTGTCACCCACATTCCAGCGATAACCAGCTTCATATTAGCCGGCCTTATATGAGACAAGATCCTTTGTGTCCCGATGATTAATTAAAGATATGATGGTGAACTAGCTCTTTCACATTGATCGATGCCATGCACTACACACAAACAGTGACGGATTTTAGGTGATCAATTTCAACTTGCGTTCGGTACAACCAACATGTGAAATAGTTCATTGTCTTCGACATCACTTAATGGGTAATGAGACATCATTCGTTTTTAGAACTGTCCATCGTTGGAGAAATGTTTAAAACATTCATTGTTTTCGACACTGTTGGAAGTTTTGCAAAAATAACGAAACGTTTTAGGTCATTGGTACAAGAAGAGTTATGTTACTAATCTTAAAGTGACATCCCTGATCTTTGATACTAGAATAGTTATGTTACTAATCTTAAAGTGACATCCCTGATCTTTGATACTAGAATAGTTATGTAACTTACTTTAAACTGACATCCATTATCTTTGATACTAGAACAGTTATGTTACTTACCTTAAACTGACATCCATTATCTTTGATACTAGAACATTTATGTAACTTACCTTAAACTGACATCCACGATCTTTGATACTAGAACATTTATGTAACTTACCTTAAACTGACATCCACGATCTTTGATACTAGAACATTTATGTTACTTACCTTAAACTGACATCCATTATCTTTGATACTAGTACATTTATGAAACTTACCTTAAACTGACATTCACGATCTTTGATACTAGAACATTTATGTAACTTACCTTAAACTGACATCCACGATCTTTGATACTAGAACATTTATGTAACTTACCCTAAACTGACATCCAAAATCTTTGATACTAGAATAGTTATTTAACTCCTCAAAGAGACACCTTTTGTCCTCATCACGAGACCACGTTTGGCGAGTGGTTAAGGTGTCCCGACATTCTACCGCTAGCACTTCACATATTGATTGCAAGTTCGAAACCCATGCGGGGCAATTGCTAGGTACTGAACATAGGTCGGTAGTGTTTCATCGGGTACTCCAAAACCTGGCATGTCCTTAAATGACCCTGGCTGTTAACAGGACGTAAATAAAATAAACCAAACCAAATCAACCAAAGTCCTCAGCTAAGGTACGCATGTTGGAAAAATTCGTTTTAAGAACAATGTAGTTTAGTCATGGTGTTTTGGTCAGAAAGAGTTCTGTTCACAGTAGAAAATAATACACTTTATTTTCTGGCAACACCTCGATCGCAATAACTCACATATGTTACTCAGGTTAATGTTTCATTATGTTGCACGGGTTAATGTTTCATTGTTAACCTTCTTAGTTTGGTTGTGATATAGCAGACTTTAGATAATGTATATACTCTCATAAAGTAATAGAATGGAAAAGCTTTAAACAGTTTCAAACGCGCGGTCAAATGACGTCAGGGCCATCGCGCAAAACCGATTATAAAATATTGGAAGGCATGCTTCATATCATGCGTGAATAACGTCCATTTCTAGATCCAGTACTATGTTAGAGGTTTAATGATGATTTCGCTCTTATTTCGTTGTCGGCTCAGTCCTTTTTTATGTATTAGTTAAATCAAGGGTTTGTTCATGGTCTGGTATATTTACTTTCGTAGAAAAGCAACAAACATCTAAAAATTGTAAAAATCTAATCCAGCAATACAAGTTTCATTCAAGTAATTCCTTCATATTTGTATTATATTCTCTTATTCACATTCTAGAAACCTATGCTGCTAAGACATACATACGATGGAGATTTCGGATGGATTAAGGTCTGATCAAAATGATGGAGCTTTATGTCCCATGTATTCCCCGTTGCAGCAGTGATACCATCAAACCATTGACTAACAATCATACAGCTAGAAGCACAACATTAACACGTGTAACTACACTATGTGTATTATTTATGTATCCACAAATAATGTTGTCGATCGTGCAATAAAACATTACTATTTGGAACCTTGTGGTAATTCTCCATATCTTGAATATACATCAGCATCAATAAACAGTACGTTCTACAACAATAAACTGACCTAATTTATACTTACATATCATAAGAATAGTTTGAGCGTAAGCTGGGACTAATACGTGTGGCATTCTGTCTATCAGCACTGTTAATGAACATTCAAATAACAATGTTAGGTTGGACGTATGCTTCTTCATGTGACTTGCCAACTTATATTTGATTATGAAAACAACGCTTTTTTCCTGTGTATACGGATACTCTTTGAACTTGTTTCTATGTGTCACACGTACAGTAATGCTAAACAAATGATGACACAGATTTCGATTGTCCAACCTCCGACGGACATGTTGCTGAAAGAACATCAGAGAATAACAAAGCGTCAACAACACCGTAACCCGAACTCAAAGTCGATTTATCTAGAGACAAAATACGAACAGATGCTCCGGAAGAGTAAGCGGCTTCTGTTTCATGGACGATACCCGCCATGTAAATCTTATATCACATCCAAGTTAACATCAAGTCGTCAAAATGAGGAATGATTCATCATTCCCAATTACAACGAATAAGCGCACTGATGAGTACATACAAGAATACAAAATAATTCTCAATGACACCAAGATGGCGACCATTAAGCTTGCTTATAGTCCTCATCAACCTGCATCTCTCCAATCCCTGTGACGTAAGTTTGTTTATCGGCAGCCGACATCTATAACGAAAAGCAATATATTTATTATAGAACAAACCCTAGATTAAACTATCAACTGCAACCTGCAAATACCGTAGGTTGGGGAAGCAGGGATGCTACTATAAAGAAATGGAAAATTCACGATCGGAAAATTGAAATCGTCATGTTTATAATATAGCTTAATAGGAAGTTGTCCATATTGGTAATAGTGTAAGAAGGGATCGAGATAAGCAACTGATGTAGAAGAGTATGTTGTGGCCTTTATTTCATAATGGGAAGATTATTTACGATCAAAACATCGTCGATATATCTAAAATTCCAATTAAAAGACTTTTTGTTACTTGTCCTGATAAATCCTTCCACACACTCAGCCTCGCATGAAAAAAACAACAAGTCAGCTAAGAGAAGACCACAGTTTGTTTCCATGGAAATGACGACAGTCTGCTGGAAATCTTTCCTCAAAACAAATTCAATCATTCGTACTTAATCTTCCTCTATATATTTCATTTGGGCTTTTGTTGTTTTTTTTACAAAGTGTGTTCCAAGATAAGAAATAATTGACTCGCTGTATCTTTTTCTATTATCGTTTGAAGTGGCTGTTTGTTTACCAGCAAATTGGCTTTGACATTGTCTTTGATACCAATTTATCGTGAAAATTTGTCTTATTTTCATAGACACAAACATCTGACTATACAGAGTTGCCTTTGAGTATCACCATCGTGTTATATTTACCAAAGCGAAGACACAAGTGTTTATGAAGAAAAAAATAAATCTTGTTTGGTGTAGTTACGATACTATTGTCCACGAACTCTAGCTGTTAACTCTTGTCATAGAACAACAGTTCCTGGCACATCTTACCGTACCGGAGAGTTGCTAAGTAACGTATACGCCATACCATCTAAACGCTCAAGTTGTGATCAGTTCCAGCAATGGAAAACAATCTGTACAGTACGAGACAGACCCAACCACTGCAACATGACTAAATATAGTTCTAACAACGCTCTGGATATCTCGTCATCTTATCCTAGAGGCGAAAAACTTTAAATGTGCATTCTTCAATATTACAATATTTTTTATCGCGTCTAAGTGACACGTTTTGAAACATTTGTACATATATATTGTAACATAATTGTAATAAAAACGCTTTTAAACAAGATAAATTAACATTGCAAATCCTGATTTGCAAACAAACAATATACGTTATAATGTATAAAACAATATCATTAAGTACAATTACATATGTATTTCGATTTCATATTTCAAGCCATGAATATGCAACTTGTTTGAAATTAACAGCACAATAATTAACATATAATACCTAGCCTTAGAATAACTGATGACAAAGTCACAATTGACCTCTCCGTATAAACAAGCATTTTCTTAAAGTACAAAATATCCTAATATCATATCAAAAAGGAACTCAGATACAATTAAAACCAATTATGTTATCTATTATACCATTCAAACTGCTAGCATATACTATACGTATTATTACTGATTTAACGGTAACGACAAAACCAACAGGAACAGTCGTTATAATTTGTTGATTATTCAAGGATAACCAGTGTTTTATATATGGACATATAATTCAACTTTTAAGTTATGTAACTACCTGGCAACATATTCCCTTAAACACATTTTATGTCTAATTGATTAAAAGCGAAAATAGTTAATGCAGCAGATCGCCTGTTTGATAATTAAGGAATATATAGATGCAGTGTATAAAATAAACAAAAAAACTTAAATCGGTGCTGTACGCTAACATATGTATATGTCCAGAACATCTGTTTACTGTCGGCTACAGCGGCAGGAAGTAAGGGGAATAAGGCTGACACTGGTTTGTGAGTACAATGATTCGTTAATGTTAAGGCTATGTACAAATGGTTTTCACCGACGACAGTTTGTTCTTTGACTGGTTATCGATCTACGTTGGCCTTTAGATGGAATACAGGGGGCACAGAGACACAGGCCCAATCTAATTTAACGTTGTTTATCTAGCGATCATCTTCCTAGCTCCAGTCGGTCAAAATAGTAATTTCCCTATACTAACGACTAAATGCAATTGTCTTAAGCGGGCTCGCTGATTTCCGACCTGACGTCTGTGTTACGGTCTCTTTGTGTACTGTGTGTTGTCCGAGACGTCTGTGTTACGGTCTCTGTGTGTACTGTGTGCTGACCGAGACGTCTGTATTACAGTCTCTGTGTGTACTGTGTGTTGTCCGAGACGTCTGTGTTACGGTCTCTGTGTGTACTGTGTGTTGTCCGAGACGTCTGTTTTACGGTCTCTGTGTGTGCTGTGTGTTGTCCGAGACGTCTGTGTTACGGTCTCTGTGTGTACTGTGTGTTGTCCGAGACGTCTGTATTACGATTTCTGTGTGTACTGTGTGCTGACCGAGACGTCTGTGTTACGGTCTCTGTGTGTACTGTGTGCTGACCGAGACGTCTGTGTTACCGTCTCTGTGTGTACTGTGTGCTGACCGAGACGTATGCTGATCTGTCTCACGTCATCATATCAATTGAGTAAAAACTTAATTGAATCTATTGATATCTTAACTTTTGAAAAACCACATAGAAATCAACATCATGAAGACGTATTCGATGAAGTTTTTCAATCCTATCCACTTTTGGTAAAGTACGCCTTAAATGATGACGTACACACATACATGCTGCACCTTTTTAAATTAGTAATAGATATAGAATGCAAAAAATGAATTAAAATGCATCTTACAACATTTTCGTCCTTCTGGGACGCGCCAGTGATGCTAGGAGTCAAAAGGTGGGAATCGAAATTTTCTAAACTAATGTAGAAGCAGAAGGGTCTGGCGCGTAAAACCCCTTTCATTTATGAATTTTGAAGTAAAATTTAAACTAGTTTTGTATAATTTCAAATTGTGTACTACGAAAGTGTGTATATCATGAACCGTGTCACTAATCAAATGAGATTACAGTGTGGCTATTTTCCCCAATCTGTAGTTTTCATGTAGAAAACGACTAGTACATCCATCCGATTGTCGCATACTTTGTATTCCCAAGTCAGTGTTAAACTATCTTCGAAGCAGCAGTGTTATCCTTCAAATAACAGGTGATATCCAGTAATGTTATTATTTATGAATACGTTTTAATGTTACCAGGGACATGACACATATAAGTATCTGGTAGCTTTTGTCATATCTTGAAAGCAGCTTGAAACAAGGGATATGAAAAATTGATTAAACTATAAGCAAAATATGAATAAAGAAAAGATTTACGCGGAGACCCTTGGGAAAATACAACAGAATAAGGTCAGGTGTTTTCTGCTTCATCGACAACATCCATCTTGTAAATATAGGTCACGTCTAAAGAATGTCACGTCCTCAAAGAGAGAACACAATCATCATTCTCAATCCTAGGTACATTGTATATTAATGAGCATATTCAAAAATGTCCACTTGGAGTTCAGAATGGTATATCCGATCGACTAGGTCAGAACACATCGTCGATTTATCTAAAAGTGAAATAAAAAGATTTGACAAGGTTTTTGTTGTTTGTCCCGATACGCTCCTCGACTTTTATTGTTTTTATAAAAAAAGCTATCTTCATATATTTCAAAGAAGTAAAATTATTACAAATGATAGCATTATTGGACCATAAAATGGTTTATGTTCTCCATGTAGAACATCTATACAGGCATCCTGCTGTGATTCTCTGTCAGTTCTCTCACAGAAGCAACGGTATTCGAAGTAAACAATATTAAGTTCCTAAACAAAGCTCTTGTAAACTTGCAAACATCGTCCTTTCGGAAAGCAGTAATAACAACTCATGTATGAAGAAAGGAAGAATATACTTATATGTTTACATTTGTGCCATAACCCTTATATGAACATTACAAACAGAAATGCTTTTCATTTAGGTATGAAAGCAGGAGCACTCTTACATAAAACGTGGTTTACATCATTGATTAATTTTGTTCAATGAGTCTTGTCGCTGCGCTTTTAATAACATGAAGAACGCTATACGCTTAAATGACTACAGTTTATTATTGGCGCCAATTTCATTTAAAGGGCTGTTCCGCAAATAACGTTTTAAGGACGACGCATATACAAATGCAGTTCATATTCATCACTTAAGAAAAATTACATGAAATTAAACATTTTTTAAAAAGTGAAAGTGCAATATTATGAATTAAACAGGGTTTCATTTTACATTTATGTCGGTAGTGGTTTCATGGTAATATGAATGTAATCAAATTGCATTTATACCGGCATGAATGTTTTTAAAAAATCACGACATGGAAGGAGTTTTAAAAGTAAAGAAGGTGTGTACAACTGACTTGGAAGGAGTTTTAAAAGTAAGAAAAGTATGTTCGATCGACTATGAAGGCGTTTGGAGGGTTTATGTTATCAGTCCTGATAAGCTTTTCAATAAAATGCAGTCTGAACGGAAAACAATAATTACCACCACAAACAAAAGAAGATATCTAATCAGCATTAATGGGCTAGATAAAGCCATATGCGATTATAATGCTGTCTATAGCTTAACCACAGTGATACATACAACTGTAAGCATGTGGTATCCGCTAGCTCTATAACGCAGGTCGTAGTCCCATCACCCGCAGGTTTAGGGCACTCTAATGATCTCCAACGGGAAATAATGGTCTACACATGTATAGAATTTGGACATCAATTTATCCAATTCAATTTGATGTGTATTGAAAGAGCATTGTTCATTATCGGTTGTGGCCTGGCGACTTTTTTATGCTAGAATTAATGTAAAATAAGTTGATGCTTGAGAGAGAATAGTGGTATATGGACTTGCTGTTTTCTCTGGAGACACGTGTTGAAAACATGAAAACACTCGTGTCTGCTGTCCGAAAAATCGAGTTGCATGCGATTTACTTTTATCTGATTTGACACGTTAATGAATTATCTTATCATTGTTCTTTACATTGGTAAAGGTCTATTGTTACATCACATCACTGATTTGCTTACTGAGTCCAAACATACTTCATATACAGCCAGTGATGTGACTGTCATGTTTATGTTCATTATTTTTATGAATACAAAATGATTTTCGCTACTTTAAAAAATACCATTACAAAACACATGTAAATCTAAGACGACTAGTGAGGAATCACTATCTCGCCATGCGATGTACAGGTGTCCTGTCATAGCGCCAATTTATAACCAAGAAGTAATTATAAATTGATGTATAATTTTGATAAACTTTTTGGCATATTGAATAAAAATAATAAAACTCATCAGGTTTAAGTAAATATCTCCAAGAGACGGGTGAATATCACTCAGCAAGTAATTGTATATAAACTTTGGTCAGAAACACCTCCAATACAATTTAACATTAACCTTCACTGATATCAACGTGTAGTACTAGTGTATCTCAGTCCCTATTAAAATGAAATGCCGTCATTAGGAACATTTTAAGTAATTCAAAATGTAATATATCAGTGCACGAACTAATAAAGGTTGCAGAACATGTATGTGCGTTAGGTTCATCTTTCAAGGTGGTAGACTCTGTTGGGGGAGATTTTAGTCCTCGAGGTTGATAGTAGCATACATTTTCTATCTGCTATCATAAGATTTTATATTTGCGATCTTGGTCTCATTGAGAACTATTCTTTATCCTTGTATGAAAATGGTGGACCTCTTTGAATATGCCCATTAGTGTGCTAAGTTGTTATGATTGAAGACATCATTTGAGGATGTGACTTACGTAGATGTGACCGAGATTTAAATGATGAGTGTCGTCGATGAAGCAGAAGACGCTGCTTACCCTTCCAGAACATCTGACCAATGTTTATATTTTGTCACGAGTGTGGTCGATTTTTTAGTTCAGATTGTGGTTTTTGGTTGTCGCGTCGTTATTTGCTGATGGTATTGCTCCCTCGTCAATGTATCCCACCAGATCTGACGTCAGTTACAATATGCCCACTCCTATAGATGGATGTCGGGCTGTCACTCAAACTTCCTACTCTGACATTTAGCGCGGCCGGCAACAGCCTTCAATATCTATGTTCCTATGAGTCAGTTTCCGTTTTTATCAGAAACACATTTATAAAAGCCAAGTTTTATATTCAATTTTGGCGAAACTTCCGTCGTTTTCTTTGTATGGTGTTTCATAAAAGAACTAATAGGTTGCCACCTTTGGTCGTAAATAGACAATAATGGATTTCAGGAATCGGGAGCGGTGATTATTTTCTATGAAAGATTGCAAAAAGTATTGTGATATTTGACGAGGAAACTGTACATGACTGTTAAGGTGTATAATCACCACCACAGTTGCCGTAGGACAAATCGTTACCATGTGTCCTATCGTTGCTATCACAGAGTTTAAAGCCATCGTTTATAGACATACCAACTCACAGAACCAGCTCTCGTTCCAGCTGTCTGTATAAGAATATACTAGAATGTAGCATATTTTCTATAAATGACTTATGCATTTGGATATTTAAAGTACATAACAGCGAAACTTTGGCAGCAATCGAGAAACACTGAATATTATGCAAATATTCCTTGAAATTATTACAAAACGTGTTATGTTAATTTTAAGATCCTTGTAAGATCTAGTTTTTAGGTGATCCTTTTTCTGAAGTGAAATCAAATGCATCACCAATCCATATTGTACTATTTATAAATCTTGGTAGATTAAAAAAAGTAGGAACCAAGAAAACAGTAGAAAAACGAGATGATGGCCCAAATAAATGAGTGTTAAGAAAGTGTTTATGGTCGCCATCTTTGTCTCATTGAGAAATTTTCTGTATCTTAAAGCGATATGAACATGGACATTTTTAGTATGCTCATTAGTGTGTTTACTTGTTTTGATTGACAATGCTTACACGGTTCCCATTTTGAGGACTGGCTGTTTACTTGGATGTGACAAAAGATTTACATGGCGGGTGTCGTTGATGAAATAGAATACGCTTACCTTTCCGGAACACCTAGTCTTATTATATTGTACCTGTACAAGGATCTCCGTGTAAAACGTTCCTTTGTTCATATTTTACCCCTAGTTTAATCGATTTTGAGTTCGGATTATGGTTTTGTTGACGTTTCGATATTCTGTAAAAAAACATTCAGAACAATAAATATTTCCTTGATGATATAACGTTAACGGTAAGATTTAGGTCAACAACGCGTTACTACACCGAAGTCTTTTCAGTATTTCAAATCCATACAGTTAGTGATGATGATTTTTTGCTTTTCTAGCGTAGATAGCAGTGGTTACAGTAGGATGCCTTGTATACATGGCGTATTAAGTAAAGGAGAGGTAGTGAAGTTCAGCTTGTGATACGCTGGTGGAGTATGTGATATTGGTTAGAGAGACTGATAAGATGTGGTACTGGTAGGGATTAAATTATTTGGTTACCATAATTATTCCGCTTTAAATGTCAAGATATAAGCGTGCGAAGAGATTCAAATAATTCGTGTTACCTAATTAGAATATACCACGAACCACAATCTAAATTGAATTATGAAGCAACAGTGTAAGCAACCTTTATATTCCTTGTTCGGTATAGGGTAGAATTATTAATATGTCGCTGCAAGAATATTTCCAGTATAGTATAAAATAATTTGTAATGTAATTGTGTAAATAAAACATACACCTCGCTTATGCTAACTCTGACAGTATTTTATTTTGTTGCTACAAAATGTAATACATCACTCGTGCTGATTTGACATCCTATATTATTTTTTTGTTCTGTTCTGCTCTTCGTAAATGAAATATGAAATATTTTTTTCTTGTTCAGATGTTGCTGACATAGTTTGCATTACAAAAAGTCAGCTTTGTTCTGTTGGCGAGGCTTTGGTCGTATAATTCAGTTCTGTGTCAGCTGTGCGAGACAAACAAAACAATTCCCTTCTAGACATACAACAACACAACCCCCGTTACTGGCGTATAAGGGACCATGTTTCACGGTCGGTAGCAATTAATATAAGTGTATAAACACAAGAAATAGTGCAAATATTAGCCGCAAACAAGACCAAACAAACACATGGTCTTTCATCTGTTAGATATATTGTGTTTTGTAGAAGATGAATAAACAATAAAGAGGTCTTTTGGGTATAAAATTATGTTTATATATCACAACATAAGCGTCGCAGAGTGGTCGATAGGGAATTCATATTTTGATTTGTATAATTTGTTTCAAATGTCTTTTTAATCTTCCGCGTATGTCATTGTCGAAATTATATCCCACGCATACACAAACAAACGTCTACCTCACAGAGTCTGGTAGTTACAAATGTCTTTCTCAAAGGGTCGATAGTTACAAACGTCTATCTCAAAGTGTCGTTAGTTACAAATGTCTTTATCACAGAGTCGGCCAGTTCCAAACGTCTATCTGAAGGAGTCGTTAGTTACAAACATCTTTCTCAAAGTGTCGCCGATATCAAAGAGCCATTTAGTGGCACCGTCTATCTCAAAGAGTTCATGCATTTTTCACAAATTGATTGTATGTTAAAATCTTAAAACATAAATGTTTCGAATGCTGATTTGTCCTTAAACAATAAAGAGGTCATTTATATATATTTAGTGAGACGTGGTTTTCACTTTGAAGTTTACTTGGATGTGACCAAGATTTGCATGGCGGGTATCGTCGATAAAGCTGAAGACGCTTAGTTTCCCGGTGCACCTTGCCTTGTTTTGTACTTTGACAAGGGTCTTCGTGTAATTGTTTCCTTTGTTCATATTTTCCTCCTTATTTAATCGATTTTGAGTTGGGATTATGGTTGTATTGACGCTTCGGTATTCTCGGTGTTTTTGTCGGGTATTACCAAGCTTTCCTTTTGACCTGTGGTACATGTACATACATGTACAAATGTATATGTACCTGCTTTGATGATGCGATATTTCCGTGAAGTTAATCTATGTTATATAATTCTATATGGTTTTCTTCATCATTGTATTTTGTTCAAGATTTTAGTTGCTGTTGTCATCTCGAGTATGCAGATTATTATGTAATGATGTCACATGTAATTTACAAAAAATGTTGATGTTTATTCCTTTTCGATTTTTTAAGGTTTTTGTTATATCATTTATTTGAATTTTTATGAAGTATTCTCCTTATTCAAAAAAGTGATATCTTAATTCACATCACGGGTCAATATTTTGAGTTTGATGCTCGTCTCCTCCTTTTTTTAGACCAATTTAAATTCCAACTGTTTGGCTCCTTACATGTGTAATCGTTTGTGGGTGGGTGTTAATATCTATCTGCTATGCTCGTACACTATCGTACACTACAGATCCCTCCAACACGTCAATAACTACATGTACGTAACCATGTTCACATCACAGCTCTCGAGTCGCAGACGTGGTACGGCAGCTGGAATTATCTCCCCGGAAACATTTATTACCATTGGAAGTATTCATTATTACATTATAGACTGTACATAGAGGCTTTGGGTATGTTTCCCTCACGAAGTGCCATCAATATCGCCTTCAGCATATTTAGATAGCTTTGATATTAGAAATAAAGCACACCGAGATCAGTGAATGGCTAGCTGCAATTATGGAACGCTCTATCGTGATAAAGATACAATCAATGCCCAAAGTTTTCTAAAGTTATATCCGATCGTATTTTAAAGGTCACTACAAAGACAAAGAAAAACTCCATTAAATGAAAAAGTTCCAGATAATTTCCGCGGCAAGGCATATGTTTTGGATTAAGCAAGGAAAGTACTGTGGGAATATTTAATTAAATTCAAAATCAATACAATTTGCATGTTACTTTCAAATTTAATAGGTGAATACCACGGTTTACGCCCAATGATATGAACCTTAAAACTGAATAATTAACATTCTTCATTACAAACCGATTTTTCAACACAATATAATAACGGTTGACGTTGCGCCTTCTTAACTCCACTTAAACCAGCTGATACAGAACAAACGCCGAAACAAAACAGCGGAACTGTAACAGAATAGTTGTGCATAGACATCTTGTTAAACTAATTTTTCACAATCAACATCTAATGTTTTACATACAATAATACAATATTTCTTAAGGCACAATATCAACTACTAAAACAATCTTTCAGATATGTGTTTTGTAAAAGTATAAATCAGTTGGCTTTCTCAAAAAAAGTTATTAAGGAAAACCTGTAAACATGACTAATGATCGCCCACTACAAATATGAATATAATGTCTGGCCCCCATGACAGGCTTGACGGAGCGATAGAATAATGAGTAATTACTACACTGAAATTGTATATATTTCTTCCAATATTTCATCTGGCCCCTGTGACCTTGTGTTAACGACATGCCCTTCAGAGGGGTGCCAGTTTATCAGTAAAACGTATTATTTGTAGAGGAGAAGTCGAATGCCTTTTTTATGTAGATAGAAATCGTGAATGGCGGACCTGGATGGAGGCCGTGAACGTGGAGTGGCGTATGTGGCCGTAGGTTTAGTGACTACCTATTTACTGGCACTGATTGTCATTGATCGACTGTAGAGCACAGACCAGGCTTGCATCTGTGCTGGTATTGGCTGGGAGCAGCTGAATGAAGTTGTTCCAATGTCAAATTACGTTTAAAAGCATGCCTCAATAGCTATGTATTACAAAATTGTGTTGACTTCCGCTTTTGGTATAGATTGCATTTCCTGATTTGATCACTTCCGGTGTGTTCTGTTACAATGACGTCATTAGATGACTATTACTCGAGGATTACACAACATCAGTCGGAGAGTTGACTTCCGTTCACAGCAATTGCATGAACAAAGAATTCATAGAGACATGTGTACGATTACCTTGCTGATAGTACTGTGTAGGTCACCTGTGATCTTCTTTAAATATACTCGGTATTGGCCAACAGAAATATACATGGTTACAAATTACTTGACGCTCGTTTACAATCTGATACAGCGTAAACTGAAAGATGGTCACAATGTTTAATTCATTTCATTTACAAATTGAAACGTACCGGATGCTGTATAAAGCAGAATCTTGTAAAATTAATGTAGATGAAAGGAAAATCTGGCCATTTGAAGTGTCGAGCATTTTTCAGAAGAAGCAAAGCTAACATGTACATCATTACCTAAGCACCCGTTTATGTCCTCTCTAACTAAAAGTACCATTATGGGTCTACATTAAAGAAGAAGAAAATCTTTATGAAATGTTTCTAAATATGAGGTATTATTATAAATTTACCGTTTGTCTTCCGTTTAGTATTTAACTGAATTAACTTTTGTTGAGATATTTTCGAAAACAGGACGCTACTTCGTTCTATATAGTTACTGTATGACATATCCCTGCGACCTATATTGCACTGAATTTTATATTTTGTCACGTCCAAGCTAAGAATCAGTTAACACGGGTAGGAAGGCGATCCTATTGTCCAGTTCCACAGATCACTGAACTTCTGTTAAATGATTAAAACATAGTTTATAGACAGATTCTTTTAAGTCTATAGCTCACTATTCCGGAGATTTTCGTGGTAATCAAATATAAACAAACCTTTCCTATGGCAATTCTACAAAACTGTTTATTGTTTTTCTAGTACTAGTGCGTCACAACACTGGTCAATTATATGTGTACGTCATTACATAGTCCGAAGTGAAACATTTGTTGTAATTGGACTGGTATGTTTACAGTTGAATATGTCTAGTGTATAACAATAGGTTTATATGTTGACGCTCTCTCGGCGATAACATTTTAGATACACATTATAAAGTGGCAATTTGCCCTTAAGACGTCCATTCCACGAATAATACATCGTGTAAAATCGTCTATCTATTAGTACGTGACATATAAAACCTTAAGGGTTTTGATAACAAACAACTGTGTCACGTGATTCTTATTAACCTTTCTGTACTGACTGGATCTCACAGATCTGAACCAATTTAATCAATTGTACCTATGTGTTATTTCAAATGAATAACAAGTTTTGATTACAACAGAGGAGATAGAGGTAGCACCGGTTCAGTACACCTGAACCCCTAAGTTCACTCCTGTTTATAGAGACACAAGCTTCAGCATCACAATAGATATACATGTACCACATTCCTCTTTGTTTTGGTTGTCAACAGCTGATAATTATTGAAGGCAATGGGTTTTGGTTGTAGAAAAGATTATGGCTATTAATGGTTTTGCGAAACACGTGGTGATAGGTTTCTCTGTGTTAAGGGTATATAACCTCACGGTAGTAGATGATCTTAGTAATTAAAAAAATGTTTAAGTCGAATACGTGTTGGAGAGATTCACCTGATTTCTGTATAATCTAAGATCAACTCTAACAAAAAAACGTTTTTTGATCTGTAGGCTTTTGGTGATGCTCATTCGCTATAGGTCTTATTACTGTATTGCCACCAAGGTATTGTCACGGTATTGCCACCTAGGTTTTGTCACGGTATTGTCGCCTAGGTTTTGTCGAGGTATTGTCACCTATTAGCTTTTGTCGAGGTATTGTCACCTAGCTTTTGTCACGGTATTGCCACCTAAAAAATTTACCATTGGTTCTGCAGCCTATGTTTTGTCACGGTGTTGCCACTTAGGTTTTGTCACGGAATTGCCACCTATATTTTGTCACTATATTGACACCTAGGTTATATCACTTTATTGACACCTAGGTTTTGTCACTCTAATGTTACCTAGATTTTGCAACTATATTCTCACTCAGGTTTTGCCACTGTATTGACACCTAGATTTCGTCACTATATTGTCACATAGGTTCTGTCACTGTATTGACACCTACTGACTGCCATAATACATTTCACGGTCTATTTCCTAAATTTTATCACAATACATGTAGATTATGTAAACCTTTCAGTGCAATGATTCATATATGGTGTCTTCAAATTGACTTATTTCGCTTTTAACTTGGTTATCCCCTTGATGGATTAAAATTTCAATTACATGTTGGATCATTGATGTTATATATGACGTCACGAAATGTCATTTTTATGGGCATTAATTTATGAATATGAAATACAAGTTGAAGGTTATTGATTATTCTATATAAACATTTAACTATCTAACAAATCCCGCATGCGAGTATATAGTATCTTACTCTCCATCCTATGTTTGTGTATAGTTTGATTTATTTCGTTTATCGCTGTCCACAAATTAATTTATCTGTTCAATAAACACTAATATTTTACCGTGGTCAGGGAATCCCTTGAAACTGTATCTCCCATGGGTTTTAAATGGATGTATCGACTACCACAGAAGTTTCACTGGCTTCGATTTTACATGTATATACATGTACAACAATTATTCAAACGGCAATTTTCTAATATAAGTTCTCATTTTCTAATATTTCAAAAACACTATACAATATACAAGTGAAAAAAGAAACGTTGGGCTCGTGAAATTAGGTAAATGTGACTTTCAATTACCTAAATGCTTTATATGCTTCAAGAGTTCTGCGTAATTTGAAAAAAATATGTCTAAACACAAGAACATGGAACAAACACATTATTCATTGGAATATGTTTACGATATACAATGTACGTGAAATATTCACTTTGTATAATTAAAGCATTCGACACATATCGATCATCACATATTGAGTGATATACTTATACAAAGGAGTTCACACATCAATAAGTACAGAACGAGTGTGTATTGCTGTAGCACACAAGCGACTTATAGCACAATGAACGCTGTGTAAGTTGACCGTAGGTAGGGTATAGCTGATCGATTGCCAGATTTGGTCAATGTCTGTATTGTACATGTATGTATTCCATCACCGCTATTTAGGAAAGCGGCCCAATCGCTCATCATACATGCCGATTAACTCCTTATGGGTTGGACGCAGGCCTGACTATCGGTTAGAACGGTTGATCTAGTATGTATGTTAATTGAAAGGACTGATAATGATAGGCAATTGATCAGTAAACGTTTTGGCAGACAAGCAGACAAGGGCCTATTATTGGACCAGGAATACGTGGAAATACCGTAATGTCTGTCTGTCTGTGCCCCCAACCACCATCACCACCACCACCTTCCATTTTTTCTCTATCTCGTACCCTTTCTGGAGCCCGATTTATCGATATCGGTCGATTTCTTGAAGTATTAACTTCCTTTGCTGTGTGTTAGGGGACTTTTCTTTACATTATATGGTAACATATTTCTGCTATTGTCTAACGACTTAAGTATGTCAAAACAGAAGCCACAAAAACAGAGTGTCAACAAAAGCCTAATTCGAACTTGAATTTGATAAAAGTTATGGCAAAATTAAGCATCAACAAAAGTGAGATTTGTATGGAGACCCGTGAACATCCTGGAAATGTGAGATTAAAGAAAATTTACATTCCCAGTCTATCTCCGCATTATTTGTGTTGTTCGACAAAAAGTGTTGTTTGTCGAAATGGCCATTGTGTACAGAAAATAGGTTAACAGGTATGTTGTACTGTTAATGAATCCTGGAAATATAAAAAAAGCATTAAGCAATGTCCCTAAAATGAGGCACCACGTAGATATATCATGAAAAGAGTAAACACCTTCAGAAAATATCCCGAGACAGTAGCCACCATTTTGAAATGTACATAAACAGTAGTAATAACTTTGAAATATTGAGATTCTGTGTTGCCTTTGACTATATATCATTACTAAACCAAATTGTAGTATATCACACTGTATGCTACATCTGGTAACAGTTCAATGCTTAAATTTATCCAAACAGTAGTATTCACTTTGAAATGTCCTCAAACAGTAATATTCACTTTGAAATGTACCCAAATAGTAGTGACCACTTTGGAATATCCACAAAAAACATTTGTACTTTCTTTATAATGTCCCCAAAACAGTAGTTATGGACTAGGTACAGCCATATTGGTTGTTACCTGGATGAAAATGGTAATATTGAAATTTTAATGTTTCCTTCCAATACATGGCATAAGCTTTATCCCATTATGTTAAATATTGATATAAAATGCAGTTAAGCCCCCAAAATTAAAAAAATCTGTACTTAGGAAAAAAATATTCAGTAAATATATCGAAATGGGAGTGCGCAAATATGTTTCATATAGTTATTTGAAACATTTCAATAAAATAATACAAAGTTACTGCAATGTTCATAGAATGATAACCCAGTGTTAAAATTTCGATATTATTCTGTAAATCAGAGTATCGGGGAGAAATACACAGGTACCCCCTCTAAAAAATGTCGTCCATTGCTTGCTGTTTTCAGTTCAGGTAAAAGTAGTTACCTGTATCTCGTGGGGGCAATATAGGGGCATTTTTTTATATTGAATAGGTCATTTGTCATGTAAATGTAAGTTTCGTGTCAAAAAAAGGTATAAAATTAAAATGATAACACCGACATAACGTAATATACATTTACGATAGGTTACCTAATTACTAATTAAGTTTGAGAAATGTATTTTGATACCAATGTGCCTCAACTGCCACACATGTTTACGATGGCAACAATTTACGCTAGCGATGTTTGACAGGTGCGAAGCCGATAACGAATCGGTATAATCAGTGAGTTAATACTGTTCGATCCACGCGGAAGTGTATAATATATACGAATTCCATCAGAATTTATACAACACAAATTAAACTTTGTTGACAATTCTTTCAAAATCATTAAATTACCTAAAAAAACACTGCCGGAAGTGCCGAACAACATCTTTTCACGTGCTATACATTCGCCCAAAAATGGAAAACTGGCAATCGCTAAAAACAATTTATCGTGATAGGAACGGGCAGTTTTTGCTTTGTGACGATATACCAAGTAACATTGACCTTTACTGCGTTCTTAAATCCAATTTAATTGTAAATTTTGTCGATGTTTCACCATGCCTCTAAGTAAGGCGTATGAATATCTAAAACAGTAAATAGTTCAAAATGGAGAACATAGGATAACTTTTCGCTACATGCTACGGGAAGATGTTTGATTTAAGAGATCTGACATAATGTCATAACTCGTCATATCGCAGACGGTAAGATTTTTGTTTTGGCTATGCGGCTTGCCGCATAAATTTGCCGATCGGCGATGGAAATTTTAAAAATTTGATCCAGATGTGAGCGGTGTTCAGAATGTACGTAAATTGCCATTCATGTGACGAGTACGTTCTCTTATTCTGCAGTTTTCAATTGAAAGAGAGATTTATTCAAAAATCGAAGGCTCGTCTATCATTCTGTGTATATTAAAGTAACAAAAAATTATATTCATTGTTTTTATTATCTTTCGCAGTATTCTGCAAACGTGCACGCGTTTTTAGACATATAACATCAAACATCAGAAAAACCACCAAACGTACCAAAATATGGTTGAAATTATCGATTCTCCATCACAAAATGTACTTTGTGGTCTATTTTGGTCATGTATTTTGCAGTATTTAATAAAATAACAAGTTTTGGTAAAAACACTTCCGCCATATTGAATTGTCCTGTACCTAGTCCTTAAATCTTATAAACGACCCCAATCAGAAGTAATATATTTGAAATGTTAGAAAGAAATGTCCTCAAACAGTAGTTATATTTTAAAATGTCCCCAAAAAAGTAGCAACCTCTTTGAAATATCCCCAAGGCAGTATTGATTTCTTTAAAACGTTCCTAAAACAGAAGTCATTCGTAGAATCTCTGTCAAATGTCCGAAAAATAGTCACAAGCCTAGTCGTCTACACCGTACAATGATACAACCCAAACCACATTATTATGTAGGCACTGTGGTCTAGTGGTAGGACGCCGGGCTCGTGATCGAAGGGTTGCGAGTTCCAATCCCGGTCACAGCACTTTTGTTTTATCCTTGAGCATCATACTTTACTCCTCTTGTTCCAGTCTACTCAGCTGTAAATAAGTGCGTGGTTGGGTAGTGCTAGAACTTGTAGGATGCTAGCTGTGAGCGCCGAAATGGCAGCACCGAATATATGCTCCCCAGGGAGTTGAGAATGATAATGGCTGGTTGCCAAGGCCCTATAACCACGGATAATAATTTGTGAACCGCTTTGAGGCGGCCTTCAGGTTGTGATAAAGCGGTATAGAAGAACCTCGAATTATTATTATTATTTCCAATGAACTCAGTTTTAAATCATTTTCAAAACATGTTTTTTCGTACATGTATCAGTTATGCTGGATTATTGGAATATTTGTATGTATTGAGTTTTATTAAACGTGGTACGGTTTGGTTATTTACAAGTCATTTATGGAATACTCGCACGGTATAAATAGTATATTTTATGTATATATACAATATAGGATAATTCTACCAGAGGAAATTTAGCAAGAACTCGGGCATTTACAAAGTTATGATAGAATATTACGTACTTGCAGCATTATAGTATTATACAACGCAGTTGAAGTGTAATGAGGGGGAACGAATAGTTTAGTTTACAAGGTGTCGCTTTAAATGAAATTTGCAGTGATCAAATAAATTTCACCTAAAAACTCATTTACATATATTTTATTGTAAAAGAAGAAAAAACAGAAAGAAACAAATTCACTTCGAAACTATAGTTGATCTCGACAGTTACAGTGTACATAATACCGGTCACACTTGCTGTATTATATAGATATTCCCAACGGTTAATTATCACACTTTCTGTATTATATAGATATTCTCAACAGTTAATTATCACACTTTCTGTATTATATAGATATTCTCGACAGTTAATAATCACACTTTCTCTATTATATAGATATTCTCGACAATTAATTATCACAATTCTGCATTATATAGATATTCTCTACAATTGATTATCACACTTTCTGTATTATATAGATATTCTCGACAGTTAATTATCACAATTTCTATATAGATATTCCCGACAGTTGATTATCAAACTTTCTGTATTATATAGATATTCTCGACAGTTGATTATCACACTTTCTGTATTATATAGATATTCTCGACAGTTAATTACCACACTTCTGTATTATATAGATATTCTCGACAGTTGATTATCACACTTTCTGTATCATATAGATATTCCCGACAGTTAATTACCACACTTCTGTATTATATAGATATTCTCGACAGTTGATTATCACACTTTCAGTATTATATAGATATTCTCGACAGTTAATAATCACACTTTCTATATAGATATTCCCGACAGTTGATTATCAAACTTTCTGTATTATATAGATATTCTCGACAGTTAATTATCACACTTTCTGTATTATATAGATATTCCCGACAGTTAATTACCACACTTTTGTATTATAGAGATATTTTCGACAGTTAATTACCACACTTCTGTATTATATAGATATTCTCGACAGTTAATTACCACACTTCTGTATCATATAGATATTTTCGACAGTTACCTAATACCAGTAACGGTAGGATATCGTAGGGCACGCTGTATGAAACATGTGATCAATACATGCTAATGACATTACGTACTTACAATGTATAACGTCCCCAGTGACTGTGCCTATGTGCGTGTGGATCTAGATACTATTGCATAATCAGTCAAAGATTATTCTCAAATCATGACAAATGTTCTGTTGTTAAATGGATTTCAAAGACAGTGGAGCGAAAATGTATCTGGAATCCAAAGATAATGTCTTATATTTAATAACGAATAGTCACTCTTAGCACTATGGTATACCCAAAGTCTATTGACGTATTGTGGGGCTAGGCTATCAAAGACGTGCATAAGCCTTCGGAGAGCCGATATGTACACACTTTCACTAGTGACCCTTAATTAATTAGCTGAACTCAAAATAAAAATTTCATCAACAGAAGAAACTATTGGGAAACATTTCGCCAGCATTTACCAAATAATCAATGAAAAATGATTTCTGTGAGATTATTTAATGTCACTTTCGATTTCTTATCGGTTTAGATATCACATAAAACATTTGACAAGTAAATGTATGCTGTTCTCATTTATCATCCCAAATCATCGTTTGAAATATCTATCATTTACACATTGAGCCGATGCTTTAGGACCATTTAAAAGCGTTGTTTGTAGGTTAATTAAGACAAAATATCACTTTGAAATGTTGATAGAATCCCTTACTAGGCAGCCATATATGAACGTGTATCAGAACTTTTAGTTTGCTTAGAAACCCTTGAAAAAGATGGAATTTGCCAAATATTACCAAAAATCGGGAATTGTTGTGAAGTGTAGATGTGACATGGCACCGCGAGCACTGTTCGCCCTCGCTATTGATCGTGCTCGCTGACGGAGTCGCCTTGGTCAGTTTTATTTCACTTTAATTACTGCAATATTGAGTAAGGCGTGTAGTCGCAGTACGTACAGTCAGCATACAAATAGAACCACGTCTCACGTCATCGATTCCATTCTCATTCTTAAGTGGAACCATGCCGGATCATTATTGAGTTTTTTCCGGATTTGTTTTTTTACCAGCATTTTTTTTCGCCGTTTATAGTCTCCACTCGGCATGTGTTGCGTGAATCCACTCAGTGTATGAACCTCAGTATTTACAACGCTGGCCAAGATTTATGGAATCTTGTAATTTCCTGTAAAATCGTGACGTCGCTGATTAAAATATTTGATTTATTTTCATTTTACTATTATTACTTCATCAAAACGTCTGATATTTTGTCCTGGATGTTAGAATAAACACGCGCTTCTAAATGATAATACATTATGCCCACGTGCTTGCTGTAACGTTCGTCGCGCTACCGTTAAATGACTCGATCCCCGAATGTAAAACTCTAATACTTCTTACGGTCAATTGTAATCGATGTCTCAGACAATAGCATCGTGGAGTAGAGGTTTCTTTGGTGCTGTAAAACCAATGGACTTAAAGGATTTGAAAAGTTCTCAAAGACAGCGAACGAACTGACAATTGCAGCTGATGAAAGTGGATAAAACTCGACCACTAATCCTACGTGATCCCTTAGCTCTTACAACTAAGGTGAACGCCTAGCACACCGCTTACCGAGATCAATGGCAGAATACTACGGACTTAAACACGACGAGCATGTTCCTGTAGGCGCTTTCTCTTGTCTGTTTAGTTTTCTGTTGGACTGTGACAGTAATATGATTCCGGGACGAGTTGTTTATTATACAGGTGTATTGTGATACGAACATGGTTTCCTGTGTTTAAACTGTGTTATTGTGAGCTCAAAGTTCTCGTGACATTATGACCAAATAGTGCCATTGACACTACTACGGAAACTATGTAAACTTCCACATGTCTCCAGTTTGCTTGGAGTAAAGAGCTTTATGTGACTCGTGGACAAACACGTACGTGACTGGGATGGGCGATACCACTAAATTGTCCGATAACTTTAGGGTGGATAAATTTAAAACGTGTGACCATATTTGGATATTTGTAAATAAAACTACAATGTGACTAGTATTGGTCCGTATTGGCTAGAGTGATCTTTAAAAGTGATTACTTGGAATATACATTGGTTAGGATGGCGTGCTGGGCTAGCGCGTGTTGTATTCCCTACCACAAAGTCCTGTAAGAACACTACCAAAGTTCTGTATACATAGTAGTTTTACTTTATATTTTTGTGGACGAAAAGACAAACAGGAGTATTAGCTATCTTTATATTTTCAATGTACACATATCAAAAAGAGTATTGGATAATTGTGAAAGTTTAATGTACGCGAAGGAGTTTTGGATATGTGGATTTCTAACGTACCCGAAGTAAACAGGAATATTTCTTAATTTTTTTTAATGCATAAAACTGCCCTTCAATATTCGTTGTGGATTTATATTTATACAACAACAGACACAGAACAGACAGGTAGCATTATATCCCCGGAGTTCTAGGAGCTGGGATAACCTTTACAATGACAATGCTGCGGCGTTACCATTCTCTCATACTTCTACCTTGCAGCATGAAGCAGATCCCCTTCACGGTGCCTACCCATGGGTCCTCCCCGCGCCGGATAGACCGGGGGTCATCGGAGGAGGCTTTATCATCCGGAGGGCGTATGTCGGAACCATCCTCCCCCGGGGGTAAACGTCCGTCTGTGGAAATTCCAGGTAAGTCTCATTTTTTACTTATCATAACGCAATTTTTTTGGAATCAGAAAATATATCTCAGTCTCGTTATATTTTGTTGTTCGGATCAAACAGCCATTGGAATCAATGCACGAGCGACCAATTATGTCATGACAAACCATTTAATGAACATTATATCGAAACAAGTAAAATCAAGCAAATCAGGCCGAATAACCCGTGAGTATCGATTGGCCCGATGAATACAAGTGTAAAATGAAAAGGAAATAGTCTACTGGTAGCCGACGTTTATCAGAGAAAATATCAATTTAACCCGCCACGTAACATCACAAACAAAAACAATATCCTCATTTTGAAACGTTTATCAATGTTAGATAAAGTTAACAAGAAGACCCATTATTTTCAGCAGACTACCCATTGTTTGTCAAAAGGGGTAACTACCTTTAGACTATCAGCTGATTCATTACAATACTCGAGATCTATATCTTTCTCTACCTCTCCCTAGGCACCCTTCCTCATAATATCAGTTGTCTTGAAGACATAAACCCAGACAAACATAGAAGATTCCAAACTGGGACCAGTAAATGTATGTCCATCATGCAGTCAGCTAGGGGTCAGTCAAAGACCTGTTATTATGTCTACTCTAGATGTTGGTTGGGTTCAAGGGTCAGGCACTCTTCGGTGACGATATTAGCTTACGTTAGTGAAGGACTTAAGTTAATCATTTGAAAAATAAACGATTTTTTTTCGATCTTGTCAAAATTAATAAGACACGGCGTGTTTACATGGCTTTTTATACGGAAATAGACCGTCATCGCCCATTTTACGCCGGAAGGGGTACGACAAATCGTAATTGCAATTTCGAGATGGTTTTGTATGGTTAATTCAACAATCACATATACAGTGTACCCGCTAGTATTGCTGCTGATGTAATGCACACTCTGTCATACTGACCATATTACAGTCGTATATTCACGGTCCAATCGATTTGCGCGCCCAGATGTGATGCCCGAGGCAGCCCGATGTATATTTTCCTATCTTAAGCGACCATCTTTGTGTTTTTGTTGAAAGCGTTTAGGCCCCGATCCAATAGTGTGAATACGTGGCTCGGAACAGACAAAATGGCGAGTGCCAGAGGCAGGTTTGGTAATGGCCAATCGTATCCCGTTACGTCTGTACATAACCGTTTACACCTACTGTCGAAACAGCTTCGTGAGTTCAGTCAGAGAGCATATGGCGAATTTAATTGTTTAATGATTTCTAAAACATCTTTTTCGTAAATACAAGACTACAGAGTTTGTAAATTCAACAAGATGATACGTATATTTCAGCGACCGTAGATGAACGGTCACAGTCGGATTTGTTTTTTTTCGAATCAGCTAAGTTATAATAAGATTACATGTAATTACTCCTAAATTAATGTTTCTCCATTAAATTGTTGAATTTAGTTCTAACACAATTCTAACCAAACATCAAGGTTCATATTGAGGCATTTGACGTTTTGTATCTTCTTATGTAAAAAACAAACACAATGGTCTCAAACTAAGTCATAATATGACAAATTTAGGGTGTGACGACAACGAGCAAAGAACATGGGTCTATATATAGACATGCACGTACGACTATTTCGTTTTAATTCGTACTTCATACATTTTTAGAAAGATCACAGCCGAAAAATATGTATTCTGCAGCAATGACACTGTAAATAGGAATGGAGGCAGTTGCTATGTATAAATTATTTCCCCTATCGATCACACTCGTCTTCCATCAATTTGAAACGATATTTGTACTTTTATTCATGCGCGTTCTCAGTGGTCGTGCCACGCTAATGACGGGGAAACGCAGACATCTAAATATACAGCCTCTGCCGTTGGCCACTTACAGTATCAATGATTCTGGCTGTGTATTGCCAACGTCCTGTCTGTACCAGTCGGTCACTATATTACTGTAGAAATACTCAAATCTAACGTATTTGTTAACCGTTAGTCGTCGATAACATTCTGTCTCCAAACAAGTTTTATATATCAGTAGAAATAGATGATGAGGTATGATGAATAACATTTGTTAGGACTAAATGTGTTTTATAATTAACAAGGACACGTACTAAATTCTCCAAGTCTGAGAACCACACAAACCAACAAATACTACGACAAAAGATGTATAGTATATTTTTTTCCGTTCATATTTTGTTTCAGTTCCGCCCTACGTGATTGTTCGCTGTTCTTTTAAGGTTCAACAAGCCCCTAAAACGAGCCGTATCAGAGTGACTATTGCATGTTTTAAGGGGCTTGTTGAACCTTCACTCCCTCTAGCTGGCCGATGTACACCTTTTCGATCATAAACTATCATTGGCCGCTCTCTGGTAGGAAAAAGCGATATCAAAAGTCATTTTGTATCAAATAAAATGAGTAAAATTATAATTAAGTTCACCCCCCCCCCCCCCCGACCCCCCACACACACACACCACACACACACCTCTTTCTTTTTAGTCGAGTTGAGTTGTACGAGTCTCTCTCGGTATCTATGGTAACCACATTGCCAGTAAAAAACATGATGTGATGCTAAAGTACCCAGGACGGAAAATGTCATTGGGATTACACTGTAAATCACGTGACCGCCAAAGACATAAAAATATGCTTTGGAGAACAATATAGACAAGTAATGCAAAGAACGAGAATCTAAACCACGGAAGAACTTTAGGTTAATATAATAGTAACCAATTGCACGTCTTAGCCTAATTTTATGAGATATAAACATAAGACTGTTTGTATTGTTCTTATTCATCCAATGCGTACATGTATAATCTACAGTATGTCGAATGAATGAATACACGCGCCATTTTGACATGAAGCTTCCTACGTGTACGTTATGTCACACACTGCTCTTCCATCAACTACTCCCACCCATAACCATTTTAAATCATTTACGCAGGTTTTTCATATCTGATTGTCACGTAAGACATCAGAAATGAAGTGTATGCAAGGAAATGTTCACACATGCTCATCGTGCCATTTCCGGTGCAGTCTCGCCTTCTACTGCTGCTGCTGACGATGCCTGGCACCGATATTTATCTTGCATTCAGTTTTTATTCATAAATCTGATCCTGTGTTCAGTCCCGATCAGCTATCTTTATGATGTAAGTTAAACGCCGGCGTTGTCACGCGTTCTCTACGTTAACTGGATCAATACGATGATTAATCAATAAGCACTCAATCATTTACCCCCTCCCCGTCTCCCCCAGCCCCTCCCCTCCAATCCCGTTATCCGTGGCGTTTTGCCGCCTCGTTGGTTTATCAACTCCAGAGTAGATAAAGTTTTCCGTTATATTAAATTCCCTCTCTATTTGGATTAATTTTTATATCAATTTGACTAATGATGAGTTATGACGGGAGTGTTCCATACACGTTCAATGATTACATCACTGTTCTACACAAGCTATTTGCGTGTAGAATTTGTATGATTGTTAGCTTAAACAATTGAAACGTTTTACCTTTAAAGGCATATTTGTAATTTAAATGACGGACCGGAATTCAGCTAGAAAGCGAGTCAATATGACGGAAACATAATAATATCTTAGGAGGTTCAGTTTTACAGCCACAACTCTTAATAGACGGTTTCCTGTACAACTGTTTGTTTAGCAGCTGTTCCCTCAACTTCGCAAGCCACAACTCTTAATAGACGGTTTCCTGTACAACTGTTTGTTTAGCAGCTGTTCCCTCAACTTCGCAAGCCAAGGGTGTACAATACGCTACTCTCCTTTTCAAAGGAGAGTAGCGTATTGTACACCCTTGCGAAGTTGCTGTTCCCTGTACAACTGTTTGTTTAGCAGCTGTTCCCTGTATAACTGTTTGTTTAGCAGCTGTTCCCTGTACAACTGTTTGTTTAGCAGCTGTTCCCTGTATAACTGTTTGTTTAGCAGCTGTTCCCTGTACAACTGTTTGTTTAGCAGCTGTTCCCTGTATAACTGTTTGTTCAGCAGCTGTTTCCTGTACAACTGTTTGTTTAGCAGCTGTTCCCTGTATAACTGTTTGTTTAGCAGCTGTTCCCTGTACAACTGTTTGTTTAGCAGCTGTTCCCTGTACAACTGTTTGTTTAGCAGCTGTTTCCTCAACTTCGCAAGCCAAGGGTGTACAATACGCTACTCTCCATTTCAAAGGAGAGTAGCGTATTGTACACCCTTGGCTTGCGAAGTTGCTGTTCCCTGTACAACTGTTTGTTTAGCAGCTGTTCCCTGTACAACTGTTTGTTTAGCAGTCGAGTTCATTTACAGTATCAGCAGATCTATTATGTTTGTGATTAAAACTGTCGCAAAAAATTCTATCTTTATTTCGTGTATTATTTTACTGCCCTTGATCTAGCACCTGTATGTAGGAGTGTTCACAGTCCTGGTGGTACTGTAACACTGTGGAAACATACTGTAACATTGACATTCAATAATAACCCATACAATTGTATCAATGGACAAAAAATGACCCGGAAAAGTGCATTACACAATAGAAAGAAAAACCTCAAAAAAAATTATTTTCCGATACTTTCGAAATAAAGTGGATTTCTGAATTTCGAAATGACAAAATAAAGAACTCAGTGAAATTTTCAAATTAAATATAGTCGATTTGATAAACGTGTATGTAGTCGGGATATATAAAATATAAACTTTTTACAACAATTATGAAACAAGTTATACAACTTATATTAATCACTCTTGTTTGCACGGATGTTAGCGCGCGATGGGTCTTATTGTGGGAGGAAACCGGACTACCCGGAGAAAACCCACGTGGTCGGGCAGGTTACCCCATACCTTTTCACGTCCGGTTGGGGAATCGAACCTCCGGATGGCAGGGAGCATCACCATTGGATGTATACTTTTTTATTTCTCATTTCTATATACTATTATAGCATGTTCTTAAAGCTCCTTACAAATGCAGTCAGAATGTAACTTACTTTAACTACTGCTCCAAACTCTCCAAACAAATCTCGATAAACTAATATAATGGTAAAAAGAAACTCCAAACCTATACGTGTATGATCATTTCTGTCCTGGGAAAGAAGCGTATCCTTGAGGTCACAAAATAATTGTAAAAAAGAAAGGGAGAGAAAAAAATGTTGTGGGAACTTTGTTTACAAATTTCTTTCATAAAGTTGTCAACTTAAAGCAGCTATTGAGGACTGAAGACAAATGTTTAACAACACGACACACACCGGAAGTACGTGTCATTCCTCGGGACTAGACACAGCTGAATCGATCTTCATATACGATGTATGAAGCCTTTCATATGTTCACTAAGAATATATTTTTCTAATAAGAAACCAAAAAGATATCGGCCAAAGTATAAACTTAACAAAAAACGCGTATCGTCAGCATGACTTTGTCCATTCGATGATGACATTTTACAACTAGCCCATTACCAGAGATTGGAATACAGTTTTAATTAATCACCATCATTGCCTCCCAACGCCGTCACGTTTTCAACAACAATCAACAGAGCTTCAGCTCTACAGAAATATGCTTTGTGATCGGCGACTAAATAAAGCCACAGCTTTATATATACTCTTGACATTTTGACAAGCCGATGTTGCCTCGGTAATGCACTTTAGGGTGAGAGTAGTACAATTCTATTTTTACTCTGTCAAGACGGCCGTGCAAGGACTAAGTGAACGTGTTCACGTCTCCAATCAATGCAATTGTGTGCTGTGGTTTGTGATGAAACAGCACTATAAGATCGTGTTTACATGTGTCAATTTGAATGTTTGGCCGTAGTTTACCTCTGCAAATATCATATGACATTAACCAATTGTGTTCACGGCATGGATACAAAAATGGCGCCATTTTAGCGTCAAGAAGATGAAATCCAAGTCAATCCATTACTTATTCTGTCATCAGCAGCCGTTATTCCTTAGCTCCTAAGAACTCCCTTTGTTAGTTAACCAGCAGAAGCCTGCCAATTGCAGAAAGAGTAAACAAGATGGACGAAATCAATTTCATTGAACTGACGTCATAGTGCAGACATGGGGGCTCTGGGGCCCCATATGGGAATGCTGAGCGTATATTTAATTCTTGCAATACAGGTATTACAATTGAAATCAAATTAAAACGCAAGCTCAGGAGGCAAATGCAGATTGGTCGAATCATTCCTTTTGCGAGGAAAGGAAGGACTTAAGGAAGACAGGACGGATGCATGTAAGCTCGTTCATGCACATGTATGCTTACTCTGTTACATAATGGTAATTGCAATTGCATGGCCTATAAAGAAATCTCACGAATCTCATTAAAATATTCAGATGACCACAATTTTCTTCTAAACAATTGCATGTCTACTAGAAAAAGTTGAAATTTACTTTAGTATTCTATAGTATCCTATAACGACATAGCAGAATTTTCTTGTCATTTAAATGCATTTTCGCAATAACTCATGTCGAGTGTCTCTTTCGAATCAGTTTCCTGATTTTGTTTTGACGTTAATGGTAGACTTCTACCTCTATTTAAAAACATACTGAACATTTCCATACATCCTTTAGCTAGAATGATAAAATATCGACACAAATTGAAACTATGACGTATGTGTAGATATTGTTTATTAAGGAAATGATTACGTTTCCAAACTAATGACAAAAGGCAGATTTTTTGCCATGAAGGTTGACAACAAATGTTTTCTCCAACAGATGTTAATTGTTTATGTATTATTACAAGAGTTCTATCAGGGGGAAATAATTTTGTTATGATATACATCAATGGAAATGTGTTGTAGGTAACGGTGTAACGTGTTGGTTTTAGCTAAGATGAATGTGTACAATGTACCATAAACTGAAAAGCAAATATATAACACAATTACATTATCTTAATCACTTTATTTCCTTTGCACATATTATTGTGATGGCATTCCATTTGATGTTCGATATAAAATACTTATTGATTCTGCTGCTAATGGAGCAGACGGATTCACCCGACTCTACCAGGGAACCTGGGGTCTGTTAGTTCCTGTTTCTGATGAAACGAAATAAAATGTCAAGATTAAAGTTTATGTATTCTATAAAATGACAATGAAACGTGGTGGTACATTTTAGATGTATTTAAAAATTCTGGCTGTGTCTGAAAGCCCAGGGAAGATGTATTTAATTCTGGCTGTGTCTGAAAGCCCAGGGAAATTAAAGCAGTAAGCAGTGTCTCCCAATCTTTGATGTTTTTAAAACCTTACTTCCTACGTTCCTCATTTAATTAAAATAAAGGAACTATCTAGTTTGATTATTGAAAAAAATAATTCTAGAAACCTAACCTGATCGGTATGGACAGACGTTGTTTAAAAACGTCTTTTATTGCTCTGAACTAATTAAGTTAATTCACAACTTTATTTTTCTGCATGAATGTAGCCGAGCGAAACGTTCCTCATCTCACATAACCGTACCTTTGGCTTTGATAAAACGCTATATGGAAGCAAACTACAGCAGGTAGACCTAAATAGTATGCTCTCCGTTTAAAAGAAAACGAACGACAATTTCATGATTCTCACATGGTGGTCATGTTGAACATGTTACACCAAATGGTCACTTTTTAACGTTCATAGTGGTCTGAAAGTTCAGCGATAACATCTCTATACAACATATAGCCCTAGTGTGAATCATGCAATATGGATGTAACCGCTGAACTTTCCTAGCACTATGGCAATTTAAAAAAACTGACTTTCAATCCTGATATGTCTTTGATAATCATTGCAGGCTAACACGTTGGTTCATGTACAATAATCAGTTCGCGAACAATACCTTAAATTAACCGAAACTTGTGGCAATTAGTGAGGAATGAAGTTAGATTAATTTCAATTTACCCAGAACGTGTCGCGATTGGGTGCTGTGCAGGGATGCGCTTGGCAATTATACTCAGTTTAAACCGAACAAATACGGGTACGAGGCAACGACCTGAAATAGTTCGTTTTAATTTGTGTTTACACAGGATATTTTATGTTATTTTATACAAACAAGGGACTTTAACTTGCAGCAGTGGAACAATGATAGATAAATCTATATTACATTTCTTCATTGTCTGAAGGTACCTTGTCTCTGGATTACAATTATTTTTAGTGTCAAAACCAGGACATGGTTTAATTAATTATTGACTTTTATCACATTAAAATAATGATTCGAAAAACATTGGCTTACTTTTCATCAATACGCATCATCATTATTTTTTTTCTTTCACAAATTGATATTTCCATCACATGGTTCTTTAAATAAAAAAGGACATACAAAAATGGTCATTAAGGGTCTTTAATGGGGGTTACCGTATACCTTAAAGAATAAAGGAGTGATTCCAGTGTTACAATATGGGCTACCTAGGTAGGGTTTGATAATACATCAGTAAAGTTAAATCTGGGATCACAGGAATTGTTAACGGAGTGATTCCAGTGTTACAATAGGGGCTACCTAGGTAGGGTTTGATAATACTCAGTAAAGCTAGATATGAGATCACTGGAATTGTTCAATCAGTACATTGTGCTCTACTGTTTACAGTAAGCGTGTAGGCGACAGAGAGTATCGTGCCATACTGACATTCACAGCTGTAGCTGTTTCCTCGCCACACCAAATACTTGTTCATTTGACTTGTACCGAGTCTACATGCGGCATTGACTATTTAATGAAATTATAGCAAAGCACGGATTACAGCGTGGATAATTACGTGGGACGTGTAGAATCAATCGTCACTCCAAACGCATGCAGGAAAATGACATTTACAATACTACACCTACGTATTATAAAAACGGCATCATATTCACAATTTAATCATAATATTCCATGCCTGATAGTTACAGCGTAGTTACTTAATCCTTTAACTAAACACGTTACACCAACACATACATGTACCTTTAGATCACATACATCAGCCTGCTGAACGCATGCTATCATGGGCCAACGTTTTACAGGGGTGTATTGGTCTGTTATCAGTTACTCGGGTAGACCTGGTACGGCTGAATATTAACTTGGATTACAACAGTTTTGTGAAACATAAACGAGGTTTCCAAAGGGAGAAATTTGCAATGTCAGCTGGAAAATAAGCTGAACATTAGATTGTGCCATTTTTTATAGCCATGTCGTGTCCCCAACAGCTGGTTCCTATACGTTTATGTAATACATTAGTTTGCGAGGCAGTCTCGGTTAGTTACGTTCACAATCATGTGATACAGTACTGTCGACGTGGACTTGTAAGAATTAAAGGTCTATCGAGACACACAAAAACAATCTTCTTTTATACGGGGAAATGGTGCCCTTCCGTAAAAAGAAATTGTCACTATGTAGAAGAGGTGGTTAATTGCGACTTCGTGGTAAAACTCAATACTACACATCAGGTTCCCTTATACACATGTTACTGATTACTTTTTTATTTGCATTTCTCTATGGCTGTGACGCCTTCAAACAAAAATGAAGTTACAAGCACATTTTATCAACGTTCGGCTGTTTTCTGGGGAAAAACAACACTTTTTATAATCCCTAGGTTATACAATATCTGTATAACAAAGATGAACTGACAAATGCCATGCTCGGTTTTACATGCAGTGATTTGAACTAAAGAATAGTTTGTCGGTTGCTGACGAAAAATCTTACGGCACAGGAATTTGAGAGTTTCAGGTTGATGAAGGTGACGTAACACAAACATGTGTTATACCTTTTAAATTTAGTTATAGATACAGTATGCCGGAAAAATGAATTAAACTGCATACAGCTGTTTCGTCATCCTAGGGCTCTTCAGTGGTGCTAGGGGCCAAAAGGTGGGAATCCAAAATGTCTAAACTAATGTAGAAGCAGGGTCAGGTGCGTAAAACCCCTTTAATTTACAAAGGGCCTGTTTCCAGTAATGTTAATTCTCCATAGGAGCCTGCCCCCGTATAACTTCTTATCTAGCTCAGCTACAGTTTTTTTCTTTTCCGAAGAATAATTTTACACCTTTCCGACACCCAGATTTCATAATTTCAGTGAAAATGTATTTTAATAAAGTTGTCATTTTGAGCATTAAAGACACAAGGTCGTAAATAAAAGAAGGTTATCTCGAAATTGTAATTTGCAACATAGTATAAATTTTTTTTGATAAATATTTGCAAAACATCGTGTTAATTTATAAAACATTAAAAAAAAAATTCTCGGATGAAAATGCACTTGCAGAGACACAATTATTAAGAAAAATGCCATAAAATTGCAATTTTCTCCCATTTTCTAGTTTTGGATGCAAATTTCCATCAGAAAATCGGATAGAGCTTTACTTGTTTCATATGTGTACCAAAAATCAGCTAATTCCATGTGGTGGAACGTTCTCATATCGCCGCCTGAATGTGGTTGTAAATTGAAAAAAAAGGGGAAATGAGTAACAACCTTGTCTGAAACCCTATTATATAGCTTATTATATACAAAATTTTATATTGAATATCAGAGCGGATATTTTCATGACAGTTTTATGATATCTAACGACTAAATAAACAGTATCGATATAAAGATTTACAATGAGGACACCCTGATACATGAATACTGTTCTATGTCAAGTTGTCCTCTTCTGAATTTTCTTATCGTGTGGCCTTGTACATTTTTCGGTATCTTCTTGTCTTTGTCTATACGTTTACGGAATCATTGACTCGACGCTAGCTATTCTTGTCTCACTTTCCTTGTTTTATTGTCACATTTCCAAAGCGTTGTGGCTCTGTCAGGGTTGGGACCCTGACTTGTCTCACTTTCTTTGTGCCTGCCGAACACGCCACATCGAATAGATAGATTATCCATATGAAATACTTTATTTTGTTCTAAGTAAGGTATTGAATGTGATTTATTATATTGTCTTGTTATTTTGTGTAATTAGTTGTTCGTTATTTATCACACATTTTCGCATAATCGTACCAAACTACTAAGTATTAGCTGTTTACAGCAATCATCGGTGGCTTGCTATTTTGTTACTTTATCGATGCTTAATAAACCAATCGTTATTGTTTCAAGATGGAGGGTAAATGTGTTGGAGAAGGCTGTCAACTATACTTCAAGAAACGTAGTGGCAATAAGAACAGAAGTGCACGCAATGTTAATAGTCCACAATATAAATGGCTCCTAGATACGCTGGTGCAACAAGGATTGATGTCAGCAAAGGAACAATCACTCATTTGCCATGTATCTTCGGAACAAAAATCAGCCTGAACCTGAACCCACGCAGAACCAGGAAATAGAGGAAGAAGACGACTCCCCGTCCCATATCCTGCTGTTGCTGACCCTTCATGATCTTTTGAATGGATCATCTTCACACAAAAAATGCTGTCACTGTCTTGTTACCTTTGCAATAAATGGAACAAAATCATCAGTCTTACCAAAACGTGCAAGACATCACCTGATCTACTCACACAATCTGCGGTGTCCCACCTCATCCCGCGTCTGCTACATTCACCTTATTTGTAACGACTTAGATCCGTCTACAGAGGATGTCCTTGATGGTAGAGGTTCCTTGGAATCTCAGTTACCATCAAAATCATTAATGACCTCCTAGAAGTGTCGCACGTCCTTTCACAGAACCAGTCTGCGTTTGCAATAGGCTTTTCTTCTCTTGATGACTCGGCATGCATGGCCTGGACAGGTTGGTCCAAAGATCAGTTCCTCGAAATCCACTCGCACTGTTCCCCATATCTTCATCTGGTATATATACAAAGACTACACACGATGCTCTACTACTGGTCTGGGTAAAACTGAAAACCGCCATTTCCTGGAGTCAGTGTTCTTCTCTTTTTGCAATTTCCAAGTCAAGTGTGTCCAAAACTTTCCACTCCATAGTACATACATTAGACACATCGATAGTCCCACAATTTCTAGGTCCGGATCACTTGACAAGAGAACAGTTGCTCGGGCACAATACTGTCTTTTCAGAAACATGTTTTGGAGATAAAGCCACTGCCATATTAGATGGCACCTATATTTATATCCAGAAAAGCTCCAACCACAAGCTCCAGAGAATGTCCTACTGTAGCTAGAAGAAGAGAAACTATCTCAAATGCATGAGCATCGCCTTACCAGATGGCTACATTCTGGACACAGTAGGACCATTCACTGGCAGCGAAAATGATGCTGCAATTACAAAAAAAGTCATGGACAAGCTAGTTACTTGGCTACAACCAGATGACAATGTTGTCGTTGACCGAGGTTTTAGAGATGTCCTACCAGTTCTCAAAGCCTCTGGCCTCAATGCTAGCATGCCGTCATACCTGAAACCCGGTCAAAGTCAACATTCTGACGTCCAGGCAAATCTTGACAGAACTATCACCAAATCGAGGTGGATTGTGGAATCCTATCATGGTCGTATGAAACACTGGACGTTCTTCCGAACGCAATTGGTGTCTAACAGCTTTATCAATGTCATCGAGGCTTTGCTTCGAACCATCACAGCCTGTCTGATTGGTATTAGAGGACCGATCTACCAGAGATCTCCAGAGAGAGATGCCAAAGATAGGCTAATGGCTGAACGTATGAAGGACTGTTTGACAACACCGAATGGTTTAGCTCAGAGAGTCAAGACAGATCCGGATCTATCTAGACGGGCAAGGTCCGAGTTTGTCAAGATGGATGCATCTTCCGTACTGTTTCCCCGTCTCGATCTCGATTACTTGAGAACCATTACGTGTGGAACGTATCAGATATCTCTGGCTCCTGGTTACATCGCCGAACATTTAAGTGATTATGGGGACTATGAAGTGTGGCTTTACCAGCACTCCCCAAGACCTTCTCCGATGTCAAATACATTCTCGATACAAAAGCCAAACGAAATATAACGTTTGGATACGGTTCACCGTTTCACCCGATGATGAGGCCCCAATAAAAGACTACTACTGCCAGTGACCAGTTGGAGAGAGAACGATGGGAATGTGTGCGCACATCTCCAGTATCTTGTACTACCTTGGGTATTACAGGGCGCTGGAAAACCCTCGACCATTACAACCACAGATAAAGAAATTCCGACAAAACTTGAAATAGTTTTCCATGCGGCAACATAGTGCATATGTCGAAAGTATGTTTGGGGCTCGATATGAAAGATCCCCGTTACCATGTGACTAACCAAACTTATCAATATAGGTATTATACAATCGCCCGTAGCTATGAACACTCCCGTAAATGCAAAAACCAACCAAAATCATAAGGAACACGTTTTGTTTGTTGTTCTGCCTATTTGTCAGCCAATGTCTTCAACAACGGGGACTTGTGAAGTAGCCATCTTGGATTTATTTTCATGAAAAAGTGTTTCTCTGTGTTCATATTCTCAACATACCGAGCAAATACTCTAGTGTTTTTGTTAATTATCTAAAGAAAGTCGAAAATCGGCAATTCAACCATAGGCTAATTCAACCCAAGATTTCAAAATGTTCCACCACTTACATTTTGATGATTTTTCCTCTCATCAATAGCATATTACGTACTGTTTGATAGGATAAAAATTGGTTTGCATCCAACGCCCATAAAAGAGTGTATTCTCTAAAAAACACAGTTTTTGTGTCTAAAATGTTATCATCGAAAATGGCATTTTTGAGATTGTTTCTTCCATAAAACAGCCAAATGGCGCGATGGAAACACGATTTTTTGTCACAATCATGCCATGAATGTATTCTTTACGGTGACTATCATTTGATTAGATTTTCATTAATATTTTACATAACATGCACATTTTATCAACACTTAGACAGCTTCTGAAAGGTACAACTTTGAGGAGCCATAAAAAACAAACCAAGTGACCTAAATATTTATACTTTATAGATTTGTTACCACAACGGCAAGGGCAATGCACCACCAACAGGAAATTTGAATCAGAGAAGGGGCCATTTTGGAAACAGGCCCTTTATGAAGACTATGAGCAAGTTTTATGCTCGTCATCTTGGTTTCATTAATAATTAATCTGTATCTTTGTATAATATTAAGATGGACGATTTTGAACATGCTAATTAGTATGTCAGCTTATTGTGCTTGAGAAATATGCCCGAGTTCCCACTTGAGGACGTGACATTTACCTGACCTAGAGTTACATGGCAGTTGTCCACAATGAAACAGAAGACTATTTCTCTTCTGGAACACCTGGTCTTATTCTCTTGTACCTTTCGAGTGTCTTAGTGTTTATCTTTCCTTTGTTCATAGTTTCCCCCTAGTTGCCCCTTGATTTTGGATTATGGTTGTGTTGACGTTTCGTTATTCTCTGACTTTTTAATGATTATTATTTTACCTTAGTCATCACTTTTAAAGGCCTAATATACGTAACTTCAGGAAAGTTTTCGTGATTCTGAAAACTTCTGAAAAAAAATCCAGTTGATAACCATGCAAAAATAAGCCTAAAACGAAGTAACCCTGAGCGGTAACTAACAAGAAACTCTTGACAGAAAAATCCAAAGAATTGAAAATAATTCAGATGGAGCCCACTTCAATAACCACAATAAGCCAAAGTTGGAAGACAGTTCAAAATGGACGCTAGTTTACAAATACCGAGTTCCAACTGCTGCTGTACCGGTAACCGCGTAAGAATTCATCTTTAATATTGTTGATATCAGTTAATCTTAACTAAATCTATAAATATAAAAACGTATTAGGCTTGATTTTCGCTTCAAGTTTTTCCGAAAGTTACGTATATTGGGCCTTTAAAGATAAACGAGAGAATACCTAGCTGTCATTAAAACCGTGAGAAAACTCATATTCGATAAAACTGTGGCTAATATAAACGAGTGTTCCATTGGTATGGACACTCTTTGAAAAATGTCTTGGGTGAAGGAAATTAAATATTCCCGCGGTTCTGAAGTATAGTGGGAATAGTTTGTCTTCTCTGGCACGTAGTGCACGTGAGTTTGGATAGGCCTCGGTTAGGACACGTATACGTGGTGTAGGGGGTCATTCTCTAGCTTGCTGTCTACCAGTGCAGTTCATACTCTCATTACAGACGAGCTAGTACGGCAAATGGATATTTGCGAGTTGGTGTTGTTATTTCGGATACGTAGTGGAGAGAAGACGTTAAGGGTCTTTTTCACTGAACACGTTAGTCCAGGTCCTCAGGTTGTTAACCCAGCTAGAGACAATAAAATCATAGGACTTACCAATGGGAAAAATGATCGGCCGGGCTACTGACAATAAAATCATAGGACTTACCAATGGGGAAACACATTGGCCGTCTTGTCACACAAAGAGATACTATATTTCCTAATGAGATCGGACTGGCAGCCATAAAATTCACAAAAGTCTCAAATACTTTTTCTGCGTAAGTGTTTACTCCAATGAACGTTTCAAATGTTTTATTCTCGAAAGAAAATTTAACACAAATTGTGTTTTTTGTTTTTCGTGAGAAGTAAGAAAGGATTACCTCTGGGGTTCGGTCCATAAAATATCGGCAGATAATGGCTGGGAACCATGTTGTTAAATACATCAGTATGTGTTGTACTGTATCCCTGAACGTCCGTTAGTAGGTGATATGAACGAGTTTATTTAGTTTTTTGAGGATAGGTACTAACAATTGACATTTATGCCTCCAGTTATGTGGGTAATGTTCATACCATTACGCACACTAAACGCCCCGACAAGCCCATCACGTGTATCCAAAGTAGCATTTTCTATGATAACAGGATCACAGTTTTAAAGATATGTCTCGTGTGAAAATAACGCTTAAAGTCCTGACATTTTAAATGACTTAATTGCACTTAAAGTAGACAAGGTAGGAACTGTGAAAAATAATATATAGAAATACTATCAACTACTTAAACTGTAATGTACTGGTAAAAATCATTCGTACATTATCGGCTGGCCCTGCACATTATATAATTATTCAGAAAATCGAAAAAAAAAAATCATTGCCGATGACCACAATCCTGACCAGTCAGTATTTAACTGGGACCAGACAGGTGTTCACTTTTACCATGCGGCGATTGGACCATGGCCGCCACAGATACGTTTTCATAGGTATTGAATACGACACTTATTGGAGTGTGTAAACCCCTTTTCTCTGCCATATATACTTCAGTTGATTAACCACTTCATCATAAATTGGCCATGATGGGGATTACTTGACAGCTTTTTCTTATTTACCAATAAGATAAAAAAATATCTGTCTTGATATTGTGATTTATTTCACAGTTATTAAATTTCGCGAATTTTATTTGACCGCGAATATAGCGAAATTAAATCTCCCGCAAATAGAAGCAACTGTACGGTAGCTTGACTTGTATCTCTGCGTGAATAGTACTGAATACCTCATGTGGCTAAATCAATTTGTCCTGCATTAACGTCGTCTTACATCATCCCGATTTGGTCACATAAAATATGAAAAGATATAAACTTTAATCATTTTAAAACTATTACAAAACATGTTATTGAACTAATATTAATCACGTAATCATCGTCTGTATCCGATTAGATAGATGTTCTCTTTCACAGCTAAAGTGTGTTCTCAATAATCCATACCAGTCATTTACTGATTTTGGCTGGAGAAAGCATGAAGCTATACTTGATTTTCATCTTGAATCTGTCCTTGCATGATCTGCTCTTCACAAAACTATATACTTATACTATATACTATATACTTCGTTTAGGTTGTGGCCTTTTGAAATAAGAGCTTGTTTAACATGCTGCATTAGACTAGGAAATTAGGAGAGGTGGCGAGCAACAACGTAGACGATATTTTGAAACTTGAAAATGTCCATGTAACCAATGTAAACGATCCCCTATGGTACTTAACTTGGTACATGTATTATAGAAAATAAAACAATCGTCAACAGTACAGTTTTGCAATACCACTTTGTTTAAATAAAGCAAACGTCTATCAAGGAGCCAACATGGTGGTTAATGTTGCTCTGAAACATTAAATTATGTAATGTATTGCTTCTAGAGAAGTGAAACAACATAACTACCCCTTGTACATGCAACTTTAGTTTGTCGGCGTCATTGCATTTTTACAGAAAATAACAGCTCAAGTGCTGCTACATCTTTGGATTATTTACTCGCTAAATGTATTGTATGGCTATCATTATTGAGCGAAATGGGTACAACAGAATCTACTTTGCTGGCCGATGTTTTGTACCATCATGTTTCCAGGATAACATGATATATAAACGTGTATAGCGCGGACGTCCTTGCCCTTATGTTATAGAATATTATCATCGTTTTACTGGACGTGATTGGCCTGGCTCTTTAATAAATAACAACTAGTTCATTGTCCTGTAAATGGGTTTGAGCAATGGTCGTTTGTAGTAAGAAATATATACATATTTACAGAAAATTACAGAAAATATAACAAATTTAGTTAGAAGACATACATATTTACAGAAAATTATGAAAAATATATATCAAAGACTTGTAGTACATTGACATTGTTTCGGGCCCTTCAGGGGATGGATTTATGTTTGTAGAGTTGTAGTGACTGATGGACGTCTAAAGAGTGAACTTAATCTATCAGCGCCTCAGCGTCAAGATCATTAATCACATAAACGCTCAAAAGGAGCTTTACTTAACCTCTAACACAAAACATAGTATGACGTCACTGGCTTCTACCATGAATGATAAAACACAAAATATGGAATCACGCCGACAAGCTGTAGTACTCCTCGCCTGATATTTTTATGAGAAACCCATACTTGAGGATTAAAAATTCAAAGATGTTTATGACTTATTGATAAATGATCAGTTTACGTGGCTGTATTTATCAATTCCATTTATAACTTTCACATGAACTCATTTCGTATATTTGAGCCCGTGTATTCATTAGACAAGTCTTCACTAAAGGCTTCTCCCATTTATTGACTTTGCTCTTTTCCCATTTGGTCAATAATGTACATACCATCTACGGTACTCGGTCGAATATTATGATTAATTGAAATTACAGGGACGCTAATTAATCATTGAGCTATTTCATTTCTCAAATTTTTAATAATTTTTTTACAAAACAATCCAATAATTGCCATCGAATTACATTAAGGCTGAACACGACAACAGATGTTCAAATAAGGTTTACCTGTGATTAAACCATAAGGTTCACCTGGGATTAAACCGATTAAATATGCAATACAATCTCTATTCTAGGATCATCAAGGCAGCTCATTCTCAGTGCCCCTTTAGACGCTATATTTGAACGTTAATTCGTTTCAATCTCCTGTCTCTGTTTGCTCTGGCAATGTACAATATCACGCGCACAATAGCAAGTAAATATTAAATTACCTTCACCCTGGTACCTGTCGATAGGTACATGCATTTTTTCGAGGCTTTATTTCGACAATGTATTTTTTTCAGTACTAATTAACAATCACGTTTGTTTATTGATATAGGTATCAAAATAACATATCTCTTAACATGATTAGACTTTCATAGTAAATTGTCCCTGATCAGATACATGTATACGTTTTTAACTTCAGATAACTATGAAAAAATAATTTTTAGATTGTAAAGTTAGATATAAAATCTAGTTTTGTGTTTTCACAAGACCAGAAAATTATTATTAATAAAAGTAACAACAATAGTATGTAAAGCACTACAAATAATCAGTTACTAGAGGAATATATCAAATATTAGAAGCATAAGTCAAATACTGCAGAAATAGATCAAAATACAAGAATATAAAATTATAGGATTATATCAATTATTACAAATAAAATGTCAATATTACTGACATAGATCAATTATTTAGAAGGATTAACTATTACCGGAATAGATGAATTGTTACATATTTCTATAAATCATTACAGGAAAAATCATAGGAATATATTATAACTAGTACACTGTACCCTGTATGCCTACAGTTATTTATCAGCTACCACATAACAATATAGAAATAGAAGTCAGCGAAAAATAATAATTGCCCGCACGGTAATATGTTGATATTACCGTGATTATGACTGATAATACATTTGAATATCATACATGTTTATTATATAAAAATTTGGAATAAAAATCTGTCTAAACGTGGTTTAATTTGACTACACTGGGATCTGTATGGGCGCGGATGCAATCGACCTGTGAATAATTTGCTGTTATTGTAAAATAATACTGGAGGTAACATCACTCCAAGTGATATTTCAATACACCGCATTAATAGCAAAATTAACAATAAAAAGTCAAAAAATATAATATTAAGATATTAACAATGAGTATTTAATGTCAAGCAAATAGAGCAAATGCCGCCGCAAGCCGCGGAAGCACGTCTAAACAAGGGAAGTGAATCACCCAAAGTCATTGATTTAACCATTAAATACCGTGCTTTTGTCGAACTCCTGATAATTCATTTCGATCACGTGCCGTATTAGATAGTGTACTTCAACCATAAAGACCCGGAGTATCTTACGGCATTATTTATATCAAAATTTGAAAATTTAATTAGAGGGGAATGGCTAGAAAGGTGTGTTTTCGTCGTCTGAATTTTGAATTTCAAATATGACGCATAACCCACCATTGAGCAAACATTATCGTAAAACGCGTGTTCTTAAAGCATTATCAACAGAGGGAGAAATATAAGAAAGTTAATAGTTCAGAGGTATTAACACTAGAAAAAGTGATTCTACAGATAAATCTGAGCTCAATCAAATTGTTGTTAAACTAATGTAAAATTTAGTGAAAAAACATTTGGGTTCGGCAAGGATGCAACTTTTTCCTTCACAAAGCTTCTTATTCATCAACATATTTTAAAGTTTAGAACTCGTACATTTGAGAGCACACAGAGCGTACATCACTTGAATTATAAAAGCGTTTCCGACAAGGCATTGTTCTATGAATGTTTGTGCATATCAACATGCGACTTAGTTAACAGGAAAATATGTTCTCCAGCAGGAAATTCTTGGGAACCTTAACATTTGATGATAATATCATGGTTACTGCACAGAAAGAGAGTAAAAATTACATTGAACTATTCGTGATCATTTATAATCCATGGCATTTTCTCAATCGTCCGAGTAGTGGAGACGTGAATATTCTGCGCTTCAAGGTGCAATGGAGATTGTTACTAAACTTTAACCGAATCATAAACCCTCCAATTTCATTATAATGATGACGTTCTTCGTATTTCGAAACACTGTTATTGGCTCACAGGTTCATATAACACATTACGTAAAATATTGTGTGACATGTTGATGAGTTCAGAAATACGTGTCACCAGACAATTGTCCAGTTAACAACAACACGTAAATGTTCTCAGTGTGATTGACGAGTAGATCAGATATATCAATCGAAGAGTAGCCGCATCTATTTTCCTTTTATTTCCCATTTCATACATGTACATTGTCGACACTGCATATTTTGTGAACTCGTAGTCGTGTTGACATATATTACGTCTTGTAGATTTAAATGCCAGCTCGGACATTTTACTGTCAAATGGACAAAATGTCTATCTGGCAATTGCTTGATGGAAACAACGAAGGACAAACCGTTCAAATGTCATCGAAGTATCATGCATGTGACAGTACCTTGGTGAAACGCGCAAAAATACCTTTTGGTATTTATTTTCAATATGCCGATATTTTTTTCTGTTATCAGGTGCCTACGCTCTCGGCAGTATAGACCCAAGCTTGTACAAAATTGTGGACGAGGATGATGACTACGAGATTCCGCCAGAACACATTGGGAGAGTGTGGTTTGCGGTCGAATACGAGAGAGAAACAGAAAAACTACTAGTGACCTTGATCAAATCCAAAAACCTTCCCACGCGGCAGTATGGCAACAATAGCAGCTGTGATCCTTTTGTTAGGTGAGAGTCGATTTCTGTTATGTTTTTTTCTGAAATGTTTGTATATCAAAATAAGTCATCTGTATAACTTCACTTAATTTTAGCTCAACTTGTACGAAGGACAAGAGAACGTAAACGTAAGCCATACCGCGGCGTCTGTCGTCAGTCAACTTTTCCTATAAATCGCTACTTCATATTTTACATAGATTTGGTTGGTATGAAAACGATACAATCATAAAAAAGCTGACAGTATATCTCGCCCAGTCCCTATATGGACATAATTATTTGAACATTACTTGAGAGTTTAATTATCCAGCCCTAACATCGCTGGTCATTAAGAGTTGTGCACAATTACGGCCTAATTTTGATATCTAGAAATGTCATTGTGCCATCGCTAGATCATTACATATAGATTTGTCATATACAAGGATTGACAGCAAGGCAGGTATGCTTTCTAATTGGGAAATAGATGTCAAAGCATGTACTTCTCAAAGAAAACTAAATCAAATAAATAGGAAAACACAATAGTGAATGAGACATACCCCTCGGGCCTGTTGATATGCTTAAATGTCAATGCGTATACGTATATCTGTATATGCGATTTCCAAGGTAAAAGCAATATTTGACATATGGATCTGCTTTTAAACCACACAACACACAAGGGGTGGATATAAAGGCGAACTGTTCCGTATATACCCTTAAATTCCATGCACATGCGTCGCATCTATTGACGGAACTATCGGCCCGACCTGATTCATGTTGACACAATACGATGGCTATAAACATTGTCCAACTACATTGACATTTGCGTTTTATTATTCAAGATGGTTTTAAAAGAAGAACTTTGAGTGGGATTTGTTTTATCCGTTAACCCGTCTGAGACCTCTCTCGTACATGTATACTGTTTTCAGATCGTGTGCGAGGTGAGAACTAGGAATATTTAAGCTGTTTATCTCAGACATTGTGAATGTATATTTCCTGCTTAGTCTCAACAGATGCAATATATACATTTAACAGAGAGTTATGGTTGAAATTTAAATGTGCGCATACTGTGCTGTATATTTGCAGAAGCTTGTGTGCTTGCTTGCAATGCTTTACGCACTCGTTGAAGACCTATAATGTACGTTGACTTGGCACCGGTTCTAGCGTGCTCCGATAGGGTTCCCCCTCTATCAACAAAACCTCGTTAAAACGCAATGGCCTTGATCGGAGTGAGAATCTAGGTCTTAGTGGTGATTTAAAAATCAGATGAGATGCTAATGAACGAATACATCTACTGTACTTGTAACGACCGTTGCAGATTATGTATTGGATATTTTCTATTTGCGTGAATCTTTGAATATATTCTGGCTTGGCGACTGAAACAATGATAAATCTCTGAGAACTGCCAGATCCTGAAGCGCTGTAAATATTGCAGATATAATTGGTCATTTATCGGTTAATTGACACTGTCTTGGCGGAAATTATGTGCCTTGGTTAAAGCCAATACGTCTTCAAAAACAGCCTACCAGACTGTTCAAGCACAGGAAGTGCTTCCCTCTTCAGCCAAAATGTAAAAAAAAAAATACACGAAAAAGCGATGGTGTCAATATTTCTATTGAATTGCAAATCTGTGTTTTACACGAAAACCAATTTCCCGGAAATTGCATACGATGAAAGTCATGTTTTCCAAGCAACTTACCATACTCACATATATTGACCAACTTGTATTGACCAACGCATGCATATCAAGTTTGTATCTTTCTTCCAACCGGAAGTCATGGCTAAGACACATCCTGGGTTTGGGCTTATATTGATGTCCCTGGCGATGAAAGGGCTAATTCGAGGAGCCTGCGTGAAGAAATAGCGACTTCTCAGTGATTAGTGAGTACTCGTGAAGAAAAAAAACTCTGTCGGGAACGATTTACAACGCGGAATAGAGAAGGTCTGCACACGCCAACTAAACATATTCTTAACGAAAAATAACAAATTGGTGTGGTGTGCAAATCAATTTGGTCCAATCGAACGCACCCAAGACGACTTCCGTCCATACATACATACATAAGTATGCATTTGTATGCATTCCTTCAGTGATAAGGTCGCCAGTAGTTTTAGGTACCTGTCTATATGTTTGATGACTGAAATGTCTCGCGGGGGTACTGAAAAAAATTGTGGGTCATCCCGATACATTTCCGTCCAATTGGCATATAAAGCACGCCTTTGGGAAGAAACACGTGCACGATACTATCTTCCTTCGGAAGTAACACACGCGATATGTATGATAGTGTAACACATCCTTTTAGGAATATATCAATTAGGAATTTGAATGTTTTGGAAGAAATGTTGACGTGATATGGTCAATAGCAGTTTTATTGTAGGTAATAAAACGGGTTCGGCCATTTTCTTTTCCTTTATGGTAGATGCCAGTAAGATACCAATCATTCACTTATTTTAAATGATAAAGTTTGTTTTGAAAAGATTTCATCGATTTGAAGCATTCCTTACAAAACAGCATACAAGTACGGAAAACATCTATCTCATATCATGTTTTCGTTTTCCAAATTTGGATAACGTACACAGAATGCAATTAAATAAAACCCTATATAAAAGTAAAAGTCTTACTTTGGAAATTTAAAATGGTTGGAAACCAGGTACGTATATACTTATACATTGCATCTCGATCCGGCATACTCCTCTGTACAAGTCTGACAAATCCATGCTAAAGTCGTAACCTATTAATTTACATCTGCATCATTTACGTCAATGTCACCTTTTTATGTCCGGTGATAGCTAGCCACGGTCCGTCTGCTAGTCTGATTAGAGATCCGCCATGAGGGTACCGAAATGTCGGACAAAGCGTTTAGACGTGAGAGTGTATTCTTGTTCGATAAATCGTGGTGATACATCTCCATTTGTATGTAATGAACTACTTACCGCACACGATTTAGATATATGTTGGGTTCGTGGCACGAATTAGGCTAGTCGTATTATCGGTCAAGCTTACATCTCGTGCCCGCAAGTTTAGGTTCGTGCAAGAAAAGAAGAACTTCTCAAGGGAGATGGCTGGCATGAGTTCTCGTCGTAAAACATGGTTTAACGTTTAAGAATTCTATAGTAGCTTGGTGTTCATTGTAATACCTATTGACAGTATGGTATTCATGTTTCTCATCACCATACAGCCGACAAATCAATTCCTCTGTCCTCGCTAGCCCGTCATCATCCACAGCGATCAGAAATCAAGACGTCAAATACATATTTCTTTGAGGACTTATATTTCCTCAAAAGTTTTCTAGTAAAGAAAATGAAATACATTTTTACCCATCCGTTATCATAGACACTATTGTACATACGCTATTATTAGATGTGCACGTGTAAAGATTTTCGTTTTACTCCTCCGATTGTAAAATCTTTGGGGCTAAAATAAGGAGTGTTTAATTGTTTTGAGAATTCAAAAACAAAAAATGAAAGAATAAATCTGTCGCGTCTTCTAATTAAAGTTTCTATATTAGGTAAAAACGAGACGCTTATAGAAAATTAAATGCTACTAGAGAAACGTAATGGCTTTCAATGTAATACATTACCAAGGGAAAAGATTCGGAAGTCAGAGATGTTATTGTGTGGGTGAAATGAAATAGAATAACGGTCTAGCCTTGTATTCGTTCGATTAAAAACGCTGTTTATAGTATTCCATGGTTCCTGAATTAGTAACTCTGAAACATTATATAGGATGGGCGTGTCCAATTTTGATCTTCATTCTTTTCCATGTTTTACAGAATATATTTGATGCCAGACGAGAGACGTTATCTCCAATCAAAATTCAAAAAGAAGACATGTAACCCCAAGTTTGAGGAAAGCTACGTGTTTCAAGTAAGTCCATAGCTACATCACAATATCATACGTTCTTTTTCTTCTTCTATCTGGTTTATTTGTTGAATCAGGCCAACATTAATCATCTGGTGAGGGTTGGGCCTGATTGTCTAGTCTCGATCTAAGTTTTCTTTTCCATTCCTGTCTTTGGTGGGCTTGACGGAATCTTTACCCGTGGCTTTCCTATCACGTTTGACAACGTCCTCAATTTGGGTCTGCCAGAGGAGGACCTCTCTAATGGTACATTCAGCTGTCAGACTTCAGCAATCCAGCTGTTCCGGTTGCTTTTAACGTATAACTCTTGTGAATACGAAAAATAGAAAAAATATATATAAATATGAACATTTTTCCGTGAATAACGATTTACTTACTGACAAATGCCTGTTAAACCCTGTAGACAATACATTCTGATAGAGATGGAAAAGCTTTTACAAACTTCTAATAAATCGTTTATGTATGGGATAGCGCTGATATCTGCTCTCGGAATATGTCTCAGTCATGCTTGTTACTCGGGTAAAGGCATAACGGCCTTTCATCATAACCCAGACAACATTTCGTGAAAAGCGTGCAGCTATTCATTGCTGATAACTACACTGTATGTTATGTAGCCAAATGTTGACAAAGTGATAATACATTGTATTAAATGTCCATGTACGTTGACACTGATATATGGCGCATAACGTACCTGTTCCTATAAAGAGACACGATGACATGAAAATGCCTAGCTGTAAACGTGTTATACAGAACAATGTTAAATCCGTTATGGTGACGAGACTAAGGTCTATTCTATACTTGACAGATTTTCAGCGATACTTAAACTACGGATACGTTGGGGTTTTTTTTAACAGTGAATCTAGCATTCACGTCAATATCAACATTGTATGTGAAACATGTAGGAAGTTCAAACCTACGACTACAACAAGACGTCACGAAATACTGCTTTCTTGTTTAAAGATTCGTCCTTTCCTTTCCAGGTTTCCACCAGATCTCTGCAGGATAGAGTATTAAAATTTACAGTTTACGATGTAGATCGCCATAAAAGGCACAATATCATTGGACATGCGCTGTACCCTCTCAAGGAGCACGACGGAGAAAGTAACGAACGGCTTGTGATATGGCGAGACTTAGAGCGAGAGGTCACAGAGGTACAGACGATAATTGGTTGCTTAAATAGAAATCATTCATAAGTTCACGTAGTTTCTATTGGCCAAAATTGTAAATATTGTCAATGGACTGTCAGTGTTAGTTTGAGGAATCCCAGAAACAGATAACAGGGCTGTTGCACTACAAATAAGTGTCTTTGACTTATGCTATATTTAAAATAATTTCAACGTCAATTTATTTTTTGTTCCGTATTCGCTTTAAATGCTTTTAGAGGGTATCTCATACAAAAGTTCATATGATGTAATAACTGCCTCTTTCTTTATAATGAAGGGTAGATATTGAACTTTGTTTCCTAAACCATTAACATGTATATGTACAATGTATATGACCTTTAACGTCACATGTTCCAAGTAAATACGCTTATAAATTACCCAAATCCTGGTTTAAATAGAAACATGTTGGTCTATTTTTATGTGATATCTAAAATGATTGATTAATTTATTGGTTTGCCGCAGAGCTGACTAATTTTTTTAAAAATATTTTCTAATTAGATATTCATGAGCCCAAATTTGGTAGGAAAGTTCACTTGTAGCTGACTACCACTAACGTCTGAGCTAGCTGACATTGAGTCTGTAAAATGCATCCTCTTATATTGATAACTTTGTATACGTTTACTTATATCAACTTGTTTTCGTGTTGACAGACCGTGACCAACAAGGGTGAGCTGCTCGTATCTTTGTCCTACAACAACCACTTGGAGAGACTAACGGTGGGAGTGTTTGAGGGACGTGCACTGAAAGCAGACGGAACAAGTGGTAGGAATATACCATTATCATACGTGCCCTAGTGGTTACTTTTAAGTAACTTATTATGATTGGAAAGTCATCTGCATTTTTTTCAGTGAATATAAGTAAAAGTAAACTATCATAATGACATAGAAAATGCATTTTCATCTAGTAGCAAACTAGTTCACACATTTGATCAATAACGCATGAAAACTGAATCTTGATTTATTCAAGACCAATTACAGCTGCTGAAAAATCTCGAGACGTTCCTAATGTAGGATGGCGCCAATGTAGTATACTGTATACAGGAAATGGCGCCGGTGATGTTATATCCGCCTTTCGTTTGCCATTGTTGGCGTTTATCTCACGAGTAGGCACCGAGTGACCACGCAATGAGACCGATTGACCACGCAATGAGACCAATCGGGGTCCTGATGCTGATATGGTGAAGCATTGTAAGCTTGTATTCAGCATTTAAAGAACACCACATGTACCAGCAAACTGCAGAAAGAGCACTTTGATATACAGTGTAATAAGATGACGGAGATTTCCTACCACTAGAATTGTTCAATCTGTTTCCAGATCGTTTCCTAATATGTCTATTTACACTATGGCTTTGTATACGTCGCCTGGGCAACATATTTGATCGGTTTAGTGCGTTGCGTTATGTCTGTACCGCAAGCGTACATCATCTTAAAAACTAACTACATTTATTGTACACAAGATTGTTCGGTGTGACTTTTCGTTGCCATATTACGTGTTTTATAAGCCGATTGAGATGTACATCGAATTTATTTAACAAAAATGTTATCTTCTGTTTAGTATTTCCGATAAACGTTTAAAATTGTGAAACTTTATATCATACATAAACACTGGATAGATAAAGAATGGTTTATGAGATTATCACACAATTAACGTGTCGATTGCATATGCGATACTGTGAGATTGTTTCTGTTCATTAATGAGAGACTTCGGAGTCACGTACGCTGTGACAAGATACTGGATACATAACGGAACTACCATCAATCAAATAAATAAAAATCGGAATGCGGTGACCGTAAAATCCGGCGGCTATATACATTGTTCATTGATTATCTTCTTTAATCCATTAAATCACATCTTGCGTGTTTTTCCCGTGACTCCAATGTGTTTACATAACTTTGCATTTTAGTGAAGCCATAGATTGATTTTACGGCGTCGTTCTCGTGCAATTTGATGCACGTGAAATACCTCAAACTTAAGGCAATCATGAGATTGACCGATCAAATAACCAATAGTTGTCGGAGCGGAATGAATGGCAGACCGTAAAGACTGTAGCAGTTTGGTATTGATTGCAATCAAGCTGCATAACCATTTTGATTTTTTATATTATTCGTTACCTTCTTGCTTGACGTTATAGGGTTTTATAAAAGAGAAACATACCATATAACACGATGATATATGACCAGCATGGCCTCTCCTATAGCCGCGAGAGGGTGAATGTAGCAGCGAGAGGGTGAATGTAGCAGCGAGAGGGTGAATGTAGCAGCGAGAGGGTGAATGTGGCATGTAGCAGCGAGAGGGTGAAGGAGATGAGTTGCCCGATAAAGTAGAATGTTAAGGCTTATCGAGGTCCTGGCCCAAAACTCCACATATAAAGAGTTGATTTCATTCTCCTTCTGCTTGCATGTTACTAGTCTACATTTGAACGAAAACGATTATCGTTAAGTTAGAAAATATTTTTATTGTTGTGAATGCTCCTTTAAGGAAGGCTTTGTCGAATTTTTTTTTTTTTTTGCAAATAAACGATATAATCATATATTTCTGTTAAAAATTGTATGACGTCGTGTGTCTATGCGAGATGAGGTCCTGTCTCGAAACGTGTATAGAAATAGATATTGCTGACGTAATGAAGTTGTTTGCACTTCCTACCCAAGATTACATGGAAAGATTTGTTTTGTATTGGCTGAGTCACCCGTTTTCTCCACCTCAAATATCAAAGACATGATTAGTGAAAGCCTTCCGGTACCAGTCGGTCGACGATCTCAGCTTGCATCAGTGCTGAATTAAACAATAACACTAATGTTATATTCGATCATGTTCGTTATATTTTTTAAGTGTTTAATGTGTCTTAACAATGTTACAGATTGTCCAAGACTTGCCTTATCAATTAATCACATAAAAAGTTCAGGTTTACTAAAGGACACTAGCCACTGCAGAATATAGATGTTTTGATCCATCAGTTAACCAAGTTAATTCCCTTGTTTTCCACAAACAACATGATTTATCCATGTTTCAAATGTTTCAATGTTTCAGATTTCTTTGTAAAAGTGTGCTTACACGTGCAGAACCGTGTAGTCAAATCGAAGAAAACGGAAGTGATAAAAAAGTCAGACTGTCCGAATTTTAGTGAATCCTTTACCTTCAAACTGCCCGTTGCCAACCTGGATGCAGCAAGTCTAAATATCACGGCCGTTCAGCACATCAGCGGACACAAAGGTGAGCAGCGTGGCTTGGTACATGTGTACTTACACGACCTGTCATCAATATATCGCTCTTGTCATATTTCAGTAAGTAATTAAATTTCGAGTTAAAAGCAGCATAACAAACATCTGAAAACTATGAGTCCCTCCTGCTAAAGATAGCATGCAGGTGGGAACGAAGTTGAAGTTACATGTAGCATTCAACTACTTCATGGAATGAGGGCGTCGACTATGACGGGGATAGAGTAGAAATCTACACCACAATATACATGTACAAAACATGACATACGACATAAACAGGAAATGGAAATCTTTTATCGTCAATGCCCTCTTTGGATGATAGGTACTTTACACAGACACTCGACCATCGATAATGTAAATGAGACAGTCATTTACGTCCTTCTCTGTTATTTACATATAATTACTATCACTAGTTCACAAATCGTCTTCAGAAGATCAAGAATCAAAAGGCAAAATTGGTATTCCAATCTTTTCTGTAGATGATTAGGTTGACATGGTTGGTTCTGTAGGATTTCAGCTGTAACATCAATTCATTCATCGACATTTCTCTCTGTAATTTTCATAATACTATTGCCTTTCATGAATGTATATCATCTGTGACGTTATCAAGTAATTCCAAGCTTTAATAAGCTTATACAAAAATGTAATCGCTGACATGTCCTTTCGTTTTAAAAACGTTACAAGCCACTCGCTTGAATTTAACTTACAAAACAAAGCATTTGTCTGTTGCCATTACGGACCAGTTATTAAAACGCTGTCTCTGTGAACATCCACAGTCAGTTTTATGTAAACAGATTCAACGCACATAAAAAACAACGAAAGACTTTCTAATTCATATAAGCCCGTCTTCAAAATAAGATGAAAATATAAGTAGAACGTTTCACCAGGATCGAATTAGAAGTTTTTTTTTATATTATCTTTTAGCCCTTTTGTTCACAATTTATACCGCTATAGCACCTATTACAGATATAACTTATTATTAAGCTATTGTGAACAGGGATGTACTTTGATTGGTTGATTCATCTTTACTTAGCGTACTCGACTCTGATAGGTCGTAACCTATTCGTCTGGTGAAGTAAATGACATTGGGTATCCTAGACAGGTTTGGTCCTGGTCGTGGTGTGTTGGGCCGTACAGATTACTCGTGGGAGCGATTTTCTATGTCTGAAACCTTTGGCAGAGACGCGAATCACTCTCTGTGAAATAACTAGAAGTTTGTATGACTTGTTCTGCTTAAGGAAGTGTACGAGAGGGGTAATCTGTCAACACTGCATGAGGGAGACTAGGAAACATCACTTTAGGGCAAAGTACACGACAATGATTCCTTCGGTTGACAATTCCTTTGTCCGCGCTACACAACAATAGCTTGTCCTATGAATCCATTCCCTCGGCAAATCTGGTGTGAGACACTCCAAAAACCGCACCACACAACAACCTCCTCCCAACAAGTCATAAACATGTCACTAGGGCGATAGAAGTATTAAATAGAATTTAACATTTAAAATAAACAATGGACTGGCTTACTTTGGATATTTAGTCGTCAGTATTAAAAATAAAAAAAGATCCATTACTGTCCAGAGTTCTTCTTGACAATGGTTGCACTGACACAGATGTCTTAGAACGGACCAAAAAAGCTCATATATCGTTTAACGATGCAGTTTACTTGTAATTTGTTGATAAATGCAGATAAAAAACGACTGATCAGTATTGAGAAGACACTACAAAGTCTGCAATAGCATGAATTATATTAACCCTGAATAAATAGATAAAACATAGTTACTAGTGGAAATCACACCAGCGTCTCCTCCCCAACCCCTCCCCTCCTTGTTCCCATCCCCCAAATACATCACGTGTACTTATACTACTTGAAAGCAATGAGCCCGCTAAGAATTTCAGAACCTATAACTATTATTTGACTTTCACTTTTACGAGAGTGTTTACGAAGTTTGTCTTTCCTACTTATTCTCGATTACAGTGTTAAGGGTCCCCTGGTGGTCTCAGCAGAACAACGCTGTTACGCTGTTGCATTATATGGAACGACAGCATGACTGCCAGTGTTGGTTTGTCTGAGCTTTTTTAGTCACTTTTGTTGAGAGAAGGACAGACTCATTCGTGCAAAAATATTTTAAGGCAGAATTTTACATGAATACGTGTGTCGTAATAAAACTTTGCTTTTATACTGATTTATTCTGGCGCTGCTCGGTTATCTTTACTAAAATGAATTAGTGCATGCACTTTTGCTAAGAACTGTTTTCCTATTTACTTGTTGCTAGATACAACACAATAATTTCTATATTACATAGGGTGTTGATCACGTCAAGAACCTCTAGGGCACGCGTGCAAATCTCATATCCCTGAATACGATTTCTCATTATCTGATGCTGTACAAATGTGTACAAAGGTCGTGTATATTTGCTGACGTCAGTTTGAAAGGTGTCATATTTCAAGTGTATGTGCAAACGGGATGTGCTACTTGTTACAGCGACGAAGAAGAACGCATATCCAATAACAGCTATGCTAAGACTCTCCTCACGCATGTCTTCCTTTAAGGCACATCCCCCATACGAGATGTAGATAACGACATCCCATCGAATGTAAACACTCAAATGGTATAGAACACTGACTTAAACCGCCAATAAACCGTTTCTTGTTTCATAATACAGTTTCGTCTTTATTAGACATCAGGGAAAATGTGTGAGTGTTTGATATTCAGAATAATAAAATAAATCTAAAAAACGCTATATGAAGATTCATATACAATGTTTTGTGGCCTATTTGTACTAAAATTCACAAACACACTTCTACCGTCTTTGACTGAAGTGTAATTCCAAAATTTTGATTTCTAATATCTTTTGGGGGATGCATTCCAAGACTTTGTTCTTGTTTAAATTGTAGAAATAAAAGACAGACAAAATGTCAAACGTTTATTTCAATCCTTTTTTATTCTTTTGCGTTTTAAAATCAACATAATTTATATATAAATCAGACTTTTTCCCCTACACTCAATATAATCACGCGTATCACTACGTTTATCAGCTATCAATCTCATATGGTCCGTTATTTGGGTTCATTCAAGTCATTTGTATTTGAAATAATTGATGTAAATTAGCTATACAAGCTTGGGGTGTAGAGTTGGTTGGTTCGGTAGTGGATGTCGAATACTTCATGATATACCGGTGTGATTTAAATAATTGATTAAAATCAATATGTGTACGTTAACAACAGGTCCCATTTTGTATTAACTCATTTCTTTTACTACATTGACAAGGAACTTTTATTTCCATTGTTTTGTCATGAAATATGGAACGTAGACACATTTAAGCCTTACATAAGCCTAAGTTAATGAATATGTTCGACCTTGTAGGAGGATCAACTGCCAATGAAATATTCGATTAGGTTCATTGTTAGGTTTGTTTGTGTTTTACGTCCTATTAACAGCCAATCGATGTCCTATCAAGTTCAATAGTCCGCCCCAACATTGTCTTGTGAATGCTCCCCCCCCCCCCCCGCCCCTTGAAACCCCCACCTCCAGTCAGTCGTGCTTATTGGTCGACGATCGTTGTGTATTTAGGAATACTTATCAATGGTGATTCGCTCTACTTAGCGCCAAGAACTTCTCTCGTATAAAAGAGAAAAAGGTCATTCGCGAATAATTTGCCCGTTTGAAGAATAAATTCATTTCGCCGTTTTATAGCCACATTGTTTAATGATCTGAACGAGAATAGAGGACAGGAAATGATCCAATTAGTCTGAGTTACGGCATCATTGTTTAAGAATTATAAGCCGACTCCAGACATTATAAATACTCATAAAGCAAAACATCAAGTGTCCTAACAGTAAAGACTGATTACTTCTCATGTGGTTGATTTAGTATTTGAAATCATGGCCTTTATAACTATGATCCTTAATCATTTTATGAACCTACGGACTGTCGGATATGGGCGATTTTATCATAGATATGCGAGGATACACGGTATATTTCCGTTTAAATAGTGGTAGTGTTTAATTCATGGAATTATTGTTTTAATTTACTTTTATATATTCATGTACATTTGCCGTCGCGCGTCTTGTCGATACTTTCGTGTTCAATTTAGAACAAACTTCATATCTATGATACTGGAAATTAACCTTCAATCGTTAACATTTCCATGTCATCAGTTATTGTCTACTACTAGTGAATTCTAGTGGCGAGTCTCACAAGTCGATAACGAGATGACCTTAAGCTAAGTCCACTGTGGTAAGATATATCTCTCAAAGAAGCCCGAAATAAATAGTAGCTAGCCCCGAAATAGCACAACAAACAGTGCCCTCTAGCGCGAGACACAAAGATGACCACGTGATAGTTTGATTGTTAGGTTTCACTCCTTACTCGGTGTCACACACTCAAATAAAGAACAACAGCATTATACAATGTAAGCATATATACTATTTTTGTACCTGTAAGCAGGAATATATCTAAATATCTAAAAAGAAATGATTACGCGAGTTGTCACAAATGGGTTTCCTGGGTTTGAATTTGAACTGACTTTTGCACGCGAGGTATTCTTAGATATATGATTTGAATGATAGCAAACAATCAAGCGATTCAGCATGTATGACTGAACTTTAAATCCCAAAAATTGAGGTGACCAGTCTGTCAATTTATCTTCTCGCTTAGAGAATCTATAACTATATACTATATATCTATAAAAGTAAAATACGGTTGCATATTATCAAAGAGTGTCAAAGTATATTCGTGAGTCAATAAATGCACAGATTAAGGATGGATCATTTTCAGAATTTGTTTAAGTAATAAAACCATAGTTTTCTTTTTTATTTAATCCTTTGACAAACAAAAGTATTCTTAACTGCATTTGTTGGGCTTTTCCAAAACATCTAATGTTTGAACCATTAATCATTGACCAGTAGGCGACATGGGTATTGCCTACCTTTTTCTCTAGAAATAGAGAGTGGTTTCATAGTTTACAGTTCTACATTATGTGAGTTCGTGGATTTAAGGAACTGCTGTTAAAACTTCAGTACACGCAACCAGTCCACACAAACCCCAGTCTAAACAGGTTCCGCTTTGTTCACGATAGTAGACATGTTGAGTTACAAAGACCTCGAAAAACAAAATATCGGCAGTAAACAGTTATTTGCTGGAAGGTCACGTTTGTCATATTAGATATTTGTGTTCATCAATAATACAAGATAGCTTTTGTCAGTTTTGATAAATAAAATTGTGTTGCAAACTACAATTCAATAAAAAGAAGCAGAGAATCAAAGTCAATATTATGAATATTTCTGATAGGATTTTTATCGATACGTAGACACAACTAACACACAGCATCAACAGAAACTCCCCTGCAAGTCGTAGCGTGATGTATACATTTGTCATCGATACCATCATGTAAGCCCGGAACAGCCTATCAGTGGTATTTAGTCTGACATGAAATTTGAAATATCGGATGATGATCTCGACTGATTTGACGTAATTCAAACAAATGATTCGACCGTAAAATGTTTTCGTCTGAAAAAACAATGCAATCACGTCGGATATATTGCCCAAAGCCTGTTCAGCTTAACCTCACTTACAGTAACATTTTCATCCCTAAACAACTATAACAGGATTCGTAAAAACCAAACCCATACTTTTAGTTTATTGACCTTTATATTGACAAAATAATATGTGTAGCGTTGTATTGTTCAACTTGGAGTATCCATCCATTTCGCATTCAATGGCGCCACGTACTGACGACGAATACCGACATTAGACTTGTAGTAATTAGTTTCCATACCCCAATCGTCGTTTATTAAATTCAATAGTTTTGATAAGGGGTTTGATGAGTTTTAAAGATGAAAGCTGTATGATGCAGTTTAATTCATTTTGTCGGCATACTGTATCTGTGTGTTACGTCATCCTTAATGATAGGAGGTGGCAGACTCTGCTGGTGGAGTTTTTAGTCCCCAAAGTTTGCTGGAGCCTCCATAGCCACAGTTAATCTCATTTGAGTAGTGGCACAGTACATAATATACACATGTTCGTAGTGCACGATTTGAAATTATACACGACTAGTTTGATTTTACTTCTAAATTCATAAATTAAAGGGGTTTTACCTACCTGACGCTTCTGCTTCTACATAAGTTTAAAACTTTTTGAGTCCCATCTTTTGGCCCCTTGCATCAATGAAGAGTCCTAGGAGGACGAAACAGTTGTATGATGCAGTTTAATTCATTTTTTCAGCATACTGTATCTATTACTAAATTTAAAATGTGCAGCATGTGTGTGTTACGTTAACTTTTTACCATGCAGACAAATTTAATTCCTATGTTTATTACACACTTGTGTATGATATATGAACATCTTGGTGTGCGTTTTATGCTATTAAGTACTAAAGTTGCAGTGTTCGGATATATGCTTACAATGTAAATGTAACTACAAAATGTGCTTTTCATGTATGCGTACCATATTCACTTACATACCATCCGAGCAGGAATACTTCGAATGACCTAATTTTTTAATTATGAACGATGGAATAAGGAGGGGGAAAATTAGAAAACATTAAAAACGGCTAATAGATTTACTATGTTACGTTATCCTTCTTGTGAAAGAATATCAGAAGAAATATCAATGCAGTGCATCAATAGCATTATTATCCGATAAAATTCGAAAATATTGAAGACACAAATTCATTTGAATTAAAGTAAAGATTGTGGTTTCTGTTTTATAATCTGTATGACACATAACCTACTCTACTGTTGTTTGCATAATATTACAGTGCCTAATTTCTATTTCAGACAAGGTCCTCGGTCGAGTGATTCTGGGATCGTTTATGTTTGCTCGCGGTAAGGAACTTGATCACTGGAATGAGATGGTAGCCAATCAAAAGGACCAGATTACACAGTGGCATCCCCTCGTATGAAAAGGGGCGGGGAAACACTTATAAATAAAAGTCTTACATGGAGAGTTGGAGTTGTACCAACCATTGACGATTATTGATGTGATCACGTTTGATTAGTGGTGGATACACACTAGTGACATGGGCAGCCACTATTGGATGCAAACATTCTTAGACTGGGAACGGTTTATCATCGTAGCAGTTCGCATTTGATGTGTTATCATGTGATATACCTAACGGAATGAACTGGACCGTGAAACACGCACCATTTATTTCTATGATAATTAGGATTTTGTTATGAAAACTAATTAGCCTTCCCTTCCAGGAATTTATATTACAATCATGTTATTTCCTAAACGTGTGATCTTCTTTCGACAAAACAGAAACAAATACATCAGTTGCCATGTTTTTTTCGTAGACACTTGATAGATTGTGAAGGGTGATGTATCGAGAAATGTAGGACTGTGACAATTGATGTTTTAAGAAAAGTGGGACTTATAACAAATGATGTCTCGAGAAAACTGGGACTTGTGACAAGTGATGTCTCGAGAAAAGAAGGACTTATATCAAGTGATGTCTGGTGAAAGTTGGGACTTATTGCAATTAATGTCTTGAGAAAGGTGTGACTTATGATTAGTGATGTCTCGAGAAAGGTGAGACTTGTGACAAGTTACATAATATATATCTCGAGAAACGTGGAACATAATCAAAACTCTGACATCTGAAGACACGACACACATCCTCCTGATAACCACCCATTCCTATATTTTATGTCAGTAAATCCATATGAACTGCCAGCTACAATATTTTATTTAATGGATTCAGTTGTGAAAATTTCGTTCCGGTGATTTGGAAGACTTGTACTTAGTGTGTATAATGTTTAAGTTACGTTTTATCGTGAAAACTTAACTTTTTTTTCTTAATTTTATTTTCTACAAATATAATATAAGCATGTATTATGAAAAACCAAGAATGTGGGGCGGTTGTTACGGTATACAGGATATATTCATACCTATTCAAGGCTGGCTATCATGAATACAGTTACCACGAAATCCACTTTTAAATTGTTATTATTAGGATGTCAGTTACATTATTTGGTGGTGTCGGATTATTGTAACACGATATCGCCCGAGAGTTTGTCATTGGAGAAAGAACCAAACTCAAATAATTCATATATATTTACATAATAGGATTAGGAAGAAAATAATTCAGCCAAAATGCATAATGTAGCTGACGTAGAGGTCAGACAATAAGTCAAATTGTACACCAATGGTAATCCTAGAAAACGCTGAGAAAGCTTAATTGGTCAGTGAAAATCCTACTAATAGAATGAAAAGTAAGCATTGGTTCCCGATGATTTTAGGATTCATTTAATATAAAAATAAAATACAGTATGATGTATGCTCAGTAACAGAATTATAAAGGCAGAAATGTAATTTGATATTAACTCGAGTCTGTAAATATCGAGACTTCAATTATCTTTAGCCTGTATTTGCGGTTCATTGGAATTATGAAACAGCTATATGCATAAATATATCTTGCGTTTACGTGTCGAGATTAGGTAAAATCTTATTAGGGTATCAACGTGCAATAAAATGATGGTACGCTTTATATCCGTTTGAATTACGATTAGAAATACGTGTTAACAATGCTACAGTATAAGATACAGTAACAGCAGGGACTTATCTGGAACAGAAACATATATGTTATCAATATATCTAATTGTTCATTCTATAAATATGATGATTATTCTGTTGAGGTATATTGTTTTATATTATGTGACCTACAATTGATTTCTTGTTTTTAAAATATTACATTGACCAGTTGATTAGAATATTATATGGAACAAATTATATGAATACTATATGGACCCATTAATTGAAAAACTATGTAAATCCTATCCTATAAAGATCCATAAATTTTATAAAGATATGTTTGTTTACCAGATAATTTAATTTAAAACCATTTTATCTATATCACTATGTCAAGGGTCTTTGTTTATGTAACTGCACATGTTATCAGAAACGTATTATACTTTTGGACAGACGAAAGCAAGATAGTATTGTAAATGTCTAGACAAGTTTGTTTGACCCTGTCACGTGATTGAAGTTATCAGTTTTTGCCCAGAATCCGTATTAACGGTTCATGAATGATGGACCAATTTTCTGAAAGCTCTTCTTTTTGTACAATTTAATTGGCAAAATTTTAGTTTGGAATTGTTTCAAAGGCGGAGAAGTTTGAGAGAGGGAATGCCAAAATATCTTCAAATTGATTTTGGCATTGGATGCATTGATATATAAATGAAACAAGTGCAATGATTACTGTAAGGTATAGGAAGTCCGAATTTAAATGCCTTGCTTCGAAATGTTGGTACAGTCATTTTCAGATTGTGCATTGAAGGTAAATAGTTTTAACTAACGTTAAAAACATATGTTTGTTTACTTCTACGAATTCGTTTCATGTTAAATTTTATTGTTGATCAGTTATGATTCACTTATAGTAATTAACTATTTGTTATTGAAGTATTCATTGAATTTTAAAAATAAGCATGGACTAGTAGTAAACAGTGCTAATATTTAACAATCACAATTGTTTCTACATCAAAAGTGTTATTCTCCAACAAACAAACTGTAGAGTGTACAGTAAGTACCACGTCAATATATATATATTTATATACTCTTATTCACATGTCATTATCGAAACACTCCACCAAACCGCATACTGTAGCAATATTAACATCGGCAATAGTGATATTTATTACCAAACTAAATACTGCAGTTCCCTTTCCTGATCAGTGGAAAAAAATCTCCAACAAACTGTATACTGCAGTAACATTTACCGTGACAATAGTGAAAATATCCAACAAACTATATACTGCAGTAATAATTACGATGACAACAGTGAAAATATCCAACAAACTATGTTCTGCAGTAACAATTACGATGACAACAGTGAAAATATCCACCAAATTATGTTCTGCAGTAACAATTACTATGACAACAGTGCAAATATCCACCAAACTATGTTCTGCAGTAACAATTACCATGACAACAGTGAAAATATCCACCAAACTATGTTCTGCAGTAACAATTACCATGACAACAGTGAAAATATCCACCAAACTATGTTCTGCAGTAACAATTACCATGACAACAGTGAAAATATCCACCAAACTATGTTCTGCAGTAACAATTACATTGACAATAATGATTTATGAATAGTAATGTCATAAGATTACTTTTAATAATGATGTTCGACTTGTTAATTTGACCATATAATCACTGTTTACTTTAAAGCTGTAGTATATGCATCCAGTTTGTCTGCTGGAGAGTATCAATATTTTCATGTCCAGCATATAATTTATACAGTTCCACACCCACAGGTAATTTACAAAGATGACTACGTCTAAAAAGATGCATTTCATGCGGACAACATACAGTAACCACACACAATATGACATTCTCCACCAAACGCTTATACTTGTTCTGAGAGCGCCACGTCTTTATAGCAGCTAGTACATTGATAAAGGAGGGTGATTTATATTCTTCTAACGGTTAAAGTGATGTCGTTTTAAAACCAAACTAATCCGTATAGCACTCGCATGTAATTAGAGATAATAGAGAGTCATGATTAAAAATGCATGTCCTATCGTGATACCAGCGTCGGTCTACCGAAATGAATCTACGAATCAAAACACGAACAGTGATGGGTTGCACTTGAAAGTGTCCATTTCATTTCTGTATCACTTTATTCAAATGAACATTTGAGATCGTGATACAGTGGCTGTCATTAATGATATTAGTTATTTAATAATTGTTTAAAAAGAAATCAGTATTTAAAGACTTAATTAATTATCACGTGTTCTCTAAACTTCGTTAACCTAACGTTCATTTCATCACTGAATATGCAATTAGAGGTCGTTTGTGAAGCATGACGGGATTACTGATGGATGTATATATATATACATGTAGTTACTTGGCTGTACTGTGCACTCAAATAGCAAGATTTAAAGGCCCAATATACGTAACTTCAGGAAATTTTTCGGGATTCTGAAAAATTATGAAAAAAAATCCAGTTGATCACCATGCAAAAATAAGCCTAAAGCGAAGTAAACCTGAGCGGTAGCTTACAAGAAACTCTTGACAAAAAAATCCAAAGAATTGAAAATAATTCAGGTGGGGCCCACTTCAACAACAAACCGAAGGTAGAAGACAGCTCAGAACGGACGCGTGTTTACAAATACCGTGTTTCAACTGCTGCTGTACCGGTAACCGCGTAAGAATCCATCTTGAATATTGCTGATATTTTTTAATCCTAACTAAATCTATAAATACAATTAGTTATTAGGCTTGATTTTCGCTTCAAGTTTGCCGAAAGTTACGTTTATTGGGCCAAACTTGAAAAAAATTCACTTGATTTATTAACATCAATATAGCTCGAATTATATATGAAAAACATCCTCAGTACTATTTACGCTATCCGACCTGTACAATTATTGCAATCACGTGGTCTGAATGTTTCAAATCATAATGACGTCATTATGACACCATAGAAACTATAATCGACGTATGTGTATAGATATGACGGCCGTCTAGACAGATCAGAACAGTGGTAAAGGATAAGATTGAGTGAGGTGGCCTTAAACATTGTGTCTAATCAACATTTAGTATCACCAAAGGAGTCAAAATGATTCAATGTTAATGTGTACAAATGTATATGATATATAGGATTATATAACATTACTTATTATTGGTACATTATGATGGCGTCATGTACAATATTAAAATGTGTAACAACTGCAGCAGCTGTGTTTGTCGTTCATTTTTGGCATCTGTATAACATCATATTACATTATTCTGTGGATTAACTTGTTATTTTGGTTGATCTTTATTTATTATTGTTTTAATGAATTTCACTTCCGAAAGAAAGACATTCAGGGAAAAGTTTTTCAGCTCGGGTGATCATGAACTTGCTTTTTCTCTCATACCCAGTATGTAACTGTAATATTATACTTCGTCACGATCATCACTAGATATTCAAATTCTGACAAATGCGATTAAATGTGTATATGATTATCATAGATAGGATGAACTAAATATGTTACATCACTAAGTAGCTGGCTTCCGTATTCTGAGAAATTCGTGCGTCACGATTTCAACTGGATTACATGAACATCATTCATACAACTGTACACGAAAGTGCGCACCCCATTTCGTACTGGCCTGAGCAAGCCAGCGATTGGACAATCCCAACCTACAAAGCTTGCTGAGGTAATGAAATAGTGTACTCTTTACTTGACAGACAACCAGATCCTGCACATCTCAATACGCTCTACTGTTGATGGTTGTACGACTGTTCCAACTGAGACATTTCCAGTTCATATCATGCAGGTCGGTGAGAAAAGTTTCTGTTGCTTTTCACCCTGAATTTTGTCAAGGAACAGTATTATGATTCTTGATTCAGTAATTTGAACAATGTCCTGTCAACACCCAATAGACCAAAATCTTCATTAGACAAGCAAAAAAAGGGAACAGGGAAACGTATTTTTGTCTTGCCAAATTAATTCAGATTTGCTTTCTACTACGTGGAATATAACAGTTTTATAATATAGGAAGACAAAGCATCTGTTTCACTTAACATTTGTTCCAACATTTCAGATATTTGTTTCATGCAGTACCTAATACATCCGTATACTAAAACCTGGACATGACATACAACGTAAAGAATGAATGCGTTTCCGCTCTGCAGCCGTGAACGAAATCCTCCACCGTAGGGACGAGTCGGCAGACGTTTTATCCCCTACAGGGACTAGATGACCACCACCTTGTACTATTTTATCATGATCTTTCCGTGCTTTGTCAAGTTTGCCATGCATTTGCTTCAAACAAGGGAACTATAGCATCTTAGGCAAATGATCTGTTTTCGTACCTAAACTTAAGGCTAGCGACTGAGCCATAACTCATAATATCGGAAGCTGCAAAAAAAGTTTTCAGTCCATAATCGTCTGAACATTTCACTTGATATACAAAGTGCACTACCCACTCCAACAGTACAATGATCTAATGGTAGACTAAAATGCTGTACAAGATGAGGTATTTCCAGGTTTACATAACCGGGTCGGCTATAAGCCTCTCTCGTCATCAACACTGGTGTATTCACAGTGTCAATTTGATAATGTATGTCCTGTCTGGACACACAACTATTACAGATTGGTCCATTGGCGTCCTGTCTACATCCGAGAAACCATAACACGTTCCTTTGATCTTACTTCCTGTCTAAACCGATTCTATTGTTTACTATGTTGTTTTCTAGTTGATTTCACACAAATACCAGTTTCCTCCTGACAACGATTTGGACGATAACAAAACATCACATGATAAATAGAGCGAACTAACCAACATTTTAGGGACATCTTTACTTCATCAGAAATAACTATAACGGAAGCTGGTTCACTTGCAAATATCACCACCATATGAAGACAGAAATAGAAAAATCGCAATTCCTTAGAGAATCTCGTTTATCAAATGTAAACTATCAAAACAAACGTTAAAACTCTCATAAAACTCTAACTTTACGACGTGAATTAAGGTGCGACAGAACAATTTCTCGTCATTTTATATGATATTACAACACTGTCAATATGAGTTAATGGAGAATAAAGCAGAATGAAGTAAGTTCCTCATAAAAGCACGAGTGAAACCATCTGCTGGTGCAGTAACATATTTGAAGGCTGACAAATATTATCGGTGTTGCAAATAGATTAGTTCCTTAATGTCGCAAACTGCACGTGTTAATGCTAAAAGTACCAGCACTGCCTTCGGGCTACTGCAAATATAGTGTGTGAACGGAGATTATACAAACCGTCTCCATTAAACATCTCGTAGTTAATTTCTTTGTAATGTTACAACCCCAAGTGATGAAGGGACAAGCTTGGACATTCAGAAAGAATAAACGAAGCCGTCAAAAGTGACTTCACCGATCCAATAATTTCGTTTCCTTTGCCATGAATCGTCATAAGCAGCTGTTTTCTTTTGCTTCCAATTTCCTCCATAGCCAAAAACCCTTAACTTTAATTGTAAAACAGTCGGTATTCTCGAGATTTATTGTACCACGGGAATTACGAATTAGTGCCTACTAGATCGTGGGTTATAGCGCTACACCTCGCAGATTATACAACTGGACGTTGATGATGAGTTAAACCATCGCAGTACAAAGCAGTAAAGTATGTAACGCCAAAGTAACATATATTCAATTAATGCACCTGTCTTCAAATAATTGAAGATACATGTAGATGCAAATCATTGAAGATGAGTTTAATTCAATTGAAAATAGGTACACTTCTATTAAAGATACGTTCAATTCAATTCAAGATAGGTACAATTCAATGGGAGATAGGTACCATTCTATTAATAATAGGTTGAAATAAACCGAATTAAACATATCTCCAATGGAATTGAACCTATCTCCAATTGAATTGTACCTATCTCTAATTTAATTGAACATATCTCCCATCGAATTAAAGATAGGTACAATTGAATTGAAGATAGGTTCAATCTAATTTAACATATCTTTAAATAATTAAAGATAGGTACATATAATTGCACCTATCTTCAATTTAATTGCGCCTATCTTCAATTCAATTCAAGATAGGTACAATTCAATAGAGGATAGGTACATGTACAATTCATTTGGAGATAGGTACAATTATATTACAGATAGGTTCAAATAAGACGAATTGAACCTATCTCCAATTGAATTGTACCTATCTTTACTTGATAATATTAAAAATTAAGCGATGAATCTTCCTGTCATTTTGTTATCTAATACTTGAGATTTTACAAAGAACTTGTCGATTCACAAAACAGACATTACTGAGTCTGTGAGAGCTGGCTTACATTCAATGTAATCAATACATTTTGTTACAAATGTAAACTGTTACGTTTGAATGCATGACTCATTTCAAGATCCCCTTACCAAGCTTGGTCTAAACATAAAATAGAAATCACGCTTGAAATGCGATACGTTTGTGACTAGAAATATTGGTATTATATATTGGTAGAAGGGAGACAAATCTTGCTTTCTGGTTTGTCGCTCAATATCTCATTTACCGATGGGGTTCGCATACAATTTTACCGACATGCATAAAAAGATCGAAATGAACTGGAAATAGTCCTATATAACCATAAAACCTATTTAAGCACTGGGTAAACGTATTAGTCTGCTTTTCTAATCTGTTTTCTTTAGAACATGTTATAATTAGCTGGTGTGAATTGAGAAATATTTCTACAATGTAACCACCCCGTGTCTTATGTTTTCCAATTGTTTGGTGGGTTCGGGTGGGGGATAGTTATTCTGATACCACTACAATTATAACCATGTACAGACAATATTGAAGCCTGCTAAAAATTGTATAAATATCTATTAGAGGATGAAGGAGTCAGCGAAAAACTGAACTGGTTTTCTATTTGTTTTATTGGTTTCATTTTGTATTAAATGGTCATTTTAAAAGCTTAATTTATTTAATAGTGACATCCCGGTGCATGCGATGCGAGTGTTTGTTTGGAGTCCATGTGTATTTTGGAGGCTGTAATTTGTTCGTGAAAGCCTTCTAGCGAGTCCAGTCTGGGACAACACCGGGTACCGTTGAAGTATCTTAAACACTTTCCAAGCTTGCAAAATAAAACTCAACATAAAAGATTTACAATCGACCATTATTTAAAAGTATGGTACATTGTACGGGTAGGCGTGGTGGAGAAAAAATCCCTCCAAAATAAGGCTGCCGATCTAAATCGTGTACATGTATGCCAATTAAAACAAATATATCAAGTTCTACAAAAATGGTATAGAAAGAAGGATTTTGGAGACTGTTGAAGTCACTTCTTTATTGATACCTAAAATCGACACCTAAAATGTGTCCTTCAGGGTAGTTTTAGAATCGTGTGCACTAATCCTTTTTGGAAGTGGTTTTGTATTCCAACTGAGATGATACATCAGAAATGCATGTTCTCAGACCCCATCAACAAGAAAGGGTGTAAAACGCGAAAGTCACACGTACGACTCTTACGTAAATATTCTTTCAATTCATCGCTGCCGATGCATCGCTTAACTGATGCTTACGCAGCTGGTCATATCTGAAAGCTGGTTACATGCAAATTTCAAAAATACTAAGTTTTGCGAAAATAAGGATTTTGGAGACTTTGGAGTATGTTTTTGTTAATACAAAAAAACAGACATATGTACCATCAATGTGTCGTTCTGGCGAAGTTATAGAAGCAGATCATTAGCTTAACATTTTTTGAAAGTGGCTTATAAGTACATGTATATACCGACTAAGATGATACAATTTTCTAGAATAAGTGTAAAATGCGGAAGTTATTCGTACGATTCCTCTCTTTTTTCCGGCGAATTTTCAAATTTCGACTCAACATTCCCCATGCATCGCTTTTTTACATATTACTACCAAAAATCTGATTGACATGTAAAAGATATTTTGAAGTGTTTTGTATACTAACTAATTCAGAAATTCGAGTTCTCTATCTAGGTGGAAAGCGCGGAAGTTATATGTATGGTTTCTTTTTTATTTGCTTACTGTGCAGTTAGTCTTATCTGAAAGCCGGTGACATGCCAGGTTTAAAAATACCAAGTTTTACAACAAGAGGTCCAATGGGCCTGCATCGCTCACCTGGTATCAATCTCTGACTTATATTATAGTGTAACCCTAAAGTCCCTTAAAATCTTTTAATGTAAGACATTTAGAAGAACATCTTAAGATTTAAACATATTTTACCTCTGTGACCTTTTAAGACAACATCATTTTCATTTTCAAATTTTGTTTGGCTTCATCCCAGGACGCTACCAGCCAAATATCATGTCTCTAGGCAAATAAAGATCCAGGTCATTTCTTTTCGCAAACTTTGTCAGGCTTCATCCAAGAAAACACTTTCAGCCAAATGTCATGCTTTTAGGGCTTTTGGTATTTCAGAAGAAGTCGTTTGAATGTTTTAATAGATTTGACCCCTGTGACCTTGAATATAGGTCAAGGTCATTTCTTTTCGCAAACTTTGTCAGGCTTCATCCAAGGAACCTTCCAGCCAAATATCATGTTTCTAGGGCTTTTGGTATTTCAGAAGAAGTCGTTTGAAGGTTTCAACAGATTTGACTCATGTGACCTTGAATATGAGTCAAGGTCATTTCTTTTCGTAGACTTTGTCAGGCTTCATCCAAGGAACCTTTCAGCCAAATATCATGCTTCTAGGGCTTTTGGTATTTCAGAAGAAGTCGTTTAAAGGTTTTAACAGATTTGGCCCCTGTGACCTTGAATATAGGTCAAGGTCATTTCTTTTCATAAACTGTGTAGGGCTTCATCCAAGGAACCTTTCAGCCAAATATCATGCTTCCAGGGCTTTTGGTATTTCAGAAGAAGTTGTTCGAACGTTTTAATAGATTTGACCCCTGTGACCTTGAATATAAGTCAAGGTCATTTCTTTTCGCAAACTTTGTCGGGCTTTATCCAAGAAACATTTCAGCCAAATGTCATACTTCTAGGGCTTTTGGTATTTCAGAAGAAGTCGTTTAAAGGTTTTAACAGATTTGACCCCTCTGACCTTGAATATAGGTCAAGGTCATTTCTTTTCGCAAACTTTGTCGGGCTTCATCCAAGGAACCTTTCAGCCAAATATCATGCTTCCAGGGCTTTTGTTATTTCAGAAGAAGTTGTTCGAAGGTTTTAACAGATTTGACCCCTGTGACCTTGAATATAGATCAAGGTCATTTCTTTTCGCAAACTTTGTAGGGCTCCATCAAAGGAACCTTTCAGCCAAATATCAGGCTTCTAGGGCTTTTGGTATTTCAGAAGAAGTCGTTTGAATGTTTTAACAGATTTGACCTCTGTGACCTTGAATATAAGTCAAGGTCATTTCTTTTCGCAAACTTTATCGGGCTTCATCCAAGAAACATTTCAGTCAAATGTCATGCTTATAGGGCTTTTGGTATTTCAGAAGAAGTCGTTTAAAGGTTAAAATAGATTTAACCTGACTGTGACCTTGAATATTGGTCAAGGTCATTTTTTTTCGCAAACTTTATTTTGCTTCATCTAAGGAAGCTACTGGTCAAATATGAAGTCTCTATGCCTAACGGTATTTTAGAAGAAGTTGTTTGAAGGTTTCGACATTTTTGACCCCTTTGACCTTGAAATTAGGTCAAAGTGATTTTTTTTTCGCAAACTTTGTTCAGCTCCTTCCAAGAAATCTACCAGCCAAATTTCATGTCACTGGGCCTTTTAGTATTTTAGAAGTCGTTTAAAGGAAAAAGTTGACGGACGCAGGACGGACGGACGCCAAGACGGACGGACAGACGACGGACGCTGTACCATCACATAAGCTCACTTGGCCCTTCGGGCCAGGTGAGCTAAAAATGGTCCAGAAATAAGGATTTTGGAGGACCGATTTACCAACTGGACTGGTTATATTTACAAAGATTTATTTTTTGCTCTGCCATCCAGGTACATGCAGACTATTTATACTCTTGTTTCTTCAGTGTCTGATGTTTTTAATTTACTTTTAATAAATAATGTAAGTTTGTGTAATTTAAGAAATATCTTTTGTCTGATGATTTCCAATTGCTTGTACTTTTGTGAATATTTCACAAACAATAATTATCATAACTACAGTATCACCCCTGTGCTGACAATAATGACATAGACAAACAGTTTTACCTTATAATCTATTGGAGTGTGAAAGGTCGGGACAAAACTGTTTATCGACATGTTAAAAACGCTTACGAACACCTTTCCAAGTCTGAAAGAACTAGAAATGTTTGTAAAACACGGATACCCCGCTTCCGCTATGTCAGTCCAAAAGTCTCAGAGGCCAAGGTCAAAGGTCAAGGTCATAAAAAACCTGCAACCAACACTACTGGTTGAGATGTATTAGCCTATGAAGTTTCATGACCATAGGCCTGGTACTTAGGCCAAAACTGACATAAACGCAACAACTAACCGGGACTGACGGACAGATTTATATATAAGGATAACACTTAATGCACCAAACCACTTGGTGGCAGGGCATAAAAATTAATATACAAAATGTAAATGATTGTTAATAACTTTACAGTATCACTGTACGGGTGGTTTGGGGCGTAGGAGAGATATCCTTCAAAATAAGGATGATGTTGTAAATATTCATGTACATGTATATACAGCACAAAAGCAGTAGCCTCAGTATTATATTTGTTTATTAGTAAAGAATATCACCAACATTTGTATATTTCCATCAAAATACAATTTGTAAATGATAAATTATATGTACAAGTTCGTAAATACACTGTACTAAAAGGACTGAAACCTAGGTGTTCTATATAATTTTGTAAAAGTTAATGAGGTAAGTGATTTCCTTAGAAAATTATTTATGATACAAAAATGTAGACTCAACATTAAAGAAGACACTCAAGTCACGTTTTATTTTCTTTATCATCAAACATGGTTCCCAAAAGTTTCTTCTGGTCATCTCCAGCACGAAATAGTCTCATCATTAGAGAGGGCTTGCCAGGGGAGGGAACCACTTCTAAATCTGCTGTAATGCCACAGCATTGTTGTGAAGCTTGTAAAAAAAATTATACAGATGATATTAATACAATACCTCATCAATCACACATTACAGTGACTACAACCTAGGTGGGTTAATCAATGACAGTATTAACATGCAATTTGTGATCTCATATGGTCTAAAATCAGCATCATCAAAATCAGTTATACTTTCACCACAGTTAAGATATGATATTTTGGATGGAGTACAGAATAGAAATAAAATGTTATGCAAGAATTTTAGATTGACAAAAATTGACTTTTCACCGACCACATGAAAAAGTAAGAGTTTTTGGTAAAAGTTAGCATATTCGCTGAAAAGTCAGAGTGTTTTCGATGAAAAGTCAGCAATCCCAATGAAATTAAGAGTTTTGTAGTCGCCAGTATTACAGCATTAAATCAAACAATTAAAAATTACCAAACATAAATAAGAAAGTGAATATGATAGTTTACATAACGTATTCATTTGTGCAGCTTGTCACTTTCAGGTTTGTATGAATCTAAATGATATATAATTGTAAGATTAATGCCAATAACATTCGCCAGAGGTCATCTTAATAGAAAGGAACAATCTTTCATAAGAGGAAAGACTAGAAGCAATACCCGTCGGCGGATAACACCTTAGCATAAAACTTTATGTTGATGGTGATTATGAAAAAGTTGATGGACCATGAAAGGTAGGCTGCATCCAGCATTTCGTATATGGTTTGTACTTCCTAAGAAGCATCTATTGACTATGGTGCAAGTCTGGTTTGGTCTAGCACTATAAGATCAAACATACAATAATTTCAACATACAATAATTTAAAATAAAAACCGAACTTCAGCGAGCAGGGTCTCACATAGATATACCCTCATCCCCAAATAGTGGTCAAGTGTAAACTTTGACCCTTCAACCTTGACCGATGACCACCAAACTCTAATCAGGTGAAGAAGTTGAGGTTACCACAGTATGGTGTAAATATAAACTATATACCTTGGAACCTTTCACTTCCAACCAATGACCGCAAAAACCTTATCAGGTATAGAACATGATAGTGTGATGCTATGGTATGAATTTAAACTCTATTATGGGTTCATGAGATATCTTACAAACAAGCTTTTTATTCCTGTTGTAATTAAGTTGACATTTTACCTTTATCCATCAATTTAACCAGATGTAGAACTTTGAGAGTTTTATGCTATATAAACTGAATCTGTTCTGAGTTCATATCAAAGAACTGATACCTTGAATAAAAGCTTTTTGTTTACAAAAAGGTCAACAGCTGCAGTGATCTTTGACCTTTAAAGTGTGACCGATCACAACCAATATTGTAATCATGTGTAGAACTTGACAGTGTTATGCTAAGGTGTGATTATGAACCAAATATACCCAGAGGCTCTGGAGGTAGCATGTACACAAGCTTTGTGTTCACAAAGTGGTCAACAGTGACCTTTGACTTTCGACCTTGACTAACAACCACCAGATGTAGAATTTGATAGTGTGATACTACGGTGTAAATATGAACCAAATCTCACCAAGGGTTTATAAGACAGTTACCAATTATGTTATTAGATTAAATTAAATTAGAAGAAGTTGCTTCAAGATTTTAACACTTTTGACCCTTGTGACCTTAAAAGTAGGTGAATATTGCACAAATATATCAGTAACTTGAACAAAATCAGTAGCCCTTCATCCCAGCATTCTCAGCCATTTGGTTATTGAGATGAACTTGAAGTTGAAATCGTAAATTGTTTATGATGCACAATGTTTGACAAAAGACAATAGTAATTGGTCAACTCTGACTTTGTCTCGGGTAACATAAAATCAGGAGTAAACAAATCAAGGGAAAAAAATCTCAAGTGCTTTGTGTTACTACTTACTATTTTCCACAGGTGTGCTCTTTTTTATAAAGTCAGGTAGATTCTCTGGGTTGAAATCACACCTTTTCTTGTGAGAATTCAAACTCTGAAGCTGTCCAACAAACTCACATCCCAACCTGCGAAAAGGACACGCTACCTACAGGATAAAAAGTATAAATGGTATGAACAATTACATGACAGATCATCTGAGTGAGTAGATCAATGGATCAAGCAGATCAATTGTTTGAACAGATCAATGGATCAATGAACCAAGCAGACCAATTGATGGAACATATTAATGGATTCAACAGATCAAGATCATTTGACTGCAAATTTGGCAAGTTTATTTCATACATCACCTAAACAATAATGCAACAAGGATGTAGTCATCAACACCTAAACAATAATGCAACAAGGATGTAGTCATCAACTTACCCCGTTCATGCAAAAAGTGTAAAATACATATAAAAGTTCAACATGCAAGCCTCAAAAAAACCTGATCATTCCTACAAAAGATATTCCGTGGAAAGCAAAACGGACAGACAGACGGATGGAACCCATTTGTACCCCCGTACCACCCCCAACTTTCTTTTAGTGATGTGAGATATACCAGTGACTATAATAGTTACCTGTATCAATATGAGTTGAAAATATGCATGTGTCTTTATACAGTTGTGGGATCGCACAACGTTACACGATGTGCGGTGGGCGCACGATGGGTGAATGGTGTATGCACGATGTGCGAACGATGCGATCCTGGGCGATTATTTCTAACGCACATGTGGGCGCACGATAAACTAACATTTTGCGATGACAATCATGGTTCATGTAAATTTAGAAATGGTTAAACAGTATATACGGTTTCGCGCTAGTTGATTAAAAAATATTTCTTTATTTTAACTATTTACATTAGCTGATAGTTCTATCTATATATTTCTTAAAATTAGTAATAGTCTTTCTGTAGTTTTTGAAACAAACCAAATAGACACATGTAAACATTCAAGTAAATATTGCCAGTTTTTACAAATTTATACACTGCACATGTACATGGACAATATATGTAGATGTCTCTGGCCCAGGGCACTTACAACACTCGCCTAGGTGTGAAAACACAGGTAAAGTGGTGGGGAGGGGAGAGGGTTTTCAAATAACTAATTATAAGAGTCCAGTTTGTTTTCATAACGGTCGCTCAGTAATGGCTGTCGTAGCGTATCGCCACACACGGGACAGGTATAACTCTGGCATGTTAATTATTTACCTATTCTGTTACCTGGTAGCTAAACCTGCACCTAATCGCACACATTAACACAAGATCTATAGATCTGCAGTTGTGGGCACCATGGGCGAATGATGTGTGCACGATGCATGCATGCAGTTTTTGGTGCGTTGTGCGATACCACAACTGTAGATAAAAAGGTCAGCTTCTATTATTATGTATCGCTCACCATCAAAACTATCATGGATAAATGGACAATATTTTGTCATTCCCTAGACCTTCAGTCCCAATGATTATACAAAATTGATTTCCCGACTCCTAAGGATGCTTCAGTTCCAATTTGGACAATATTCAGTTACCGGGTATTCCTTCATAAGATGGACTCTTGAAGAATTTACATTTGTTCCCCTTTTGGGCCCCGACAGCCCTCTTTCCCCTGGCAGGAGTTTTCATTCATCCAAGGATTGTTTACACCAAATATGGAATCAATCCTTTCATTCCTACAGATGTAAGATTTTACATAAATTGCTATATTTCCCCTTATTGGACCCTGCTCCACAGGTCCCTATGTGGCCAGACCCACTGTTTATACAAAATTGGTTCCCCTTCATCCAATGATGCTTCAGACCAAATTTGTTAAAAATTGGCTTTGGATTTTTATCAGGACGGTACATTGGGGAAAACATTCGCACAGTTTATGATATGATGCAGTATGCAGAAGATCGCAACATTCCAGGAATGCTAATGCTAGTAGACTTTGAAAAAGCTTTCGATTCAGTTTCATGGGAATTTGTTGATAAAGTACTTAGCTATTTTAATTTTGGGGAAGACGCAAGAAAGTGGGTAAAAATTTTTCATGATAATGTTAGTGCATCAGTTAATCAGGGAGGCAATATTTCTAAACACATTAAAATTGAACGTGGATGTCGTCAAGGTGATCCAATTGCTCCGTATATTTTTATTCTCTGTGCTGAAGTCCTGGCAGCAAAAATTAAAAACAATAACCTCATTAAAGGTATCAATGTTGATAATTCAGTCATTTTAAATGTGCAATATGCAGATGACACTGGGTTGATATTGGATGGGTCTGAGGAGTCCTTGAAGGAATCTATTTATGAACTGAAGAATTATGCAAAAATATCAGGTCTAAACATTAATACTTATAAAACCCAGGTTATATGGATAGGAAGTAGGGTATATAGTCAAGATACTTTTATGCCAGAAGCAAATCTACAGTGGGGAAGGGATAAGTTCACATTTCTAGGGATAGACTTCTCTGTAGACTTAAGTCAAATTCCCAAAATGAACTTTGATAAAAAAAATTGTAAAACTTAAGGCAATGATTCAAACATGGAAGAGACGAAAGTTAACTCCATTGGGAAAAATTAATATTATTAAGTCATTGCTGATTTCACAACTGAATTATTTGTTTATTACTTTACCAAATCCACCAGAAAAATTTATTATTCTTTCAAGCTCACTATTTTTTTATTTTTTGTGGAATGGTAAATGTCATAAGATAAAAAAAAATGTTGTAATTCAAAACTATATGGAAGGGGGGTTAAAGATGATTGATGTATATGCATTCATTAATTCTCTAAAGCTAAGTTGGGTAAGAAGAATTGCTCAGTCATCAGGCAAATGGAAGTTATTGTTGAATACAACTATTGATCTGAAAAAGCTGTTTAATTGTGGAAAAGAATATATTAATTTATGTGGATCTAGATGCAATAATTTATTTTGGAAAGATGTATTAAAAGCATGGGATAGACTTAATAACTCTGAATGTATGAAGTTAACTACCGGTAAACAAGATTCCATCATTAAATCTCCTCTTTGGTATAATAATGATATCCAGGTTAATGATAAATTTGTATTTTATTCAAACTGGTTTAAGGCGGGTGTGTTTACTTTGAATGATATGATAAAAGATTCAGATAATCTGACCTTTTTTTCCTTTGATGAGTTTTTACATAATTTTCAAATTAATACAAACTTTTTGCAGTATCATGGACTAGTTTCTGCTATCCAACGTTTTTTAAGAAAACATGATTTTCTGTGGGAAAAACCTTCTCAGCCTTTTGTACCAATCTTATGGGATATATTTTTTAAGAGTAAAAAAGGGTCTAAAGACTTCTATAATAGTATCATTGCACCTGTGACACCGCCTACTGGAGTCAGAAAATGGAATCAGGAGTTTGATATAGATAAAGAAAAATGGACAAAAATATGTAAATTACCTTTTGTTGTCACAAAAAAACTCGAAACTACAATGGTTCCAGGTTAGAATTATACATAATATTTTGGTAACAAATACTTTTCTTTTTAAAGTCAAACTGAGTCAAAGCCATCTTTGCATCTTATGCAATTTGGAGCCTGAAACAATAGTGCATTGTTTATGGGAATGTACAGAAGTGCAAGATCTACTTCAAAGATTTGAATCCCTATCTTGACACGCTCCTGATTCCTTTTGCATATAATAAAGAATCGTTCCTTTTCGGAATTATTTCACAACATTCAAGCCATGTGGATAATGAAATTTTAATTCTTATGAAACATTATATTTATAAGACCAGATGCCTGAGCAACTCTTTGAATATTAACACGCTTATAAATATCATCAAAGATAACTTCTTCATTCAAAAACATATCAATAATAGTAAAAGTGTAATAATTCAAAGGGAATTCAAACTTAACTGGAGGAAATGGACACCTTTATTAGAACTTTAGTGGTTAAATCATTAATATATTTATTGCACCTGTTTGCACTGCTATGCCCCTGACATACATGTAGCCTCATTAGCCCTTTGCATTAGCTAGCCACTTAATATAAATTAAACAGATAGACTGTATCTCCCAAATCTCCCTCCCCACTTTCTCTTTCCCTCCCCCCCCCCTTCTCTCTCTCTCTCCCCCCTCCCCCCCTCTCTCTCTCTCTCTCTGAATGAATGAGTGAACGCTGTGAGAGTGACAATATATACACCTGCATTCATTAAGTGATGGTATGTTGATGTATGAACGATGATGCGTGGCGAGTGATGATGAGGATTAATTTGGTGATTGACAAATCATAATGATGATGTAAAGATGTTGATGATGATGGTGGTGTTGTTTTTGGATGATAATGTATTTACGAAGATGAAGGTGATGATGATGATACATTTGGGATGATCATGATTATGCAATTAAGATGATGAAGATGATGGTGATTATACAATTACCATAGGATGATAATGATGATGTGATGATGAAACATTAAGTTGTTGATGATGATGATGATGATGATGATGATTCATTTAGGATGATGATGATGATGATGATGATGATGATGATGATGATTGTCACACATTATGGATGATGATGAAGTTGATGAAATCAGGTGATGTTGATATTTTATGCATTATGTTGACAGTGTGGATGTGGTGTGAGAGATTGTAATACTTTGTTATATATATACAAAATTTGCTGAAAAATAAAAAATTACAAAAAAAAAAAAATGGTTTTGTGGTTTATGACCAGTAGGGATTTATATGTCTGAAAAGTTAAAAACGGATAGTCAAAGGATGGTGCACCGTGACATAAGCTCACATAAGCCCTTCAGGCAGGTGAGCTAAAAACCAAGCACAAAAGTTCCTATATTGGTCAGCCATTCATCAACCTACACCAACCATGATCATCGTTCGCACACTTTTGCTACAAGTACATGTTATAATAATCGCCAGGTTTGTATCTTAAGCACATCATGCACTCACCATTCACACGCAGTGCACACAACCTATTGGGTAACAATGTGCGATCGCGATCCCACAACAGTAAGTCTAAAATTGTATTTTTAAGGTTTTATATATGTTTGTTTACAGCATTATTATCAGCATGCATGATAGCGGAACACACAAGCACATTGTGACATACCATTTGATCACCTATGATGTTCTCTAAAATGAAGTCATGATGAAGTTGTCCAATATGTAGAGTTTTTCTGAGAAAAATAAATAAAATATATTTGAGCATTAAATGGATACTAATGCTAAATTCAAAGTTATGATAATATACAACTAGAAATGTCTGTGAGACATAAATGCCCCCGCCCCCATATGAAATTAGAATAGTTCTGCAAAATCTCACAAAACTTTGAAAATATTTGGATTCGACTTATCGGAGGTCATGAAATGTCTCCCATTATGGTTTTTCTGTGTATTTCTTGCACTTAACGAATGGCCATGGCAAAATTTCATGTTGTTTTATGCTTGATTGATCATCTAAAATCATCAGTGTGTCTGATCAAAAATCTGGAAGATATTGAATGAAATTGTCCTGCAATTTGCCAAAACAGCATTTTTTACTTAAATTACATGTTTTGCTAATTTTTGTATTTTTGACCAAGCATAGTACAAAAAAACGAGTTCACTACCATATATTTCTTTTTGCATTTTCTGCTATGCCATGAACTCCCTTTTCAAAAACACATAAGAAAAAGATTAAGTAGTCAGAAAATTTTGACTTTTCACAAGAGAAGATCCTTAACTTGAAAATTTGAGTCTGTATAAATATTCAAACTTTTTATATTTAAGATTTGTCCCATTTTTATTTTTTTTTTTCAACTTTTTTAATATGAGTCTAGGCATCAATTTCATTGTTTAGTATCTCTACTTATTGGTATACCAAATGGTAAACAGGCATTTTCATTAAAACTGGCCTTATCAATATTTCATAATATTAAAATTTATTTCTAAAACATGTCAATTACCTGTCCTCCGGGCATGTTTTGCTGTTTTTTAGCCAAGGTAGGATACACTGTAATTTGAAAGCACAGATCACACATCAATTTATTAAATACAGAAGAGCCATAACCAGCTAGTATTTATAACTGGCTGACCAAATTTTTGTTACCATATACATGTATCTAACTCAAAATCAAACCTACACAGTATAATAAATGGTGCTTTTTTTTCACTTTCAGAACTTGACATTTACCTGGATGTGACTTAGAATAACAGGAAAGTGATGGACAAAATCAGATATAAATCACAAATTCTGTTTTTATATGGCAAGCCTCTAACATTTAGATGATGAAATGTGCCTAAGGAGGCCATATATGCCAATGTGTAAGAGAACTGAAACTCTGAATAACTAGTGCTTAATACAAGGTTTCAGAGTTAAAACTACCCACATGCGAGTCTGAATTACCTTCTTACAGAAGCTGTGACCACAAGGTGCTCTCTGAGGGTCTGAAAACACATCCTGACAGATGGAGCAATACAGATGAGTACTGACAGAATCTGGGTTCAGGAAATACCTGTCATCGGATCACAAACAGACACTTACTCATGTTAATATACCTTTTGTAGCGACAAGTAATTGACCAAATTAATACACAAGCTTTCTATTTTCATAGACATAAACTAGAACTTAAGCCAATGGCTAACTAATACTCCCCGTCTTTGACTTTTTGTAATAAACACTTTAAAAACTTTTAAAGAAACATTTATTAATATTGATGACAAATGAATTTGTATCTGCAGATACATCTACACATTGTCCCAAACATTCCTGTGTAGTTTCATTGAAATTGCTTCACAAGTTTAGGAATAGTTTTCCAGCCAAAATTTTCTAACAAAAACCTGTTCATAGTGACCTGGTTACCATGGCAACCAACAGTCTGCATCAATTAACCTGCAAGCATATCTGCACATGGTCCCTAACATTAATGTGAAGCTTCATTAAAATTGGTTCACTGGTTTAGGAGAAGTTGTGTGGACAAAACTTTTTAACAAAACCTATTCATACGACCTGGTTACCTTGGCAACCTCAATTTCTGGTAAAAAAATATCTGCATGCTTATCTACACATTGTCACCAGGTTACCATGACAACTACTTTTTTGCAAAAAAAAAAAACACCCTGCATACACATTTACACATGGTCCCTAACATCCCTGTGTAGCTTCACTTGAATTGGTTAACAGGATATGAGGAGTCATGTCTAGACAAAATGTTCCCCAAGAAATGAAGCATAGTGATCATGTACTGAAGGGAGGTATCTACAAGTATATGAGATAAAGTAAGGGAGATAACTACCAGTTGTGGAGACAAAGTAAGGGAGATAACTACCAGTCGTGGAGATAAAGTAAGGGAGATAATTACCAGTACAGGAAATAAGGTAAGGGAGATAACTACCAGTACAGGAGATAATAAACAGTAATGGAGATAACTACCAGTATAGAAGATAAAGTAAGGGAAATAATGGCAACCAATTTTTTTCAATCTGATATAGATTATGCACATCTTCAATGTATAAGGATTATTGCCACTATAAGTCTCATTGAAATTCCTTCAATAGTTACTGACTAGATTTGGAGGAGTAAAAAAAAAATTCAAATATTCACTACCAAATTCCTGAATACCATGCATGTAGTACATACTCTTTAACTTATACATTATGTAAACACAATTGCAACACAGGGCTGAATACAGATGATGATATCTTTCTAGTTAATATTGACCTGTACTAGATACAAGTTTAATGTAATATATTGCCATGATGCATGCATGTGCAATTTATGCATAGACACATGATTGTTTATGAATACCTTTCTTCTTCAGCCTCCATACACACAGGTTCAGGGTGTTTCCTTTTCCATGACATTTTTGTAAAAGTGAATAGCAGCTGATCATGGCTCTTCTAACGGCAGAATTCTCTGGACCCAGTTCTACAAATGTTAATGATCACAAGTTACATTCGGATATAACAAGAATTCCAAAGTTAATGTGCCGCCTGAAGTTATGCGCGGCCAAGTTAAGGCAACAGTAGAAACATTAAACCTAGATCCACTTTTTATTTAATTAAATAATATTGTGCATTTGACATTTTTTTTATTTCAACTTGTTAGATAATTATAAGGCTCTCTGATATTAGGTCATACTATTTTTGTGAAATTATTGAAATTGTTAAAAGTAAATTAGGCCATAGGCACAAAAAGATAACTTCAGTTATCACAAAGAAACCTTTGTTCAGGCATAGCACAATATTTATAATAACTGCAGTGACTGCTAGGGAACTGGGATTTTGAAACAGATACCATAGGTGCTTCTGGATATGAATGTGCGGTTGAGTGTCCAGGGAGAAATGAGTGTCCAGAGAGTGTCAATGGAAGTTTTTGCACGCCAAGCAAGTTATTAATAAAGATTTTTAATTATTTCTTCTGTATTATGTAGTTGATGGCAATATCTAACACTACACCAAATTTTATTTCAATAGGACGACTGCAAAATATTGAAATGTTGAGTTCAATTTTGCACTGTAGTGCACACCCTGTAGACAATGAGTGCACAGGGACATTTTGCACGCCCAGCAAATTATTAATAAAGATTTTTTAATTATTTTTTCTGTACTGTGTAGTTAATGACATTACCTAACACTTCACGAAATATTATTTCGATCAGACGATTACTTATTACTAAAATCCACTGTTACATACTGTTGTTTAATTGCAGAGGAGGGACACGCCCGGCGAGATTGAGTGTCCAGGGAGGTTTGTGCACGCCCAGCAATTTGTTTTTTAAGTTTTTGAAAGTATTTTTTCTGTATGTGTAGGTAATGACATTAACTTTATACCAAATTTCATTTCGATCAGACGACTGCATAATTCTGAAATACACCGTTATTTATCGTTGTTTATTGCAGTTGAGTGGCACGCCTGGCATGATTGAGTGTCCAGAGAGGTTTGTACACGCCCATCAATTTGTTTTTTAAGTTTTTGAAATTATTTTTTCTGTATTACATAGTTGAGAATATTGCCTTACATTACACCGAATTTCATTTCGATTATACGTGTGCATTATACTGAAAAATCTGTATTAATAACTTGCTGGGCGTGCAAAAACCTCCCTGGACACTCATTTCTCCCTTGACATTCATTAGGCACACCCATGAATGTGTTGGGTTTTTTTCATTTGAAATAATGTGTTACAGGAGTTACAGCAGTGTGATACGTATACGTCCCTAGTTATTAGACGAAAACAATATTTTATAATTTTTATTACGATAGAATATATATAGGCCTACTTGATTTTAAAACTTGAAAAGTGCAGAATAACAAGCGTATGTGACCACGGGTGCTCGGGTTTTTGAACTTTAGGTTAAGCATCCCACTTGACTAGACTACCTTATGTTCTAGAACCCGAGCACCCGATGAGCATATTCCGATTCCAAACAAGAATTTTCAGTAAGAAAGCACTGTACATGTATTAAGCTTAAGTAAAATAGACAAAGTAGGATCTCAAATTATTGTGCATTGTAAGCAGAATAATGCATTTTGGTAGAAATCAAGTAAATGGGAGGTATACCACCATAAGACGTTCAAAGTATCTATCTCCTCTGTCATGTTGAATTGGAATTGTAGCGGGCTGTGAATATATTACCTCCAAATTTAAAAGAGCGTTGTAAAAGGGACATCACTCTGCCTAATCATCGGTCGCCTTGTACATGTGTATACAATATATTCCCACAACCTCTACCGTCGTGTAAAAACCTAACAGGGATCTACGACGTACAGATACAGATAAAACAAATGATGTGTACCAATGTAAAATATCATATTTCAATATGTATTGTTTTATTTGATTTCTCTTCCAAATTTCAATTTCATATTTGAATTTGATTTAGCTATAGAATCTGTTATACCTCTAATATAGCTAGCGACGTCGACTAGCTCTATACATTCACAGAGACCTGAGGGGGCATTTTTATCGAAAATTGATCTTAACCCACCAAATGTGTAAAATTACTCTAAACACCCTATTTTAGGTCCAAAACTAGCTTTAACAAATTCTCAGGTTCCTGTGTATACACTGCCATCTAAAAGTTCCGTTACATTTTTTCTGCAAACGCTTCGAAATTGATCAAAACCCAATTTTTTGCAACTTCACGTTTTTTATACATGTATACAATTCAACAATATATTTCTTTCTTATATTTTTGACTGTGGATCATTGAATTAATTCCATCTGATTGTGCAAATGAAAGAAAAACAATTTTTATTCATTTTGACCATTATCAAAAATAGACCCCTCCCCTGACCCTCCTAAAACTTCCAGGACTTTGGTATTTTTGAAATAAAATGCCAAGTGTCACTGAATAGTGAACTATCTTTTGGAGATTGCATCAGTTGTGTTCATTTTTGTTGGTTAATTGCTAATATGTTCACAACGTTTGTAACAAAACTTTTAGATGACAGTATATATATATATATGTAATACGTCTCTGCAGTTACTTAAATTTACCACAACTTTACAGTAGTTAACACTATGATACTGTAAACCCCCAACTTTCAAAACGTTGACGTCCGCGTCAACTAGATTTGTTAACAATAAAACTTCATAACGAATGTGTTTGAAAATTGAAATATTAACATTTTACACATAGTTAAAACTATATAGCTAGTGACCAAGATTCTGTTACACAGCTGCTTCTAAAAATAGAACAATGACTCTTCATTCATTCTACTTCACATGTACATCCACCTTGTATTCATTATATACTGTAGGCCTATATGATTTATGTACATGTTCCATAAGAAAGTATGAAATTCACAATTCCATATTGTGGACATTTAACTGAAATATAGCCTACATAACACAATTCACTGTTAATGGTTATCACAGAATTTCTGTGGTGATTATACAGTATATAAGTCTTATAATTTATCATCACAGAATATGGATATGTGCACAATATTCACATTTTGAATACAATATTCATTATATTATGCTCGTCTACTTTTATCAAATTAATTACTGATATCTATATAACTGTAAATCAGCTAATATCTGTCCAGTGAAATGAAATTGAAACCTTTGGTGTCATTAAATCTCTATGTACGCCTTCACTTTATGAATGAAATATATCTATTCCAATATGAGTATTTCTCAAATTTTGACTATTTCCAAGAACACCATCATAATATATCAAACATACATCTGTTTGTTCTGACACAGTATACTGATTACAGCGGGCAATACCAGCCCTACATTACTCACATATTGTACTGGACTATATTATAAATACTTACATTTTGCAGTACTGGTGTATATGTAGATATATACAAATGCAATTGTTTCTAACACCCTTTTATATGGTTATATTTTACCACGGCCTGATTATTGAATTTTAATTACACAAATGTTACTCAGTGATGTACAGCATAGAATTCACCAATTAATTATTTATCCTTATCTTTATGCCTACACCTGCTATACAAATGTACATTGTTTTCATCTTTAAAAAATATTATTCTTTCAGACTATCTGCACTGTTCCTGTATTTCCTCCACACAGGTGTGAGATCCTCCTCAGACATACATCCAAGGTGGCTCGCCAGGGACTCGGAATGAAAGTCTTGATTCTTCTGTCTGGCCAGACCAGCGTCACCAAAACAAGGATCCAGGATAATACAAAAAGGATGCAAGTTCGCCAGAAGTTTCAACCAGCCCCTTCCTCGAAGAACCGCCCCTGGCAGCAAGAGTACTGGAATTACATAAACTTCCACCATTTCGTCCCAATCTTCGTGACATGACTTAGACTAGGAAGTCACCCAAATCACAAACATTTGAGTGCCCACCAGCTCCTCTTCTTGCGTCCCGGTTCTGACACGTATACTTCTTTATATATATCATCAATTCTGAACTTCTAAGATTGCAGTACAATCTTCTGTTTATTTGTCGACGGATGGGAAGGCTGAAATCCTAAGGTCAAAGCTGCAACCAAACTGTCATAGTTTGTACATTGGATAGCGCTCAGGTCACTCCATATACATCTAAAAGCCGTGGCTAATTCCATTCAAATTGAACTAAATAATCCTCCCAGTTGTCTTTTCCATCATAAGAGGCCGTTTCCTATACGTTGTCCAAGTCAATGCGACCAAATCTCTGAGATTATGTTGTTGCAATTTCCGCTGGGTAAACCCGTATTCATCCTACCGATGAATCCGTATTAACAGTACTGTCGTGCGCGAACCCCCAGCCAGCCCAACTATCCGTGGAATTCCTGTGTGTCCATCCAGCGGCACCATTGATCTCACTAGGAATTTGTCCTAGATCTTGACCCGAGGCGAATAACCGGACAGAGGGGTCAGATGTCCGATCTACAGGCAACTGACGTTTCCTCTGTATTCCCTCTGGAATATCCACTAATGTCAATCACCCTCCGGTACGCCCTCCATCGTACCTGATGACCGACCCTTCGCAGAGACCGTCGCAGCATCTAGCATTCTCTTCAATGCTACCATGCGTCCTCGAAGAATATTATACTCCCTCTTTACACTGGATTCATGTGCATCAAATTGCCCAGGAGTGGTGTTCAACCCTGAATCAATTGAGAAAATCCTAAATTGTATCTCTCCACAGAGTGAACTAGTTTAATTTGTACTGAGACCGTGGGAACAGTGTCATCCCGGCATCGGATATGGCCATGTGTTCGTAAATTCCCTCTAAACTTTGTTCCCTAGGCTCATCTTCATTCAAGTGAATGTTACTGGTTACCATGGTGATTGGTCAAGTTTACTCTCTATAATTGGCTAATATTAATGGATCCCACCGCTGCCACCAATGAAACGAATCTCGCCTGTCGTCTCTACTTGAGGGTTACCACTCAAGTATGTCCTGAGTTAGAGTTGATCACAGATCATCTGATTAGCCAATTTGAAAGAAAACTCAACGCCACAGTTCAAGTGCCATACATATATTCTGGTCAATATTGTCAGATACAAGGGTACAATGTTTTTACACACTCTCTCTATAATTATTTAACTATAAGAGGATATTCCAGTTTAGTAGACTCAGGTTAATTTACAAATACAGATCTCAATGGTAGCGTATAAGAACTATTATACAAAAGACTGGTAGCCGAGTCAAAACTACTGTTTTGTTATTATGAAATAGCTTGTAATATCACAGATATGTGACACTATTATTAGATTACTGTAACAATAACACTTTGCAATAGCAAAATAAAGGTTCTAACACAACAACTTGTTTATGGAACAATTTGTGATGATTCCTTAACCAGAATCTGGAGCAGAGGATACAATAATGATCCAAACAAACTTGTTTACTTACAAGTGAGTTAACGATTTATGGAGATTGATGAAATGTCAATCTCTCTATTACAAGATTATCACCAAATATCTTGTAATAAATTATACAAGAGAATACTAGACTTTTGTAGTAAGATAATGTAGTTAATTATGATTATTTATGGAAATTGATCAATGCATCAATTTCTCTATTACAAGATTATAACCAAATATCTTGTAATAAATATACAAGAGGATACTAGACTCTTGTAGCAATATTATATAGTTAATTGTAATTATTTATGGAGATTGATCAAAACATCAATTTCTCTATTACAAGATTATAACCAAATATCTTGTAATAAATATACCAGAGGATACTAGACTCTTGTAGTCATATTATAGTTAATTATTTATGGAAATTGATCAATGCATCAATTTCTCTATTATAAGATTATTACCAAATATCTTGTAATAAATATACAAGACAGTATTAAAGTCTTGTATAAAATTCTAAGCTTCCAATTATTTATGGAAATTGATCAATGCATCAATTTCTCTATTGCAAGATTATTACCAAATATCTTGCAATCATACAAAGGGAAATAACTCCTACGAACACAGAGGTAAGTTTAACGGCGCATTAATACACATATCCGATGCCGGGACGAGAGAGCTCAAACTGCTGATGTTGCTCCGCTATTTATACTCAAGGCGCCTCCAAATTACCATATAAGGAGATTTGGAAGCAATATGGCGGCGTCACTAAGTGAAGCAACCGAATTACTCCCAAAAATAGTGTCATATCGCCAAGAGCACAACAAAGTGCCGAAAATGGAAATGTAGAAAAATTACTATTGTTTGCGTTTCACAATCAATTATTAATGCGAAAATGTTTCATAGATACACAGAAATCTGTAATAATTAATAATATCCGCTTCTGAGCCGTATTTAAAAAGTACAAAGAAACCGGCCGAAACGTCATCCTCAACAGTTTTCCGTGGGAACAGCACGACTGAGGAGCTTGAAAATGTTTTTAAAACAACAGTTTTAAACACCAAGTACGTACCAAATGTGTGATTTACATTTATATAAGAGAATCATTGTGCATTCCAACACTGAATAAAGTCTTATAACTTGCTGTGAAATCTACAATGACATTTAATTGTATTTCGAGTCTGCCCGCTCAGCCAAGTACAAACAAAGATGGCGGCCGCCGTAGCCTGTGATAGGCTACTTACTAACTATGAAAATTCCTATAAAATCAACCGTTTAGCTAATGATAGATCTGATGTCATGGTGTACACGAGAAATGTATCCTCTGTCAAGTTTGACAACTCCCGATTAATTAATTATACGCGTTCTGCATTTATAACAACTCAAACATACCAGGGGTAGATGTAAACAAACAACAGCTGATCGCTCAACACTCAAACTCGCCATATGCCTACCATGCACATTCGTTACAATACTGTCAAACTACGGACTTAGATAGCAATCTTATTCCGTGGTCAAACTCAACAACATAATTAAAAGCAGATCTACATATCTCAAATGATGGGATAAATACATAGCACACAGTATTACAGCTAATACTTATCAGGTTCCTGTAGTTTTTCTCAAACGCAACCTCAAACAAAAATCACAAGTAGGACCAAAACTCGAATACTACTCTTCAATATAGGACCACACAAAACCAAAACACAACACAACAAGAGCAGCACGCGACGTAAACACCCGATATAACGACCAGTACCCCAAACATGATGCATGGAAACTAGAATAATATTCTTCTACATAACCAGTCCATTGCATCGTCGCAATAGACCATTGACGACCTTACTCACCACAGAAGACCATAAAACCAGACATACACATCCATAATGTTATACTTACCAACATATAATGACTGAAAGATTTTTTTTCAACGTTTGTACCACTATGAAAGTTTAAAAGATACTTTCAATCCATATATTTACTGTAGAACCACTGTTTGATTTGATTTATATTATCTCCATTAATTGGTTTATTATAATTACCAGTGATACTGTACTTAGTGCTGGAGGCCAGCACTGACCTGGCCGATGCCTTGAAGGTCTCAGTTGTGGCACAGAAAAAAAAAACCTTTGCTTTCATACTGGTACAAATAGCATTTCCATTGGTAATGTTCATAGTGGGTTGCAGTGCAAATCTTAACATATATGAAATGTCCTTCCTGTACTCGAGGACTTCAAGGCACACATATATACCCTATATATGCAGCCCTTGAACCCCTTACACACTAGCACACACCTCAACCTTTATCTTATTCCATGCACAAAAAAATCACTATCACTGTAAATATAACGCCTTCTCACGTCCCTGTGCACCAATCCGTAAAATAATCATCACTATTGATGGCGTTATATGCAGAGTAGTGCGAGAAGGGTATATTATAATTCAAATATATTATCGGGCCCATGTATATAATCCAGAAAGATTCATTTTGAAAGTTCCTGTGAAGCTTATGGTGGCGCATGTTGGCTGGCCAACATCCTAGGCTAGCGATACCGTCGCAAAATATTTTACGTTGTTTTGTTTAAAAAATATATATATTGGCAATGTCTGGTTACAATTATATATAAATGGCGTCGGGGCCAGCGGAAACTTGGGCTAGCGACACACATTGGATACAAATAAGACTTTACACGGACAGACTGAATATCATTGCATGTGATAGCAAAACTAGTTAAGAGAGAAGTAGTCCAAAAGGTTCTGACTATCTGATCCGCTAAATATTGGTGTTGCTGGCGGATAATTATCAAACAAAATCACAGGGGCAATTTAGCCAGTAAAAGTAATTATACATTGTACAAGTAAGTTACAAAAACAAATTATCAAATTAATAATCACTTCTGAAGTTGGCACTTTTAGTTGCTCATATAATTTAACTTTCTGGAAAATCTAGATTTTCGAGAGTATCATACAATATATATTTTTAAATCGCCTTTAATGTCTGAATGTGTATTTCTCTTACTGCTTACACCGATTTGAGTGTAAGACTTATCTCCCTTGAGCCACTAAAATTCAGCATAGAAAACTGATGTAATTCTATCAAATTAGTGTCAGTAGTAAACGCATGTATCTCGATAAATGGAACTAAGTACACTATAATATGAAAATTTAATTACCATTTTGTCAACTGATAGCTACGAAAGTATACAAAGAACTTGTCTATTCATAAAACAGTCTTTAGAACTGAATAGTGGACTTGCATCTAGTATAATCTAATATTCTACTTAGTACTTATATATATGTTTGTATAGTATTGTCATCAAATTACTAATGTATTATAATTGTGCAATAAATGTTTGAATTAGTAAAATACACGTCTCTGAAATGACCTACTCGTTCAGCGGTAACTGGTATATATCTACCCGAAATATAATTAGTGGAGGTTGCACTGTTCAGATCAGAGCAGAACTACAGTACTGATAAATCCTAGATTACACCATCAAAATGTACATGAATTGATGATTCGAAAGACTTTTGGAACTCAGAAACTTTCAGATACATTTTATGATTTGATTCTCGTGAATTTTGGAAATATTTATCACCTAACTGAAATTTCAGCCATAACACGTTAACACCACAGACTAATTCTAAAGCATCTCTTCCCTTAGATGTTTCTTATATGAGATTTACGTGTTATTTAAATGGTGGGACACGGGCACTTGTACAGTACATCTTAAGCAATATTTAAAAGCATCAAAACATAAAAGCCATTAAAATAATCTGGAATGCCAGTCTGTCCCTGCTACCCACACGTGCTGGTGTGAGAGCCCTGTAGAACTCATGGATCATCACACTTGCTTATCAGTTCTGGTTTAATAAAGTCGGTGGGTAATTAAAATTACTCTCAAAACCTTTAAGTATTTACACGAGTTTTATAACTTTAATGTACCATAAAAGTGCAATTCAAAGGGTTTCGCGCTTGTTTACTGATTTGAAATATGTTCGTTCATATGTATAACTTCAAAAAAACAACAGCACTGAACGAGTTACCTTCCTTTGTGCAGTGAAACGCTCCCATACAATCTATACTGTTCTACAGTCTTTTACCAATACTAGAAATCTAAAACGTGAAAGTTAGCGCAGGAACTGGTATATTGTACATTTACTGTAGGCTCCAGCCACAAAGTCAAAAGGAAAATGTCTACAAATGAAGCCCAGAGATAAAGGTTTACAGTGAACTGTTAGATGTTAACTAAGATATAACTAGTTTGGCTATATATTACTATAGTTCTTTCACAGGAAGCACACTTTTGCAAAAAAAACCGATCGATATTGGGGAAGCGTGTGTTTTTCAAACATTACTGGCAACTAGACATAGCATATTAATTGGACACATTAACATCACATTACAAGCGTATTACCTATTTCAAGGTCACATATATATATATAATACAATGTATATCCATTTTATGATGTAATACAATTGTTTTAAAATATCTATATTACCATTTAAGTAGAAATCAATCAATCTTTACTTTAAATTGGTATCTTTACTGTCAAATTTGCTTACGCTAATTTCATTATAAAGGCAGTCTTTTATAGACGAAACTACCGGAAACACGTAAGACCGTACTGTAGTAAGCGTAGTAAGCGATTTGTATTACACATTTCAAACGAACGTTGCTTGTTTCTGAATAAATTGTATCAGTTATACTTCATCTAAATGTCATTGAATGAATACTGCACATTGCACCAGTAGCGCTGATAGTCATTAAGACCAGGGATTCACATTTGAAGACGGATGCATAGAGAGACAGTTATGAACAAATAAGCAGGAGACAGATATAGATATAAAGAATCAAAGTGTTGAAACAAGGCACACCGAAATCGATCTCTGTTTTACTTCATTCTGCATGAACCCATACTAGTTGCATTTTACGATAAGATGTAGCGGGATAAATAGCGCATATCTAAGCGTGTCCTCAGTAATATCAAAGGAATTTCACGAGTGGGGCTAGTATTTTGATATTTTTCAAGAGTGCGCAAAACGAATGAAAAATATCAAAATGTTAGCTAAACGTTGGAACTATATTTGGTATTACTGAAGATATACTGTTATATGTTCTCTTTGTTACATTTTTATACAACTGTTACATTGTTATACAACTGTTATATATTCTGTTTGTTACATTGTTAAACAACTGTTATATATTCTGTTTGTTACATTATTATACAACTGTTAGATAATCTGTTTGGTACATTTTTATACAGCTGTTATATATTCTGTTTGTTACATTATTATACAGCTGTTATATATTCTGTTTGTTACATTATTATACAACTGTTAGATAATCTGTTTGGAACATTTTTATACAGCTGTTATATATTCTGTTTGTTACATTATTATACAGCTGTTATATATTCTGTTTGTTACATTATTATACAGCTGTTATATATTCTGTTTGTTACATTATTATACAACTGTTAGATAATCTGTTTGGTACATTTTTATACAGCTGTTATATATTCTGTTTGTTACATTATTTTACAGCTGTTATATATTCTGTTTGTTACATTGTTATACAGCTGTTATATATTCTGTTTGTTACATTATTATACAACTGTTAGATAATCTGTTTGGTACATTTTTATACAGCTGTTATATATTCTGTTTGTTACATTATTATACAGCTGTTATATATTCTGTTTGTTACATTATTATACAGCTGTTATATATTCTGTTTGTTACATTATTATACAACTGTTAGATAATCTGTTTGGTACATTTTTATACAGCTGTTATATATTCTGTTTGTTACATTATTATACAGCTGTTATATATTCTGTTTGTTACATTAGTATACAGCTGTTATATATTCTGTTTGTTACATTGTTATACAGCTGTTATATATTCTGTTTGTTACATTGTTATACAGCTGTTATATATTCTGTTTGTTACATTGTTATACAGCTGTTATATATTCTGTTTGCTACATTTTTATACAGCTGTTATATATTCTGTTTGCTACATTATTATACAGCTGTTATATATTCTGTTTGTTACATTTTTATACAACTGTTATATATTCTGTTTCTTACATTATAACGCAACTGTTATATTTTCTGTTTGTTACATTGTTATACAGCTGTTATATATTCTGTTTGTTACATTGTTATACAGCTGTTATATATTCTGTTTGTTACATTTTTATACAACTGTTATATATTCTGTTTGTTACATTGTTATACAGCTGTTATATATTCTGTTTGTTACATTATAATACAATTGTAATATATTCTGTTTGTTACATTGTTAAACAACTGTTATATATTCTGTTTGTTACATTGTTATACAGCTGTTATATATTCTGTTTGTTACATTGTTAAACAACTGTTATATATTCTGTTTGTTACATTGTTATACAGCTGTTATATATTCTGTTTGTTACATTGTTATACAGCTGTTATATATTCTGTTTGTTACATTTTTATACAGCTGTTATATATTCTGTTTGTTACATTGTTATACAACTGTTATATATTCTGTTTGTTACATTTTTATACAGCTGTTATGACATTTCAACCGAACTCTCCTCTTTATCTCGGCATTTTGCAGACGATACCTCACTATCGTATTCATCTCCTAACTTAGAAGATATTGTAAGTGAAGTTAACAAAGACCTTAAAACTCTAGAGACATGGTCTAAAAACTGGCTGATGTCCTTCAACCCAAAGAAAACAGAAATCCTGATTGTCTCTAATACTAATTTACCCTTCCAACCCCAATTTATTTTTAACGACACTTCTATAGTCCTGACTGATAACCATAAACACCTAGGTGTAACACTAAGTAGTGACGGTAAATGGAACAAACACGTAGACGAACTTATTAAGAAAGTAGCAAAATATATATCAACCCTTCGGAAAATGAAATGGATACTTAGCAGAACAAATCTTGAAAAAAGATATCTAACTTACATTCGACCTCTGTTAGAATATGCATGTGAAGTGTGGGACAACTGTGAAGTAATTAATTCATCAAATCTTGAAAATATCCAGATAGAAGCTGCACGAATTGTTACAGGACTACCCATTTATACAAAAATAGAACATATATATAATGAAATTGGATGGGAACCATTACGTTTTAGAAGAAAGCTTAGAAAGTTATTCCTCTCCTTTACAATAGCAAATGGTACAGCTCCAAATTACTTGTGTAATACCTTACCAGAAAGCATTGGAGACATTTCCCGTTATAACCTGAGAAATTCTCATCATCTCAGACAACCCTATTTTCGGCTTGAAACTTTGCGCAGTTCTTTTTTCCCATCAACTACAAAAAAATGTGAAATGATCTTGACTTGATGTATCTATAAGAAATTCTCCTACTCTGAACTTATTTAAATCAAAAATAAAAACAAAAGACAAAAAACAAAACAAGTGTTTTCTGGTATGGGGTTCTCGCAAACTTAACATACTCCACTGCCGTTTGAGAAACCGTGCTAGCACTCTCAACTATGACCTTTTTAGAGCAAACTTATCCAATTCAGCTGAATGTGCATGCGGTAATCCATGTGAAGACCCCTATCACTTCTTCCGTGTATGTCCCCTATATTCACATCATCATAATCTGATGGTAAGAGAGTTACAACCAATATGTAATAATGTATCCTTAGATATTCTTCTTTCTGGTGATCCAAAATTTAGTACTGACGATAACTACCTAATTGCAAATTGTGTCCAAAAATATATAAGTGAATGAAACCGGTTTAGCTGAATGTGTATATCTCTTTCGTTCTATCTATTTTTTCTCTGACTCTACCTGCTTAACCCCTCTCTTTTTTGCCTCCCTTTCCTTCTCTTCTTCACCCCTTTTCCATTTCATAATAATAATGTACAATTAATAATTATGGCGTAAATTGCCTGATCAATTAATTGTTTGTATTTATATATAATTGAAGAAAAGGACGTTAATGTAAGTTGGAAAAACTTGTGTCCAATTCTTTTGTAAATATTTATTTGCAATAAAATATGTTTAAACTAAAACTAAATACAACTGTTATATATTCTGTTTGTTACCTTGTTATACAGCTGTTATATATTCTGTTTGTTACATTGTTATACAACTGTTATATATTCTGTTTGTTACATTGTTATACAACTGTTATATATTCTGTTTGTTACATTGTTATACAACTGTTATATATTCTGTTTGTTACCTTGTTATACAGCTGTTATATATTCTGTTTGTTACCTTGTTATACAGCTGTTATATATTCTGTTTGTTACATTGTTATACAGCTGTTATATATTCTGTTTGTTACCTTGTTATACAGCTGTTATATATTCTGTTTGTTACCTTGTTATACACCTGTTATATATTCTGTTTGTTACATTTGTATACAACTGTTATATATTCTGTTCGTTACATTGTTTTTACAACTGTTATGTAAACAGTGTTTTGATTAAAGGCCCAATATACGTAACTCTCGACAAAACATGAAGCGAAAATCTAGCATAAGAACTTTTTATATTTATAGATTTAGCTAAGATTAACTGATATCAGCAATATTCAAGATGAATTCCTTCGCGGTCACCGGTACATCAGCAGTTGAAATACGCTATTTGTAAACACGCGTCCATTTCGAACCGTCTTCTACCGTCGGTTTGTTGTTGAAGTGGGCCCCACCTGAATTATTTTCAATTCTTTGGATTTGTTTGTCAAGAGTTTCTTGTTAGTTACCGCTCAGGTTTACTTCGTTTTAGGCTAATTTTTGCATGGTTATAAACTGGATTTATTTTCAGAATGTTTCAGGATCACGAAAATTCCCCTGAAGTTACGTATATTGGGCCTTTAATATGTTTCACTGGTGAAAAATATCATATGTATCGCACTAGTGAAAACAAAATAACTTTTAACGATTTGAAACAAATAGTAACAATTACAAATTGGCTTATTTACAATTGTTATGTTGAAAGCAATATATAAAAACTGCAACAAGCACATTTAGCAAAATTCTTTCAGCCCGAATATCAGTATTTCCCCTAACAACTCGGCAACTAGTACATTTGTATCATTACTTTTTATAATATGAATACATAATGTACTATTTTGTGACATTTTGATGTACAGAACAAAAATGATTATTTAATCTTGATAAATCAATATCTTAAATTTCTTGGTTCTAATACAATGAATGGTGACAATTATATATATCTGTACCTGTTTACGCATAAACCAGTGACGTCATCTAAACGAATCCCACGTGTCTGTGGTAGGTTCCGCGGTACCAAATCGTTCCTAATTAAGACATTTAAATATATACTTTACGCGCGTTAATTAAGATATTTGATACTGATATTTTTTTCAATTATTGTTTGAAAATGTCGTTAAGTTGATAAATGTATACTTTAAGATATTATCTGTCATCAAACGTTCCCACGCAGTTTATATATGGTAAAACTCCTGACTGCTGCGTCGGTTACCTTGAAACACGTGACGTAGGTAATAAGACACACCTTTGTTGTGTTTCTCGTTAGACACAGGTGTTGTAATCAGACATTGTATAGGTGTATTGTGTCCTGTTTATGTTCCTATCGTAGCCCGTAATCACCAGAGTCAATGAGCTAAACCAAAATTATATACTGATGACACGACAAAACTTTAAATCATCACCACAACTTTATTTAGCCGTTGTTTAAACTGTTTATTCATAGAGTTCAATATAAACAAAGCTTCTACCATTTAATAGGTTTATTTTTAGAAGACTAGATTAACCCGTACATTGGGAACATGTAAGTATAATACATTATTTGCGTACAGTTATACTTTGAGGATCAATTAAGTAAGCAAAACGTTTATCTATATGTTATAACCCCTGACGGTTTATTGTATCACATTTGACTTGTGTAACAGTTCACATTGTTGATTGAATAACTATTCAATCGGTATGATATGTCTTGATAAACAAACTGGTTAAAACAGGCATTCATTGAAATCTTCCGAGATGTTTCTGTAGAGGGCGGATGATAATGGTGTTTATTTTGTACACATGTCATTGCCAAGGACACTTCTTGTGTGAAGGCGCATCAGTGTTTTGTGTCAAGGACCATGGTTGTGTGTGAGCACACCAGTATTTTGTACAAGGGTCATTGCCAAGGACTATGGTTGTGTGTGAGCACACCAGTATTTTGTACAAGGGTCATTGCCAAGAACCATGGCTGTGTGTAGGTAGTAGATACATCAGTATTTTTGTACACGGATCATTGCCAAGAACCATGGTTGTGTGTAGATACATCATTTTTTTGTACAAGGGTCCAAGAACCATGGCTGTGTGTAGGTAGTAGATACATCGGTTTTTTTTACACGGGTCATTGCTAAGGGCCATGGGTGTGTGTAGATATATCTATTTTTTGTACAAGGGCCATTGCCAAAGACCATGATTATGTGTAGGTAGTAGATACATCAGTATTTTGTACAAGGGTCATTGCCAATTATCAATAAAGTGGCGCTTTGGAATAGTTTGGGAATGCAAATGATTTTTACCATATCTTTTTACATATACCAAACTATGAGGCACATGTACAAGAAAAGATGTTCAGAATAATCGTATGGGCGATAATGTACAATAAGCACAGACAGAGAATGTGCGCAGGGGTCAAAAGAAGGAAGGGTACGTGAGTGAAAGGCTTGGGACAGGAAGTTGCGCATGAATGTTTTGGATAAACAACTAAGGAGAATGTGCGCATGGGTGGTGGGGTAGGAACTGGGACACATGTGTGATAAGGTAGGTACAGTTTGGAACACATGGAACCTGAGAATTTGTTACAGCTAGTTTTGGACCTAAAATAGGGTGTTTAGAGTAATTTTACACACTTGGGGGGTTAAGATCAATTTTCGATAAAAAATGCCCCCTCAATGATCATAAAAGCTCAGGTCTCTGTGGTTTGGAAGGAACGCAAGGTTGACAATGTCTCACCAACAGAGGCTGGCAGCCATTTGATATAAATATAGGCTGAGGCAGAGCGGAAGGTGCAACGGGGTTAAGAGTAGGTGAACAGGAAGGAAGAGCGCATAGGTGACACGGTAGGCGCCGGGGGGGGGGGGGGGGGGGGGAGGGGGGAGACGGAAAGATGATGCAATGTCCCTTCGTGATAAATCTGTTTTGTACGTTATCTCGTATCAGTCGACGGGACGTTACTGTAGCTTCAGAATAATCATTTAAGTAGTGCTATCTAAAATGATAATCAGGTAATTTCGCTTTACCGCTGACCTTAAATTCCATTCTTTGTAATTTTGCAATTGATACGTTTCTACATTTCACAATTCACATTTCTTTTTGTACATATTCATCACACCTCCCAGAGAAAAACTACGTGTTATCTTATAGACCAAATGTAGTTTGACTTAAAGGTCATGTTTGACTGCCGCAGAACTCGATTGAGATGAAAGATTACGTGAGTGATGTCATTTTTATATAAAAACATACACCATTCGAGCCTTAGGGGAGGTCTAGGAAATGAAAATTGAAACCTCGATGAAACGTAAGAGACATAATTAACTAATTCTTGTAACCGTGTTGTTAAATAATCTTTCAGTTGACTCGGTGGAAAACCTGGACTATATAGTCCCCGAGAATAATATACATAATTTCTTGTCCATTGATAGTCCAACTGTGCACGCTCATGACTTGGGACTAATAAATAGACGGTTAATACCGGGGCATACCTTGTAGTCGTCAAATAATATTTTACTCAGATACAATGTTTTAATGCAGACATTTTCGGACTCTAGTTCCTAGTCCATGTTTTCACATGAACATCTCTATCTAACTCTCTGGTGGCCAAAGAGTATACGACACGGTAACACAATATTTCCAACATTTTTCAGGAACAATGACAGCGCTTCCGGTTTCTGTAAAAAGGCCATTACGGAGTATTGCATAACATTAAAGTGTGTTTCGTGTGGCGGCTGTGATTGGGATGAAAGCTGCCTTGACAGAGATATGTAGTTTTACATAATCTCGCAAGGAAAAGAACAAATGTGGCGTAACTGACGATACGATGGTGAAAACTCGTTCGTGATTGGAACCGTTAGGAACACAGATACCGATGTAACACGTCTCTGTAATTTGTCCTGTCTGATGTCAGAGAAGTCGTGCCGTGGGGCGATATGGTGAAGCTAATCTCTAAATATTTACACAAACGATATGTTTCCGAAGACAAACAGACAGTTCCCTGTATTTGGTATAAATTAGGTATCCTTCTCAGTAAACACTGATAATGACAAAATACATAGACCCAAATTCAATATTGGTCAGGACGAACAGGGCTCATTTGTAGCCATTTCGTATTGTCAAAGCTAAAAGTGTTTACAGACTAGGTACATGGTTTTATATTAAATTAATATCATGACACTTTTTTCACCTGAGTAAATTGTGATATCATACCTGAGAAATTTAACCTCGATATAAATTTATGACACGATACCCATAATACAAATAGGCTAATTTCAAATCCCTTTGAAGCAAACATATGTAAATATATGTAAACTTGTCGACTGAAAATGCTGACAATGAAGTCTTATACCTTCAGACAGAGACCTGTCTGTCTAGTATAAAAAACGGTCAAAATCCGGAACCATGTCTATAGTATCGAACGCTCGAGTACTCCTTAAACCCGGCTACAAGTGTTTGTAACCGTGCTTCCGTAACGATAGTCTTTGAATAACCTGTTGACATTGGCAACTACAAGTTAACTTATTTAACGTCAACAGTTTCGCCAATGTTGGATTATACCAATGATGTTTCGATTACAGGCAATTGAAATTACACTTGAGCTTTATTTAAACATGTACCGCACCTATTTATTTAAACTATACAAACGCAAAAGCGCAATCAGAATCATTCACTGATGAAAATAAGAGCAGGTGTTCACGGAAGTATGAATCACTGAGAGCAGTCAGATTTTACTACAGAGAAAAAGTTGGTTATCTATAGGAGCAAACAGATTGTAGTATCGAAGTAATGTTAGTTATGTATAGGAGCAATCAGACTGTAGTACCGAGGTAAAGTTAGTTATGTATAGGAGCAATCAGATTGTAGTACCGAGGTAATGTTAGTTATATATAGGAGCAATCAGACTGTAGTACCGAGGTAAAGTTAGTTATGTATAGGAGCAATCAGACTGTAGTACCGAGGTAATGTTAGTTATAGTACCAATCAGACTGTAGTACCGGGGTAAAGTTAGTTATATATAGGAGCAATCAGACCGTAGTACCGAGGTAATGTTAGTTATGTATAGGAGCAATCAGACTGTAGTACCGAGGTAATGTTAGTTATGTATAGGAGCAATCAGACTGTAGTACCGAGGTAAAGTTAGTTATGTATAGGAGCAATCAGACTGTAGTACCGAGGTAAAGTTAGTTATGTAAAGGAGCAATCAGACCGTAGTACCGAGGTAATGTTAGTTATGTATAGGAGCAATCAGACCGTAGTACCGAGGTTATGTTAGTTATGTATAGGAACAATCAGACTGTAGCACCGAGGTAATATTAGTTATGTATAGGAGCAATCAGACTGTAGTACCGAGGTAATGTAAGTTATGTATAGGAGCAATCAGATTGTAGTACCGGGGTAATGTTAGTTATATAGGAGCAATCAGACTGTAGTACCGGGGTAAAGTTAGTTATGTATAGGAGCAATCAGACAGTAGTACCGAGGTAATGTTAGTTATAGTACCAATCAGACTGTAGTACCGGGGTAATGTTAGTTATGTATAGGAGCAATCAGACCGTAGTACCGAGGTAATGTTAGTTATAGTACCAATCAGACCGTAGTACCGAGGTAATGTTAGTTATAGTACCAATCCGACAGTAGTACCGAGGTAATGTTAGTTATAGTACCAATCCGACAGTAGTACCGAGGTAATAATAGTTATGTATAGGAGCAATCAGACCGAAGTACCGAGCTAATGCTAGTTATAGTACCAATCCGACAGTAGTACCGAGGTAATGTTAGTTATAGTACCAATCCGACAGTAGTACCGAGGTAATGTTAGTTATGTATAGGAGCAATCAGACCGTAGTACCGAGGTAATGTTAGTTATAGTACCAATCAGACCGTAGTACCGAGGTAATGTTAGTTATATATAGGAGCAATCAGACCGTAGTACCGAGGTAATGTTAGTTATAGTACCAATCAGACCGTAGTACCGAGGTAATGTTAGTTATAGTACCAATCAGACCGTAGTACCGAGGTAAAGTTAGTTATGTATAGGAACAATCAGACCGTAGTACCGAGGTAATGTTAGTTATAGTACCAATCCGACAGTAGTACCGAGGTAATGTTAGTTATGTATAGGAGCAATCAGACCGTAGTACCGAGGTAATGTTAGTTATAGTACCAATCAGACCGTAGTACCGAGGTAATGTTAGTTATATATAGGAGCAATCAGACCGTAGTACCGAGGTAATGTTAGTTATAGTACCAATCAGACCGTAGTACCGAGGTAATGTTAGTTATAGTACCAATCAGACCGTAGTACCGAGGTAAAGTTAGTTATGTATAGGAACAATCAGACTGTAGAACCGAGGTAATGTTAGTTATGTATAGGAGCAATCAGACTGTAGTACCGAGGTAAAGTTAGTTATATATAGGAGAAATCAGACCGTAGTACCGAGGTAATGTTAGTTATGTATAGGAGCAATCAGACTGTAGTACCGGGGGTAATGTTAGTTATGTATAGGAGCAATCAGACTGTAGTACCGGGGGTAATGTTTGTTATATATAGGAGCAATCATACTGTAGTACCGGGAGTAATGTTAGTTATATATAGGAGCAATCAGACTGTAGTACCGAGGTAATGTTAGTTATATATAGGAGCAATCAGACTGTAGTACCGGGGGTAATGTTTGTTATATATAGGAGCAATCATACTGTAGTACCGAGGTAATGTTTGTTATATATAGGAGCAATCAGACTGTAGTACCGAGGTAATGTTAGTTATGTATAGGAGCAATCAGACTGTAGTACCGGGGGTAATGTTAGTTATGTATAGGAGCAATCAGACTGTAGTACCGGGGGTAATGTTAGTTATGTATAGGAGCAATCAGACTGTAGTACCGGGGGTAATGTTAGTTATGTATAGGAGCAATCAGACTGTAGTACCGGGGGTAATGTTAGTTATGTATAGGAGCAATCATACTGTAGTACCGAGGTAATGTTAGTTATGTATAGGAGCAATCAGACTGTAGTACCGGGGTAATGTTAGTTATGTACAGTAGCAATCAGACTGTAGTACCGAGTTAATGTTAGTTATGTATAGGAGCAATCATACTGTAGTACCGAGGTAATGTTAGTTATGTATAGGAGCAATCAGACTTTAGTACCGGGGGTAATGTTAGTTATGTAAAGGAGCAATCATACTGTAGTACCGAGTTAATGTTAGTTATGTATAGGAGCAATCAGACTGTAGTACCGAGGTAATGTTAGTTATGTATAGGAGCAATCAGACTGTAGTACCGCGGTAAAGTTAGTTATGTATAGGAGCAATCAGACTGTAGTACCGAGGTAAAGTTAGTTATGTATAGGAGCAATCAGACTGTAGTACCGAGGTAATGTTAGTTATATATAGGAGCAATCAGACCGTAGTACCGAGGTAAAGTTAGTTATGTATAGGAGCAATCAGACTGTAGTACCGGGGTAATGTTAGTTATATATAGGAGCAATCAGACTGTAGTACCGAGGTAAAGTTAGTTATGTATAGGAGCAATCAGACCGTAGTACCGAGGTAAAGTTAGTTATATATAGGAGCAATCAGACAGTAGTACCGAGGTAAAGTTAGTTATATATAGGAGCAATCAGACAGTAGTACCGAGGTAAAGTTAGTTATATATAGGAGCAATCAGACTGTAGTACCGAGGTAAAGTTAGTTATGTATAGGAGCAATCAGACCGTAGTACCGAGGTAATGTTAGTTATATATAGGAGCAATCAGACTGTAGTACCGAGGTAATGTTAGTTATGTATAGGAGCAATCAGACTGTAGTACCGGGGTAATGTTAGTTATATATAGGAGCAATCAGACCGTAGTACCGAGGTAATGTAAGTTATCTATAGGAGCAATCAGACTGTAGTACCGAGGTAATGTTAGTTATGTATAGGAGCAATCAGACTGTAGTACCGAGGTAATGCTAGTTATGTGTAGGAGCAATCAGACCGTAGTACCGAGGTAATGTAAGTTATGTATAGGAGCAATCAGACTGTAGTACCGAGGTAATGTTAGTTATGTATAGGAGCAATCAGACTGTAGTACCGGGGTAATGTTAGTTATGTATAGGAGCAATCAGACCGTAGTACCGAGGTAAAGTTAGTTATGTATAGGAGCAATCAGACCGTAGTACCGAGGTAAAGTTAGTTATGTATAGCAGCAATCAGACAGTAGTACCGAGATAATGTTAGTTATATATAGGAGCAATCAGACCGTAGTACCGAGGTAATGTAAGTTATGTATAGGAGCAATCAGACTGTAGTACCGAGGTAATATTAGTTATATAAAGGAGCAATCAGACCGTAGTACCGAGGTAAAGTTAGTTATGTATAGGAGCAATCAGACTGTAGTACCGAGGTAATGTTAGTTATGTATAGGAGCAATCAGACTGTAGTACCGAGGTAATGTTAGTTATGTATAGGAGCAATCAGACTGTAGTACCGAGGTAATGTTAGTTATGTATAGGAGAAATCAGACTGTAGTACCGAGGTAATGTTAGTTATATATAGGAGCAATCAGACTGTAGTACCGAGGTAATGTTAGTTATGTATAGGAGCAATCAGATTGTAGTACCGGGGTAATGTTAGTTATGTATAGGAGAAATCAGACTGTAGTACCGGGGTAATGTTAGTTATGTATAGGAGAAATCAGACTGTAGTACCGGGGTAATGTTAGTTATGTATAGGAGAAATCAGACTGTAGTACCGGGGTAATGTTAGTTATGTATAGGAGAAATCAGACTGTAGTACCGAGGTAATGTTAGTTATGTATAGGAGCAATCAGACCGTAGTACCGAGGTAATGTTAGTTATGTATAGGAGCAATCAGACTGTAGTACCGAGGTAATGTTAGTTATGTATAGGAGAAATCAGACTGTAGTACCGGGGTAATGTTAGTTATGTATAGGAGAAATCAGACCGTAGTACCGGGGTAATGTTAGTTATGTATAGGAGCAATCAGACTGTAGTACCGGGGTAATGTTAGTTATGTATAGGAGAAATCAGACTGTAGTACCGAGGTAAAGTTAGTTATATATAGGAGCAATCAGACCGTAGTACCGAGGTAATGTTAGTTATGTATAGGAGCAATCAGACTGTAGTACCGAGGTAATGTTAGTTATGTATAGGAGAAATCAGACTGTAGTACCGAGGTAATGTTAGTTATATATAGGAGCAATCAGACCATAGTACCGAGGTAATGTTAGTTATGTATAGGAGCAATCAGACCATAGTACCGAGGTAATGTTAGTTATGTATAGGAGAAATCAGACCGTAGTACCGAGGTAATGTTAGTTATGTATAGGAGCAATCAGACCATAGTACCGAGGTAAAGTTAGTTATGTATAGGAGAAATCAGACTGTAGTACCGAGGTAATGTTAGTTATGTATAGGAGCAATCAGACCATAGTACCGAGGTAATGTTAGTTATGTATAGGAGAAATCAGACCGTAGTACCGAGGTAAAGTTAGTTATGTATAGGAGAAATCAGACTGTAGTACCGAGGTAATGTTAGTTATGTATAGGAGAAATCAGACTGTAGTACCGAGGTAATGTTAGTTATGTATAGGAGCAATCAGATTGTAGTACCGAGGTAATGTTAGTTATGTATAGGAGCAATCAGACTGTAGTACCGAGGTAAAGTTAGTTATGTATAGGAGCAATCAGACTGTAGTACCGAGGTAATGTTAGTTATGTATAGGAGAAATCAGACTGTAGTACCGAGGTAATGTTAGTTATGTATAGGAGCAATCAGACTGTAGTACCGAGGTAATGTTAGTTATGTATAGGAGCAATCAGACTGTAGTACCGAGGTAATGTTAGTTATGTATAGGAGCAATCAGACTGTAGTACCGAGGTAATGTTAGTTATATATAGGAGCAATCAGACTGTAGTACCGAGGTAATGTTAGTTATGTATAGGAGCAATCAGACCGTAGTACCGAGGTAATGTTAGTTATATATAGGAGCAATCAGACCATAGTACCGAGGTAATGTTAGTTATATATAGGAGCAATTAGACCGTAGTACCGAGGTAATGTTAGTTATGTATAGGAGCAATCAGACAGTAGTACCGAGGTAATGTTAGTTATGTATAGGAGCAATCAGACTGTAGTACCGAGGTAATGTTAGTTATGTATAGGAGAAATCAGACTGTAGTACCGAGGTAATGTTAGTTATATATAGGAGCAATCAGACTGTAGTACCGAGGTAATGTTAGTTATATATAGGAGCAATTAGACCGTAGTACCGAGGTAATGTTAGTTATGTATAGGAGCAATCAGACTGTAGTACCGAGGTAATGTTAGTTATGTATAGGAGCAATCAGACTGTAGTACCGAGGTAATGTTAGTTATGTATAGGAGCAATCAGACTGTAGTACCGGGGTAATGTTAGTTATGTATAGGAGCAATCAGACTGTAGTACCGAGGTAATGTTAGTTATGTATAGGAGCAATCAGACTGTAGTACCGAGGTAATGTTAGTTATGTATAGGAGCAATCAGACTGTAGTACCGGGGTAATGTTAGTTATGTATAGGAGCAATCAGACCATAGTACCGAGGTAATGTTAGTTATATATAGGAGCAATCAGACCGTAGTACCGAGGTAATGTTAGTTATGTATAGGAGCAATCAGACCATAGTACCGAGGTAATGTTAGTTATATATAGGAGCAATCAGACCGTAGTACCGGGGTAATGTTAGTTATGTATAGGAGCAATCAGATTGTAGTACCGAGGTAATGTTAGTTATGTATAGGAGCAATCAGACTGTAGTACCGAGGTAATGTTAGTTATGTATAGGAGAAATCAGACTGTAGTACCGAGGTAATGTTAGTTATGTATAGGAGCAATCAGACTGTAGTACCGAGGTAAAGTTAGTTATGTATAGGAGCAATCAGACTGTAGTACCGAGGTAAAGTTAGTTATGTATAGGAGCAATCAGACTGTAGTACCGAGGTAATGTTAGTTATGTATAGGAGCAATCAGACTGTAGTACCGAGGTAAAGTTAGTTATGTATAGGAGCAATCAGACTGTAGTACCGAGGTAATGTTAGTTATGTATAGGAGCAATCAGACTGTAGTACCGAGGTAATGTTAGTTATGTATAGGAGCAATCAGACTGTAGTACCGAGGTAAAGTTAGTTATGTATAGAAGCAATCAGACCGTAGTACCGAGGTAATGTTAGTTATGTATAGGAGCAATCAGACCGTAGTACCGAGGTAATGTTAGTTATGTATAGGAGCAATCAGACTGTAGTACCGAGGTAAAGTTAGTTATGTATAGAAGCAATCAGACTGTAGTACCGAGGTAATGTTAGTTATGTATAGGAGCAATCATACTGTAGTACCGAGGTAATGTTAGTTATGTATAGGAGCAATCAGACTGTAGTACCGAGGTAATGTTAGTTATGTATAGGAGCAATCAGACTGTAGTACCGAGGTAATGTTAGTTATGTATAGGAGAAATCAGACCATAGTACCGAGGTAATGTTAGTTATGTATAGGAGCAATCAGACTGTAGTACCGAGGTAATGTTAGTTATGTATAGGAGCAATCAGACTGTAGTACCGAGGTAATGTTAGTTATGTATAGGAGCAATCAGACTGTAGTACCGGGGTAATGTTAGTTATGTATAGGAGCAATCAGACTGTAGTACCGAGGTAATGTTAGTTATGTAGAGGAACAATCAGATTGTAGTACCGGGGTAATGTTAGTTATGTATAGGAGCAATCAGACTGTAGTACCGAGGTAATGTTAGTTATGTATAGGAGCAATCAGATTGTAGTACCGGGGTAATGTTAGTTATGTATAGGAGCAATCAGACTGTAGTACCGAGGTAATGTTAGTTATGTATAGGAGCAATCAGACCGTAGTACCGAGGTAATGTTAGTTATGTATAGGAGCAATCAGACTGTAGTACCGAGGTAATGTTAGTTATGTATAGGAGCAATCATACTGTAGTACCGAGGTAATGTTAGTTATGTATAGGAGAAATCAGACTGTAGTACCGAGGTAATGTTAGTTATGTATAGGAGCAATCAGACCGTAGTACCGAGGTAAAGTTAGTTATATATAGGAGCAATCAGACTGTAGTACCGAGGTAATGTTAGTTATGTATAGGAGCAATCAGACTGTAGTACCGAGGTAATGTTAGTTATGTATAGGAGCAATCAGACCGTAGTACCGGGGTAATGTTAGTTATGTATAGGAGCAATCAGACAGTAGTACCGAGGTAATGTTAGTTATGTATAGGAGCAATCAGACCGTAGTACCGAGGTAATGTTAGTTATGTATAGGAGCAATCAGACCGTAGTACCGAGGTAATATTAGTTATGTATAGGAGCAATCAGACCGTAGTACCGAGGTAATGTTAGTTATGTATAGGAGCAATCGGAATGTAGTACCGAGGTAATGTTAGTTATGTATAGGAGCAATCAGACTGTAGTACCGGGGTAATGTTAGTTATGTATAGGAGCAATCAGACTGTAGTACCGGGGTAATGTTAGTTATGTATAGGAGCAATCAGACTGTAGTACCGAGGTAATGTTAGTTATGTATAGGAGCAATCAGACAGTAGTACCGAGGTAATGTTAGTTATGTATAGGAGCAATCAGACCATAGTACCGAGGTAATGTTAGTTATGTATAGGAGCAATCAGACCATAGTACCGAGGTAATGTTAGTTATATATAGGAGCAATCAGACTGTAGTACCGGGGGTAATGTTAGTTATGTATAGGAGCAATCAGACCATAGTACCGAGGTAATGTTAGTTATGTATAGGAGCAATCAGACTGTAGTACCGAGGTAATGTTAGTTATATATAGGAGCAATCAGACCATAGTACCGAGGTAATGTTAGTTATGTATAGGAGAAATCAGACTGTAGTACCGGGGGTAATGTTAGTTATGTATAGGAGCAATCAGACTGTAGTACCGGGGGTAATGTTAGTTATGTATAGGAGCAATCAGACCATAGTACCGAGGTAATGTTAGTTATGTATAGGAGCAATCAGACTGTAGTACCGAGGTAATGTTAGTTATATATAGGAGCAATCAGACCATAGTACCGAGGTAATGTTAGTTATGTATAGGAGCAATCAGACTGTAGTACCGAGGTAATGTTAGTTATATATAGGAGCAATCAGACCATAGTACCGAGGTAATGTTAGTTATGTATAGGAGCAATCAGACTGTAGTACCGAGGTAAAGTTAGTTATGTATAGGAGAAATCAGACTGTAGTACCGAGGTAATGTTAGTTATGTATAGGAGCAATCAGACTGTAGTACCGAGGTAATGTTAGTTATGTATAGGAGAAATCAGACTGTAGTACCGAGGTAATGTTAGTTATGTATAGGAGCAATCAGACTGTAGTACCGAGGTAATGTTAGTTATATATAGGAGCAATTAGACCGTAGTACCGAGGTAATGTTAGTTATGTATAGGAGCAATCAGACAGTAGTACCGAGGTAATGTTAGTTATGTATAGGAGAAATCAGACTGTAGTACCGAGGTAATGTTAGTTATGTATAGGAGCAATCAGACCGTAGTACCGAGGTAAAGTTAGTTATGTATAGGAGCAATCAGACTGTAGTACCGAGGTAATGTTAGTTATGTATAGGAGCAATCAGACTGTAGTACCGAGGTAATGTTAGTTATGTATAGGAGCAATCAGACTGTAGTACCGAGGTAATGTTAGTTATATATAGGAGCAATCAGACTGTAGTACCGAGGTAAAGTTAGTTATGTATAGGAGCAATCAGACTGTAGTACCGAGGTAATGTTAGTTATGTATAGGAGCAATCAGACTGTAGTACCGAGGTAATGTTAGTTATGTATAGGAGCAATCAGACTGTAGTACCGAGGTAATGTTAGTTATGTATAGGAGCAATCAGACTGTAGTACCGAGGTAATGTTAGTTATATATAGGAGCAATCAGACTGTAGTACCGAGGTAAAGTTAGTTATGTATAGGAGCAATCAGACTGTAGTACCGAGGTAATGTTAGTTATATATAGGAGCAATCAGACCGTAGTACCGGGGTAATGTTAGTTATGTATAGGAGCAATCAGACTGTAGTACCGAGGTAATGTTAGTTATTTATAGGAGCAATCAGACCGTAGTACCGGGGTAATGTTAGTTATATATAGGAGCAATCGGACCGTAGTACCGGGGTAATGTTAGTTATGTATAGGAGCAATCAGACTGTAGTACCGAGGTAATGTTAGTTATGTATAGGAGCAATCAGACCATAGTACCGAGGTAATGTTAGTTATTTATAGGAGCAATCAGACTGTAGTACCGAGGTAATGTTAGTTATATATAGGAGCAATCAGACCGTAGTACCGGGGTAATGTTAGTTATGTATAGGAGCAATCAGACCATAGTACCGAGGTAATGTTAGTTATGTATAGGAGCAATCAGACCATAGTACCGAGGTAATGTTAGTTATGTATAGGAGCAATCAGACCATAGTACCGAGGTAATGTTAGTTATGTATAGGAGCAATCAGACAGTAGTACCGAGGTAATGTTAGTTATGTATAGGAGCAATCAGACTGTAGTACCGAGGTAATGTTAGTTATGTAAAGGAGCAATCAGACAGTAGTACCGAGGTAAAGTTAGTTATATATAGGAACAATCAGACTAGTACCGAGGTAAAGTTAGTTATGTATAGGAGAAATCATACAGTAGTACCGGGGAAAAGTTAGTTATATATAGGAACAATCAGACTGTAGTACCGAGGTAAAGTTAGTTATGTATAGGAGCAATCAGACTGTAGTACCGAGGTAATGTTAGTTATATATAGGAGCAATCATACTGTAGTACCGGGGTAATGTAAGTTATAGTTATATATAGGAGCAATCATACTGTAGTACCGAGGTAATGTTAGTTATGTATAGGAGCAATCAGACTGTAGTACCGAGGTAAAGTTAGTTATATATAGGAGCAATCAGACTGTAGTACCGAGATAATGTTAGTTATGTATAGGAGCAATCAGACTGTAGTACCGAGGTAATGTTAGTTATGTATAGGAGCAATCAGACTGTAGTACCGAGGTAATGTTAGTTATATATAGGAGCAATCAGACTGTAGTACCGAGGTAATGTTAGTTATGTATAGGAGAAATCAGACAGTAGTACCGAGATAATGTTAGTTATATATAGGAGCAATCAGACCGTAGTACCGAGGTAATATTAGTTATGTATAGGAGAAATCAGACAGTAGTACCGAGATAATGTTAGTTATGTATAGGAGCAATCAGACTGTAGTACCGAGGTAATGTTAGTTATATATAGGAGCAATCAGACAGTAGTACTGAGGTAATGTTAGTTATGTATAGGAGCAATCAGACAGTAGTACCGAGGTAATGTTAGTTATGTATAGGAGAAATCAGACAGTAGTACCGAGATAATGTTAGTTATGTATAGGAGCAATCAGACTGTAGTACCGAGGTAATGTTAGTTATATATAGGAGCAATCAGACAGTAGTACTGAGGTAATGTTAGTTATGTATAGGAACAATCAGACAGTAGTACCGGGGTAATGTTAGTTATGTATAGGAGAAATCAGACAGTAGTACTGAGGTAATGTTAGTTATGTATAGGAGCAATCAGACTGTAGTACCGAGGTAATGTTAGTTATGTATAGGAGAAATCAGACAGTAGTACTGAGGTAATGTTAGTTATGTATAGGAGCAATCAGACTGTAGTACCGAGATAATGTTAGTTATATATAGGAGCAATCAGACTGTAGTACCGAGGTAAAGTTAGTTATGTATAGGAGCAATCAGACTGTAGTACCGAGGTAATGTTAGTTATATATAGGAGCAATCAGACTGTAGTACCGGGGTAATGTTAGTTATGTATAGGAGCAATCAGACTGTAGTACCGAGGTAATGTTAGTTATATATAGGAGCAATCAGACAGTAGTACCGGGATAATGTTAGTTATGTATAGGAGCAATCAGATTATAGTACCGAGGTAAAGTTAGTTATGTATAGGAGCATCAGATTGTAGTACCGAGGTGACGTTAGTTATATATAGGAGCAATCAAACTGTAGTACCGGGGTAATGTTAGTTATGTATAGGAGCAATCAGACTGTAGTACCGAGGTAATGTTAGTTATATATAGGAGCAATCAGACTGTAGTACCGAGGTAATGTTAGTTATGTATAGGAGCAATCAGACTGTAGTACCGAGGTAATGTTAGTTATGTATAGGAGCAATCAGACAGTAGTACCGAGGTAATGTTAGTTATGTATAGGAGCAATCAGACAGTAGTACCGAGGTAATGTTAGTTATATATCAAACTGATTCAGATTGAAATAAGAACAAAACTGACGCCTTTTCTAAATACGCTTTCAACTCTCTTTGAGTTAAACAGGAAGTCTTTAAAGGCCCAATATACGTAACTTTCGGCAAAACTTTAAGCAAAACTCTAGCCTTATAACTTATCATATTTATAGATTTAGTTAAGATTAACTGTTATCAGCAATATTCAAGATTAATTCTTTCGCTGTTACCGGTACAGCAGCATTTGAAACATGCTATTTGTAAACACGCGTCCATTTCGAACCGTCTTCTACCTTCGATTTGTTGTTGAAGTGGGTCCCACCTGAATTATTTTCAATTCTTTGGATTTTTTTGTCAAGAGTTTCTTGTAAATTACCGCTCAGGTTTACTTCGTTTCAGGCTTATTTTTGCATGGTCATCAACTGGATTTTTTTTTCAGAATTTTTCAGAATCACGAAAATTTCCCTGAAGTTACGTATATTGGGCCTTTAAACGTTTATTTCAAAGTTTGTACTGTTTATTTGTTTGTTTGTTTTTGATTTTACTACAGAAGAAAAATCGTGTTCGTCGTTTTTGAAAATTTATATCCTCGAAAATCTAAAACTACAGGTTTGAGAGGAGCATTATATAGTATAATAAATATACTCAAGTAATTTTTATTATCACTTCAGTAATTTCATTTTGTTTACTCCTTCGATCTTAACAAGTACTGTATGATTAAAACTGTGGAACCGTAGTATTAACATTCGTCATTGTCAGTGGTCAACAGACATGACACAAATGATAACGAGTAATTTAGCGGACTCGTTTCCATAACCTGATTGTAGAACTCGGAAAATCCGTAAATGTGAACTTATTTTGGGGCCGTGACAAGGATTTTATGGGAACTTGGTTTACAAATATTTCTTGAAATACTATTTTTTACCACAGCAAGTATGTCGAAAATACAGGAATTATTAATCCATAGCTGATACAAACATATCTGCCAGGATTTCAGCAACAAGAAATACATCTAAAATAATACATATACATAAAATCTCGAGTCCACCTTCAGTGGTCTCACGTTCTCGCGATGAGAACATTGTTTGCATGACATACCCTGAAAATACAGTGTGATAATCTATGTGTGATACCTGGACACGCTATACTATAGAGGTACACGCTGTGTGATGTCGCTAAATACTGTACGCTGTTTTCAAAGTGTTATGTGATATTTGTACATATGATATTGTCAGAAAAATATAGAAATCCATCTCGCTTTAGAAATCCATCCAGCTTTTGTAAAATATAATCTTTAATTCTTAAAAGAAAAAAAATTGCCGATGACGGTGTTAAGAGTTTGATATCCCTAATATGCTGACAATTAAATGATTTATTTATCGTGAAAAACCGACGATAAAGAGATTTTTTAACATGAAAGAGAAACACGATACCTTTATCGATCTGTTGATCTCTTTAATAAGAAGGACTAATCTACACGGTGTATTGGGACCGCACCACGGATCATTAGACACACCCTTTTGTCGGCGCCCTTTTCATACGTGCACTGTGTTCACGTTATGTATTCCACCAATATGGTTCTCTTCCAAACACATCATGATTTGCAGTTCTTTATCGAGAACAGCCATCAGTGTGGGGTCGGGCTAGGCCAATGGTTCTACTAGGGAGCACTGAGAGACGACGATCCCGAGTAGTAAAGTACGACTTACGTTTTAGAACGATACCATTAGCAATTTCAAACATCATCTCCAACTCCAAGATATCACTTAAATAATAATTTTGATAATATTATAATCAAATTCAGCCAAAAATAATAGAAAGTGGTGAAGATGCAGAGCCTGTATTGAGAGATGTATGTTTTATGTTGTTTTTTTTTTTGTGATGGGAGGGGGGGGGGGGTTCTAAATGTAACAAATGGTGGACGTTACTTCGTTACATAAATGGTAAATCTATTCTCTTTGACTTCGATTTTTGTAGAATCGGGGAATTTCTTAAATTTGATACCCGATAAGGGGTAGAGTTGCTTGGAAAATACCACACTACAATGTAGTATTCTGATTGCAATGGTCAGATAAACATTTTCTTTCTTTTTTGCATTCTTTTTCCTTTCGGCAAAGTCTAAACAAAAATAGAAGAGTCAAAGATACGCATAGTTTCAGTGCATATATTGGGGAGAGAAATGGATTCTTAAAGTCATCACACGTCCTGTTGTTGCAAATTATTAAATCCATCAGTAAAATATAAACTTTATTTATTTTACAACACTTATATAACAAGTTATCCAACTTATATAAATCACTCTTGTTGGCCCGGTTGTTAGCGCGCGAGGTTTCTTATTGTAGGAGGAAACCGGAGTACCCGGAGAAAACCCATGTGGTCGGGCAGGTGACACCATACCTTTTCATCTGTATTTCTGTACGAGACAGGATAAGACAATACTGTATCAGTTTTATCATATTTTCTATAGTGATTTCAATGTGCTGTGCAGCTGTTTTCGTGTCTTTGGTAAAGATAAAACAAAATTCTAAACTGTATCCTTATCGTTAGAGAATTTTCTCTAATCAATCTACAACTAAAATTTTACAAAATACAGGTAGGCTTCTGTTTATACGAAGACAAATTATATCAAGCTATAAAACAGCCTGTTGAATAGGTGGCTAAATCTCTCACATCGTAAGGACGATCATATCATCGGCTGGACGTTCTATTCTGTTCAACAGTCGAAACAGATGTACATAACGAAGATTTTACAGCCGTCTTGTACCAAAAAAAATCGGTTAATCCCTGTGCATCGCTTCTGTCGAATCTTTCGAGTTGGTGCTGATCTTAACTCATTTCAGTGACGATATAAACCTATCACATCCGTGACCCCCGACTAACACATGGCATGTGTGAGCACTCAGCCGAATCTTACATCTTAGGCGTGAATTAACATGAACGAGTATATTTGAAACAAATGTGATGTTTTGATACATGTCAAAACATTAAAAAAAAAATATCAGCTCTAACACTCGATCTGCTTAACCTTTGTTATTTCCGAAGTAGACTAAACCCGAGTAGGATTCCATAATAAACGGCGCGGTATAAATCATCCGGGAAGGATAAAGGATACAGGATGTATATCAGAGGTGGGTAATACCAGGATTAGTGTATCAGCTTCATCATCTATATGGTTTTCACAGGATTTGTGGCATGGTACTTGTCAAAGAGATGGCTTATTGCACTCTGATATATCTCATGCAGTCTGTGGTGTTCATGTCCATACACTACACAAACAGTGGTGTTCACGTCCATACACTACACAAACGGTGGTGTTTACGTCCATATACTACACAAAACGTGATTTTTACGTATATACACTAAACAAACAGTGGTGTTTACGTCCATATACTACATAAACAGTGGTGTTTACGTCAATACACTACACAAAAAAATGGTGTTTACGTCCAAACATTACACAAACAGTGTTGTTTACGTGCATACACTACACAAACAGTGGTGTTTACGTCTATACACTACACAAACAGTGGTGTTCACGTCTATACACTACACAAACAGTGGTGTTTACGTCTATATACTACACAAACAGTGGTGATTACGTCCATACACTACACAAACAGTCGTGTTTACGTCCATACACTACACAAACAGTCGTGTTTACGTCCATACACTACACTAACAGTAATGTTTACGTCCATACACTACACAAACAGTCGTGTTTACGTCCATACACTACACAAACAGTCGTGTTTACGTCCATACACTACACAAACAGTGATGTTTACGTCCATACACTACACAAACAGTGATGTTTACGTCCATACACTACACAAACAGTGGTGTTTACGTCCATACACTACACAAACAGTGATGTTTATGTTCATACACTACACAAACAGTGCTGATTACGTCCATACACTACACAAACAGTGGTGTTTACGCCCATACACTACACAAACAGTGATGTTCACGTCTAAACATTACACAAACACTGATGTTCACGTCTATACACTACACAAACAGTGCTGATTACGTCCATACACTACATAAACAGTGATGTTCACGTCTATACACTACACAAACAGTGATGTTTACGTCCATACACTACATAAACAGTGATGTTTACGTCCATACACTACACAAACAGTGATGTTTAAGTCTATACACTACACAAACAGTGATGTTTACGTCCATACACTACACAAACAGTGATGTTTACGTCTATATACTACACAAACAGTGATGTTTACGTCCATACATTACACAAATAGTGATGTTTACGCCCATACACTACACAAACAGTGGTGATTAAGTCCATACACTACACAAACAGTGATGTTTACGTCCATACATTACACAAATAGCGATGTTTACGCCCATACTCTACACAAACAGTGATGTTCACGTCCATACACTACACAAACAGTGATGTTCACGTCTACACACTACATAAACAGTGATGTTTACGTCTAAACATTACACAAACAGTGATGTTTACGTCCATACACTACACAAACAGTAATGTTCACGTCTATACACTACACAAACAGTGCTGATTACGTCCATACACTACATAAACAGTGATGTTCACGTCTATACACTACACAAACAGTGATGTTTACGTCCATACACTACATAAACAGTGATGTTTACGTCTATACACTACACAAACAGTGATGTTCACGTCTAAACATTACACAAACAGTGATGTTTACGTCCATACACTACACAAACAGTGATGTTTACGTCTATACTCTACACAAACAGTGATGTTTACGTCCATACACTACACAAACGGTGATGTTTACGTCTATATACTACACAAACAGTGATGTTTACGTCTATACACTACACAAACAGTGATGTTTACGTCCATACATTACACAAATAGCGATGTTTACGCCCATACTCTACACAAACAGTGATGTTCACGTCCATACACTACACAAACAGTGATGTTCACGTCTAAACATTACCCAAACAGTGATGTTTACGTCCATACACTACACAAACAGTGATGTTTACGTCTATACACTACACAAACAGTGATTTTTACGTCTATACTCTACACAAACAGTGATGTTTACGTCCATATACTACACAAACAGTGGAGATTACGTCCATACACTACACAAACAGTGGTGTTTACGTCCATACACTACACAAACAGTGGTGATTACGTCCATATACTACACAAACAGTGGTGATTACGTCCATACACTACACAAACAGTGATGTTAACGTCCATACATTACACAAATAGTGATGTTTACGTCCTTACACTACACAAACAGTGATGTTTACGTCCATACACTACACAAACAGTGATGTTCACGTCTATACACTACACAAACAGTGATGTTTACGTCCATACACTACACAAACAGTGGTGTTTACGTCCATACACTACACAAACAGTGATGTTTACGTCTATACACTACACAAACAGTGATGTTCACGTCCATACACTACACAAACAGTGATGTTTACGTCTATACTCTACACAAACAGTGATGTTCACGTCTATACACTACAAAAACAGTGATGTTCACGTCTATACACTACACAAACAGTGATGTTTACGTCTATACACTACACAAACAGTGATGTTCACGTCCATACACTACACAAACAGTGATGTTTACGTCTATACTCTACACAAACAGTGATGTTCACGTCTATACACTACACAAACAGTGATGTTCACGTCTATACACTACACAAACAGTGATGTTTACGTCCATACATTACACAAATAGTGATGTTTACGCCCATACACTACACAAACAGTGGTGATTACGTCCATACACTACACAAACAGTGATGTTTACGTCCATACATTACACAAATAGCGATGTTTACGCCCATACTCTACACAAACAGTGATGTTCACGTCCATACACTACACAAACAGTGATGTTCACGTCTAAACATTACCCAAACAGTGATGTTTACGTCCATACACTACACAAACAGTGATGTTTACGTCTATACACTACACAAACAGTGATGTTTACGTTTATACTCTACACAAACAGTGATGTTTACGTCCATATACTACACAAACAGTGGAGATTACGTCCATACACTACACAAACAGTGGTGTTTACGTCCATACACTACACAAACAGTGGTGATTACGTCCATATATTACACAAACAGTGGTGATTACGTCCATACACTACACAAACAGTGGTGTTTACGTCCATACACTACACAAACAGTGGTGATTACGTCCATATATTACACAAACAGTAGTGTTTACGTCTATACACTACACAAACAGTGGTGTTCACGTCCATACACTACACAAACAGTGATGTTTACGTTCATACTCTACACAAACAGTGATGTTCACGTCCATACACTACACAAACAGTGATGTTTACGTCCATACACTACACAAACAGTGGTGTTCACGTCCATATACTACACAAACAGTGATGTTCACGTCCTTACACTACACAAACAGTAGTGTTTACGTCTATACACTACATAAACAGTGGTGTTTACGTCCATACACTACACAAACAGTGATGTTTACGTCCATACATTATACAAATAGCGATGTTTACGCCCATACTCTACACAAACAGTGATGTTCACGTCCATACACTACACAAACAGTGATGTTCACGTCTAAACATTACCCAAACAGTGATGTTTACGTCCATACATTACACAAATAGTGATGTTTACGCCCATATACTACACAAACAGTAGTGTTTACGTCTATACACTACATAAACAGTGATGTTTACGTCCATACACTACACAAACAGTGATATTTACGTCCATACACTACACAAACAGTGGTGTTCACGTCCATACACTACACAAACAGTGATGTTTACGTTCATACTCTACACAAACAGTGATGTTCACGCCCATACACTACACAAACAGTGATGTTTACGTCCATACACTACACAAACAGTGGTGTTCACGTCCATATACTACACAAACAGTGATGTTCACGTCATTACACTACACAAACAGTGATGTTTACGTCCATACACTACACAAACAGTGGTGATTACGGCCATACACTACACAAACAGTGGTGATTACGTCCATACTCTACACAAACAGTGGTGTTTACGTCCATACACTACACAAACAGTGGTGTTTACGTCCATACACTACACAAACAGTCGTGTTTACGTCCATACACTACACAAACAGTGATGTTTACGTCCATACACTACACAAACAGTGATGTTTACGTCCATACACTACACAAACAGTGGTGTTTACGTCCATACACTACACAAACAGTGATGTTTATGTTCATACACTACACAAACAGTGCTGATTACGTCCATACACTACACAAACAGTGGTGTTTACGCCCATACACTACACAAACAGTGATGTTCACGTCTAAACATTACACAAACACTGATGTTCAGGTCTATACACTACACAAACAGTGCTGATTACGTCCATACACTACATAAACAGTGATGTTCACGTCTATACACTACACAAACAGTGATGTTTACGTCCATACACTACATAAACAGTGATGTTTACGTCCATACACTACACAAACAGTGATGTTTAAGTCTATACACTACACAAACAGTGATGTTTACGTCCATACACTACACAAACAGTGATGTTTACGTCTATATACTACACAAACAGTGATGTTTACGTCTATACACTACACAAACAGTGATGTTTACGTCCATACATTACACAAATAGTGATGTTTACGCCCATACACTACACAAACAGTGGTGATTAAGTCCATACACTACACAAACAGTGATGTTTACGTCCATACATTACACAAATAGCGATGTTTACGCCCATACTCTACACAAACAGTGATGTTCACGTCCATACACTACACAAACAGTGATGTTCACGTCTACACACTACATAAACAGTGATGTTTACGTCTAAACATTACACAAACAGTGATGTTTACGTCCATACACTACACAAACAGTAATGTTCACGTCTATACACTACACAAACAGTGCTGATTACGTCCATACACTACATAAACAGTGATGTTCACGTCTATACACTACACAAACAGTGATGTTTACGTCCATACACTACATAAACAGTGATGTTTACGTCTATACACTACACAAACAGTGATGTTCACGTCTAAACATTACACAAACAGTGATGTTTACGTCCATACACTACACAAACAGTGATGTTTACGTCTATACTCTACACAAACAGTGATGTTTACGTCCATACACTACACAAACGGTGATGTTTACGTCTATATACTACACAAACAGTGATGTTTACGTCTATACACTACACAAACAGTGATGTTTACGTCCATACATTACACAAATAGCGATGTTTACGCCCATACTCTACACAAACAGTGATGTTCACGTCCATACACTACACAAACAGTGATGTTCACGTCTAAACATTACCCAAACAGTGATGTTTACGTCCATACACTACACAAACAGTGATGTTTACGTCTATACACTACACAAACAGTGATGTTTACGTCTATACTCTACACAAACAGTGATGTTTACGTCCATATACTACACAAACAGTGGAGATTACGTCCATACACTACACAAACAGTGGTGTTTACGTCCATACACTACACAAACAGTGGTGATTACGTCCATATACTACACAAACAGTGGTGATTACGTCCATACACTACACAAACAGTGATGTTAACGTCCATACATTACACAAATAGTGATGTTTACGTCCTTACACTACACAAACAGTGATGTTTACGTCCATACACTACACAAACAGTGATGTTCACGTCTATACACTACACAAACAGTGATGTTTACGTCCATACACTACACAAACAGTGGTGTTTACGTCCATACACTACACAAACAGTGATGTTTAAGTCTATACACTACACAAACAGTGATGTTCACGTCCATACACTACACAAACAGTGATGTTTACGTCTATACTCTACACAAACAGTGATGTTCACGTCTATACACTACACAAACAGTGATGTTCACGTCTATACACTACACAAACAGTGATGTTTACGTCTATACACTACACAAACAGTGATGTTTACGTCCATACATTGCACAAATAGTGATGTTTACGCCCATACACTACACAAACAGTGGTGATTACGTCCATACACTACACAAACAGTGATGTTTACGTCCATACATTACACAAATAGCGATGTTTACGCCCATACTCTACACAAACAGTGATGTTCACGTCCATACACTACACAAACAGTGATGTTCACGTCTAAACATTACCCAAACAGTGATGTTTACGTCCATACACTACACAAACAGTGATGTTTACGTCTATACACTACACAAACAGTGATGTTTACGTTGATACTCTACACAAACAGTGATGTTTACGTCCATATACTACACAAACAGTGGAGATTACGTCCATACACTACACAAACAGTGGTGTTTACGTCCATACACTACACAAACAGTGGTGATTACGTCCATATATTACACAAACAGTGGTGATTACGTCCATACACTACACAAACAGTGGTGTTTACGTCCATACACTACACAAACAGTGGTGATTACGTCCATATATTACACAAACAGTAGTGTTTACGTCTGTACACTACATAAACAGTGGTGTTTACGTCCATACACTACACAAAAAGTGATGTTTACGTCCATACATTACACAAATAGCGATGTTTACGGCCATACTCTACACAAACAGTGATGTTCACGTCCATACACTACACAAACAGTGATGTTCACGTCTAAACATTACAAAAAACAGTGATGTTTACGTCCATACATTACACAAATAGTGATGTTTACGCCCATATACTACACAAACAGTAGTGTTTACGTCTATACACTACATAAACAGTGATGTTTACGTCCATACACTACACAAACAGTGATGTTTACGTCCATACACTACACAAACAGTGGTGTTCACGTCCATACACTACACAAACAGTGATGTTTACGTTCATACTCTACACAAACAGTGATGTTCACGTCCATACACTACACAAACAGTGATGTTTACGTCCATACACTACACAAACAGTGGTGTTCACGTCCATATACTACACAAACAGTGATGTTCACGTCCTTACACTACACAAACAGTAGTGTTTACGTCTATACACTACATAAACAGTGGTGTTTACGGCCATACACTACACAAACAGTGATGTTTACGTCCATACATTATACAAATAGCGATGTTTACGCCCATACTCTACACAAACAGTGATGTTCACGTCCATACACTACACAAACAGTGATGTTCACGTCTAAACATTACCCAAACAGTGATGTTTACGTCCATACATTACACAAATAGTGATGTTTACGCCCATATACTACACAAACAGTAGTGTTTACGTCTATACACTACATAAACAGTGATGTTTACGTCCATACACTACACAAACAGTGATATTTACGTCCATACACTACACAAACAGTGGTGTTCACGTCCATACACTACACAAACAGTGATGTTTACGTTCATACACTACACAAACAGTGATGTTCACGCCCATACACTACACAAACAGTGATGTTTACGTCCATACACTACACAAACAGTGGTGTTCACGTCCATATACTACACAAACAGTGATGTTCACGTCATTACACTACACAAACAGTGATGTTTACGTCCATACACTACACAAACAGTGGTGATTACGGCCATACACTACACAAACAGTGGTGATTACGTCCATACTCTACACAAACAGTGGTGTTTACGTCCATACACTACACAAACAGTGGTGTTTACGTCCATACACTACACAAACAGTCGTGTTTACGTCCATACACTACACAAACAGTGATGTTTACGTCCATACACTACACAAACAGTGATGTTTACGTCCATACACTACACAAACAGTGGTGTTTACGTCCATACACTACACAAACAGTGATGTTTATGTTCATACACTACACAAACAGTGCTGATTACGTCCATACACTACACAAACAGTGGTGTTTACGCCCATACACTACACAAACAGTGATGTTCACGTCTAAACATTACACAAACACTGATGTTCACGTCTATACACTACACAAACAGTGCTGATTACGTCCATACACTACATAAACAGTGATGTTCACGTCTATACACTTCACAAACAGTGATGTTTACGTCCATACACTACATAAACAGTGATGTTTACGTCCATACACTACACAAACAGTGATGTTTACGTCTATATACTACACAAACAGTGATGTTTACGTCTATACACTACACAAACAGTGATGTTTACGTCCATACATTACACAAATAGTGATGTTTACGCCCATACACTACACAAACAGTGGTGATTAAGTCCATACACTACACAAACAGTGATGTTTACGTCCATACATTACACAAATAGCGATGTTTACGCCCATACTCTACACAAACAGTGATGTTCACGTCCATACACTACACAAACAGTGATGTTCACGTCTACACACTACATAAACAGTGATGTTTACGTCTAAACATTACACAAACAGTGATGTTTACGTCCATACACTACACAAACAGTAATGTTCACGTCTATACACTACACAAACAGTGCTGATTACGTCCATACACTACATAAACAGTGATGTTCACGTCTATACACTACACAAACAGTGATGTTCACGTCTAAACATTACCCAAACAGTGATGTTTACGTCCATACACTACACAAACAGTGATGTTTACGTCTATACACTACACAAACAGTGATGTTTACGTCCTTACACTACACAAACAGTGATGTTTACGTCCATACACTACACAAACAGTGATGTTCACGTCTATACACTACACAAACAGTGATGTTTACGTCCATACACTACACAAACAGTGGTGTTTACGTCCATACACTACACAAACAGTGATGTTTACGTCTATACACTACACAAACAGTGATGTTCACGTCCATACACTACACAAACAGTGATGTTTACGTCTATACTCTACACAAACAGTGATGTTCACGTCTATACACTACACAAACAGTGATGTTCACGTCTATACACTACACAAACAGTGATGTTTACGTCTATACACTACACAAACAGTGATGTTTACGTCCATACATTACACAAATAGTGATGTTTACGCCCATACACTACACAAACAGTGGTGATTACGTCCATACACTACACAAACAGTGATGTTTACGTCCATACATTACACAAATAGCGATGTTTACGCCCATACTCTACACAAACAGTGATGTTCACGTCCATACACTACACAAACAGTGATGTTCACGTCTAAACATTACCCAAACAGTGATGTTTACGTCCATACACTACACAAACAGTGATGTTTACGTCTATACAATACACAAACAGTGATGTTTACGTTTATACTCTACACAAACAGTGATGTTTACGTCCATATACTACACAAACAGTGGAGATTACGTCCATACATTACACAAACAGTGGTGTTTACGTCCATACACTACACAAACAGTGGTGATTACGTCCATATATTACACAAACAGTGGTGATTACGTCCATACACTACACAAACAGTGATGTTTACGTCCATACATTACACAAATAGTGATGTTTACGCCCATATACTACACAAACAGTAGTGTTTACGTCTATACACTACATAAACAGTGGTGTTTACGTCCATACACTACACAAAAAGTGATGTTTACGTCCATACATTACACAAATAGCGATGTTTACGGCCATACTCTACACAAACAGTGATGTTCACGTCCATACACTACACAAACAGTGATGTTCACGTCTAAACATTACCCAAACAGTGATGTTTACGTCCATACATTACACAAATAGTGATGTTTACGCCCATATACTACACAAACAGTAGTGTTTATGTCTATACACTACATAAACAGTGATGTTTACGTCCATACACTACACAAACAGTGATGTTTACGTCCATACACTACACAAACAGTGGTGTTCACGTCCATACACTACACAAACAGTGATGTTTACGTTCATACTCTACACAAACAGTGATGTTCACGTCCATACACTACACAAACAGTGATGTTTACGTCCATACACTACACAAACAGTGGTGTTCACGTCCATATACTACACAAACAGTGATGTTCACGTCCTTACACTACACAAACAGTAGTGTTTACGTCTATACACTACATAAACAGTGGTGTTTACGTCCATACACTACACAAACAGTGATGTTTACGTCCATACATTATACAAATAGCGATGTTTACGCCCATACTCTACACAAACAGTGATGTTCACGTCCATACACTACACAAACAGTGATGTTCACGTCTAAACATTACCCAAACAGTGATGTTTACGTCCATACATTACACAAATAGTGATGTTTACGCCAATATACTACACAAACAGTAGTGTTTACGTCTATACACTACATAAACAGTGATGTTTACGTCCATACACTACACAAACAGTGATATTTACGTCCATACACTACACAAACAGTGGTGTTCACGTCCATACACTACACAAACAGTGATGTTTACGTTCATACTCTACACAAACAGTGATGTTCACGCCCATACACTACACAAACAGTGATGTTTACGTCCATACACTACACAAACAGTGGTGTTCACGTCCATATACTACACAAACAGTGATGTTCACGTCATTACACTACACAAACAGTGATGTTTACGTCTATACACTACACAAACAGTGGTGATTACGGCCATACACTACACAAACAGTGGTGATTACGTCCATACTCTACACAAACAGTGGTGTTTACGTCCATACACTACACAAACAGTGGTGTTTACGTCCATACACTACACAAACAGTGATGTTTACGTCTATACACTACACAAACAGTGATGTTCACGTCTATACACTACACAAACAGTGATGTTTACGTCTATACACTACACAAACAGTGATATTCACGTCCATACACTACACAAACTGTGATGTTTACGTCTATACACTACACAAACAGTGATGTTCACGTCTATACACTACACAAACAGTGATGTTTACGTCTATACACTACACAAACAGTGATGTTTACGTCCATACACTACACAAACAGTGTTGTTTACGTCCATATACTACACAAACAGTGATGTTCACGTCATTACACTACACAAACAGTGATGTTTACGTCCATACACTACACAAACAGTGGTGATTACGGCCATACACAACACAAACAGTGGTGATTACGTCCATACTCTACACAAACAGTGGTGTTTACGTCCATACACTACACAAACAGTGGTGTTTACGTCCATACACTACACAAACAGTGATGTTTACGTCTATACACTACACAAACAGTGATGTTCACGTCCATACACTACACAAACAGTGATGTTTACGTCTATACTCTACACAAACAGTGATGTTCACGTCCATACACTACACAAACAGTGATGTTCACGTCTATACACTACACAAACAGTGATGTTTACGTCTATACACTACACAAACAGTGATGTTTACGTCCATACATTACACAAATAGTGATGTTTACGCCCATACACTACACAAACAGTGGTGATTACGTCCATACACTACACAAACAGTGATGTTTACGTCCATACATTACACAAATAGCGATGTTTACGCCCATACTCTACACAAACAGTGATGTTCACGTCCATACACTACACAAACAGTGATGTTCACGTCTAAACATTACCCAAACAGTGATGTTTACGTCCATACAATACACAAACAGTGATGTTTACGTCTATACACTACACAAACAGTGATGTTTACGTCTATACTCTACACAAACAGTGATGTTTACGTCCATATACTACACAAACAGTGGAGATTACGTCCGTACACTACACAAACAGTGGTGTTTACGTCCATACACTACACAAACAGTGGTGATTACGTCCATATACTACACAAACAGTGGTGATTACGTCCATACACTACATAAACAGTGATGTTTACGTCCATACATTACACAAATAGTGATGTTTACGCCCATATACTACACAAACAGTAGTGTTTACGTCTATACACTACATAAACAGTGGTGTTTAAGTCCATACACTACACAAAAAGTGATGTTTACGTCCATACATTACACAAATAGCGATGTTTACGGCCATACTCTACACAAACAGTGATGTTCACGTCCATACACTACACAAACAGTGATGTTCACGTCTAAACATTACCCAAACAGTGATGTTTACGTCCATACATTACACAAATAGTGATGTTTACGCCCATATACTACACAAACAGTAGTGTTTACGTCTATACACTACATAAACAGTGATGTTTACGTCCATACACTACACAAACAGTGATGTTTACGTCCATACACTACACAAACAGTGGTGTTCACGTCCATACACTACACAAACAGTGATGTTTACGTTCATACTCTACACAAACAGTGATGTTTACGTCCATACACTACGGAAACATGGATGTTTATGTCCATACACTACACAAACAGTGGTGTTCACGTCCATATACTACACAAACAGTGATGTTCACGTCCTTACACTACACAAACAGTGATGTTTACGTCCAAACACTACACAAACAGTGGTGATTACGGCCATACACTACACAAACAGTGGTGATTACGTCCATACTCTACACAAACAGTGGTGTTTACGTCCATACACTACACAAACAGTGGTGTTTACGTCCATACACTACACAAACAGTGATGTTTACGTCTATACACTACACAAACAGTGATGTTCACGTCTATACACTACACAAACGGTGATGTTTACGTCTATACACTACACAAACAGTGATGTTTACGTCTATACACTACACAAACAGTGATGTTTACGTCCATACACTACACAAACAGTGGTGTTCACGTCCATATACTACACAAACAGTGATGTTCACGTCATTACACTACACAAACAGTGATGTTTACGTCCATACACTACACAAACAGTGGTGATTACGGCCATACACAACACAAACAGTGGTGATTACGTCCATACTCTACACAAACAGTGGTGTTTACGTCCATACACTACACAAACAGTGGTGTTTACGTCCATACACTACACAAACAGTGATGTTTACGTCTATACACTACACAAACAGTGATGTTCACGTCCATACACTACACAAACAGTGATGTTTACGTCCATACATTACACAAATAGTGATGTTTACGCCCATACACTACACAAACAGTGGTGATTACGTCCATACACTACACAAACAGTGATGTTTACGTCCATACATTACACAAATAGCGATGTTTACGTCCATACATTACACAAATAGTGATGTTTACGCCGATATACTACACAAACAGTAGTGTTTACGTCTATACACTACATAAACAGTGATGTTTACGTCCATACACTACACAAACAGTGATGTTTACGTCCATACACTACACAAACAGTGGTGTTCACGTCCATACACTACACAAACAGTGATGTTTACGTTCATACTCTACACAAACAGTGATGTTCACGTCCATACACTACACAAACAGTGATGTTTACGTCCATACACTACACAAACAGTGGTGTTCACGTCCATATACTACACAAACAGTGATGTTCACGTCCTTACACTACACAAACAGTGATGTTTACGTCCATACACTACACAAACAGTGGTGATTACGGCCATACACTACACAAACAGTGGTGATTACGTCCATACTCTACACAAACAGTGGTGTTTACGTCCATACACTACACAAACAGTGGTGTTTACGTCCATACACTACACAAACAGTGATGTTTACGTCCATACATTACACAAATAGTGATGTTTACGGCCATACTCTACACAAACAGTGATGTTCACGTCCATACACTACACAAACAGTGATGTTCACGTCTAAACATTACCCAAACAGTGATGTTTACGTCCATACATTACACAAATAGTGATGTTTACGCCCATATACTACACAAACAGTAGTGTTTACGTCTATACACTACATAAACAGTGATGTTTACGTCCATACACTACACAAACAGTGATGTTTACGTCCATACACTACACAAACAGTGATGTTCACGTCCATACACTACACAAACAGTGATGTTTACGTTCATACTCTACACAAACAGTGATGTTTACGTCCATACACTACACAAACAGTGATGTTTACGTCCATACACTACACAAACAGTGGTGTTCACGTCCATATACTACACAAACAGTGATGTTCACGTCCTTACACTACACAAACAGTGATGTTTACGTCCATACACTACACAAACAGTGGTGATTACGGCCATACACTACACAAACAGTGGTGATTACGTCCATACTCTACACAAACAGTGGTGTTTACGTCCATACACTACACAAACAGTGGTGTTTACGTCCATACACTACACAAACAGTGATGTTTACGTCTATACACTACACAAACAGTGATGTTCACGTCTATACACTACACAAACAGTGATGTTTACGTCTATACACTACACAAACAGTGATGTTTACGTCTATACACTACACAAACAGTGATGTTTACGTCCATACACTACACAAACAGTGGTGTTCACGTCCATATACTACACAAACAGTGATGTTCACGTCATTACACTACACAAACAGTGATGTTTACGTCCATACACTACACAAACAGTGGTGATTACGGCCATACACAACACAAACAGTGGTGATTACGTCCATACTCTACACAAACAGTGGTGTTTACGTCCATACACTACACAAACAGTGGTGTTTACGTCCATACACTACACAAACAGTGATGTTTACGTCTATACACTACACAAACAGTGATGTTCACGTCCATACACTACACAAACAGTGATGTTTACGTCCATACATTACACAAATAGTGATGTTTACGCCCATACACTACACAAACAGTGGTGATTACGTCCATACACTACACAAACAGTGATGTTTACGTCCATACATTACACAAATAGCGATGTTTACGTCCATACATTACACAAATAGTGATGTTTACGCCCATATACTACACAAACAGTAGTGTTTACGTCTATACACTACATAAACAGTGATGTTTACGTCCATACACTACACAAACAGTGATGTTTACGTCCATACACTACACAAACAGTGGTGTTCACGTCCATACACTACACAAACAGTGATGTTTACGTTCATACTCTACACAAACAGTGATGTTCACGTCCATACACTACACAAACAGTGATGTTTACGTCCATACACTACACAAACAGTGGTGTTCACGTCCATATACTACACAAACAGTGATGTTCACGTCCTTACACTACACAAACAGTGATGTTTACGTCCATACACTACACAAACAGTGGAGATTACGGCCATACACAACACAAACAGTGGTGATTACGTCCATACTCTACACAAACAGTGGTGTTTACGTCCATACACTACACAAACAGTGGTGTTTACGTCCATACACTACACAAACAGTGATGTTTACGTCTATACACTACACAAACAGTGATGTTCACGTCTATACACTACACAAACAGTGATGTTTACGTCTATACACTACACAAACAGTGATGTTCACGTCCATACACTACACAAACAGTGATGTTTACGTCTATACACTACACAAACAGTGATGTTCACGTCTATACACTACACAAACAGTGATGTTTACGTCTATACACTACACAAACAGTGATGTTTACGTCCATACACTACACAAACAGTGGTGTTCACGTCCATACACTACACAAACAGTGATGTTCACGTCCTTACACTACACAAACAGTGATGTTTACGTCCATACACTACACAAACAGTGGTGATTACGGCCATACACAACACAAACAGTGGTGATTACGTCCATACTCTACACAAACAGTGGTGTTTACGTCCATACACTACACAAACAGTGGTGTTTACGTCCATACACTACACAAACAGTGATGTTTACGTCTATACACTACACAAACAGTGATGTTCACGTCCATACACTACACAAACAGTGATGTTTACGTCTATACTCTACACAAACAGTGATGTTCACGTCCATACACTACACAAACAGTGATGTTCACGTCTATACACTACACAAACAGTGATGTTTACGTCTATACACTACACAAACAGTGATGTTTACGTCCATACATTACACAAATAGTGATGTTTACGCCCATACACTACACAAACAGTGGTGATTACGTCCATACACTACACAAACAGTGATGTTTACGTCCATACATTACACAAATAGCGATGTTTACGCCAATACTCTACACAAACAGTGATGTTCACGTCCATACACTACACAAACAGTGATGTTCACGTCTAAACATTACACAAACAGTGATGTTTACGTCCATACACTACACAAACAGTGATGTTTACGTCTATACACTACACAAACTGTGATGTTTACGTCTATACTCTACACAAACAGTGATGTTTACGTCCATATACTACACAAACAGTGGAGATTAAGTCCATACACTACACAAACAGTGATGTTTACGTCCATACACTACACAAACATTCGTGATTACGTCCATACACTACACAAACAGTGGTGTTTACGTCCATACACTACACAAACAGTGACGTTTATGGCCATACACTACACAAACAGTGATGTTTACGTCCATACACTACACAAACAGTGATGTTTACGTCCATACTCTACACAAACAGTGATGTTCACGTCCATACACTACACAAACAGTGATGTTTACGTCCATACACTACACAAACAGTGGTGATTACGGCCATACACAACACAAACAGTGGTGATTACGTCCATACTCTAAACAAACAGTGGTGTTTACGTCCATACACTACACAAACAGTGATGTTTACGTCTATACACTACACAAACAGTGGTGTTTACGTCCATACACTACACAAACAGTGGTGTTTACGTCCATACACTACACAAACAGTGATGTTTACGTCTATACACTACACAAACAGTGATGTTCACGTCTATACACTACACAAACAGTGATGTTTACGTCTATACACTACACAAACAGTGATGTTCACGTCCATACACTACACAAACAGTGATGTTTACGTCTATACACTACACAAACAGTGATGTTCACGTCTATACACTACACAAACAGTGATGTTTACGTCTATACACTACACAAACAGTGATGTTTACGTCCATACACTACACAAACAGTGGTGTTCACGTCCATACACTACACAAACAGTGATGTTCACGTCCTTACACTACACAAACAGTGATGTTTACGTCCATACACTACACAAACAGTGGTGATTACGGCCATACACAACACAAACAGTGGTGATTACGTCCATACTCTACACAAACAGTGGTGTTTACGTCCATACACTACACAAACAGTGGTGTTTACGTCCATACACTACACAAACAGTGATGTTTACGTCTATACACTACACAAACAGTGATGTTCACGTCCATACACTACACAAACAGTGATGTTTACGTCTATACTCTACACAAACAGTGATGTTCACGTCCATACACTACACAAACAGTGATGTTCACGTCTATACACTACACAAACAGTGATGTTTACGTCTATACACTACACAAACAGTGATGTTTACGTCCATACATTACACAAATAGTGATGTTTACGCCCATACACTACACAAACAGTGGTGATTACGTCCATACACTACACAAACAGTGGTGTTCACGTCCATACACTACACAAACAGTGATGTTCACGTCCTTACACTACACAAACAGTGATGTTTACGTCCATACACTACACAAACAGTGGTGATTACGGCCATACACAACACAAACAGTGGTGATTACGTCCATACTCTACACAAACAGTGGTGTTTACGTCCATACACTACACAAACAGTGGTGTTTACGTCCATACACTACACAAACAGTGATGTTTACGTCTATACACTACACAAACAGTGATGTTCACGTCCATACACTACACAAACAGTGATGTTTACGTCTATACTCTACACAAACAGTGATGTTCACGTCCATACACTACACAAACAGTGATGTTCACGTCTATACACTACACAAACAGTGATGTTTACGTCTATACACTACACAAACAGTGATGTTTACGTCCATACATTACACAAATAGTGATGTTTACGCCCATACACTACACAAACAGTGGTGATTACGTCCATACACTACACAAACAGTGATGTTTACGTCCATACATTACACAAATAGCGATGTTTACGCCCATACTCTACACAAACAGTGATGTTCACGTCCATACACTACACAAACAGTGATGTTCACGTCTAAACATTACACAAACAGTGATGTTTACGTCCATACACTACACAAACAGTGATGTTTACGTCTATACACTACACAAACTGTGATGTTTACGTCTATACTCTACACAAACAGTGATGTTTACGTCCATATACTACACAAACAGTGGAGATTAAGTCCATACACTACACAAACAGTGATGTTTACGTCCATACACTACACAAACATTCGTGTTTACGTCCATACACTACACAAACAGTGGTGTTTACGTCCATACACTACACAAACAGTGACGTTTATGGCCATACACTACACAAACAGTGATGTTTACGTCCATACACTACACAAACAGTGATGTTTACGTCCATACTCTACACAAACAGTGATGTTCACGTCCATACACTACACAAACAGTGATGTTTACGTCCATACACTACACAAACAGTGGTGATTACGGCCATACACAACACAAACAGTGGTGATTACGTCCATACTCTAAACAAACAGTGGTGTTTACGTCCATACACTACACAAACAGTGATGTTTACGTCTATACACTACACAAACAGTGGTGTTTACGTCCATACACTACACAAACAGTGGTGTTTACGTCCATACACTACACAAACAGTGATGTTTACGTCTATACACTACACAAACAGTGATGTTCACGTCTATACACTACACAAACAGTGATGTTTACGTCTATACACTACACAAACAGTGATGTTCACGTCCATACACTACACAAACAGTGATGTTTACGTCTATACACTACACAAACAGTGATGTTCACGTCTATACACTACACAAACAGTGATGTTTACGTCTATACACTACACAAACAGTGATGTTTACGTCCATACACTACACAAACAGTGGTGTTCACGTCCATACACTACACAAACAGTGATGTTCACGTCCTTACACTACACAAACAGTGATGTTTACGTCCATACACTACACAAACAGTGGTGATTACGGCCATACACAACACAAACAGTGGTGATTACGTCCATACTCTACACAAACAGTGGTGTTTACGTCCATACACTACACAAACAGTGGTGTTTACGTCCATACACTACACAAACAGTGATGTTTACGTCTATACACTACACAAACAGTGATGTTCACGTCCATACACTACACAAACAGTGATGTTTACGTCTATACTCTACACAAACAGTGATGTTCACGTCCATACACTACACAAACAGTGATGTTCACGTCTATACACTACACAAACAGTGATGTTTACGTCTATACACTACACAAACAGTGATGTTTACGTCCATACATTACACAAATAGTGATGTTTACGCCCATACACTACACAAACAGTGGTGATTACGTCCATACACTACACAAACAGTGATGTTTACGTCCATACATTACACAAATAGCGATGTTTACGCCCATACTCTACACAAACAGTGATGTTCACGTCCATACACTACACAAACAGTGATGTTCACGTCTAAACATTACACAAACAGTGATGTTTACGTCCATACACTACACAAACAGTGATGTTTACGTCTATACACTACACAAACTGTGATGTTTACGTCTATACTCTACACAAACAGTGATCTTTACGTCCATATACTACACAAACAGTGGAGATTAAGTCCATACACTACACAAACAGTGATGTTTACGTCCATACACTACACAAACATTCGTGTTTACGTCCATACACTACACAAACAGTAGTGTTTACGTCCATACACTACACAAACAGTGACGTTTATGGCCATACACTACACAAACAGTGATGTTTACGTCCATACACTACACAAACAGTGATGTTTACGTCCATACTCTACACAAACAGTGATGTTCACGTCCATACACTACACAAACAGTGATGTTTACGTCCATACACTACACAAACAGTGGTGATTACGGCCATACACAACACAAACAGTGGTGATTACGTCCATACTCTAAACAAACAGTGGTGTTTACGTCCATACACTACACAAACAGTGATGTTTACGTCCATATACTACACAAACAGTGGTGTGTCAGTCCATATACTACACAAAAAGTGGTGTTTACGTCCATACACTACACAAACTGTGATGTTTACGTCCATATACTACACAAACAATGATGTTTACGTCCATACACTACACAAACAGTCAAGTTTACGTCCATACACTGCACAAACTGATGTTTACGTCCATACACTACACAAACAGTGGTGTTCACGTCCATGCACTACACAAACTGTGGTGTTTACGTCGATACACTACACAAACAGTGATGTTCACGTCCATACATTACACAAATAGCGATGTTTACGCACATACTCTACACAAACAGTGATGTTTACGTCCATACTCTACACATACAGTGGTTTTTACGTCCATACACTACACAAACTGTGATGTTTACGTCCATACACTACACAAACAGTGACGTTTATGGCCATACACTACACAAACAGTGATGTTTATGGCCATACACTACACAAACAGTGATGTTGACGTCCATACACTACACAAACAGTGATGTTTACGTCCATACACTACACCAACAGTGATGTTACGTCCATACATTACACAAAGAGTGATGTTTACGTCCATATACTACACAAACAGTGGTGTGTACGTCCATACACTACACAAACAGTGGTGTTCACGTCCATATACTACACAAACAGTGATGTTCACGTCATTACACTACACAAACAGTGATGTTTACGTCCATACACTACACAAACAGTGGTGATTACGGCCATACACAACACAAACAGTGGTGATTACGTCCATACTCTACACAAACAGTGGTGTTTACGTCCATACACTACACAAACAGTGGTGTTTACGTCCATACACTACACAAACAGTGATGTTTACGTCTATACACTACACAAACAGTGATGTTCACGTCCATACACTACACAAACAGTGATGTTTACGTCCATACATTACACAAATAGTGATGTTTACGCCCATACACTACACAAACAGTGGTGATTACGTCCATACACTACACAAACAGTGATGTTTACGTCCATACATTACACAAATAGCGATGCTTACGTCCATACATTACACAAATAGTGATGTTTACGCCCATATACTACACAAACAGTAGTGTTTACGTCTATACACTACATAAACAGTGATGTTTACGTCCATACACTACACAAACAGTGATGTTTACGTCCATACACTACACAAACAGTGGTGTTCACGTCCATACACTACACAAACAGTGATGTTTACGTTCATACTCTACACAAACAGTGATGTTCACGTCCATACACTACACAAACAGTGATGTTTACGTCCATACACTACACAAACAGTGGTGTTCACGTCCATATACTACACAAACAGTGATGTTCACGTCCTTACACTACACAAACAGTGATGTTTACGTCCATACACTACACAAACAGTGGTGATTACGGCCATACACAACACAAACAGTGGTGATTACGTCCATACTCTACACAAACAGTGGTGTTTACGTCCATACACTACACAAACAGTGGTGTTTACGTCCATACACTACACAAACAGTGATGTTTACGTCTATACACTACCCAAACAGTGATGTTCACGTCTATACACTACACAAACAGTGATGTTTACGTCTATACACTACACAAACAGTGATGTTCACGTCCATACACTACACAAACAGTGATGTTTACGTCTATACACTACACAAACAGTGATGTTCACGTCTATACACTACACAAACAGTGATGTTTACGTCTATACACTACACAAACAGTGATGTTTACGTCCATACACTACACAAACAGTGGTGTTCACGTCCATATACTACACAAACAGTGATGTTCACGTCCTTACACTACACAAACAGTGATGTTTACGTCCATACACTACACAAACAGTGGTGATTACGGCCATACACAACACAAACAGTGGTGATTACGTCCATACTCTACACAAACAGTGGTGTTTACGTCCATACACTACACAAACAGTGGTGTTTACGTCCATACACTACACAAACAGTGATGTTTACGTCTATACACTACACAAACAGTGATGTTCACGTCCATACACTACACAAACAGTGATGTTTACGTCTATACTCTACACAAACAGTGATGTTCACGTCCATACACTACACAAACAGTGATGTTCACGTCTATACACTACACAAACAGTGATGTTTACGTCTATACACTACACAAACAGTGATGTTTACGTCCATACATTACACAAATAGTGATGTTTACGCCCATACACTACACAAACAGTGGTGATTACGTCCATACACTACACAAACAGTGATGTTTACGTCCATACATTACACAAATAGCGATGTTTACGCCCATACTCTACACAAACAGTGATGTTCACGTCCATATACTACACAAACAGTGATGTTCACGTCTAAACATTACACAAACAGTGATGTTTACGTCCATACACTACACAAACAGTGATGTTTACGTCTATACAGTACACAAACAGTGATGTTTACGTCTATACTCTACACAAACAGTGATGTTTACGTCCATATACTACACAAACAGTGGAGATTAAGTCCATACACTACACAAACAGTGATGTTTACGTCCATACATTACACAAATAGTGATGTTTACGCCCATATACTACACAAACAGTGGTGTTTACGTCTATACACTACATAAACAGTGGTGTTTACGTCCATACACTACACAAACAGTGATGTTTACGTCCATACTCTACACAAACAGTGATGTTCACGTCCATACACTACACAAACAGTGATGTTTACGTCCATACACTACACAAACAGTGGTGTTCACGTCCATATACTACACAAACAATGATGTTCACGTCCTTACACTACACAGACAGTGATGTTTACGTCCATACACTACACAAACAGTGGTGATTACGGCCATACACAACACAAACAGTGGTGATTACGTCCATACTCTAAACAAACAGTGGTGTTTACGTCCATACACTACACAAACAGTGATGTTTACGTCCATATACTACACAAACAGTGGTGTGTCAGTCCATATACTACACAAAAAGTGGTGTTTACGTCCATACACTACACAAACTGTGATGTTTACGTCCATATACTACACAAACAATGATGTTTACGTCCATACACTACACAAACAGTCAAGTTTACGTCCATACACTGCACAAACTGATGTTTACGTCCATACACTACACAAACAGTGGTGTTCACGTCCATGCACTACACAAACTGTGGTGTTTACGTCCATACACTACACAAACAGTGATGTTCACGTCCATACATTACACAAATAGCGATGTTTACGCACATACTCTACACAAACAGTGATGTTTACGTCCATACTCTACACATACAGTGGTTTTTATGTCCATACACTACACAAACTGTGATGTTTACGTCCATACACTACACAAACAGTGACTTTTATGGCCATACACTACACAAACATTCGTGTTTACGTCCATACACTACACAAACAGTGGTGTTTACGTCCATACACTACACAAACAGTGACGTTTATGGCCATACACTACACAAACAGTGATGTTTATGGCCATACACTACACAAACAGTGATGTTGACGTCCATACACTACACAAACAGTGATGTTTACGTCCATACACTACACCAACAGTGATGTTACGTCCATACATTACACAAAGAGTGATGTTTACGTCCATATACTACACAAACAGTGGTGTGTACGTCCATATACTACACAAACAGTGGTGTTTACGTCCATACACTACACAAACTGTGATGTTTACGTCCATACACTACACAAACAGTGGTGTTTACGTCCATACACTACACAAACAGTGATGTTTACGTCCATACATTACACAAATAGTGATGTTTACGCCCATATTCTACACAAACAGTGGTGTTTACGTCTATACACTACATAAACAGTGGTGTTTACGTCCATACACTACACAAACAGTGATGTTTACGTCCATACACTACACAAACAGTGGTTTTCACGTCCATACACTACACAAACAGTGATGTTTACGTCCATACTTTACACAAAAAGTGATGTTCACGTCCATACACTACACAAAAAGTGATGTTTACGTCCATACAATACACAAACAGTGGTGTTCACGTCCATATACTACACAAACAGTGATATTCACGTCCTTACACTACACAAACAGTGATGTTTACGTCCATACACAACACAAACAGTGGTGATTACGTCCATACTCTACACAAACAGTGGTGTTTACGTCCATACAATAGACAAACAGTGATGTTACGTCCATACACTACACAAACTGTGATGTTTACGTCCATATACTACACAAACAGTGATGTTTACGTCCATACACTACACAAACAGTCATGTTTACGTCCATTTACTGCACAAACAGTGGTGTTACGTCCATACACTACACAAACAGTGGTGTTCACGTCCATGCACTACACAAACTGTGGTGTTTACGTCCATACACTACACAAACAGTGATGTTCAATCCATACACTACACAAACAGTGATGTTACGTCCATAACATACACAAACAGTGGTTCTCACGTCCATACACTACACAAACAGTGATGTTTATGGCCATACACTACACAAACAGTGATGTTTATGGCCATATACTACACAAACAGTGATGTTTACGTCCATACACTACACAAACAGTGATGTTTACGTCCATACACTACACAAACTGTGATGTTTACGTCCATATACTACACAAACAGTGATGTTTACGTCCATACACTACACAACAGTGATGTTTACGTCCATACACTACACAACCAGTGATGTTCAATCCATACACTACACAAACAGTGATGTTCACGTCCATACACTACACAAACTGTGATGTTTACGTCCATACACTACACAAACAGTGGTGTTTACATCCATATATATTACACAAACAGTGATGTTTACGTCCATACACTACACAACAGTGATGTTTACGTCCATACACTACACAACCAGTGATGTTCAATCCATACACTACACAAACAGTGATGTTCACGTCCATACACTACACAAACTGTGATGTTTACGTCCATACACTACACAAACAGTGGTGTTTACGTCCATATATACTACACAAACAGTGGTGATTACGTCCATACACTACACAAACAGTGATATTTACGTCCATATACTACACAAACAGTGGTGATTACGTCCATACACTACACAAACAGTGATGTTTACGTCCATACATTACACAAATAGTAATGTTTACGCCCATATTCTACACAAACAGTGGTGTTTACGTCTATACACTACATAAACAGTGGTGTTTACGTCCATACACTACACAAACAGTGATGTTTACGTCCATACACTACACAAACAGTGGTTTTCACGTCCATACACTACACAAACAGTGATGTTTACGTCCATACTCTACACAAAAAGTGATGTTCACGTCCATACACTACACAAAAAGTGATGTTTACGTCCATACAATACACAAACAGTGGTGTTCACGTCCATATACTACACAAACAGTGATGTTCACGTCCTTACACTACACAAGCAGTGATGTTTACGTCCATACACTACACAAACAGTGGTGATTACGGCCATACACAACACAAACAGTGGTGATTACGTCCATACTCTACACAAACAGTGGTGTTTACGTCCATACAATACACAAACAGTGATGTTACGTCCATACACTACACAAACGGTGATGTTTACGTCCATATACTACACAAACAGTGATGTTTACGTCCATACACTACACAAACAGTCATGTTTACGTCCATCTACTGCACAAACAGTGGTGTTACGTCCATACACTACACAAACAGTGGTGTTCACGTCCATGCACTACACAAACTGTGGTGTTTACGTCCATACACTACACAAACAGTGATGTTCAATCCATACACTACACAAACAGTGATGTTACGTCCATACACTACACAAACAGTGGTGTTCACGTCCATACACTACACAAACAGTGATGTTTACGTTCATACTCTACACAAACAGTGATGTTCACGTCCATACACTACACAAACAGTGATGTTTACGTCCATACCCTACACAAACAGTGGTGTTCACGTCCATATACTACACAAACAGTGATGTTCACGTCCTTACACTACACAAACAGTGATGTTTACGTCCATACACTACACAAACAGTGGTGATTACGGCCATACACAACACAAACAGTGGTGATTACGTCCATACTCTACACAAACAGTGGTGTTTACGTCCATACACTACACAAACAGTGGTGTTTACGTCCATACACTACACAAACAGTGATGTTTACGTCTATACACTACACAAACAGTGATGTTCACGTCTATACACTACACAAACAGTGATGTTTACGTCTATACACTACACAAACAGTGATGTTCACGTCCATACACTACACAAACAGTGATGTTTACGTCTATACACTACACAAACAGTGATGTTCACATCTATACACTACACAAACAGTGATGTTTACGCCTATACACTACACAAACAGTGATGTTTACGTCCATACACTACACAAACAGTGGTGTTCACGTCCATATACTACACAAACAGTGATGTTCACGTCCTTACACTACACAAACAGTGATGTTTACGTCCATACACTACACAAACAGTGGTGATTACGGCCATACACAACACAAACAGTGGTGATTACGTCCATACTCTACACAAACAGTGGTGTTTACGTCCATACACTACACAAACAGTGGTGTTTACGTCCATACACTACACAAACAGTGATGTTTACGCCCATACACTACACAAACAGTGGTGATTACGTCCATACACTACACAAACAGTGATGTTTACGTCCATACATTACACAAATAGCGATGTTTACGCCCATACTCTACACAAACAGTGATGTTCACGTCCATACACTACACAAACAGTGATGTTCACGTCTAAACATTACACAAACAGTGATGTTTACGTCCATACACTACACAAACAGTGATGTTTACGTCTATACACTACACAAACAGTGATGTTTACGTCTATACTCTACACAAACAGTGATGTTTACGTCCATATACTACACAAACAGTGGAGATTAAGTCCATACACTACACAAACAGTGATGTTTACGTCCATACATTACACAAATAGTGATGTTTACGCCCATATACTACACAAACAGTGGTGTTTACGTCTATACACTACATAAACAGTGGTGTTTACGTCCATACACTACACAAACAGTGATGTTTACGTCCATACACTACACAAACAGTGATGTTTACGTCCATACACTACACAAACAGTGATGTTCACGTCCATACACTACACAAACAGTGATGTTTACGTCCATACACTACACAAACAGTGGTGTTCACGTCCATATACTACACAAACAGTGATGTTCACGTCCTTACACTACACAGACAGTGATGTTTACGTCCATACACTACACAAACAGTGGTGATTACGGCCATACACAACACAAACAGTGGTGATTACGTCCATACTCTAAACAAACAGTGGTGTTTACGTCCATACACTACACAAACAGTGATGTTTACGTCCATATACTACACAAACAGTGGTGTGTCAGTCCATATACTACACAAAAAGTGGTGTTTACGTCCATACACTACACAAACTGTGATGTTTACGTCCATATACTACACAAACAATGATGTTTACGTCCATACACTACACAAACAGTCAAGTTTACGTCCATACACTGCACAAACTGATGTTTACGTCCATACACTACACAAACAGTGGTGTTCACGTCCATGCACTACACAAACTGTGGTGTTTACGTCCATACACTACACAAACAGTGATGTTCACGTCCATACATTACACAAATAGCGATGTTTACGCACATACTCTACACAAACAGTGATGTTTACGTCCATACTCTACACATACAGTGGTTTTTACGTCCATACACTACACAAACTGTGATGTTTACATCCATACACTACACAAACAGTGACTTTTATGGCCATACACTACACAAACATTCGTGTTCACGTCCATACACTACACAAACAGTGGTGTTTACGTCCATACACTACACAAACAGTGACGTTTATGGCCATACACTACACAAACAGTGATGTTTATGGCCATACACTACACAAACAGTGATGTTGACGTCCATACACTACACAAACAGTGATGTTTACGTCCATACACTACACCAACAGTGATGTTACGTCCATACATTACACAAAGAGTGATGTTTACATCCATATACTACACAAACAGTGGTGTGTACGTCCATATACTACACAAACAGTGGTGTTTACGTCCATACACTACACAAACTGTGATGTTTACGTCCATACACTACACAAACAGTGGTGTTTACGTCCATACACTACACAAACAGTGATGTTTACGTCCATACATTACACAAATAGTGATGTTTACGCCCATATTCTACACAAACAGTGGTGTTTACGTCTATACACTACATAAACAGTGGTGTTTACGTCCATACACTACACAAACAGTGATGTTTACGTCCATACACTACACAAACAGTGGTTTTCACGTCCATACACTACACAAACAGTGATGTTTACGTCCATACTTTACACAAAAAGTGATGTTCACGTCCATACACTACACAAAAAGTGATGTTTACGTCCATACAATACACAAACAGTGGTGTTCACGTCCATATACTACACAAACAGTGATATTCACGTCCTTACACTACACAAACAGTGATGTTTACGTCCATACACAACACAAACAGTGGTGATTACGTCCATACTCTACACAAACAGTGGTGTTTACGTCCATACAATAGACAAACAGTGATGTTACGTCCATACACTACACAAACTGTGATGTTTACGTCCATATACTACACAAACAGTGATGTTTACGTCCATACACTACACAAACAGTCATGTTTACGTCCATTTACTGCACAAACAGTGGTGTTACGTCCATACACTACACAAACAGTGGTGTTCACGTCCATGCACTACACAAACTGTGGTGTTTACGTCCATGCACTACACAAACAGTGATGTTCAATCCATACACTACACAAACAGTGATGTTACGTCCATACCATACACAAACAGTGGTTCTCACGTCCATACACTACACAAACAGTGATGTTTATGGCCATACACTACACAAACAGTGATGTTACGTCCATACATTACACAAACAGTGATGTTTACGTCCATACACAACACAAACAGTGGTGATTACGTCCATACTCTACACAAACAGTGGTGTTTACGTCCATACAATAGACAAACAGTGATGTTACGTCCATACACTACACAAACTGTGATGTTTACGTCCATATACTACACAAACAGTGATGTTTACGTCCATACACTACACAAACAGTCATGTTTACGTCCATTTACTGCACAAACAGTGGTGTTACGTCCATACACTACACAAACAGTGGTGTTCACGTCCATGCACTACACAAACTGTGGTGTTTACGTCCATACACTACACAAACAGTGATGTTCAATCCATACACTACACAAACAGTGATGTTACGTCCATACCATACACAAACAGTGGTTCTCACGTCCATACACTACACAAACAGTGATGTTTATGGCCATACACTACACAAACAGTGATGTTTACGTCCATACACTACACAAACAGTGATGTTTACGTCCATACACTACACAAACTGTGATGTTTACGTCCATATACTACACAAACAGTGATGTTTACGTCCATACACTACACAACAGTGATGTTTACGTCCATACACTACACAACCAGTGATGTTCAATCCATACACTACACAAACAGTGATGTTCACGTCCATACACTACACAAACTGTGATGTTTACGTCCATACACTACACAAACAGTGGTGTTTACGTCCATATATACTACACAAACAGTGATGTTTACGTCCATACACTACACAACAGTGATGTTTACGTCCATACACTACACAACCAGTGATGTTCAATCCATACACTACACAAACAGTGATGTTCACGTCCATACACTACACAAACTGTGATGTTTACGTCCATACACTACACAAACAGTGGTGTTTACGTCCATATATACTACACAAACAGTGGTGATTACGTCCATACACTACACAAACAGTGATGTTTACGTCCATATACTACACAAACAGTGGTGATTACGTCCATACACTACACAAACAGTGATGTTTACGTCCATACATTACACAAATAGTAATGTTTACGCCCATATTCTACACAAACAGTGGTGTTTACGTCTATACACTACATAAACAGTGGTGTTTACGTCGATACACTACACAAACAGTGATGTTTACGTCCATACACTACACAAACAGTGGTTTTCACGTCCATACACTACACAAACAGTGATGTTTACGTCCATACTCTACACAAAAAGTGATGTTCACGTCCATACACTACACAAAAAGTGATGTTTACGTCCATACAATACACAAACAGTGGTGTTCACGTCCATATACTACACAAACAGTGATGTTCACGTCCTTACACTACACAAACAGTGATGTTTACGTCCATACACTACACAAACAGTGGTGATTACGGCCATACACAACACAAACAGTGGTGATTACGTCCATACTCTACACAAACAGTGGTGTTTACGTCCATACAACACACAAACAGTGATGTTACGTCCATACACTACACAAACTGTGATGTTTACGTCCATATACTACACAAACAGTGATGTTTACGTCCATACACTACACAAACAGTCATGTTTACGTCCATCTACTGCACAAACAGTGGTGTTACGTCCATATACTACACAAACAGTGGTGTTCACGTCCATGCACTACACAAACTGTGGTGTTTACGTCCATACACTACACACACAGTGATGTTCAATCCATACACTACACAAACAGTGATGTTACGTCCATACCATACACAAACAGTGGTTCTCACGTCCATACACTACACAAACAGTGGTGTTTATGGCCATACACTACACAAACAGTGATGTTTACGTCTATACACTACACAAACAGTGATGTTTACGTCCATACACTACACCAACAGTGATGTTACGTCCATACATTACACAAACAGTGATGTTTACGTCCATATACTACACAAATAGTGGTGTGTACGTCCATATACTACACAAACAGTGGTGTTTACGTCCATACACTACACAAACTGTGATGTTTACGTCCACATACTACACAAACAGTGATGTTTACGTCCATACACTACACAAACAGTGATGTTTACGTCCATACACTACACAACCAGGGATGTTCAATCCAAACACTACACAAACAGTGATGTTCACGTCCATACACTACACAAACTGTGATATTTACGTCCATACACTACACAAACTGATGTTTACGTCCAAACACTGCACAAACTGATGTTTACGTCCATACACTACACAAACAGTGATGTTTACGTCAATACACTACACAAACAGTGATGTTCACGTCCATACACTACACAAACTGATGTTTACGTCCATACACTACACAAACAGAGATGTTTATGTCCGTACACTACACAAACTGATGTTTACGTCCATATACTACACAAACAGTGGTGATTACGTCCATACACTACACAAACATTCGTGTTTACGTCCATACACTACACAAACAGTGGTGTTTACGTCCATACACTACACAAACAGTGATGTTTATGGTCATACACTACACAAACAGTGATGTTTACGTCCATACACTACACAAACAGTGATCTTTACGTCTATACACTACACAAACAGTGATGTTTACGTCTATACACTACACAAACAGTGATGTTTACGTCCATACACTACACAAACAGTGATGTTTACGTCCTTACACTACACAAACAGTGATCTTTACGTCTATACACTACACAAACAGTGATCTTTACGTCTATACACTACACAAACAGTGATCTTTACGTCTATACACTACACAAACAGTGATGTTTACGTCCATACACTACACAAACAGTGATGTTTACGTCCATACACTACACAAACAGTGATGTTTAAGTCTATACACTACACAAACAGTGGTGATTACGGCCATACACTACACAAACAGTGATGATTACGGCCATACACTACACAAACAGTGATGTTCACGTCTATACACTACACAAACAGTGATGTTTACGTCTATACACTACACAAACAGTGATGTTTACGTCTATACTCTACACAAACAGTGATGTTTACGTCCATACATTACACAAATAGTGATGTTTACGCCCATACTCTACACAAACAGTGATGTTTACGTCCATACACTACACAAACAGTGATGTTTACGTCCATACATTACACAAACAGTGATGTTTACGTCCATACTATACACAAACAGTGATGTTCACGTCCATACACTACACAAACAGTGATGTTTACGTCCATACTCTACACAAACAGTGATATTCACGTCCATATACTACACAAACAGAGATGTTTACGTCCATACACTACACAAACAGTGGTGTTCACGTCCATATACTACACAAATAGTGATGTTCACGTCCTTACACTACACAAACAGTGATGTTTACGTCCATACATTACACAAACAGTGGTGATTACGGCCATACACAACACAAACAGTGGTGATTACGTCCATACTCTACACAAACAGTGGTGATTACGTCCATATACTACACAAACAGTGATGTTTATGGCCATACACTACACAAACAGTGATGTTTATGGCCATACACTACACAAACATTCGTGTTTACGTCCATACACTACACAAACAGTGGTGTTTACGTCCATACACTACACAAACAGTGACGTTTATGGCCATACACTACACAAACAGTGATGTTTACGTCCATATACTACACAAACAGTGGTGTGTACGTCCATATACTACACAAACAGTGATGTTTACATCCATACACTACACAAACTGTGATGTTTACGTCCATATACTACACAAACAGTGATGTTTACGTCCATACACTACACAAACAGTGATGTTTACGTCCATACACTACACAACCAGTGATGTTCAATCCATACACTACACAAACAGTGATGTTCACGTCCATACACTACACAAACTGTGATATTTACGTCCATACACTACACAAACTGATGTTTACGTCCAAACACTGCACAAACTGATGTTTACGTCCATACACTACCCAAACAGTGATGTTTACGTCAATACACTACACAAACAGTGATGTTCACGTCCATACACTACACAAACTGATGTTTACGTCCATACACTACACAAACAGAGATGTTTATGTCAGTACACTACACAAACTGATGTTTACGTCCATATACTACATAAACAGTGATGATTACGTCCATACACTACACAAACATTCGTGTTTACGTCCATACTCTACACAAACAGTGATGTTTATGGCCATACACTACACAAACAGTGATGTTTATGGCCATACACTACAAAAACAGTGATGTTTACGTCCATACACTACACAAACAGTGATGTTTACGTCCATACACTACACCAACAGTGATGTTACGTCCATACACTACACAAACAGTGATGTTTTCGTCCATACACTACACAAACAGTGGTGTTTACTTCCATACACTACACAAACAGAGGTGTTTATGTTCATACACTACACAAACAGTGGTGTTTACGTCCATACACTAATATTTACAGTGATGTTTACGTCCATACACTACATAAACAGTGATGATTACGTCCATACACTACACAAACATTGGTATTCACGTCCATTCACTAAACAAATAGTGGTGTTTACGGCTAAAACTACACCAACAGTGGTGTTTACTTCCATACACTACACAAACTGATGTTTACGTCCATACACTACACAAACAGTGGTGTTTATGTCCATACACTACAGAAACAGTGATGTTCACGTCCATATACTACACAAACAGTGGTGTTTACGTCCATATACTACACAAACAGTTGTGTTTATTTCTATATACTACACAAACAGTGGTGTTTACGTCCATATACTACATAAACAGTGGAGATTAAGTTCATACACTACACAAACAGTGGTGTTTACGTCAATATACTACACAAACAGTGGTGTTTACGTGCATATACTACACAAACAGTGGTGTTTAAATCCATACACTACACAGACAGTGATGATTACGTCCATACACTACACAAACAGTGATGTTGCGTCCATACACTACACAGACAGTGATTCTCACGTTCATACACTACACAAACAGTGGTGTTTACGTCCACATACTACACAAACAGTGATGTTTTTTTTCCATTCACTACACAAACAGTGATGTTTACGTCCATACACTACACAAACAGTGGTGTTTACGTCCATACACTACACAAACAGTGATGTTTATGGTCATACACTACACAAACAGTGATGTTTACGTCCATACACTACACAAACAGTGATCTTTACGTCTATACACTACACAAACAGTGATGTTTACGTCTATACACTACACAAACAGTGATGTTTACGTCCATACACTACACAAACAGTGATGTTTACGTCCATACACTACACAAACAGTGGTGATTACGTCCATATACTACACAAACAGTGATGTTTATGGCCATACACTACACAAACAGTGATGTTTATGGCCATACACTACACAAACATTCGTGTTTACGTCCATACACTACACAAACAGTGGTGTTTACGTCCATACACTACACAAACAGTGACGTTTATGGCCATACACTACACAAACAGTGATGTTTACGTCCATATACTACACAAACAGTGGTGTGTACGTCCATATACTACACAAACAGTGGTGTTTACATCCATACACTACACAAACTGTGATGTTTACGTCCATATACTACACAAACAGTGATGTTTACGTCCATACACTACACAAACAGTGATGTTTACGTCCATACACTACACAACCAGTGATGTTCAATCCATACACTACACAAACAGTGATGTTCACGTCCATACACTACACAAACTGTGATATTTACGTCCATACACTACACAAACTGATGTTTACGTCCAAACACTGCACAAACTGATGTTTACGTCCATACACTACCCAAACAGTGATGTTTACGTCAATACACTACACAAACAGTGATGTTCACGTCCATACACTACACAAACTGATGTTTACGTCCATACACTACACAAACAGAGATGTTTATGTCAGTACACTACACAAACTGATGTTTACGTCCATATACTACATAAACAGTGATGATTACGTCCATACACTACACAAACATTCGTGTTTACGTCCATACTCTACACAAACAGTGATGTTTATGGCCATACACTACACAAACAGTGATGTTTATGGCCATACACTACAAAAACAGTGATGTTTACGTCCATACACTACACAAACAGTGATGTTTACGTCCATACACTACACCAACAGTGATGTTACGTCCATACACTACACAAACAGTGATGTTTTCGTCCATACACTACACAAACAGTGGTGTTTACTTCCATACACTACACAAACAGAGGTGTTTATGTTCATACACTACACAAACAGTGGTGTTTACGTCCATACACTAATATTTACAGTGATGTTTACGTCCATACACTACATAAACAGTGATGATTACGTCCATACACTACACAAACATTGGTATTCACGTCCATTCACTAAACAAATAGTGGTGTTTACGGCTAAAACTACACCAACAGTGGTGTTTACTTCCATACACTACACAAACTGATGTTTACGTCCATACACTACACAAACAGTGGTGTTTATGTCCATACACTACAGAAACAGTGATGTTCACGTCCATATACTACACAAACAGTGGTGTTTACGTCCATATACTACACAAACAGTTGTGTTTATTTCTATATACTACACAAACAGTGGTGTTTACGTCCATATACTACATAAACAGTGGAGATTAAGTTCATACACTACACAAACAGTGGTGTTTACGTCAATATACTACACAAACAGTGGTGTTTACGTGCATATACTACACAAACAGTGGTGTTTAAATCCATACACTACACAGACAGTGATGATTACGTCCATACACTACACAAACAGTGATGTTGCGTCCATACACTACACAGACAGTGATTCTCACGTTCATACACTACACAAACAGTGGTGTTTACGTCCACATACTACACAAACAGTGATGTTTTTTTTCCATTCACTACACAAACAGTGATGTTTACGTCCATACACTACACAAACAGTGGTGTTTACGTCCATACACTACACAAACAGTGATGTTTATGGTCATACACTACACAAACAGTGATGTTTACGTCCATACACTACACAAACAGTGATCTTTACGTCTATACACTACACAAACAGTGATGTTTACGTCTATACACTACACAAACAGTGATGTTTACGTCCATACACTACACAAACAGTGATGTTTACGTCCATACACTACACAAACAGTGATCTTTACGTCTATACACTACACAAACAGTGATCTTTACGTCTATACACTACACAAACAGTGATCTTTACGTCTATACACTACACAAACAGTGATGTTTACGTCCATACACTACACAAACAGTGATGTTTACGTCCATACACTACACAAACAGTGATGATTAAGTCTATACACTACACAAACAGTGGTGATTACGGCCATACACTACACAAACAGTGATGATTACGGCCATACACTACACAAACAGTGATGTTCACGTCTATACACTACACAAACAGTGATGTTTACGTCTATACACTACACAAACAGTGATGTTTACGTCTATACTCTACACAAACAGTGATGTTTACGTCCATACATTACACAAATAGTGATGTTTACGCCCATACTCTACACAAACAGTGATGTTTACGTCCATACACTACACAAACAGTGATGTTTACGTCCATACATTACACAAACAGTGATGTTTACGTCCATACTATACACAAACAGTGATGTTCACGTCCATACACTACACAAACAGTGATGTTTACGTCCATACTCTACACAAACAGTGATATTCACGTCCATATACTACACAAACAGAGATGTTTACGTCCATACACTACACAAACAGTGGTGTTCACGTCCATATACTACACAAATAGTGATGTTCACGTCCTTACACTACACAAACAGTGATGTTTACGTCCATACATTACACAAACAGTGGTGATTACGTCCATATACTACACAAACAGTGATGTTTATGGCCATACACTACACAAACAGTGATGTTTATGGCCATACACTACACAAACATTCGTGTTTACGTCCATACACTACACAAACAGTGGTGTTTACGTCCATACACTACACAAACAGTGACGTTTATGGCCATACACTACACAAACAGTGATGTTTACGTCCATATACTACACAAACAGTGGTGTGTACGTCCATATACTACACAAACAGTGGTGTTTACATCCATACACTACACAAACTGTGATGTTTACGTCCATATACTACACAAACAGTGATGTTTACGTCCATACACTACACAAACAGTGATGTTTACGTCCATACACTACACAACCAGTGATGTTCAATCCATACACTACACAAACAGTGATGTTCACGTCCATACACTACACAAACTGTGATATTTACGTCCATACACTACACAAACTGATGTTTACGTCCAAACACTGCACAAACTGATGTTTACGTCCATACACTACCCAAACAGTGATGTTTACGTCAATACACTACACAAACAGTGATGTTCACGTCCATACACTACACAAACTGATGTTTACGTCCATACACTACACAAACAGAGATGTTTATGTCAGTACACTACACAAACTGATGTTTACGTCCATATACTACATAAACAGTGATGATTACGTCCATACACTACACAAACATTCGTGTTTACGTCCATACTCTACACAAACAGTGATGTTTATGGCCATACACTACACAAACAGTGATGTTTATGGCCATACACTACAAAAACAGTGATGTTTACGTCCATACACTACACAAACAGTGATGTTTACGTCCATACACTACACCAACAGTGATGTTACGTCCATACACTACACAAACAGTGGTGTTTACTTCCATACACTACACAAACAGAGGTGTTTATGTTCATACACTACACAAACAGTGGTGTTTACGTCCATACACTAATATTTACAGTGATGTTTACGTCCATACACTACATAAACAGTGATGATTACGTCCATACACTACACAAACATTGGTATTCACGTCCATTCACTAAACAAATAGTGGTGTTTACGGCTAAAACTACACCAACAGTGGTGTTTACTTCCATACACTACACAAACTGATGTTTACGTCCATACACTACACAAACAGTGGTGTTTATGTCCATACACTACAGAAACAGTGATGTTCACGTCCATATACTACACAAACAGTGGTGTTTACGTCCATATACTACACAAACAGTTGTGTTTATTTCTATATACTACACAAACAGTGGTGTTTACGTCCATATACTACATAAACAGTGGAGATTAAGTTCATACACTACACAAACAGTGGTGTTTACGTCAATATACTACACAAACAGTGGTGTTTACGTGCATATACTACACAAACAGTGGTGTTTAAATCCATACACTACACAGACAGTGATGATTACGTCCATACACTACACAAACAGTGATGTTGCGTCCATACACTACACAGACAGTGATTCTCACGTTCATACACTACACAAACAGTGGTGTTTACGTCCACATACTACACAAACAGTGATGTTTTTTTTCCATTCACTACACAAACAGTGATGTTTACGTCCATACACTACACAAACCGTGATGTTACGTCCATACACTACACAAACAGTGGTGTTACGTCCATACACTACACAAACAGTGGTGTTCACGTCCATGCACTACACAAACTGTGGTGTTAACGTCCATACACTACACAAACAGTGATGTTCAATCCATACACTACACAAACAGTGATGTTACGTCCATACCCTACACAAACAGTGGTTCTCACGTCCATACACAACACAAACAGTGGTTTTTACGACCATACACTACACAAACTGTGATGTTTACGTCCATACACTACACAAACAGTGATGTTCAATCCATACACTACACAAACAGCGATGTTACGTCCAAACACTACACAAAATGTGATATTTACGTCCATACACTACACAAACAGTGATGTTACGTCCATACACTGCACAAACAGTGATGTTCACGTCCATACACTACACAAACAGTGATTTTCACGTCCATACACTACACAAACAGTGGTGTTCACGTCCATACACTACACAAACAGTGATGTTACGTCCATACACTCCACAAACAGCGATGTTTATGTCCATATACTACACAAACAGTGGTGTTTACGTCCATATACTACACAAACAGTGGTGTTTACGTCCATACACTACACAAACTGTGATGTTTACGTCCATATACTACACAAACAGTGATGTTTACGTCCATACACTACACAACCAGTGATGTTCAATCCATAAACTACACAAACAGTGATGTTCACGTCCATACACAACACAAACTGTGATGTTTACGTCCATACACTACACAAACAGTGGTGATTACGTCCATACTCTACACAAACAGTGGTGTTTACGTCCATACAATAGACAAACAGTGATGTTACGTCCATACACTACACAAACTGTGATGTTTACGTCCATATACTACACAAACAGTGATGTTTACGTCCATACACTACACAAACAGTCATGTTTACGTCCATTTACTGCACAAACAGTGGTGTTACGTCCATACACTACACAAACAGTGGTGTTCACGTCCATGCACTACACAAACTGTGGTGTTTACGTCCATACACTACACAAACAGTGATGTTCAATCCATACACTACACAAACAGTGATGTTACGTCCATACCATACACAAACAGTGGTTCTCACGTCCATACACTACACAAACAGTGATGTTTATGGCCATACACTACACAAACAGTGATGTTTACGTCCATACACTACACAAACAGTGATGTTTACGTCCATACACTACACAAACTGTGATGTTCACGTCCATATACTACACAAACAGTGATGTTTACGTCCATACACTACACAACAGTGATGTTTACGTCCATACACTACACAACCAGTGATGTTCAATCCATACACTACACAAACAGTGATGTTCACGTCCATACACTACACAAACTGTGATGTTTACGTCCATACACTACACAAACAGAGGTGTTTACGTCCATATATACTACACAAACAGTGATGTTTACGTCCATACACTACACAACAGTGATGTTTACGTCCATACACTACACAACCAGTGATGTTCAATCCATACACTACACAAACAGTGATGTTCACGTCCATACACTACACAAACTGTGATGTTTACGTCCATACACTACACAAACAGTGGTGTTTACGTCCATATATACTACACAAACAGTGGTGATTACGTCCATACACTACACAAACAGTGATGTTTACGTCCATATACTACACAAACAGTGGTGATTACGTCCATACACTACACAAACAGTGATGTTTACGTCCATACATTACACAAATAGTAATGTTTACGCCCATATTCTACACAAACAGTGGTGTTTACGTCTATACACTACATAAACAGTGGTGTTTACGTCCATACACTACACAAACAGTGATGTTTACGTCCATACACTACACAAACAGTGGTTTTCACGTCCATACACTACACAAACAGTGATGTTTACGTCCATACTCTACACAAAAAGTGATGTTCACGTCCATACACTACACAAAAAGTGATGTTTACGTCCATACAATACACAAACAGTGGTGTTCACGTCCATATACTACACAAACAGTGATGTTCACGTCCTTACACTACACAAACAGTGATGTTTACGTCCATACACTACACAAACAGTGGTGATTACGGCCATACACAACACAAACAGTGGTGATTACGTCCATACTCTACACAAACAGTGGTGTTTACGTCCATACAATACACAAACAGTGATGTTACGTCCATACACTACACAAACTGTGATGTTTACGTCCATATACTACACAAACAGTGATGTTTACGTCCATACACGACACAAACAGTCATGTTTACGTCCATCTACTGCACAAACAGTGGTGTTATGTCCATACACTACACAAACAGTGGTGTTCACGTCCATGCACTACACAAACTGTGGTGTTTACGTCCATACACTACACAAACAGTGATGTTCAATCCATACACTACACAAACAGTGATGTTACGTCCATACCATACACAAACAGTGGTTCTCACGTCCATACACTACACAAACAGTGATGTTTATGGCCATACACTACACAAACAGTGATGTTTACGTCCATACACTACACAAACAGTGATGTTTACGTCCATACACTACACCAACAGTGATGTTACGTCCATACATTACACAAACAGTGATGTTTACGTCCATATACTACACAAATAGTGGTGTGTACGTCCATATACTACACAAACAGTGGTGTTTACGTCCATACACTACACAAACTGTGATGTTTACGTCCACATACTACACAAACAGTGATGTTTACGTCCATACACTACACAAACAGTGATGTTTACGTCCATACACTACACAACCAGGGATGTTCAATCCATACACTACACAAACAGTGATGTTCACGTCCATACACTACACAAACTGTGATATTTACGTCCATACACTACACAAACTGATGTTTACGTCCAAACACTGCACAAACTGATGTTTACGTCCATACACTACACAAACAGTGATGTTTACGTCAATACACTACACAAACAGTGATGTTCACGTCCATACACTACACAAACTGATGTTTACGTCCATACACTACACAAACAGAAATGTTTATGTCCGTACACTACACAAACTGATGTTTACGTCCATATACTACACAAACAGTGGTGATTACGTCCATACACTACACAAACATTCGTGTTTACGTCCATACACTACACAAACAGTGGTGTTTACGTCCATACACTACACAAACAGTGATGTTTATGTTCATACACTACACAAACAGTGATGTTTACGTCCATACACTACACAAACAGTGATCTTTACGTCTATACACTACACAAACAGTGATGTTTACGTCTATACACTACACAAACAGTGATGTTTACGTCCATACACTACACAAACAGTGATGTTTACGTCCATACACTACACAAACAGTGATCTTTACGTCTATACACTACACAAACAGTGATCTTTACGTCTATACACTACACAAACAGTGATCTTTACGTCTATACACTACACAAACAGTGATGTTTACGTCCATACACTACACAAACAGTGATGTTTACGTCCATACACTACACAAACAGTGATGTTTAAGTCTATACACTACACAAACAGTGGTGATTACGGCCATACACTACACAAACAGTGATGATTACGGCCATACACTACACAAACAGTGATGTTCACGTCTATACACTACACAAACAGTGATGTTTACGTCTATACACTACACAAACAGTGATGTTTACGTCTATACTCTACACAAACAGTGATGTTTACGTCCATACATTACACAAATAGTGATGTTTACGCCCATACTCTACACAAACAGTGATGTTTACGTCCATACATTACACAAACAGTGATGTTTACGTCCATACTATACACAAACAGTGATGTTTACGTCCATACTCTACACAAACAGTGATATTCACGTCCATATACTACACAAACAGAGATGTTTACGTCCATACACTACACAAACAGTGGTGTTCACGTCCATATACTACACAAATAGTGATGTTCACGTCCTTACACTACACAAACAGTGATGTTTACGTCCATACATTACACAAACAGTGGTGATTACGGCCATACACAACACAAACAGTGGTGATTACGTCCATACTCTACACAAACAGTGGTGATTACGTCCATATACTACACAAAAAGTGATGTTTATGGCCATACACTACACAAACAGTGATGTTTATGGCCATACACTACACAAACATTCGTGTTTACGTCCATACACTACACAAACAGTGGTGTTTACGTCCATACACTACACAAACAGTGACGTTTATGGCCATACACTACACAAACAGTGATGTTTACGTCCATATACTACACAAACAGTGGTGTGTACGTCCATATACTACACAAACAGTGGTGTTTACATCCATACACTACACAAACTGTGATGTTTACGTCCATATACTACACAAACAGTGATGTTTACGTCCATACACTACACAAACAGTGATGTTTACGTCCATACACTACACAACCAGTGATGTTCAATCCATACACTACACAAACAGTGATGTTCACGTCCATACACTACACAAACTGTGATATTTACGTCCATACACTACACAAACTGATGTTTACGTCCAAACACTGCACAAACTGATGTTTACGTCCATACACTACCCAAACAGTGATGTTTACGTCAATACACTACACAAACAGTGATGTTCACGTCCATACACTACACAAACTGATGTTTACGTCCATACACTACACAAACAGAGATGTTTATGTCAGTACACTACACAAACTGATGTTTACGTCCATATACTACATAAACAGTGATGATTACGTCCATACACTACACAAACATTCGTGTTTACGTCCATACTCTACACAAACAGTGATGTTTATGGCCATACACTACACAAACAGTGATGTTTATGGCCATACACTACACAAACAGTGATGTTTACGTCCATACACTACACAAACAGTGATGTTTACGTCCATACACTACACCAACAGTGATGTTACGTCCATACACTACACAAACAGTGATGTTTTCGTCCATACACTACACAAACAGTGGTGTTTACTTCCATACACTACACAAACAGAGGTGTTTATGTTCATAAACTACACAAACAGTGGTGTTTACGTCCATACACTAATATTTACAGCGATGTTTACGTCCATACACTACATAAACAGTGATGATTACGTCCATACACTACACAAACATTGGTATTCACGTCCATTCACTAAACAAATAGTGGTGTTTACGGCTAAAACTACACCAACAGTGGTGTTTACTTCCATACACTACACAAACTGATGTTTACGTCCATACACTACACAAACAGTGGTGTTTATGTCCATACACTACAGAAACAGTGATGTTCACGTCCATATACTACACAAACAGTGGTGTTTACGTCCATATACTACACAAACAGTTGTGTTTATTTCTATATACTACACAAACAGTGGTGTTTACGTCCATATACTACATAAACAGTGGAGATTAAGTTCATACACTACACAAACAGTGGTGTTTACGTCAATATACTACACAAACAGTGGCGTTTACGTGCATATACTACACAAACAGTGGTGTTTAAATCCATACACTACACAGACAGTGATGATTACGTCCATACACTACACAAACAGTGATGTTGCGTCCATACACTACACAGACAGTGATTCTCACGTTCATACACTACACAAACAGTGGTGTTTACGTCCACATACTACACAAACAGTGATGTTTTTTTTCCATTCACTACACAAACAGTGATGTTTACGTCCATACACTACACAAACCGTGATGTTACGTCCATACACTACACAAACAGTGGTGTTCACGTCCATGCACTACACAAACTGTGGTGTTAACGTCCATACACTACACAAACAGTGATGTTCAATCCATACACTACACAAACAGTGTTGTTACGTCCATACCCTACACAAACAGTGGTTCTCACGTCCATACACAACACAAACAGTGGTTTTTACGACCATACACTACACAAACTGTGATGTTTACGTCCATACACTACACAAACAGTGATGTTCAATCCATACACTACACAAACAGCGATGTTACGTCCAAACACTACACAAAATGTGATATTTACGTCCATACACTACACAAACAGTGATGTTACGTCCATACACTGCACAAACAGTGATGTTCACGTCCATACACTACACAAACAGTGATTTTCACGTCCATACACTACACAAACAGTGGTGTTCACGTCCATACACTACACAAACAGTGATGTTACGTCCATACACTCCACAAACAGCGATGTTTATGTCCATATACTACACAAACAGTGGTGTTTACGTCCATATACTACACAAACAGTGGTGTTTACGTCCATACACTACACAAACTGTGATGTTTACGTCCATATACTACACAAACAGTGATGTTTACGTCCATACACTACACAACCAGTGATGTTCAATCCATAAACTACACAAACAGTGGTGTTTACGTCCATACACTACACAAACAGTGATGTTTACGTCCATACACTACACAAACAGTGATGTTTACGTCCATACACTACACAAACAGTGATCTTTACGTCTATACACTACACAAACAGTGATCTTTACGTCTATACACTACACAAACAGTGATCTTTACGTCTATACACTACACAAACAGTGATGTTTACGTCCATACACTACACAAACAGTGATGTTTACGTCCATACACTACACAAACAGTGATGTTTAAGTCTATACACTACACAAACAGTGGTGATTACGGCCATACACTACACAAACAGTGATGATTACGGCCATACACTACACAAACAGTGATGTTCACGTCTATACACTACACAAACAGTGATGTTTACGTCTATACACTACACAAACAGTGATGTTTACGTCTATACTCTACACAAACAGTGATGTTTACGTCCATACATTACACAAATAGTGATGTTTACGCCCATACTCTACACAAACAGTGATGTTTACGTCCATACACTACACAAACAGTGTTGTTTACGTCCATACATTACACAAACAGTGATGTTTACGTCCATACTATACACAAACAGTGATGTTCACGTCCATACACTACACAAACAGTGATGTTTACGTCCATACTCTACACAAACAGTGATATTCACGTCCATATACTACACAAACAGAGATGTTTACGTCCATACACTACACAAACAGTGGTGTTCACGTCCATATACTACACAAATAGTGATGTTCACGTCCTTACACTACACAAACAGTGATGTTTACGTCCATACATTACACAAACAGTGGTGATTACGGCCATACACAACACAAACAGTGGTGATTACGTCCATACTCTACACAAACAGTGGTGATTACGTCCATATACTACACAAAAAGTGATGTTTATGGCCATACACTACACAAACAGTGATGTTTATGGCCATACACTACACAAACATTCGTGTTTAGGTCCATACACTACACAAACAGTGGTGTTTACGTCCATACACTACACAAACAGTGACGTTTATGGCCATACACTACACAAACAGTGATGTTTACGTCCATATACTACACAAACAGTGGTGTGTACGTCCATATACTACACAAACAGTGGTGTTTACATCCATACACTACACAAACTGTGATGTTTACGTCCATATACTACACAAACAGTGATGTTTACGTCCATACACTACACAAACAGTGATGTTTACGTCCATACACTACACAACCAGTGATGTTCAATCCATACACTACACAAACAGTGATGTTCACGTCCATACACTACACAAACTGTGATATTTACGTCCATACACTACACAAACTGATGTTTACGTCCAAACACTGCACAAACTGATGTTTACGTCCAAACACTACCCAAACAGTGATGTTTACGTCAATACACTACACAAACAGTGATGTTCACGTCCATACACTACACAAACTGATGTTTACGTCCATACACTACACAAACAGAGATGTTTATGTCAGTACACTACACAAACTGAAGTTTACGTCCATATACTACATAAACAGTGATGATTACGTCCATACACTACACAAACATTCGTGTTTACGTCCATACTCTACACAAACAGTGATGTTTATGGCCATACACTACACAAACAGTGATGTTTATGGCCATACACTACACAAACAGTGATGTTTACGTCCATACACTACACAAACAGTGATGTTTACGTCCATACACTACACCAACAGTGATGTTACGTCCATACACTACACAAACAGTGATGTTTTCGTCCATACACTACACAAACAGTTGTGTTTACTTCCATGCACTACACAAACAGAGGTGTTTATGTTCATACACTACACAAACAGTGGTGTTTACGTCCATACACTAATATTTACAGTGATGTTTACGTCCATACACTACATAAACAGTGATGATTACGTCCATACACTACACAAATAGTGATGTTTACGCCCATACTCTACACAAACAGTGATGTTTACGTCCATACACTACACAAACAGTGTTGTTTACGTCCATACATTACACAAACAGTGATGTTTACGTCCATACTATACACAAACAGTGATGTTCACGTCCATACACTACACAAACAGTGATGTTTACGTCCATACTCTACACAAACAGTGATATTCACGTCCATATACTACACAAACAGAGATGTTTACGTCCATACACTACACAAACAGTGGTGTTCACGTCCATATACTACACAAATAGTGATGTTCACGTCCTTACACTACACAAACAGTGATGTTTACGTCCATACATTACACAAACAGTGGTGATTACGGCCATACACAACACAAACAGTGGTGATTACGTCCATACTCTACACAAACAGTGGTGATTACGTCCATATACTACACAAAAAGTGATGTTTATGGCCATACACTACACAAACAGTGATGTTTATGGCCATACACTACACAAACATTCGTGTTTAGGTCCATACACTACACAAACAGTGGTGTTTACGTCCATACACTACACAAACAGTGACGTTTATGGCCATACACTACACAAACAGTGATGTTTACGTCCATATACTACACAAACAGTGGTGTGTACGTCCATATACTACACAAACAGTGGTGTTTACATCCATACACTACACAAACTGTGATGTTTACGTCCATATACTACACAAACAGTGATGTTTACGTCCATACACTACACAAACAGTGATGTTTACGTCCATACACTACACAACCAGTGATGTTCAATCCATACACTACACAAACAGTGATGTTCACGTCCATACACTACACAAACTGTGATATTTACGTCCATACACTACACAAACTGATGTTTACGTCCAAACACTGCACAAACTGATGTTTACGTCCAAACACTACCCAAACAGTGATGTTTACGTCAATACACTACACAAACAGTGATGTTCACGTCCATACACTACACAAACTGATGTTTACGTCCATACACTACACAAACAGAGATGTTTATGTCAGTACACTACACAAACTGAAGTTTACGTCCATATACTACATAAACAGTGATGATTACGTCCATACACTACACAAACATTCGTGTTTACGTCCATACTCTACACAAACAGTGATGTTTATGGCCATACACTACACAAACAGTGATGTTTATGGCCATACACTACACAAACAGTGATGTTTACGTCCATACACTACACAAACAGTGATGTTTACGTCCATACACTACACCAACAGTGATGTTACGTCCATACACTACACAAACAGTGATGTTTTCGTCCATACACTACACAAACAGTTGTGTTTACTTCCATGCACTACACAAACAGAGGTGTTTATGTTCATACACTACACAAACAGTGGTGTTTACGTCCATACACTAATATTTACAGTGATGTTTACGTCCATACACTACATAAACAGTGATGATTACGTCCATACACTACACAAACATTGGTATTCACGTCCATTCACTAAACAAATAGTGGTGTTTACGGCTAAAACTACACCAACAGTGGTGTTTACTTCCATACACTACACAAACTGATGTTTACGTCCATACACTACACAAACAGTGGTGTTTATGTCCATACAATACAGAAACAGTGATGTTCACGTCCATATACTACACAAACAGTGGTGTTTACGTCCATATACTACACAAACAGTTGTGTTTATTTCTATATACTACACAAACAGTGGTGTTTACGTCCATATACTACATAAACAGTGGAGATTAAGTTCATACACTACACAAACAGTGGTGTTTACGTCAATATACTACACAAACAGTGGTGTTTACGTGCATATACTACACAAACAGTGGTGTTTAAATCCATACACTACACAGACAGTGATGATTACGTCCATACACTACACAAACAGTGATGTTGCGTCCATACACTACACAGACAGTGATTCTCACGTTCATACACTACACAAACAGTGGTGTTTACGTCCACATACTACACAAACAGTGATGTTTTTTTTTCCATTCACTACACAAACAGTGATGTTTACGTCCATACACTACACAAACCGTGATGTTACGTCCATACACTACACAAACAGTGGTGTTCACGTCCATGCACTACACAAACTGTGGTGTTAACGTCCATACACTACACAAACAGTCATGTTCAATCCATACACTACACAAACAGTGATGTTACGTCCATACCCTACACAAACAGTGGTTCTCACGTCCATACACAACACAAACAGTGGTTTTTACGACCATACACTACACAAACTGTGATGTTTACGTCCATACACTACACAAACAGTGATGTTCAATCCATACACTACACAAACAGCGATGTTACGTCCAAACACTACACAAAATGTGATACTTACGTCCATACACTACACAAACAGTGATGTTACGTCCATACACTGCACAAACAGTGATGTTCACGTCCATACACTACACAAACAGTGATTTTCACGTCCATACACTACACAAACAGTGGTGTTCACGTCCATACACTACACAAACAGTGATGTTACGTCCATACACTCCACAAACAGCGATGTTTATGTCCATATACTACACAAACAGTGGTGTTTACGTCCATATACTACACAAACAGTGGTGTTTACGTCCATACACTACACAAACTGTGATGTTTACGTCCATATACTACACAAACAGTGATGTTTACGTCCATACACTACACAACCCGTGATGTTCAATCCATAAACTACACAAACAGTGATGTTCACGTCCATACACAACACAAACTGTGATGTTTACGTCCATACACTACACAAACTGATGTTTACGTCCAAACACTGCACAAACTGATGTTTACGTCCATACACTACACAAACAGTGATGTTTACGTCCATACTCTACACAAACAGTGATGTTTACGTCCATACACTACACAAACAGTGGTGTTTACTTCCAAACACTACACAAACCGAGGTGTTAACGTCCATACACTACACAAACAGTAGTGTTTACGTCCATACACTAATATTTACAGTGATGTTTACCTCCATACACTACATAAGCAGTGATGATTACGTCCATACACTACACAAACATTGGTATTCACGTCCATTCACTACACAAACAGTAGTGTTTACGGCTAAAACTACACCAACAGTGGTGTTTACGTCCATACACTACACAAACTGATGTTTACGTCCATACACTACACAAACAGTGGTGTGTATTTCTATATACTACACAAACAGTGGTGTTCACGTCCATACACTACACAAACAGTGGTGTTCACGTCCATACACTACACAAACAGTGATGTTCAATCCATACACTACACAAACAGTGATGTTTATGTCCATACACTACACAAATTGTGGTGTTTACGGCTAAAACTACACAAACAGTGGTGTTTACGTCTATACACTACACAAACAGTGGTGTTTACGTCCATACACTACACAAACAGTGATGTTTACGTCCATAAACTACACAAACGGTGGTGTTTACGTCCATACACTACACAAACAGTGATGTTTACGTCCATACACTACACAAACAGTGGTGTTTACTTCCATAAACTACACAAACAGTGATGTTCACGTCCATACACTACACAAACTGTGATATTTACGTCCATACACTACACAAACTGATGTTTACGTCCAAACACTGCACAAACTGATGTTTACGTCCATACACTACACAAACAGTGATGTTTACGTCAATACACTACACAAACAGTGATGTTCACGTCCATACACTACACAAACTGATGTTTACGTCCATACACTACACAAACAGAGATGTTTATGTCCGTACACTACACAAACTGATGTTTACGTCCATATACTACACAAACAGTGATGATTACGTCCATACACTACACAAACATTCGTGTTTACGTCCATTCACTACACAAACAGTGATGTTTATGGCCATACACTACACAAACAGTGATGTTTATAGCCATACACTACACAAACAGTGATGTTTATGGCCATACACTACACAAACAGTGATGTTTATGGCCATACACTACACAAACAGTGATGTTTATGGCCATACACTACACAAACAGTGATGTTTATGGCCATACACTACACAAACAGTGATGTTTACGTCCATACACTACACAAACAGTGATGTTTACGTCCATACACTACACAAACAGTGATCTTTACGTCTATACACTACACAAACAGTGATGTTTACGTCTATACACTACACAAACAGTGGTGATTACGGCCATACACTACACAAACAGTGATGTTCACGTCTATACACTACACAAACAGTGATGTTTACGTCCATACACTACACAAACAGTGATGTTTACGTCTATACACTACACAAACAGTGATGTTTACGTCTATACTCTACACAAACAGTGATGTTCACGTCCATACACTACACAAACAGTGATGTTCACGTCTATACACTACACAAACAGTGATGTTTACGTCTATACACTACACAAACAGTGATGTTTACGTCCATACATTACACAAATAGTGATGTTTACGCCCATACACTACACAAACAGTGATGTTTACGTCCATACACTACACAAACAGTGATGTTTACGTCCATACATTACACAAACAGTGATGTTTACGTCCATACTCTACACAAACAGTGATGTTTACGTCCATACTCTACACAAACAGTGATGTTCACGTCCATACACTACACAAACAGAGATGTTTACGTCCATACACTACACAAACAGTGGTGTTCACGTCCATACACTACACAAACAGTGATGTTCAATCCATACACTACACAAACAGTGATGTTACGTCCATACCCTTCACAAACAGTGGTTCTCACGTCCATACACAACACAAACAGTGGTTTTTACGACCATACACTACACAAACTGTGATGTTTACGTCCATACACTACACAAACAGTGATGTTCAATCCATACACTACACAAACAGCGATGTTACGTCCAAACACTACACAAAATGTGATATTTACGTCCATACACTACACAAACAGTGATGTTCACGTCCATACACTACACAAACTGATGTTTACGTCCATACACTACACAAACAGAGATGTTTATGTCAGTACACTACACAAACTGATGTTTACGTCCATATACTACATAAACAGTGATGATTACGTCCATACACTACACAAACATTCGTGTTTACGTCCATACACTACACAAACAGTGATGTTTACGTCCATACACTACACAAACAGTGGTGTTTACTTCCATACACTACACAAACAGAGGTGTTTATGTTCATACACTACACAAACAGTGGTGTTTACGTCCATACACTAATATTTACAGTGATGTTTACGTCCATACACTACATAAACAGTGATGATTACGTCCATACTCTACACAAACAGTGATGTTCACGTCCATACACTACACAAACAGTGATGTTTACGTCCATACTCTACACAAACAGTGATGTTCACGTCCATACACTACACAAACAGAGATGTTTACGTCCATACACTACACAAACAGTGGTGTTCACGTCCATATACTACACAAATAGTGATGTTCACGTCCTTACACTACACAAACAGTGATGTTTACGTCCATACACTACACAAACAGTGGTGATTACGGCCATACACAACACAAACAGTGGTGATTACGTCCATACTCTACACAAACAGTGGTGATTACGTCCATACACTACACAAACAGTGGTGTTTACGTCCATACACTACACAAACAGTGACGTTTATGGCCATACACTACACAAACAGTGATGTTTATGGCCATACACTACACAAACAGTGATGTTTACGTCCATACACTACACCAACAGTGATGTTACGTCCATACATTACACAAACAGTGATGTTTACGTCCATATACTACACAAACAGTGGTGTGTACGTCCATATACTACACAAACAGTGGTGTTTACATCCATACACTACACAAACTGTGATGTTTACGTCCATATACTACACAAACAGTGATGTTTACGTCCATACACTACACAAACAGTGATGTTTACGTCCATACACTACACAACCAGTGATGTTCAATCCATACACTACACAAACAGTGATGTTCACGTCCATACACTACACAAACTGTGATATTTACGTCCATACACTACACAAACTGATGTTTACGTCCAAACACTGCACAAACTGATGTTTACGTCCATACACTACCCAAACAGTGATGTTTACGTCAATACACTACACAAACAGTGATGTTCACGTCCATACACTACACAAACTGATGTTTACGTCCATACACTACACAAACAGAGATGTTTATGTCAGTACACTACACAAACTGATGTTTACGTCCATATACTACATAAACAGTGATGATTACGTCCATACACTACACAAACATTCGTGTTTACGTCCATACACTACACAAACAGTGATGTTTATGGCCATACACTACACAAACAGTGATGTTTATGGCCATACACTACACAAACAGTGATGTTTACGTCCATACACTACACCAACAGTGATGTTACGTCCATACACTACACAAACAGTGATGTTTACGTCCATACACTACACAAACAGTGGTGTTTACTTCCATACACTACACAAACAGAGGTGTTTATGTTCATACACTACACAAACAGTGGTGTTTACGTTCATACACTAATATTTACAGTGATGTTTACGTCCATACACTACATAAACAGTGATGATTACGTCCATACACTACACAAACATTGGTATCCACGTCTATTCACTACACAAATAGTGGTGTTTACGGCTAAAACTACACCAACAGTGGTGTTTACTTCCATACACTACACAAACTGATGTTTACGTCCATACACTACACAAACAGTGGTGTTTATGTCCATACACTACAGAAACAGTGATGTTCACGTCCATATACTACACAAACAGTGGTGTTTACGTCCATATACTACACAAACAGTTGTGTTTATTTCTATATACTACACAAACAGTGGTGTTTACGTCCATATACTACATAAACAGTGGAGATTAAGTTCATACACTACACAAACAGTGGTGTTTACGTCAATATACTACACAAACAGTGGTGTTTACGTGCATATACTACACAAACAGTGGTGTTTAAATCCATACACTACACAGACAGTGATGATTACGTCCATACACTACACAAACAGTGATGTTGCGTCCATACACTACACAGACAGTGATTCTCACGTTCATACACTACACAAACAGTGGTGTTTGCGTCCACATACTACACAAACAGTGATGTTTTTTTTCCATTCACTACACAAACAGTGATGTTTACGTCCATACACTACACAAACAGTGATGTTACGTCCATACACTACACAAACAGTGGTGTTACGTCCATACACTACACAAACAGTGGTGTTCACGTCCATGCACTACACAAACTGTGGTGTTAACGTCCATACACTACACAAACAGTGATGTTCAATCCATACACTACACAAACAGTGATGTTACGTCCATACCCTACACAAACAGTGGTTCTCACGTCCATACACAACACAAACAGTGGTTTTTACGACCATACACTACACAAACTGTGATGTTTACGTCCATACACTACACAAACAGTGATGTTCAATCCATACACTACACAAACAGCGATGTTACGTCCAAACACTACACAAAATGTGATATTTACGTCCATACACTACACAAACAGTGATGTTACGTCCATACACTGCACAAACAGTGATGTTCACGTCCATACACTACACAAACAGTGATTTTCACGTCCATACACTACACAAACAGTGGTGTTCACGTCCATACACTACACAAACATTGATGTTACGTCCATACACTCCACAAACAGCGATGTTTATGTCCATATACTACACAAACAGTGGTGTTCACGTCCATATACTACACAAACAGTGGTGTTTACGTCCATACACTACACAAACTGTGATGTTTACGTCCATATACTACACAAACAGTGATGTTTACGTCCATACACTACACAACCAGTGATGTTCAATCCATAAACTACACAAACAGTGATGTTCACGTCCATACACAACACAAACTGTGATGTTTACGTCCATACACTACACAAACTGATGTTTACGTCCAAACACTGCACAAACTGATGTTTACGTCCATACACTACCCAAACAGTGATGTTTACGTCCATACTCTACACAAACAGTGGTGTTTACTTCCAAACACTACACAAACCGAGGTGTTAACGTCCATACACTACACAAACAGTAGTGTTTACGTCCATACACTAATATTTACAGTGATGTTTACCTCCATACACTACATAAGCAGTGATGATTACGTCCATACACTACACAAACATTGGTATCCACGTCCATTCACTACACAAACAGTGGTGTTTACGGCTAAAACTACACCAACAGTGGTGTTTACGTCCATACACTTCACAAACTGATGTTTACGTCCATACACTACACAAACAGTGGTGTGTATTTCTATATACTACACAAACAGTGGTGTTCACGTCCATACACTACACAAACAGTGGTGTTCACGTCCATACACTACACAAACAGTGATGTTCAATCCATACACTACACAAACAGTGATGTTTATGTCCATACACTACACAAATTGTGGTGTTTACGGCTAAAACTACACAAACAGTGGTGTTTACGTCCATACACTACACAAACAGGGATGTTTACGTCCATAAACTACACAAACGGTGGTGTTCAATCCATACACTACACAAACAGCGATGTTACGTCCAAACACTACACAAAATGTGATATTTACGTCCATACACTACACAAACAGTGATGTTACGTCCATACACTGCACAAACAGTGATGTTCACGTCCATACACTACACAAACAGTGATTTTCACGTCCATACACTACACAAACAGTGGTGTTCACGTCCATACACTACACAAACATTGATGTTACGTCCATACACTCCACAAACAGCGATGTTTACGTCCATATACTACACAAACAGTGGTGTTCACGTCCATACACTACACAAACAGTGGTGTTCACGTCCATACACTACACAAACAGTGATGTTCAATCCATACACTACACAAACAGTGATGTTTATGTCCATACACTACACAAATTGTGGTGTTTACGGCTAAAACTACACAATCAGTGGTGTTTACGTCTATACACTACACAAACAGTGGTGTTTACGTCCATACACTACACAAACAGTGATGTTTACGTCCATAAACTACACAAACGGTGGTGTTTACGTCCATACACTACACAAACAGTGATGTTTACGTCCATAAACTACACAAACAGTGGTGTTTACGTCCATACACTACACAAACAGTGATGTTTACGTCCATAAACTACACAAACAGTGGTGTTTACTTCCATACACTACACAAACAGTGGTGTTTATGTCCATACACTTCACGTATTATGCTTAATTGTTTGCAAATGACTGAAATTGCATTATATCTGTCTTGATTAAGTATGAAATACTCAGCGGGGGACTGTCACATTGATTATGACGTCATAAACGCAATATTGACTCGATGATTCTAAAACTTCAGGTTAATATCACAAAATAAGGACCCCCGCTTGACCATATTTTAATTTTAACCAATGAGAATCGAGGAAAGTCGGACCGTATTTAATATGTATATGCTTGTTCTCATGAAGCCGTTGTGCGAGACATACTTTAGTAAATTGTTATTTTAATGAAACTAAAACCTGTATTCCGTGATTTATGTGGACTTTCGTTTTTTCACAAATTATATGCTTGAGCATGATAATATCAGCTATTTTGTATAACTGACTTGCACGCTTTCAATTCGTGTAATGCATTCGTGTAAACATCAAAATATTAACACTACCCTTGATAAAAAAAACCCAAGGGGCTGGTTGCTTTGGTCTAATTCCTTTAGTGTAAGCACCCATGTTTCGGCACACTCTCCACTATAGCGGTGATGGTTTGTGTTTGAAATAGTCCTTATAACGTGTCGAGAATCCATTAACAAAACTCTTTTTACATGTTCGTCTTGCCCTTAAAATAAACTGAATAGCAGATTAAAGTTGCATTTGGCCGAGGTCGGGTTATAATGAAAACTCCAACATGCCCATATTGAATCTTTTGTGTGTGTTTAATGACAAGTTTGACACATGATTTTTTCGGATACCAAGTGTTTTCACCAGATTTGTACGTATCTTTTCGCTTTAACGGACAGGTGCATTTTTTGTCTTCGGTCAGGTGCACGTTATTGAAATATATTTTCTTTTCTTTATTTCTTCAAACTTTTACACCGTACATCTCTACATGTGTTTAGGACTGAATTGGGGAATATATCGGCTGATTTATGTGAATACAAACATGCTGCTCCATATATAGATCATCATTTTTATTTGTGTCATATTTAACAGATTTGAAATAAATTTACGCCTAAGTTAAACCAAAATAGCAAGAAAAAACTTGTATGTAACATATAAAACAGTATCGGAATACAGAGAATCCTCTCAGTGTCGAGAGTACATACAAACTTGACAATTGAGGAATTAATTAGGAAATACAATTGTTATGGTATGTCCAAATAACTTCAGTCGGTCAAAAAGTCAAAGTCATTTGTCGATATATCTTCTTTTTGTACTCACGCAATTATATTTTCAGTAAATACAGTACACTGTACTTACAATAAGACAGTCGAACTAACGATATTGTGAGAGTTTCAATGTTTTAGGTTTGGGTGGGAGTGTCTGTGGAGGGGAGGGGATATCGGATAGTTTGAGTTTAAGCTTCGTTGCATTTGATGTAAACGACTATAATATTTGTCAGACTCGACATGGCGTCTTTCGAAATCTGTTAAAACCACGAGATTCTAAACATACGACAATATCATTTAGGGATCGCTTTGAACAACAGGACGAATCGGAAGTAGTGTATAATTCTGAAATATGTCTTGTATTGTTTTCTACCGACCACAATTACTCCCCTAACAGTACCCTACTATCCCCTCCCGTACGCGTGATGGACACGGAACGTGTTTGTGGTTTTCGGTAAAATATTCATATTTAAGCAATTTCATTTTCCAAACACGTCATTTTTGACGTCAATATGTCTCATTGTCAATATTACAATGTTTCTGTGAAGGCGCCACTCGATAGTTTGATTGAGTCGTGTAGGTCGTATCGCACATACTGGTGGTTAAACAGGGGTATCATAATTACCACCAAACTATTACAAACGTCGTGTTTACCTGTCTAATCTTAATGGATCCCGAATATACGCAATACCCGGGTTGAACTATCAATAACTCAATTAAAATCTCCCGGTATTACATTTAGTTAACAGAGTGAAAGGAGGATTTATGATTTATCATAAAGATAACAGATTGCACGATTATTATACAAAACAAAATATAGTATATCAAAATGTACGAAGATAAACGTATCTTTTGTTTTGAATTTAAATGAAGGTGAATGCTTACCAATGAAGGAATTAACATCAAAAAAGGTATTTTGATATATCTTAAACCAAATTACTGACATCTTCAAAAAGAAAAAAGAAATCCGTTTTTGTCATTACCGGTAAATAGTACTAACATTCCATAGTTTTGGGGAGGTAAAAGGCTGTCTGACGTTATAGCTTCAGAACAGAAACCCTACACCTCGCAACGTTGTCCTGATGTTTTAACAAGTTAATTCTCCCCTTTGTCCTCACCTCGAGATTGGTACGAAGATTTGGGTGTATATTACAGCCTCTGTCTGATTGGTCAGATAACAAGGTCAGGGGTTAAACTTACAAAATTACACGCTAAAATACATATTTTGAAAGCGATATTCGATCCTGTGTTAAAAAGTGTTGTCAGTCTCAAGTCGCGACAGAACACCTGTAGTTAAGAGTATTTTAACACTTACAGATTATACAAAGTACGTCAACTTGTGTTGGTCGGTCTACAGACATATGCCAGTACTTACTTACATACAGCATCAACAAGGCTGGCTAGCTCCAAACACCTGCCAATTTCTTCAGATGACAATGTTGACGTTGACGTTTTTACATGTATAATGATGACTGAAACTGTACGTTCAGACAGCGCCTTAATCAACTTTAATTACAATACATGTAAAGCAATGACAATAAAAACGTCACTATTTATATAAAGACACAAATATGACAGCGACGATGACAACTTATAAGATGACAAAAATAGAAATGATAAAGGTAACCTCTTACAATGTACTTCACTGTTACATGATAGTGATGACGAGAATGGTAACTTCCTAACTGCAGGGAATGGTTGTAACGACAGTTACCTTGCCTTAAAGATAGCAATGGTGATGTTTGTGATGGCATAATTGAAACAATTATCTGCACACCAGCTTAAATGAACTTTTAACTTCTACTGTTGTTGTAAACAGGAATTAGAAGGGCGGATCAGACTACGTTAGGTGTTTTGGTATTCCCAATAGGAACAAAGCAAGAAGGTCGTGTTTCTACCCAGTTATCTATACACCGGATAAGATTCGATATTGACCTTCTAGAGAAATCAATTCAGACATAAATAAACTGGCATGTTATGCAAAGTCACTCAATGCCAAACAACAGCACATGCATGTAGTAATTAATTTCCAATAAATACGGAATGTAGAACTTATTATGTTTACAGAGGCGGCATGACGTCAGCTGTCACATGTGACCTAAGTTATACTGACATTGACTCGTGTATGTCATACGATGCAAAATTAATGTCAAATCACATCAATTCACAAGGTTAGCTATAATTGTTACATAAAACGAGTTTACAAAACACACTGTCGCCTTACACGTACCAGGATCGACGTCACTTCTTTATCCCCGGGTAAGAACGTATGCGTCAGTCACACGCTAGTCAATGGCAATTGGATTTTGATATACAAATTATACTATTAATTCGTAAGAATTGCTGCTTAATTTCATTAGCTTATATAAGGATTAACATTTTTATTTTTACATGTTACGAACTCGGCGGTTGAGTTTGATGAGGAGCTTTGTATCAAGCTGGTGTGTACACGACATGAGTGCGATCCGATAAAATCCGAAATTGAGACACGACAAAATACTATGTTCGCAATAATACAAAGCTCCTCATCAAACTCAACCGCAGCATCAATCGCAGCCCTAAGATTGACCGCTTTCATTATGATAGTCAATTCGAATCTGAGTTAAAAGGGTAAAAATACCTTAAAAACACATTGACAAAAGATAATCATAAATTTATTAAAGTTAATGAATGGTAGTAAGTGCAAAATTTTATGGGCATTTGTCCAAGAGAAAGAACTCTTACGAAAATCTGACACAAATGTGACTGGAGTTCGACAAGGCTCCACGTTTGGCCATGCCCTAAATAATTAAAATTCTCCACATCAATCAGCCTAACTTTTGAATGTTTTAGTGGATCGTAGTCAAATAAAAACTTCACCTGCATTTTATCATGATGAATCAACATACCAAAATAACATTTCAATATAAATGTGCGGAAATATGGTTCGGTGTCTTAGATTGATATTTAAATCACTAGTTAGAGTCTCCATATCGATTTGCTATGGTTTTAAACGTGTTCCTCAGCCCAAAATACCACTCTTAAAAATGTTTGCCAAAATCTCTCAAGAACAGGTCCATATATGACCAGTATGGTTCCTCGCCCAACGGAAAAATTTTAGGACATGCTGGGAAAAATCTATTCGGATTTCGAGCGAGAACCGATTTTTGTTTGTTTTTTGTTTTTTTTAAAGGCCCAATATACGTAACTTTCGGCAAAATTTGATGCGAAAATCAAGCCTAATAACTTACATTGTATTATTTTTTTAAAGATTTAGTTAAGATTAACTGATATCAGCAATATTCAAGATGACTTCTTATGCGGTAACCGGTACGGTAGCAGTTGAAACTCGGTATTTGTAAACACGCGTCCATTTTTAACTGTCTTTTAACTTCGGCTTGTTATTGAAGTGGGCCTCACCTGAATTATTTTCAATTCTTTGGATTTTTCGGTCAGGAGTTTCTTGTTAGTTACCGCTCAGGTTTACTTCGTATTAAGCTTATTTTTGCATGGTTATCAACTGGATTTTTTTTCAGAATTTTTCAAATTGACGAAAAATTTCCTGAAGTTACGTATATTGGGCCTTTAAGCCTAGAACCTACACTACCATAATATTATACAATGTAAAACAGGGTTTTTCCTATATATATAAATGCATACAACTCTTGTCCAGCCCCCAGAGTATTACAGAAATGGGAATTGTTTTGAGAAATTCTTCATCTTGAATTTCACATTAAGGGTGCAGTGATGAAGATCAACAAGAAGGGACGTAACTGCCTTCAATGAAGTCGAAATCTGAAATGCACAACTACATCACAAACTAATCATTCATTTGAAGTTTCATCAAAATTTATCCGGGCAATTTTTCCCATTAAGGGCCATAACTCCCTTAAAAGGGATTGAACAATGAAATTAAAATGTGATGCACAACTACACATTAACATACTGATCATCCATGTGAAGCTTCAATGAAATGATTATGGCCTGTAAGTGAAGACAGATTTTCTGGACAAATTATTTTGCATCAAGGGACATATCTTCTTTAAGAAGAATTTAAATATAAAATATCAGTAGAAATATGAACAGGATGTATCAGTGTAATATGAATGCTCCCACTGACATCCAAAGTGAATTAAACAGTTTTGATTGTTTTAATGCCCACTGGTGTTAGACAAGGGTATGCAATGTCGGTCATACCATTTAATTTTTTTTTTAAACCAAATCGCACTGTAAGTGTGGGGGGAAAGTCATAACTCCCTGAAAAGGTGTAGAAATCTGAAATAAAAATACCGATGCCCAACTACATGACATACTGATCGTTCATATGAAGTTTCATCAAAATCTGCAAATAAGTTAAGGGGGATATCTCCGGACAAGTTACTGTAGACGACAGACAGACAGACCGACAGGGTGATTCCAGTATACTTCCCTAACTTCGATGAGCTGTTTATATTACATATGGAGATTTTACATCATGTTTACAATACTTACCGAGGATACTTGATGAGAGTACACGAGCTTCCTATTCAATTGTATAGATGTTTTACCTAAACCTAGATAGTTACTTTTTATTGACATTCTCTTTTAAGGTATACAGAAACATTCTCCAAGTAATGTGACATCTCTGGCTGTTTTTAACAACCTGACACGTTAAACTTCCGTAATAAGTTTACTAGAGGGAGAATGTTATACTTTTTATTACACTTTTATTGTGACATTTTTTATGTGTTACGGAACCTTAATGTGTTGTAAGCCGGCGTATAAAACTGGTCCAACCGTGCTGTGTGGTGGTCAATGGAACCTTGTTTACACCAAAGGGACCCTATTATAGGGCCAGGCAGACCTATCTATTAAATAAAACGCACGGAAGGTAAATTGGCGACAGCAATGGAGGACAAAACATCAAAAAGGCAAGAAAATTAGATTGGTGAACAATTTGCATGGATATATAAATCCAATAAAGCAGTACCACAGGTGCACATTTCTCTGCCAGTGATTGACATTTCACTCGGCTACAATACCAAGGCGTTCCTAGCAACCGTACCGTAAATAACCCATGGATCTGGTGCGTTACAATTTTGAGCATGCCTTTGTTTATTTTGCTGTATGTTGACAAAATGAGAAAAAATATCCAAGCCATAAACAAAACCATAATACGAGTTCAAAATATATCAAACATTGGTACATGTACAAAGGAAATATTTACACGAAAACTTTTGAAAAAGTACAAGAGAATAAGGTCAGGTGTTCCGAAAGAAGAAGCGTCTTCTGCTTTTTGACGACATTTGCCAAGTAAATAGGTCACATCCAAGAGAATGTCATTACCTGAAAGTGAGAACTAAGGCATCATTCTCAATTACATCAAGTAGGTAAACTAATGAGAATATAAAAAAAAAACATACAAGGATATAGAACATTACCCAATGATACCACGATGGCGGGCATACAACTTGCGCATAGTCTTCATCAACCTGCATCTTTCGAATCCCGCAATTCTGCCCGTAAACAGTGGACATCTATCATAAAAATCTCGATATTCTGTACAAGACCTAGAATAACGAACCTGTAAATGCTGCAACATGTAAACACCATAGCTTGATTAATTCCTGATTTTACTATCAAGAAAGGGAAAGTTGGTTAGTGTAATATATAAGGTCGGTGAAAAATCCGTATACGGCCTTTGGTCGCCGAATACAGATTTTAAAGAATAAGATTAAAGATTTAAGATTTTACATCGACCTTTTCCACCTTCAATTTGTAACGAATTTATCCTGTTTTAATGGAAATCTAAGTACAGAAATATTAAAAGGAAAGTTAATAGACCTGGCGTCTTGCTTCCTACATGGGGTTTGTCTAGATAGTAGATGAATTATGAATGGTACCCTCCCCCCCCCCCCCCCCCCCCCCCCCCCAACAAAAGAAAAGTCATAACCAATTGTTATTTTCAAAAAGTATTCAGGCCTGCAGCCATAGTCGATCGCTACTTACATCATCTAGCCAAAAGCATACTTTAGTAGTCAATCGCTGATTAAATTACCTTGATACACACCCATTGGGCCTGCAAATATAAGTAGGAGATTCCAATGTCAAATTGTTTATTGCTTTATATCTATTTCCTGTAACGAAAAAAAAGACATAAATTTGATATCAATCATAAATACATCGCCATCATCTAATGATGGTCGCCAGTACATAATGATGTAGACGTACCTAACTCACTACCCTTACAAAAAATTACATTTATTCAATATGACGTTTACTGTTTACGTAACATAGATGATGCTAATGATTACAATTTTGCGGGTACCTACGGTACAGAATGCATCTGAATAGTCTTTCTGAATGCATTTTCAAGCTAATGTCTTAATAATATAAACATAAACGAGTGTAGATTTCTGATGAAAGCACAGCACCCTGCTATCGCCCCCAAGGCCACGTATTAACCCAGCACCTGCATTGAGAACAGAGACCACCTAATTCCCAACCATTTACCTACATTAACTTTCAGACATCAAAAATGTATTGACAACCAGGTACGTTGACACAAAATTTGTCAGCTTAACTATGCTATTTTTGATGTACAATTAACACAGCGTCACTGCAGTGTCATACGAGGCGATTATTTGGGAACTAGAGACATGCTCCAGTTGAACTAAAATTCTACGGTAACATTAAGGACTTTAAGGGAACGCCAGACCTCAGTTGATATTTATAAAAGCTACACATCCATTAAAAGGGAGACCTTGGGAGTTAACTTTTAAGAATCATTCATCTAACGGGCGAGTGTCTAAACTTTTTGAGTGAGTTGTGGCTTTATTTCCGAAACCAAGTACAGTAAATATAAATGTCTTTAATAATAAATCATTATTAACGTATAAACTGTCCACCAACCGAACCGAAAAACAAATGTTGATACTTGAATCTAAGCGTTTGTACCAACGTCAAATTGTTTCTTTTTGTGACTTGTCACCAAGATTCACTCATGGAAACTAATTGATACTATGAGTGCATTGACACAGAAACCCAATCAAATTAACTATTTACTGCTTAACATAACATTTTCCGTTTAATGGTTCTTTCGAGGCTTGTACTACAGGGCAGAAGTATGCCAGCCAATGTCAAACGTGTAAAATATTCTAAAACGAGAAAAGTTCGTCCTGTCTTGATTTCGCCCTCTCATGAAAATAACTGAATTCCTGTCTTGATTTCGCCTTCTCATGAACATATTATAATTCGCCCTCTCAAACTTTGGTCCTCATCGTACATGAACTATAAGAGGCAAACCTATGTCTTAAGTTCGCCCTTCATAGCTTGATTGGCGAAAAAGGCGAAAATAAAACGAGGGCTCACTTTTCCAGTTATACACTAAACCAGGACATACAATCGTTATTTTTTATGGGTTTTTTTCAGTGATTTTCATGTTGGTTTTGATTTTTTGGGTTTTTTTTTCATTTGCGCATATTGATAAAATGATCCACTGTAAAAATATATCAGAAAGAGGACGTATATAGGCTTAGCCTATTGTCTGATTCTTTTAGCAATGCTATATTTGCATGCATAACTATTTGAATTTTTTATATATGTATTGTTAATCAAATACTTTTTGAAATTGAAATTGAAATATCAGAAAGAAATACGTTGTTGAACCGTATGAATATAAATCATGATGTTGCACAAAATTATTGCATTTTGAAGATATCAAACACATTGATGAGTTATGTTAAGTCATCAAAAAATTCAAACCTCGAAATTGACTTTGCTGAATTTCAGTGTTTTGTATAAAAAACGTAAAGGAACTTTTGGATGTCAGTGTTCTTCTAATAAGATTATAACATACAGATTCGCACCTACTGCTCTCGACAACTTCTTCGGTAAATCAAATCAAACAAAACCTTATAATAACTCGTCTCGAGAAACTCGCGTTCAGAATAACATCGCAGGAGGTTCTCAAAATGAGAATAAATGTGTCCAGCCAGTCTTTGAATATATTGACTGTCATTTTTAAAATAACTCAGATAAACACAAGGCGTGAATTAAACCGGAGTCGGTGACTTGTGGTGGATGCGATCGTCCTGTGTGGAAGACGGCGGGTTCTCTGCAATCAACAATTGCCAGCATACCTAGACTCCCCGTGCTAATGTATGTACTGTACTCGCGAAAACTCATCGGATTTTGTCATTGTGCTAGGCGACACATGTGATTTTGTCATTGTGCTAAGCGACCCGGGGGATAGGGACTGAACGCTTTGATGTTACAAGTATATAAATGGTTAAGTTAAACATGACTATTTGGAGTTACACGTACTTTCCTGTAAAAGGTAGACCTGCCCAATGTAAAGCTGTTGAGTTAGCAACCACATTATTAATTAAAATAACTCTCGTGATTACAGAACGCGTGAAGAGTTTTTTGTGAGGACTAGAAGGGGTGGTATTTAGAATACCCGTTATTATTTTTCTTCTGTGATAGGAAATGCTTAATATGATGGGGGATAACTGACCAATCTGTTTGTATTACCTAGACACTGAAAATGCAGCACTGACACTTCATTATCAAACAGTAGTATAGATATATACCTCTCGAATTCACTGACACTTCATTATAAAACAGCACTTAGGGACCTATCGTTTTATATAGCCTTTATATGGGAGTCCTTACTTAACCATCACAAGCAGGTAACCCACAACACCACAATAAGTAGTAGATCGAACACCTTCATATTTACCTGAGCCTGACGATAAATTCCCTTCATTTAGTTGCTGGCAAAGTACACTCTCCGCCTACTATTTCTGCATTCTGATTAAACTAAATTGGAAAGCATATAACTCCCATTTTGGCTGTTAATGTATGTGTTATCGTCTTCTATGTGACGTGAAATTGTGTAGTTTAAGCACACTGTTTTATTATTCCATTTTGTTTATGTTTGGTTATACAAATGTAGCAGTGTTTGGCGAATATGATTTTGTTAAATACATGACGACAACCACTAAGATGGACGTTTGTTTGCTTCATATATGGAGTAAAATAAGATCGCAGCGTGGGTCACAATCTTTTAAACAACACGGACTGTACAGACTCGTCATGTCTTTTATTTTCAATGTATTGGTATACTTATCATACGGTGGTTTTTAATTATATGGATTGTATACGTGTTAATATATTGAGAGGTAATTACCTACACATTCATGTATACAGTTCATTCTCAATCTAAACTTTCTATGCAATTCTACAATTGATAATACGTTTGAGTGTTAAAAAATTGAAACATCTATCAGAGCCAGCTCACGGATGTGCTTACACTTTTCATTGCATTCGATTTATCGACAGATCATCACATCGAATGTTTTTTATATCCCTTTGTAGTGCCCGAATATTGTTAATGTATAACGAATGATATGTTACAGGAATTGTTACAATTGAAAACACTTCAATTCAAAAAGCATGTCTTCCGGTTCTTTTCCTCATTTACACTGTCACTGAAAATCAGTTGCGACCATACTGAAAATTGATCTTGTCAGAATTTACGATTAATATAAACTTTAACATAAGGATATCGTGAATTATGATGTTAAATTGATATATGAAAAATACACGTACATACTACTACGTAATAAGTCTGCTTAATTGACTGTGTGATCATTTTCTACTTGGTATTGATGGTCTACAAAAACGAATTGTTTATTTAATCAAAAAAAGTCCTGTAAGGAATGAAGGAAATAAATAAATGGCTCAACCATGAACAAATAATAAAGCTGATTAAAAAGATGGACCCCTTTATGTACTTGTTTATAACACACGAGATTGCAAAATATGGAACACAACGTTCCACCGGTACTTCTATGATCGCATTATATTAAATGAAAATGTTTTGCAAATATTTACATGACGAAAATATATATAAAAAAAAGTATTTAACCATGAAATATTCATACAAACTGTCCACTTCTATTCTTCCCAGCTATGTTTCAACCTGTATTTGTCCAGTAACATCGCCGATGAGGCAGCTGAAACAGCTCTATGGTTTATTGCTATTCAATCTTTTAGTTTAATTTTTCGTTTTGATGCATTCTGATGAGTTTCATGTTGTTGAAAATCTATTTTCTGTTAAAATATATCTTTTAATATATTTAATGGGAAGGTATTCGGTCCCGTGTTTTTATATTTAAAGCTGTGTGTTCATAGATGACGTAACCAACATATAAGCTGCACCTTTTAAATTTAGTAATAGATACAGTATGTCTAAAAATGAATTAAACTGCACCATACAGCTGTTTCGTCCTTCTAGGACTCTTCAGTGATGCTAGAGACCAAAAGGTGGGTATCAAAATTTCTAAACTAATGTAGAAGCAGAAGAGTCAGGTGCGTAAAATCCATTTAATTTATGAATTTAGAAGTAAAATTAAACTAGTTCTGCATAATTTAAAATCGTGTATTACGAAAATGTGTATGAAAATGTACCGAAACATAATATACAAAATTACTACTTGACGTTCTAATCACTTACGCCTTCTTCATATATCCAAGATTTAATATGTCTAGAGAGTTTTTTGTTAATGCGTTCTTTGTCTTCACGAACAAATGTGTTTAAATATTCGCTTTGTAAACACCGACATTATATAATTTTGCAACAAGAAAATGTCTAATGCCTCCAAACATAAAACAGAAACCCTTTAAATATCATTATCACAAGTCATTGCTAATATCGTTATTATTATAATGCTTTGTTTTCTTAATCTTCAATAAGTACTAAGTTATCCAACATATATGTGTTTATATTGATGATTGATTAGTGACTAGGTCGTGATTGTACTCGTATCGATGTGCGATTCCCAGCAATACTTATTTTCCATCCATGATTCAGGTTTTTCCTATTTGTACTTTTGTGAGAAAATTCATCTCATGCCATACATCATGTTGCATGCACCTTACTCAACAAGATTTCAAGATTTCAAGATTTCTTTACTCGCTCAGACACACAGTGTGTGTAACAAGAGGTCACATTTGTTTTCATGTTTAAAGCATGACAGGCAATGCATGCATATATTTCTGTTACAATCAATTACAATGTAGCACGAGCTCAACGAGCTATATTTTAATTTTCAGGAAACTTTATGTAAAGTTGGAGGTTTTACTCCCACATGCCGACGTAGCACCTATCGATATCTCACTCCGTAAGTGTTTGTTTACACATCACGACTCGATGTATTACGTTAATCTCCAGGGAGGGGCTGGGTTGTAACGTAAACTATCTAGATTATAGACTTGACACCACATTGTCATATCGTAGCCATAAGGTAATAAGTTATCATAGCAATGATGTTTGATGCTTTATCCATAGCACGTATCCAGGTAATCGCATTTCACGGAGATGGCACGTTAACTTAGACCTTTAATGACAACAATTAAAACCCGTTATCTTTTTGTGACATAAACTGTTGCTAAGTGACGTCACTTCACTATGACAGATGGCGTCACATTTGAACAAAAACAAATTACACAAGATGTGAAATATTAATCAGCATATAGTAATTTGACCAGTATCTGTAACAGTACCGGTATATGATCCGATTGGTATGGAATAGATCGTGTCTTATGGCGACAAAATTCAAACCGTGGGAGTTATAAGTAGAAACAACCATCATGCCAACCAGAAGTGCAAAGGACACTTGTATAAGCGAAGAATCGAAAGTGACCTTTGCCTTAAGTGCAATGATACAACAAAATGAATAGCTGCTGACATAGAAGTGATGACAAATACAGAGTGAAAACAGTGATCATTATAGAAACAAATGAGAAAAGCGGGAGTGTAATAGATGATCAAGCGGTATATATTACGTCTGCAATAGTGCAAATAAAAGGGGTCTATTGATGTCTGTAGTTATGATTCTTTTAATTTAAAAAAAAACAATGAACGAATCAATCAAAACCGTTTAAAAAATCAAAGAAAGCCCCGAAAGAGGCAGTGATCACATAAATGCATCCAAGCGACCGCAGTTATCATGACAGAATCAAAAATAGATTTTAGAGAAACTGAAACACAAAACCTTTACAGCGACAACATGTACCAAATTACCTCAACTCAAAGTAGGTACATGTTGACGATACATTTGAAGAAAATAAATTACTCAAGGTGTGAAATATTAATCAGCTTTTAGTAGTTTTACCAGTTTCCGTACAAGTACCAGTATATGATCAGTTTTCAGGTAGAGATCGTGTTTAATGGATCGCGACGAACTTTCATGCTAACCAGATTTGCAAAGGAAAATAGAAAGCGCATTTGTATAAGTGAAGAATCGTAAGTGACCGCTGAAATTGGTTTAAGACTAACAGCTTGCAGATTTGAACTCCTTCTGACTACGAATTTGCATAAACGCCGATTAATACGAGCACCTGTAGAACTCTCCCTGGTTCTGTACAATTATACCACAGAATTTATGACTGCTGACATATAAATAAGACAAATTCACTGAACAGGTTAATATTATAGAAACAAAAGAGTAAAGCGGAAATGTGCTAGATTGTTTCGTGATTTAAGTTGTACATTGAGTCTTCAGCAGTATAGTACAAAATAAATAAAAGATGTCTTTTGATATCTGCGGATCTGATTCTTACAAAGATCTGTTTTTAATTAAGAAACATGGAACGAAGCAGTCAAAATCTTTAAAAATAAAACAGAAGGCCCTGAATGAGACTGTGATCACACCAAAACAAATTGGCATGCTAGAACGATTTTTGTTATGTGAAAAGACAAATTAAATAAGGCTACATGCATATACGCAACCACGGTCATCATGACAGAATCAAAAATAGATTTTAGAAAAACTGTAACACAAAACCTTTACAGGACAACGTTTACCTACAAAAAATATAACTCGCATTTCTAGAGATTAATTCATAGCTGTATAAAATGGAGACGAAACTTTGATAGAAAGTAACACTGCAGCACGTAAAGAGAAAGGGAACGTACTCGTGGAATACAAACAGTATTTACCAGAGAGCAGGATCAAGCATTACCAGAGTTGGAAATACCATTAAAAGATAACCTCGGTTGCATTTTCCTGTGAATTCGTCTTGAACGCTATTATTAAATAAAAACTAATTAAATAGGATAAAAAGATACAGTGTTTGCCGACATTCTGTCTTATTGACGGTGGCCTATGACACCAATATCGATACATTTAGTGTGGTTGTTACATAACATGACACAGCTACTTCTATAAGGCATCGGAATGTAACTCTGCTGTATAACACTATTGCACCTGTAAATGGATTTATTGACTGAAGTAGATAGCAATTTGTGTGACATAAGGTTATTTCAAGTACCATAAACGTTATTGATACAGCTTTTATGTAACAAAAGTGTAACACAAAACAGTGTTCCAGTCAACCACTGTCAATTCCTTGGCACCGTAATTACGTCCAGGGCCCCCTCGTGCTTGATATGTACAGTGCATAGTTAGCATCACTGGGACATAGTGAATAGTCCAGTGCCGCTATTTAAATGTTTAGTTTGTTTTTGCATTCATTTTTATGCGAAGTAAGGAATTGAACAAGTTCTGTAAACAGTGTTAATATTGCCACGTTTCATATGGATTAAAATGTTGTTTTAGTTAAGCTAACAAATGATCTACACAAAAATTATGGACGTCTTCCCATGTCTTACCACCCCCCGGAGATCTTTTGATCTGTCGTCGAATCGCGACCAAAAGTCACATACAATGAAATCACAAGCTGTTGTGTCGATGGAAGCAAATCGAATTACACCTCGTATTTAATTGTGCTGTAATAGCTTTTACCGCCTTAGCCCGGCTCTGCCCGCCCGAGTACACCCAGATGGTTACTGACAGGCGACAAATTCCACACCTGTACCTTAACACTCGGGCATAAAACGTTTCCATAAAATGCAATGACAGCGAGACCACCACGTGCCATGTCGTCCATATGGCAGTGTTTTTGTCCCGTCAAATAACGCGAGATGTTGGGTCTGTGACAACCACATAGTGCCGGTACACCCTAGTTCAAGTCAAATTAAATGTCATCGGTCCATTATTGAAACTCGTTGAATATCAATTTATTTTTTTTTCGATTTTACTCTCCAATGAGAATGTAAATGGTTTAGATTTATAAGTTCCCTCCTTGCCACTCGCATTGGCACTGTGGTCGAAACAGGCGTTTATAAATTGATATCATCAAGGTGATACTGGCAAGTGTAGAGTATAGACTTTAGACAGGCGGAAATAACCAGTAGAAAAAAACGTACAACACCGTCATCCTAACGATGGTGTTTTTATGGCGTTCATTTGGATTTTTTTTTTTTAAATGGCTTTCATGGAGGTCATTGACGTGATTAACGTCTAATAAGTTGTCCTTCTTTTGGTTTGTAATGTCGTGATTTGTGTATGCTCAGGTCGCCATTGATTATTGTTATCATTGGTTTTAAAGAAATCGCCAAACAAAAGACCTCTTGAGAATATTACACCAAAACTTAAACCAAATCGAAAACAAAGCAACGAGTGAAACGCCATATCTTTGGGGAAATAAAGAAAAAATAAATAACAAATATCCTTCTTCGTCCTTCTAGGAGGACGAAACAGCTGTATGATGCAGTATAATTCATTTTTCGGCATACTGTATATATTACTAAATTTTAAAGGTGCAGCACATGTGTGTGTTATCCTTCATGATAGGAGGTGATAGACTCTGTTGGTGATTTATTTAGTCCCCGAGGTTTGCTGGAGCCGCCATAGCCACATATATCTCATTTATTTATGGCACGGTATGTAATATAGTATTGAAATTTTAATGTATATATTTAATTCTTATTCTTAATTCATTAATTAAAGGGGTTTTACGCACCTGACCCTTCTGCTTCTACATTAGTTCAGAAAAATTTGATTCCCACCTTTTAGCCCCTAGCATCACTGAAGAGTCCAAGTAGGACGAAACAGTTGTATGATGCAGTTTAATTCTTTTTGTTTCCGGCAAACTGTATCTATGACTAAATTGAAAAGCTGCAGCATATGTGTTTGTTACGTTATCTTTGACGATGCACCATGTACACTAAAATGTCAAAACGTCGAGCTTACTTGAAAGAAAATATTACAAGACACCTACATGTAACGTGAAGCCTACTGAAACAATATCCTAAGTCGTTAGATAAAAAACCAACATGTATGAAAAACAAAACATCATAACACTTACTGAAATCAGCATAGGAGGCTATCTAAGTGTGTTCCCGTGGAATACCATACTCCATGGGTATTGTAGAGTACTGATATTTTTTTCTCATGAAACACAAAACCTAATAAAAACAATGTATGCTATCAGACGTACTGTTAAAGTATCCCCACATCACCTAACAGTATGAAATGATATATTGTGTTGATAATGTTTGGAATCCACTGTTGAAAACAGAAAAGAATACGAGAAGATTCAAATCAAACCACAGCGGTATTGGCTCTTGATTAGTTTCCCCAAGATTTCTAATCAACATTGGATAATGTGTTAGAATGGTCTTAACATCATCAGATATCTAAATGAGCATTTCAAGAAATACTGTCGCCGTAAAGAAATGCGTCAATTTTTTAGCAAGGTAAGACAATTGTATTTATTTAAAATTTATTTATGTATTCTAACCCTCCATATACGAAGATGACGTAACACACACATATTCTGCACCTTTTAAATTTAGTAATAGATACAGTATGCAGAAAAAGATTAATTTAACCATACAGCTGTTTCGTCCCCCTAAGACTCTTCAGTGATGCTAGAGGCCAAACGGTGGGAATCCAAAATTTCTAAACTATTGTAGAAGCAAAAGGGTCAGGTGCGTAAAACCCCTTTAACTTATGAATTTAGAAGGAAAAATAAACTTCATCTGTATAATTTTAAATCGTGTACTACGAAAATGTGTATATTAAGTACCGTGCCACTACTCATATCAGATAACTGGCTATGAAGGCCAGTGGAAATCAGTTTCCATTGTAAGAAGAAATGTTGCATTAGCCCATCTCATAGCAAATGTTTTGCAATAAAAGAAATCGTTTCCTTTGTTCTTTAGATATAATAAATCGGTCGTAATTTTGCATTTCATTTTTCTTAGTGAATTCTGTTTCTGGATATTATATCATAATCTTCTTTGGTAGTTCATTACCACAAATATCCCATTCTGAATACAAATATGATTCTTTGGACGCCTTACTCTGTTTTATTAGCACAACTTTTATATGTGATGTTTCAAATATGACTGAAAGCCAAAGAGAACAGCAGACGTTGATGGTTGTTCGGGGTGCCCTTCACAAGCTATGAAATAAAGACGGAAATAAAACGGCCACTAATACTGTCCGCAATCAACATAAAATTAAGATATTGCTCTCGGGCATTCTTACGGGATGGGGTTATAAAACCGATGATGTTCGCGATGTACATTTGCGCATTACCCTTGACACCGATGAAACAGGAATGTGTTCCGTGAGTGTTTATCAGTTTAAGGTGAGACCAGTGTACAGATCTCGTAAAGATGTGTGGTATATAATGTGTGTATACTGTACCCGAGACAAACATCGTGGTCTACACTACTACATCCACTTGTCTATCTCTTAAAGCATACATATTTTTAATATTTTAAAAATGTATTCATTACCCTCCCTGAAGCGCTACTTTAATTAATGTTTCATTTAGAATAGCAGTTACTTGTAAAAGAGGTGATCAAAGCAACCTTTTAAAAATATAAGTTGGGTAGTTGTTCGTTTTCAGGAGCGTGAACCTTCCTGGAACACAAATAAACAAATTATCATGTTTTACACGCTTCTGCATAAATACTGTAACCCCCCCCCCCCCCCCCCCCCCCCCTTGATTTGTTTGTTGAGCTTTGACTAACCAATACATTATTCGTAGAGTAGAATTAGGCCAAATAACCAATTACTTACATTACTTTATCGCTGAATCTATTAATCGACTTGAAAATAATGTGACTTTGTGTGGTAAAAAGTTTTTAATTAACAAGATTTAAAGAAACAGGCCGTGTAATTAAAATTAGAAATAGGATGTTAGCTCACCACCCTTGAGTTACAATATGAAACCAAATTACAGTAAAAGTTTAAACAACCATCCGTTGACCTCCAGTGGAGGTACGATCGGGTACCGTTCACGCCGCTGTAATCAGCGTTTCAAAATCGAAACCAGCCAATACGGGTCATTGTTTGTACGTATACTATTTCATACCACATGGGAAATCTGATGGAGGCAAAGTGTTGTTTCGGTACACGAGAAAAAATCATAGTTTTTGTGATGGCAACGCCGATGATATATGTGATAACGTCAGTTTGAAAGCCATTATAATTAGATGTGACGATATTTGTATGACGGGACGATCATTCAAACTCTCTTTCTTCTCCCTTTTATCGTCGTTCCCGTCGTCTGTCAGATGACGTCTATGAGGAATATATACATGTTTGTTGGTACAGTTCATATAATTCACAGTAGTAGGGCTAACTATGTAAATTGCTATAAACAGTTAATGTCCAGGTAGTTATAACTCTCAAGCGTTCGCCACCTTGTTAGCAATGTCTCCCGTCGTTGTACTAGACGTACAGGACCAACCCCACTCTCCATAATGATACACTTAAAAGGTTTGGATTGGTTACGTTTACTTGAATAACTTCATATTAACGGCCGAGGCCATTAAATGACGTTTCTCCACGTCAGATGTTTAAGTGTGCTGTAGACACGGTATAGTGGTGTGCTAGTTAGCGCAGATCACAAGCCGACTTATAGTGCAATCTCACTGAAACGCCACTCCAAAGGCACCAAGCACAACATTTCTCTTCAGCTGTTGACATTTCCTATAATGCCGAACTTAGAGCAGGGAATAACATTCAACAATAAAGCCAAAAATGAGGTACATGTATCATACCCAGGCGCTGGGAAAAGCAAAGTTATAAGGAGATAAATGTAAAGAGTTCAACAATTGAAATTGATGCGGTAATTTAGTTTGGTCGCTTCTCGTTTCCAAAAGGAGATAAATCAAAACAAAACTCTAATTTTGCAAGGGGGAATCTGCTTTATAATAACAATAACCAGTTTAAACATACACATGTATGATACGGCAGTGATCACAACGGTTACCTCCCTATGTTGTGTGTATGTCTCTTGGCTTTGCTAAGTTATGTTTTTTTCTGCCAAAATGCCCTGTGTTATTCCACTCTCAGACCATGGTATAAACGTGCTGACTGTTGAATAAATATGTGTAATATACCACTAGTGGTATATGACCTTCCGGACCTTTGATTTGTTGAAAAGTTAAGCCAGTGAGATATATGATATTTTTCACTTATGAAATAATCAAAATACTCCTTACAAACGACAAGCAGACCCGGTAATTTTTTCTATGAAAATGTAATAAACAAAATACCAAGCAGTAAGATGTTCTCTATGGTTTTTCCGCTTTTTCACCCCATCTTTTACTCAACATCTGTTATTTAGTATTATATATATATACGGTAATAAACAAGTGGATAGAATATCAACCATGATTTAAGATTTCTACACAAAAAAAGATGAAAAAATATGCTAATAAGTAAAAGGTTTTACATTGTTAAAATAAATTCTGTGTATACAAAATTTCACAAAACATTTGGACTAAACCAATGTTTTTAAATTCCATGCCCATAAAAGCCTCTAAAGTGGCAGAGATATCGATATAACGACATAAGTAATGAAAGAAGTATTTTCTGTTTGTCATTTATGACTCGGCAAAATATCTTTTTTGATATATTAGTGTAGTTAATTACGCCTTTAACAGAACACGTAAATAAACAACTTATCTGTTTCATCAGAAAAAGGTGGCAACAAAAAGAAAAATTCTTTTAAGAAAAATGTAAAAATATATCTGGTAACCACTATATCGTTTTAACACAACAAATAATACCGTTTTAACGTCTGTATATCTCTAAATCATCACGACCTTCTTTACAACACAAAAGTTGTTGACGTTTTGTACATTTTTATCTTTCCATCATTTCGTCATTGGTGTGTATCTTGTGCGCAGCGTGGGGTCTCTGATTTAAATAGTGTGGCGACGTGTGCCTAACAAAAAAACACAAACAGAATTCTTTATTGTCGACATACATAAAACAAAATACTTAAAGATTGAAGATATACAACTGGGGGTTCTACTGTACTTCCCTTTCGGAAAAAGCACACAACTGTCGTCTGCTGTGACAATACACGCACACGAGACACGCGCAGCCATTAGTAGTTATTCAGCCGGACTTTCGTCATTTGGTGTCATTTTAACATTTTGTTTATTAAGAATTTATTTTGAAAACAAAACGAATTCCTTGGATGCATTCTGTAATCTGACGGGTACAGTTCTTCTTTCAGTTTGCTCCGTCATTATAACATTGTGGTTTCGTTATGGTGCTCAAAGTAATTTGATTCCGATGTATCTTCACATCTGGGGTAGTACAGTTTTCTAGTGTCATTGTTTTCTATAAATGAAGATAAACAGATGATATAACCCATAACTGAATGCTTGGTTTCGTGAAGTACTCTGTAGAACTATTACATCGTTAAGAAATGTTTTAAATATTTGTGTTAACATCATTCTGTTACCAATGATATATGCAAGGAATGTACTGCTTTGAATTAACACAAAAGAAACAGTTCCAAAAGCGTGTTAAACAATCATCAAATTTCACGTTCGTTATTCTTTCTAAAATATGAAAATGGTTAAATGCTTTCTTCTGTTTTACAACAAAACACGTTTTATCCATTCAGCGAATGCGTCTCTGTTATTGAGAAGATAAGATGATGTACAAAGGTAATATGAAATAAGCACTAATTGTCCTTCACAGTTCTTCACTAGTTTTCCATACAAAAGTGTTTTTCTGTAACAATTTTCTTTTCTTTTTTACGTAATCTTAACAATCAGGTCCACTCTTTTCTGTAGTTTATTTTTTTCTGCATTATGTCACAGACTGTGTTAGGTTTTAAATGTAACTTTCAATTGTCAATATAAATTGTTAAGAAATGGGTCATCTCAAGTTCGTTGAAACTGATGCTTCTTTTTTTAACCATTCTTGACATTCTTGCGTAAGTCGTTTCTGTAAATAATTAATTTTGCTGAGCCATTACACAGCGGTTTCAGAACGAAGCACTTGTTGCACTCTCAACTCAAGGGCAACCGCCTGGCGTTACATGTCAAACTGAACCTTGAAATCATATTCCTAAGTCATGCTAAATGAAAACATTATACAAACATTATGTATTTAATTCCGGTTTTGGCAAATCTTATTTGTGCTTATCTTCCAAAGAGGTTAAATATATTTTTCGACTGTTCGGTTAAACTGAAAGCCTATATCAAATCAGACCTTATCGACAGCGCTCGACCCCGACACTATAAGTATGAAGGGTTAAGTTGCATTTTGTTCCATTAAATTTTAAAAGCACATGATACACCTTTGCTTTATGGATTTCTGAGATTTCAGTGTCTAACATAGTTAAACACTGATCTACCGACGATCTTCTGTGACCTATATGTTCCCCTGTTTTGGACCGAAGATCCTCGGTGACCTATATGTTCCCCTGTTTTGGACCGAAGACCCTCGGTGACCTATATGTTCCCCTGTTTTGGACCGAAGATCCTCGGTGACCTATATGTTCCCCTGTTTTGGACCAAAGATTCTCGGTGACCTGCATGTTCCCCTGTTTTGGACCGAAGATCCTATGTGACCTATATGTTCCCCTGTTTTGGACCGAAGATTCTCGGTGACCTGTATGTTCCCCTGTTTTGGACGATGATTTGTCATGACACACGTTACGTGTGCGTTACATGGCTTCATTTTGATTTCTGTGTTTCTTCAGTACCTGTCCAATTTCTGATGTTTTATTTGTTTGTAATTATTTGTCAAACAATATCTTTTATTTATCCCTTCTTGTTTTTCAATTTTGTCTGACTAATATATTTTTAGAAAAAGAAATAAAATAAATAGTAAAATTGAGTATTCAATTCAATGGAGTTGATGTATTTCGTATGCTTCTTTGCAGAATGGTTAAACGATTATAAAGAGACAGTCAGCACTGAACGCTAGAGGAGTACAGTTTGTTACGATACACACTTGTGTCAATAAAATATTTCTCGTGATAAAACAAAATTATTTTATTGCTCGTATTGTTTGGCTGTTGTAGTGTGTTTAGCCTAAACTGTTTGACATCGTAGGATAGGATTCTTTAAGAGGAATTCACAAATTGACTGTTTTTACCTGTATTTTACTTCCTGATGACATAATTCTGCCTAGCTATGCTAAACTCCTATAAATGTCAGGTAACTGTCGTATAGCCCCGCATGTTAACAATGACAATAACGACTCACTAACGAGAGGCCTGTCAATCAGTCGGACGCGGATCGGCCCAACGACAGTTCAATCTTCGATAGTCAACACAGATACGTCTGTTTACGTAATTCAAATCATAATTATTTTGATTCCTAAAAAAACCTTTCATATTCATAATCAAACAAAAGATTTATATGATGCATATTTACTAAGATATGTACAATTATTTATATAACATTTATAATTTTACCTATTAAATCGAAGTCATCAAGTCACGTCGTACACTGAGGTGGTCGTCCCTGTGGATCGTATCAAAACGATGTATTCATTCGTCATTGATCGCATGTAAGACAAGTGTATGACTCAATACGTAATCAATGAATATCATATAAAAAACAATTGGCATTGTTTTATTGCATATATTTACTATTACGCTAAAGGTCGTTTGTCGGTTTTGATAAAAGGTTCTTCATTATATGGCATTTCCTTTCCTCACTCGTGTCTAAGAGGAGGTTAAATAAACAGTCGCAGCTGGTAAGGTCGAACGGTGCAATAAAAGCGACAATATGATACGTTATATTACATTTCCCCATTGTCAGATTGGAGTACTTAATTCTCGCTTGACCGAACTTCAATCAATCATCTGACGGGTTATATTATTTTTTTCTTATGAAAGAATGAAAACGTTTTATTAAACATACTTAATGTTGAATATGAACAAATGTTCCTTTAAATGGAGAATAACCAATTAAATAAAAAAAACATATGGATTGTTTTCGCTTCCGTTATCTAATGAACAAAGTAAAATTAAGTTAAAATCAAGTTCATCACGTGTTACTTAAATAATTAAACTACGTTTTACAAAATATCAAATCCTTTCAGGCGGGTCGATCCTTTAAAAAAACATATATATACAGCAAATAGAATATTTTTTGTTTCATTTTTGCTTTTGATATACCATCAGGAAAGAACTATTTCCTGGAAAATTCAACTTTAGTTTAATTCATTTTTTCGGTATACTTTATATATTAAATTTTAAAAGGTGCAGCATATGTGTGTGTTACGTCATCTTTTGTAAATGTTATTATAATTATTATTTAATTTATTTATTTCCAGGAAAGGGACTATCTTCAAGCTAAAACATCTCAAAAAGTGAGAAGAGAACCCCATTCGTTATATTCTTAAGTCAGGAATCAATGTCCAAAAATGGAAGAAAATAAGTAAAAGTTCCTATACATATCTTGAGCGAAACAAAATAAAATCCAACAACTTATAACGAGAGAACAACACATAAGTCTGACAGGGTACATCATTTTATATAGTATACTTAGGGCCGAATTAAACGAGCCCAAACGCCTTTCCATTGGAAACATAAAACCGTAATTAATCACTGATTTCTTTTAAAGGTGAAACTGTATAAAATAAAAACAAAAACTTATATTTCGATTTGTGTACCATTCGGGGACGATATTTAGAACCCTACCGTAATGGCTTGCCCAGCTCTAAGAGTTAACACTGTCGTCACCGGATTTATCAAAGTTATTCATCACAGTATTGTACCTCAGGGACATAAAGGAGAAGGTTACGAGGACAATTAACATATAAAACTGTGGAAAGTGGATGTCCTTTGTTTGCATGCTAATAAATCGACAATCTTTTGTTTACAGGTCAATGGGCCAGCTGATAACATGACGGAAACGATTATTAAAGTGTACAATATGTTAGCAGTTCTATCAACTTCATTCTCTGGTCGATAAACACTTTCAAACGAACGGATAACTACATCCGCAATAGCTATATTTATAAAGACGGAACTGCTGTTTCTGGTTCTCGTTAATTGTCAGACAAATACTTGATAATTAATAAAGTCATATTGCTTACTGTATATTTGATTAAGCTAATATGCGATAATACCCTGGTGTTCCCGAGAATTCTTTATATGAAATAGATGCGTGTCGTTCAATTACACCCATTTCAACCATGAAGAAATAAGATTTAAATGCGTAATATACACAGAATAAAAACAAAAGAGTAAAAATATTGTTTTTTGTATTTTATTTTACAAAATTATTCCGATATTTAAATGAAAATGAATCTCAGATGAAATGTGAGATGATTGAAAAGTTATGACGTAGATGATAAACTCATAGTAATGGAAGTATGTTCTCTACATTATAGTGATTATTCTATGTACAATAAATAAAGTGAAATGGGGTTGCAGAAGGGTTCACGACAATGATCTACAACACTCTCACAGTCCATAATACAATAGCACTGTCGATTTATACAGGGAACAAACAGCATACAAACATGTATATACATACGATATCTTACAGCGGACATACCAATCCTCCTTAGTCGGCTTTCTAGACTTCTTTTATTTTACTGAGACTATCATTGAAATTAATTTACAATTAAAAAAACGAAAAAGGTACAATATATTATATAACCGACCGTATCAAAAAGAATAGAAAGCAATACTGCTGTACCAAAATCAAGGATTGGTTTAATTTATGTATCGAAAAATACTAATAATTCGTTCTAACGTTTTAGGCGCATAATACTCTTGTGCTAAGAGTGTATAATATTGACTGAACGGTACAAATGTGCTACATGTTCTACCAGTTTGATTTGAGACATATCGGTAACAAACGGACAATGGTGATGCTACAATATCTGGGGAGAACACCTTCTGTAAGCCAGGAAAATGAGTTTACAAACACACAAGGATTGTTATACAGAGGGCTTACATACACATAGAGTTTTCTTTATCATTCCTGCCAGCACTGATAAATATCTCATGAGCAACAGTTACGTCTAAACATGCCAAATATTGATGATTTATATTATCGAATTCATTTTTTGTTTTCTGATATGAAATATCGCGCAAATTGTGGCTTTTCAAATAAAATATCCATACACACATTGTAACGATTTAAACTTCTTAGAAAAAAAATATATAAATACAATTTGAAAGTAAACTTTGGATGCCATTCTTGGAATAGAGTAATGTATGATGAGTTCTATATAACCTAAACACTGACCATTTTCCTTATAAGTGTATTTACATGTCCATGTCATAAGATTGCTTTTATTCCATTCATATTGATCTATCCTTGCACAGTTGACATGGCAACCCAAACGTAGTAAACGTGTCAATGACGTCATCAGTAACACAACACAGCGACGCTTTAATGAGGTAGATGACACATTTTTGAAGTTTTAAAGGGAAATGTGAATGGTGAGTCCGGTTCACGGCTCGAATATTATATTCAAGGTCGTCACTACAGACAACAGCAACAGTGTCAGTGTCATAATATGACGACAATCTTCAAAAACAATCACTAATTAACTTTCTAGAAGTAATTGTTCAACGAAGCGTCCAGCGCAATTTTTCCAGTGAAAAGTCACAACAAATACTGGCAATTTCGTTTGATTGTTATGTAATGCCAGTGACTAATGATGTTTAAGTGTCAAAAACTAACACAAATGTAGAAATGTTCTAGTAATAGTGAAATACATGCCAACGTGATGTATTACGCATCGTCATCCTTGAGAATCATCAAGCCCTGGTAGGTTTCTGGCAATAAAGTAAAATGACAGCATGCGTGTTGCAACAGGTGTACTGCAGAAAACGTCAAATGACGTCAGCTCACTTGCCTGAAACAGTCATGTGCGATATAAGGTTGAAGAGGGGTACCTTATTTTTCGAAATCATTTCGATCGATTTAATATAACTCGCCACTAAGAACGTACGATTACAAATCCATTTAATTTGTTTTCCTTTGTCTTTCTTATTAACAAGGTCGTCATTGTCCCTCGCTTGAAACCTTGTCATTTTTGACAGAACTGTAAGATTCATCACCCGTGTCCAAACGATCGTGCTACGATTTGAATGTTTGAATATATGATGAGATCTCGTTAGTAAGACGACATTGATAGATTCGATCTGCAGGTCTGCTTATCTACATCCGCACGCTTTGACTGACATGCTAGGGTAGTTCTTGAGCACGACGTTCCTGTTGCTGTCGAAGAAAAGGAGTGTGATGGACGAGAGTGACTCGGGGACGCAGCACGGGGCCGGCACGTCCGTGTGGATCCCTATGGCGTGCACCATGCTCTGGATCGTCGCATGATTGGACGGCCTCAGTTTCTGTAATGATATAAAATAACAATATTTTAAATTTCAATCAATTATTTAATATTGCCATTGCAGTTTGATTGTTTTAACGTATTGTTAACGAATTATCCGCTGTATAAATGTGGTTTCTTATTTTTACCAAAGTAGCCAAGGTCTACTATTTTCATTGGAAAACAAAATTATGTTTAGCAAATTCAGCAATGAAGTGAAACGTTAACATGTTTTAAATTAGATGCTTAATTTTGTTATAGACATTAAAAAACATTAATATGTTGGTAAATGGCATGGGGACCGTCAATCTGACAGACGTAATTCTCTCGGAAATAAAACCTAATTTTTGCGCTCATGCAATACACATCAACAAACGAATCCGAGAAAATCTACGTATGATTTCTTTGTCTCCTGATCAAATACACAAGACACGTGCAGAGTTTCAGTCTATCAAAACCTCGTTAGATATATAGAATGGGTCATACTCTATAGCAATCTGTTTCGAGTTAGACATGATTACAGCGCGTGCATCAGAGGGGTCTTTTGGTGATACCAATTACACCGCGTGTATCACAAAAAGATTTTCTTAATCCAACTGACTCACAAGAACCATAAGCTCTGTCGTTATATTTTGCATAAAATCGCAGTTTTACAACATTTAACCACATTAAAACAAGCTTGGTTAAGTTAATTGGGTGCACGCGTACGCTTGAATATGGTGCAGTTCGGGAGGAGGAGGGGACAGGGTCGACAGGAAGTTCGAATGATTACCAATCCTGTTAGAATGGCACATGGGAAGGAATTATCTCCCTCCGAACCGGAATGAACCTTGTAGGCCATCGTTTTATCAATTGTTGACCAACCAACGAAATGCCAATTGTTTCACACGTATGGGTCGTTAGGTGAAATTAGTTCGCTTTTAGTAGCGCTGCTCCTCAACACTTTATACCGTCTACATCGGACGGAAATTTTATACACAAACTAATCCAGCGAGGTAAATCGGAGATATGTGCTGTAAACTAAATAGCATTGGGAAAGTAGCAGGCGATCTCATGTACACAATAGAGCGGGACGAGATTTGGCCTAAACCAATATCTATAAGTCTAAACCAAGTGCCATTTTGTGTCGCACTCCCCTTCTCAGGCGTGCTGACCTATTAGATGAAGACATATCCAGTCCACTCCCATTCGTTTCACCTTGACTAGTTGGCAGAACGGACAATCAAATGAACAATAAAGAAGGGCCGAAAAACCTGATACCATCCTAAAACACCTTTAATGCTATTGTTCCTGGAATAAGACTTCGTCAATGAAACAGGAGCTCTATCGATAGCACAGGAAGGCATTCTACCAAAACACTGATACACGTACATTTCATTTTCCTTATTTAATGTTCTCAAAATACAATGTACAATGCATGGATTTAATTTAATTTCTCATTTGTCGTTAAAAAACAAAATTGAATATACAACTTATATTTATCTGAAGGACGTAAGCGTAGCTGTGCTTTTAAACAGACAACAGGTCATTTATGCTAACTACAAATATATTATACCATATTAAATAGCTGAATGAAATGAGCAACTGTGTTGCGTGCCGTGTGAAGTTTTACAAATCTAAGAGGTTACTACCATAGCATCAATTGGCCGTCTCGATAGCCTATTGTCACCTCAACAACCGGTTAAGTCTTGGTATCAATCATCTCACTTTTAATAATACACAGCTTAAGTCTACGAGGTATATAATGATATTTGGTTTCAAAAAGTCAATAGCAGTTATGATCAATTCGTATTAATCTTTTAAATATCTTTTCAAACTGGAACGTTTTCTGTGAGTTTTCGGTTCGTGTAAATAAGAAATTCTATTAAGCTCTAAGAAGATCAAAATAGGATCGGGATACAATAATCGCACTGCCGATAGATTATTATAGCTGTAAAATAGGCTTTAAACATGGCGTGTGTTCATTATAAATTTAAACATGAGATGGAGAGTTTTCGTCTTGGAAGGCGATGGACTGTACGAAACCGACAATTCACTAAATGCAAAAAACCTCGTATAAACAAAACATATGGACACATGTTATTGTACACAAGTAGAGCTTTCAGTTAAAGAAAATGTTAACTTATATTGGATAAAAATATAAGCGATTATGAAAATATCAAAAGTTGGAAAATTTCATAAAAAAAAATAATTTCCTGAAGATTTGCCCAATCCCATTACAATTTAATGTCAATTGAATCAGTTTAACTTTTTAACGACAAATACGTGTGTACACAAGTGAATGCGTGTTTGTAGAGAGCGTTATTGTGGTGTACTGGAGCTAATGTCTCCGACTTGTAGCCTTCTCCCTCTTCCTTGTAATGTACTCGGGCTGAGAGAGGTGTTGACGTTGTCACTGGTGTCATAGGGTCCGAACCCCAGGATTCCATTGAACGTGGGTATGGAGGAGAGTGCATGAGTAAAAGTTCTCGGGTCCTCCGACAATACTGACCCCTGTACAAGGCAATGGCCTATAGATTTTAATGGGACGTTCACTCTGGTGTAAGGGTTATGTTATTAGTGATCACGACCGTGAAGACCAGGATCGATCAAGCTTAACTTTGATATTTTCTTGATGAAAGGCACTTAAAACATATTTTCTGTGGTCAGCAAGATACAGGAAATATACAATGCTTTCTAATAACCTGTTCCGAATATAACTCTCCGGAAATCTTACGGTATTAGTCTGAATGTAAGGAAGCGAACCTACAAGTCCGTATTCGCTAACTCTACTTCGTTTCAAAGAAATTGACACGCGGGCGGTTCTCTAAAACAGTAAAATGATTCGTGTATCAATTCAAGAACCATCGCGTTCACGACAAGAGACATTTAAGTGTAACTGTTCAGGCTCTAGTTTTCCTTTCATTTAAGTTCGATTTGGTCCACCACAGTTAATAGAGAACCATGTTCGTGAGTTAGGTCCACGACTTCAAACAAAGCTGGTTGACCCAGCTAATTTACTGGCGACAGTTGGGTGTATGGTGATAGGGCGTGCGGGCTGCCCTCGACAACCTACCCCGATGTTTACCCGTGCTGCTTAATGAAAACCTTTGTAAACATTTCTAGATTACTATCACAGAGAATTGAAGTGTTTTTGTAGTTTTCTGATAGCAAACAAATTTGCGTTGATTTGATATATTTATCCGGCCTCTGATCTTGCCAGTGTATAAGGTTACGTTCTCCGCAGTGTGGCTTTCCTAGTAGTCCTATAGTCAAAGTTGTCATAGATTCTGCTAGCACAAGACATTTCATTCATACACTTGAGATTTCCCCCAGCCGTGATGTCTGGAATGTTCAGGTTGTTAACAATTAACCTTTCCAGATACCTACAGGCAAGTGATATCAACTGTACATGTTAACTTTTAGTTTTCACCTGACAATTTAAAAGCAGATAAGGAAAGTAACTAAACACCTAACTGTCCTAACGTCTTCTAGATAGAAAGTGCGGTTTTCAAACGTACATCTAGATAGAAAGTTCTACTGAACTTCTAATTCATAAATCAAAGGGGTTTTAGGCACCTGACCCTTCTGCGTCTACACTAGTTTAGAAATTTTGGATTCCCACCTTTTGGCCCCTAGCATCACTGAGGAGACCGAGGAGGACAAAACAGCTGTATGGTGAAGTTCAATTCATTTTTTCGGCATACTGTATATATTACTAAATTTAAAATGTGCAGCACATGTACGTGTTACCCGACATTGACATGATATTTGTAGAATCGGATTTCACCTATCACAATATACACATGATACTGTAACATCCGGATTTTAGCGGCAATCTTATTTTAAGGATTTTTGCGCTCAAAACATTATAAATAATACAATTTTGCGCTAAAATTTGGGTATGCCAAAAGATAAGAAGTACGTTTACAGTAATCATAATGAATTAAATTAAGCATTGTTTTTTTATGTATCAAGTAAGCTCGCATTGGCTAAGGTATTATACCTAAATAATAAACCAGTTTTCTGTTTCTTGTAATAGATTCTTCGAAGGAAAAATGGTTTTGTGCAGAACCTTGCATTTGTAATACTCTGAGAATTAGGTTTGTATGAATTGGTTCCACAGTGTATATCATCTAGGTACTAAAATAAATATTACAGTAATGAGATATGAAGTAGAAAAGCAATTCCCAGGACTTCTTTCAAAATCTATCATTGACTCCGAAAAATACTGAATACATTCAAAGGATGCAATACTAAGGTAAACCAATCTCTCTAAGATATCAGTGTCTAAAGTTTTCACTCAACAACTAAGTGTAACCTAGTCCATGTCACAAATATTAAAATTAGAATCGTAGAAATATCTTCAATTCTATGTAAAACAACAGCTGATCTATCACGGATTTATCGCGAGCTAGACAAAATTTCATTTTTTTCGGCATACTGTATCTATTACTAAAAAAAGGTACAGCATATGTGTGTGTTACGTCATCTTGTAATCGTTACTTAATAGTGTCTTTCACATCAGGGTTCGTGTTTCTCGAGTTTCTCGAATTTTCATAGGGATTGGAATTAATCTACACTGGCTAAAGCGGGAGGAATGAATCCTGTCGCTCTATTTTGAGGGGATAAGGTAACCAAACTTGGATATACGTCCTTGTAGACAGTAGTATACGACAGATGTCTAGAGTACTAGATACGTCAACAATGGTCTGAACACGATACCTAGGCATTGTATTACATACAGGGTATACGTCTAGTATCGGAGACATCAAGACTATGTTCTAATGTAACGAAATAACCTGTCATGTCCAATATATATTGTCCTCATATTTCTTCTTACATACAGGCGACCTTAATTCCGTTTGATTAATCATAATACGAAGGATGTTAATTATATATTGATTAGAATGATCATTAATATTTGGGCGTGGGCATACAGTCAGAAGGTGTGTCGGAGCGTATGCTATTGTATTATGCCAAGGTTGTGTCAGAGAGGAAACCAGTTAACGATCTCAAACGCCACTGATGGCATTCGACGAGGCTTATCACAGCTAATTAGACATATGAGGAGAAGATTAAAATTTATAAAAATTAATTTGCGGTTTGTAAATGTACTTGTATGTGTATATGCTGTATCATGCGTATACTATCACATATCGGTCAGCATAGAGGTATGAAAAAAGGATTCAAACCCGAAATGAAAATAAGGCAGGGCCCGCCACCATTGGACTGGTGAGATATGTTGTTGTTGTTGTTGTTATTTTGATATCGACTCATTTAGTACAACACGGTTTGTTGATTAGGGATATGTTGACGGATTAAATACAGTAAACCCGTATAATACTTAAAACCTTACTCCTCGGGACAGGTTTAAACTAATTTCAGTAAATAATTAAGATTTCAAGAAAATCTCAACTCATGTGCTAAATCGTGTACGTAAGTAACACTCTAATACTTTAATACATGTATCTATTTTATTTACATAGTCAGCAGATCATGGATTAAAATCATAACTAGCACGATCAGATCGCAACTCGTAGAAAACATCTATCGTGATGATTAAATACTACGCGAGATGTCAAAATATCTGAACGGAAACGAATTCAATGTAGATTAATATGTTTAATCGAAATGAACGCTGAATTTGTTTGCGTATGTATATCATATTTAATTTGTTTTTCAAATAACGTCAATGTAATTGACACAGGCCTCTCGGCTGTCGCTAGTTACTTTATTTACAGCTAATGAAAACAAATCCGTTAAAAATGTCTACAGTAATCAATCCATTAAAGTGTTATTTTTCGATGACTTCACTGTCACCTTCATCAGACTAGTGACCAGTGTGAAGCGTACCAGTACTGACGTATGCAGTGTACGAGACGGTAACACTGTCACCTTCATCAGACTAATGACCAGTGTGAAGCGTACCAGTACTGACGTATGCAGTGTACGAGACGATAACACTGTCACCTTCATCAGACTAATGACCAGTGTGAAGCGTACTAGTACTGACGTATGTAGTGTACGGAAAGGTAAGAATCGTGATGAAGGTGACAGTGAAGTCATCGAAACGTCATATTTCAATATCATAGTTTCATCAGACTAGTGACCAGTGTGAAGCGTACTAGTACTGACGTATGCAGTGTACGAGACGGTAACACTGTCACCTTCATCAGACTAATGACCAGTGTGAAGCGTACAGGTACTGACGTACAATGAATGTAATGTGTGAAATGGTAAGGAATCGTGATGAAGGTGACAAATGAAGTTATCGAACCGTCACACTTCAATATCATACTGGCATTACCAACCCGAAGAAATCGTTTCGAAGTATTTATACATCCGTTTTTGAAAGAGTGAAAACGAAATAATAAATGTTCTTTGAAATATCAATTATTAATATAATTAATAAATATTACCGTTTTATGCACGGTTTAGAGTGAAATATAGCTATTGTCAGCTGAAACAATTGAATGGCCCTTTTATGTAAAGTTTTATACGCCGAGTTATAGTGAATTGTAACACTGTAGAACTTATATATTGCTTATTACAATAATTAAATTTGTAATCTCGCCAATACAACACCGATATCCCAAATGCCTCGTCAAATATGATCGTCAAATAGAAGGCAACTTTGACCATAAACCCTACTGACCAAATGAGCTCGGACTCGTTTCGCTGGTGTACAGTGTGGGTCATTCTAGAGATATATTGGTATTCGGCGAATGAGAAAAATCTCATAATGGCCTTGCAAATATATTGTTGTTATCTTGGTGCTGACACGAGGTAGATTGGGAGAGCTCGTCTCGGAACATCAATAACAGTGATAATTGAAAGCGATATAAATTGATGGGAAGCCTAGAAACCTACTAAAACGACGGAACAACAGATTTGAACGTAGTTACATCCAATTTGAACGCATGATGTATCGAAAACCTTGCACCATGAAAGATACGTTGCCCAATTCATCTACTTTCTTTGCAACCTATACACTGTGTTCAATTCATTTAGGAAGACGTTTCGTCAGAATGGTTTGGGGTATTTCGCGTCACCATATATCAAACAGTAAATTTAGCTCGGACATTCTACATTTCATGCCTGTTGCTTTAGATAGGTAATTGTATATATGTACCGCCATGACAAACTTACCGGGGGTTATAATGGTTATATGAAAGGAAAAAACGATTAAGAATGAAATTGGAGAAATAGCGTTTTGTGATTAATGTTTCCCCCAATAACAACACTGGTAGTTAATGTCAACATATATCAAGCTAAATCTATAGCAACGTAGTGAATTAAAACATGTTTTCGATTAAGATTGGACCACATGATAATACAATGGATGGTAAATGTGTTTTCTTTTGAACGATAGGGAAACCTTGCTGGTGCCTTTTACAATGGGCTACAACAGATTAAGAGAAAATGATAGTGGCAAATATGTTCTATATGAATATGAACCGATCAACACATCAACATATTCACTAGAGGTATCTGAAATCAAAACCGGAAATAGGTCCTTCCTCTACATTGGCACGTGCGATGGCAGAGGACAGTTGCATAACATGGTACTTAAGATAAGGCCACGTTTCAATTCCATCAATTATAATATAATGTATCCCAAAATGACTTGATTTGACAAATAAATGTACCGTTTATTTCTGAGCTTCTGAGATAATAAATCGGATCAATGTATGGCGGTGTGCGTGCCATACTCTATCTTGTCTGGGTCGACCTGTCAACAGCTTTAAATGGCGTGAAACTTGATACAAGTACATACAACAGGCGACAGGGGCTAATGCTCCATCAGCAGAACAGCAATTTGGCGACATGTTCAGCCTGTCAAATTATCGAATTGGTCAAGCTCTAACTTATTGGATAAGTCTGACCAATTATCACTGACAGTTGTTTTGTATATACGTAACGTCGTATGAAGTTAAAACACCGTACCGATTACTTTAAATGGAAATTTAGCCAACATGAACCGTTCAATATGACGTCTTTAGAAATAAAACCGTGTATGCATTTCTAATTACAGACATATGACTATCATATTTATATCCATTTTCTAGAGATAAGATCTGCGTCACACAGCCTGATACCCTCCTAGATGTTGGTCAGATAGCACATAGCTCTCTAACCGTGTTAATATAAGGAACAGCATATATACACCATTTAACATATCCTGTAGACACGACAGAAATCCGAACACGGAAGATCGGGTACTATAACCAGCATCGCTTTGCTCGTTTCTTTGTCAGAAAGCGACATGTATGAGAGTAATACACAATCAGTATTGGACAAGAGATATAGCGATACCTCCATAAGGATGATCTCAGTACATTATATGATACTATTAGAATGCTTTGGCAGTTTCTATCCTGGACAAATTGCATTGCATTCAAGAAAGTGATTAAGGACAAATTATGCAGAGAATGTTTGGTTACTGTTTGAATTAAGCAGAAACACACGAACGTGCTGTCATGCTCTGAGGTCATAACCCAAATCTCGATAGTGCTCCAAGGTAAGACCAATACATGGCAATGCTGTTAGGTCAGACCACGACCTTGTTCTCAGGAGCAACCAACAGACGACCTTGCTTTCAGGTGAGCATGTACACGACTTAGCTATCTGGTGCATGTATCGCATGGCTGTGTTATCTGGTAAAGGAGAATGCAATGTAGCAAGAACAAAACAGGGCCGTAACAATAACAAAAATCTTTAAAAGGCACATCTGTGAGGTTACGAAAGCAAGTACCACCTCGACCTACCAACAATCAGAAGCGATTGATGGAATGTCTGAATGAATCAGGACGAATTAACGGCAAAACGAGCCATCAAAGATACCATACAGCTGACCTTCTGTAGTTGTAAATTACGCATCATTCACCAGGACCGAGGTCGGAATGCCAGCGAACACGCACGTTCGTTAGTGAACCTCGCAGACACGTGCCGGCTCTTGTTTGTCAAGACAACACATGCTGCGGAATGTTGGACAGTAGTTGTTGCAACGTTTTGGACAAGATATGAGAACAGATAGGGAAAGAGAGAGGAAGGGTGATGATATCCACCGCGGCAGCCATCTGTACGACCTCGTCAAACCTGACCTTTGCCCTTCTGACCTTCTTCTATCAACACCGTCAACAGATCATGCATTTGTCAGAGTTCGATATTTTTAAACTATACGGTCATAAAAGAATTGTGAAACAACTCGCTAGCAAGAATCGGGACCCTATGATAGACGGGAATGAAGAAAGCTTTCTACATGCACAGCCTGATATTACGTATTAAGTGCTGCTATTTAGCCGCTAATTAAACACATCAAATATTGGTCTTCAATTTGAAACTCGTAAAACATTAAAACAGTGTACCTACATTCTGACAAATATATTTCATATAAAAAGATTAATTATTTACCTTGGTGAGGGGGAATGGACACGACCCGGCACAGTAGTGAGCCTCGAATGATTTTGGAGCGATGATTTTATCCTCCCAGCCAATATCTGCAAAGTCAAGAATAAGTTTCCTCTTGCTACATATGTCGCCGTGTTGGTTTTCTTCCATTCCAGTTCCCCGAAATCTATCCCACTCTTTAGGAAAAAGAAGGTTTGAATTCTTATTCTTTCGTCTCCTATTTTTCCTTCTATTTTTCCTGTTTTTGCGATTGTTTCTTCTATTTTTCCTCCTGTCTTCATCAGGATATGGAATCAAACGAGAGTCTGATATTTTGTGCCGACTTTCCCGTCTTGATTGTAAAATGTCCGGGTGTGTTTGAGGAATATTGAACTTCCTGTGAAAGTTATCATAATCTGCAGGATCCTCTGGAATTTTGTTATTGAAAATGGAGCGTTTTTGACGTCTCTGTACACTTTTGGGTGTTTTATCCTGAGAATGATCATTGGAATCGATTTCGCTATTTAATTTTTCGTCTGTAAATCTCCGTGAAAACTCTGCAAAACTGTCGGTGTTACTCACAAAGTCACTATCTTCTTTCTTTTCTTTATGCATTTTTTCCGCTAAATTTTCTAAAGATTCCAATTCGTTATTTTGAGTATCATTTGAATAAATTATGAGGAACGGCATGGAATGATGTCGAATGAATTTTTTGAGTGCCACATCTTTGACTTTTCCGTTTTGCCATTCAACTTGAAATTTCAATGCAAACAAATGTGGCGTGTCTCTCCGAGCTGCCAAGCAACTAAGTGCAGCATCCGTGACGTCATACCACTGCCATCCAAAACTTTCGGCCCTCATCGTAATTTTACCATTCTCAGTCATGTAGTGCGGTGCGATCTCATACATGAGTAGTTCCAAATCTCGTCGCCGTCGTCTAGCCTTCTTCATTTTCCTTTTGTACAGGTGAATTTCTGCACTCAGTAATCTTTCTGATGGTATGATGGAGGTAAGATTGAAGACAAACATCTCCTCGCCGTTCACTTCAGCTGTCAAAGACAAGAAATTAAATCAATTATCAACATGCACTCCTCCCTGTCAATAAATTGATATATTTCCCAAATGATAACTTTTAAGATAAACAGAAGTTGTGCAATAAATTACCTTAATATATAAAACATATATATCCGTCAATATTCTTATCGGTGTTGCTACTTTAGACTGCTTTTGATCAACCAATTGAAACGAGAAAAACCGTATTCCCGTATCGAGCAATGTAATAGATTCTAAATTCGCATTTCTACATAAAACGGTAGGTAAATCTCTTTATAATGACATCCGTTTAATCTTATTCGCAGTACTATGTGTTCTTGATCGATCTATAATAAATACATCATTTGAATTACACATATTTACAAATAAGTGTTCCTTCACTTATGTATATTAAAATGTATGTCACGGTTAATGTACAAAGAGTACCGGTACGTCTGTGATTCAATCTGTAGGAAGAAATATGTAATAAGTATTGTTAAGTAGACTAAGAGGGAGGAGATATTCAAAATATTTCATTTGATGTTTTATAAAACAAGGAAATGAATTGATTGAAGTGTGTATATGGGGGCTATATATGTAGATCTAATTAATTGACGGGCGGGCAGCCCTGATATCGAGTAGAGTACATGGCTTTCAGATACAGAAGATAGCGTAACAATATGTCTTTTAATCTTTATAACTGTATCATTTATTCTAAGTTATGACAACCCATTAATATCTTGGGTAAAGGTATTCGTACTAAGATAGGTCGAACACATGGAAGACAGGCAAGGTTTGGAATAGAAATTGTGATAAAATAACAACGACAAATTTGGGATTGAAGCTTACACCCTCTTATATACAGCTGTTTAGGTGGCGTGTATTTGTTGACTTCCCAAGCATAGCAAGCCCGTAGGACTAGTAAATCATTATCATGGTATAGCTACGGTAAAAAAACTTCCTACAATAATGATAATGTTTCATGTTTAAACAGGTCTCGGAAACTGCCATTTATTATAATATCTGCTACTTTAATAGAAGGCCGCTCTAGTGTGACCTGTCGTCGCGGTACCCAGAGTTTTAATTAGACCTTCGCTAGAGTTAGCAGGTGTTTCAGTAATAAACTAAGCGACATTTTACATTTGTGTGTCGTCAAAATGGATATACATACATACACACCCCCTCGCGCACCTGGCCTCCCTGTCCTGCTCATCAAGGAGGAAAGGTAGGTTTTAACGTTAAACCTGCTTCTGGCCTTACCGAGGACTCCGTCACCATATATATATACACTATGATATCTCAATCGGGCGGCGACACACTATCATAGTTCATATGATAAGTTTGCCGTTTACTTGGTTACGATCTCAAAATTTGTTTCCATGGCAATTAAGTGTATTGAGTGACACATTAACCGGACTGTCTATTTCACGGAGTTGTAGATGTAATTTTCCTGTAGTTATGTTCCCAAGTGACCGGACTTTCGATCAATGTCAACTCAGAAAAGTACACCTCATCCCCTGTACCAGCTGATAGGGAGCATTATTCAAATGTTGACAACACTTTCTAAAACAACGGCTTAATGAAAACGTCGTAACAGACTAAATAACTTCCTAATATATAAACACGGTTAACCCGGCGTTCCTGTTTTTTTCTTTTCTTTATTACAACTATTGTACAAGTAATAACTGTTTCTCATCGCAAGAAAAGGTCTAGCTAAATCGTTGCTTATATTATCCAATTAATAATTAGCATAATTAAATAAGTCGTAAATGAAATAAATCCGCACGAAAATATCGAGTAGTTCCATCATGAACTTTTTATATTAAATTAGTATTTTCGCAGATTCTTTTCGTCATAAATATGTGCTAAAACGACCCTTTTGAGTAAAAGTTTCAATGAGAAAGAGCATTTAAAGAAGAAAATTTGATGTTGTTGTTTTTTATTTGTTGTTTTTTTTTCCATTCTAAACAACATATTTATTTTTGTTTTAAAATTGAAGATAAAATTTAGGCCTTTTAATTTTCGGTACACAAGTTAGGTGCCGGGCTATATATACCCGTTAGGTACGGGCTACCCGTGTTAGTGACCGTTTTGTTGTAGTAGATACACATATTTTATTTCATTTTGATGATTTCCTTGTGGCGAGGAAAGTAATTAGGCGTCATCAAATGACGTCAACAAACCCATGTAATATTGAATTAAAACAATGGTGTCTGCGACCAGGACCACCATGTCTTCACGACATATATTCAACATAACACGTCACTCTCTCCACTCTTCAACCCGCCCTGGTTACTTTATCGGGGTTCCGATGTCATGTTGAAAGTCATTTAAGTGGATCATAATAACAGTGCTCGGGTGCCGTATTGGTAGCTACGTATTGCAGGGTCACTGCTTCTCTATAGGGAAACCCATTGCTGCACCTCAGGCCTCTCGTGTGTTCATCTGAGCCTCTAAGTGAGCCCATCGTCACGCAAACTTCGTATTACCTGTGGCGCTCCGTATTGGGCATCACAGGTAAGGGTCTCTACGTTTGGGCGTGTTCTCCGTCGTTCTACGGGTACTTCTTCACGACCTTTAACTTCACTTTAACACGATAAAGACATCAAGACCTTAAATTAAAACGTGCATGTCGTCAACATATCGCCGATATACCTGTGTTAGTGCTAAGTTAGTGCTAAGTTAGTGCTGATGACGTATGGCCGATATACCTGTGTTAGTGCTAAGTTAGTGTTAATGACGTATAGCCGATATACCAGAGTTAGTGTTAGTTAGTACTAATGACGTATAGTCGATATACCTGAGTTAGTGTTAGTTAGTACTAATGACGTATAGTCGATATACCTGAGTTAGTGTTAAGTTAGTGCTAATGACGTATAGTCGATATACCTGTGTTAGTGCTAAGTTAGTGCTAATGACGTATAGCCGATATACCTGTGTAAGTGCTAAGTTAGTGCTAATGACGTATAGCCGATATACCTGTGTTAGTGCTAAGTTAGTGCTAAGTTAGTGCTGATGACGTATAGCCGATATACCTGAGTTAGTGTTAGTTAGTACTAATGACGTATAGTCGATATACCTGAGTTAGTGTTAAGTTAGTGCTAATGACGTATAGTCGATATACCTGAGTTAGTGTTAAGTTAGTACTGATGACGTATAGTCGATATACCTGTGTTAGTGGTAAGCTAGTGCTAATGACGTATAGTCGATATACCTGTGTTAGTGTTAAGTTAGTGCTAATGACGTATAGCCGATATACCTGTGTTAGTGCTAATGACGTATATAATCGATATACCTGTGTTACTGCTAATGACGTATAGCCGATATACCTGTGTTAGTGTTAAGTTAGTACTGATGACGTATAGCCGATATACCTGTGTTAGTGTTAAGTTAGTACTGATGACGTATAGCCGATATACCTGTGTTAGTGCTAAGCTAGTGCTAATGACGTATAGCCGATATACCTGTGTTACTGCTAATGATGTATAGCCGATATACCTGTGTTGCTCATATAGCCGATTGATAAACTGTATTAGTTTCGTTGATATATCTGCGACAGTACCGGTGACCCGTCGACTGTCGCTAACTATTCACGAACAAGAGGTGTCATTTAGGACAAATGTACACTATCTAACAAGATAGATGTGTATTGACAGGAGTCCTATATTAACATAGTGTTGAGCACAGACTATGAAGACATCAAAATACAATCGGTGATCGATTCATTGTGGTTATTAAAGTCGGCTAACCTTGAAATAACACAGTGTATATCTATATCTTCTTGAACTATCGCGATACATTTGTATGTGAGCACCCTATCGCACGCCATTTCCAGTTCGTTTTTCTTGAATTTGAATTACCTGTTCAAATATTTCCGGAAGTCGGTCACTAATCCCTAACTAAACCTTGTCGACAATTACGCTTGTGTGTACCTACTTTTGGCCGGTTTGACTTTGTTGTGTACAATGCGATGGAGGGGGTTGTAATTACGGAGAGTTTATTGGTAGGTAAGCGACCGTAGTCTGTTCGGTAATGACGGTTGTATGGTGCACAGTAGAGCATTCTCCTTCTCAATGGAGTTCACACTCCTACCACCGCGGCCCGGACATCGGGGCACCAGCAGCGCCATTGATGTAGGCCCCGCTACAACGACCCGTCTTTATCTACTCGGCCACTTCCTTTACACTTTATTTACGAGCCTATGTTTACCCAATATAATTCTGAAAAGTTATAAACGAAGTCCTCTGCTGATTATACTGAACCAGAGGAGAGCCACACACTCGCTTACTCGGACCACCGTTGGTTGTATTAATTAATTACTTTGTCGTACATTTCTATATAAAGCTAATATCGTGCAGCACAACAAAGTTGCTGTTTCGCTCTTTAGATTAAAAATAAATATGTGACCATATATATTTATATCGACTACATTGAAGCAAGTTTAATCCCGCCAACTGTATATAGAAAATCTAACGCATGAATCTTTGGAGAGAAAAAACTTCAGTAACTAAAATTATATACTACATTCGCTATATTACGATGTTACGGTTTTGGATAACATCTGTTAATATTGGGTAATTTATAAATTATTCAAATGTGTATAATGATTTAAAATGATTCTTGAGATGTCCTTCAGCCCCATTTGACCATCGACAACGGAGCCGAGTGGTCAATGGCCGTTGGTCACTGGCGCCGATACTGACATGGCTTGACCAGCAGGACCGGTGATTAAGTACTTAACTATAAAACTGTTATGATACTTTGTAAAAGGGATATCTATGGGTCATTATCTAGACAAGAATGTCTGTCATTCATTGGGTTGTTTAGTTACCCCGTCGCTACATCAGAATGTATACGACAGATAGGAATCACGGACCGAGATTAGCTAAATCGCCAGTAAACAGACGGAAGGCCATTTGCCACTGATTACTTGTAACATACGATCGCCTTGGTTCTAATAACGCAGACTCTTCAGACTGACAGCATGATAACATCTGGACTGGAAAATTGCTCTTCACTTAATTGTCATCAAAAATTTGGCCTATTGTATGGGGGACGAATATTTGGCCGTTTATGGGAAGACAAAACATACATAATATATAAGTTTAGGGGGTAGGGCCTAGGCTTTAGAAACTACCTCCTCCCATAAGAGTATCTTATGTTCACTTTGAAACATTTTTGATCGGTCAGTTGAAGCTATTTTATAATTTGTATGCTTGTTTAATAGAAAAAGAGTGCTAGTTCATTAAAATTTCGATAAAAATACACACAACCACCAATTACATGAAATAGCTGGCGTACCAAGATTCCTCTAGTATCGACTTCGAACTCACGATCTACGAGGTCCTGGAGATAAATTGTTCTGCCCTCCATAAATCCTCGGCATGCTCTTTGATTGAGATTACAATTATTGAGTAAGAGCAGACAGACAATCTTGGACAGTACACCACGCCCAAACTGGGTTATCTCCCCTCTCCGTGGTGTAACGCCCTCACTCACCAAAGCATCCTCAGTCTCGTACAACATACCGGTAATTAGGATCGAAGCTGATATTTAAACAAATCTATTCAGTGGCATGTTTAGGGATATGAAAGAGGTCTTCATGATATTATAAAGTGAAATATTTTTTACATTTTCGAAATTGAATGAAAACAAACATTTAAGCCGGTTTGACTTTAAGTTGACCAGGATCTAGCTGGAAGTTCCGAGCTCCGCCTGCTAGTCGTACTCTGACGGGACCGTTCTACTGTTACATAAAGCATTTGATAACCAGTATGTATCGCTGCATAAACATATGCTAACAACTCGCATGGTAAATATCAGTAATCAATGCGGCAATAAAAGACTCGCCCCTGGTGTTGAGATATGGTTTTGTTTTCGAAGTCGGGCTAACAGCATATCATTGTTTAAACTGAGAAGGCAGTAATGATATGATGTTAGCATTGGACACGTTCTCATCCTTCGTCTTTTCGCATTTTATTCTTTCGAACTTGTTAACCATCTAAAATTTAACTGGTCTTCTACGTGTGGCCGGATTGTTATGGTAATTTTTCATGTGACCGGAAGTAACAAAAAAAACAACAGATGCTGAAGCCCATCCTCTGTAACAAGGATAGGACGCTTTTATAAATGGAATAAAATATTGTATTTATATATATGTGTTATATTTCAAAACATCGTCAGCGTAAATTACCATATTGTTTAATTCATTTGGCTCCTTTAACATTTTTTTTTAAGTTCTTACTTTTGGTTGCGTGTTTTGTTAGGGGAACTTCTACTTTTTCTTTAACTAATCAAAACTATAAAGTCATTAGTGGCCCGAATGCTGGTACAGTTTAGCACCGGGGTCGACTAGTACTAAGGTCTACCCTGCTCTGCTCCACCTGCCGAAATTAGGTCGATCACATCTCATTTCATTCAAAAACGATTAAGCAAGCAATATCGCTGTATTGAGGGAATGTTCCAGTAGGAAAAGCATCGATTAATGAAAGTTACATGCGGGTAATGATAATGAAACAGGAATAATCACCAATGCCCACCTGTTAAACTATTTCAAAAGCCTCCACATTTTGCCTTGATAGAAGTAACATGTTCGCTTTTATAACCATTTTTAATTGTTTCGGTGGTTGTAAATTGGAGAAATCGTGTTTAATTGATCATATATAACACAAGGCACAACATGGATAGTTTTCTTTTCTTTTTTTTTTTTTGTATTTCTCACAAATTCCTGTCGTACTTTATATTCAAATCGAATCGATGAGTTTTCTTCGATATATATACGGCAGAACACAGCTCATTTTCTATATCTACATGTACTTTGGTTTTCATGGCCCATCAGCAACACAGTATAAATGGCCAAATTGGTGAGAAATGTACAACATCAAACCAAACCTACTTCAAAAATCTGAAAGCTTCCCCAATGGACTAAAATAGTGATACAAATTAAGATAGATAGTGGAAGGTTAAACTGTCGCGAGGGGGCGCCACAGACGTCACGCAAGATCGTTACCCCATACTCGTATTGCCAAGGATTGAAGTAACGCCATCTTATCGTGTGGCGAACCCTCTCCTCCCTTCCTCGACAGGACGGATCAGCGCTTGGAATGCTGGACCTTCGGAGGTATAAAAAAAACCTGAGGTCTGTGAATAAATACGGAGAAATCATCTATCAGACGGCATCAAATGTGTCTCGAAATGTGGTGCCCGTTTGGTGTTGTCTACAGTCCCAGGTCAATGGAGTGGTTGAATTGACAATAAAGAATCTGCGTGAATACAGAAACAGAATCAGCCTTACATCGGTGTAATTCCGACGCTTAATTTTGTTTAAAGAAAGATTTATGAACTCTCGAAAGTTGTACGTGGGGGTTATCCACGGTATTTAGAGAGGTGTGTTTTGTCAATAGTACTGTCGATTTAGCCAGATATTATTAAATACATGTGATAATAAACATTACGGATAAAACCAACTGCTGTTCAGTCAAAGATACTAGCTTTCGTTTAAAGCTAGATCCTCATAGCACTATTATCAGAACAATAAATATCTAAAACAGGTAACGGGTAGTTTTCTACGGTCGATAAAACTAGCAGTAGGGAACCGGGCGGGTACCAATCGTTAACGTTGCTTTATACCTTTCTTTTTATACCAGAAACACATTTGTTAACGGACAAGATGCACTTGAATTTCCCCTCTGTAAAACACGCTTGTCTTAATTGAATAAGTTATTACATATTGAAATTATCCATCTCTAGTAATTACATATTCCTGATCACAGGGGTAAGACTGGGGCTGGTCCGGGGAGAGTTGAGCAGTTTATATGGAGGGAGTACCGACACCAGTGTTTAAACAACACTATCGGGCTTTGAGTTTTCAATTGACGAACCGCCATGTTGCATTGTACATCAAAATCGGCCTGCCGTTGCCAATGTGGTTATGGAAGACTTACTGTCTCCAGCCAAACTAGCATAATTCTCCTCAAGAGGTAAGCTACAAAGGCAGACAAACTTTGCTTAATATATGGTCCAGACTGGGCTGCGATCATGCCGTCTAACCCTCGGCCCCGTAACAGGGGATTTGTCTGCTTCGATTCATTGTAAAAATTCTCTCAACATATCGTCTTTAATTATCTTTTCACAAATACTTAGCTATTCGTTTATATTTGTAAAGGAGTACGTTTGCTGTCTATTTTTTCCTCAATTGGATTGATTTTCAGTGAAAATTAAGAATATTTGTTATAACTAAGATAACTATGCTAGAATGCCTTGGACCTGTAGCTTAACTATTTATTTGCTTGTCGCCAACACATAATGGCGGAGATTCAGCATTAATGATTGTCATTGATGGGGAATAAGTTGGGATGATGTGTAGTGACCCTCAGAATTCGGCCATGCTTTACTGGGCACCAGTATGATGTAGAGGTGACGCCATACTCTACTGACATGTATTGGTATCAAACTGGCTATATTCCACTCCATAAAGTAGGTGTGTAGCACGCATGTCCGACACAGTAAAATATAGATCTATAAGCAAGTATTAAAACTCAGGTAGAGAGAAATTCTCCATAAGAATTTAGGAGCTGGTAGCCAGTCTAGGGATCGTAGGTCAGTTACTGTATTTATATCTGAAATTAAAGAAACTTTTCATCTTTTTATTTGGTCTGCCATGTTTTCAGACGTTTGTTAACATTTGTTTAGTCTTGAGCATTTTGTCGGATAATGACAGAACATACACCAATTTATGTATAATTTGCAATTTCCGGTGGGCGTTTTCGTACTTTCTCCGGAAGACATGTTTTATGCTTCCGGTGAAAACCATTGAATATAATATATACAATGCAATGGTGTATACTTCCGGTGAAAACCTTGTAGACACCATACAACAGGCAAAGCAATGGTGTATACTTCCGGTAAATATACATTGTAATATGGAGCTTTGAGAGAAGGGAACAAATGTAAAAAAAAAGTTTTGAACCATGCAAAATGTTCGTTGTTTTTTTCATTCCATTAATTTTGCAGAGAATCCTCGTGAACAAGTCTATCGTCCATTCATGTTTCTGTTAGCTATACGTGTCTGTTGTAATTCTCCTACAAAATCGGCTGAAGACCTCTGATAACGGAACACGCGTATCGACAATGTTATATACGACCGGTACCACGTGACACAGCCATTGTTTGATTGCCAAACAATCACGTGCTATTTTTATTGAAGGCCCTTGTAAAGAAACCGAGGTTTGGTGTGTATAGTGTGTTACCCGACTGAACTCGGATTGGTTAAATTTCCTCATTGTTAAAGTTGCCAGATCAGCTTATAACGGGACAATATTCATGGAGTGCCGATTTTGTCGTCGCGTTGCTCTCCCGGATACATTTTAGGAACTTTGCACGTCCTTTCTATTCCGCTGTACATATTCTATATTAAGTTATGGAGCAGTTATTTGAGTTCCATCTGCCCAAGAAATATTTTACATTAGAACGAGTAATCACAATGGGTGGCGGGCTGTTTCTCTCGTTTCCTAGATCTCCACGTAGATAGGGATTACAATCAATTAGCCGTAATTGACCAGGAATGACGGATCTCTGTTTACAATTTTCCACTACTTGTGTTTCCGACTAGGAAATACCAACTGAAAAGAGCAATTTCTGAATTAAACCCGTAAACGGGAAAATGTATCAGAAAACCAGTTTTCTCGTCCATATTAATAAAATTGTGATCGTAAATAAACAGCCCAAAGACATGGGTATTAGAGGTCAGCCTGTCCGAAAATGCGCTGAAGGGGACAGCTGCCCATGTTGGCGGTGTCCAGCCCAACCCCAAGGGATCCTTAATAATACGAACGGGTCCTAGTACAAATGGTCCATGCCGAGGGACATCTATCGTGTACCTGACGAAAAGCCTAATTGAATTAATTTATACGTATTTCGTCGTGTCGCAGCTGTGACATCATACCTGGGGGGAACGGTCAGCCCATCACTAAACTATCGATTATAAATCGAAGACTGTTGTTGATAATGTGCTAAATACCGGGCAATTGTTTGCCGATTGTCACCATATTGTAGCCAGCTTGTCGGGGATATGACACTCTAAACCTAGTCTTTTGTTGGATGAAATTGACTATTGTCCAGGTTCCTTTTCAGCTTTCAACTGGACAATGGTGTTGAAAGGACAGTTTGCTAGAATCAATGCCAATTTGTCACCATCAATGTTACGAGGGGTTGGGTATGGTTGAACGTCAATATCGCTGTCTGTTAGTTACACTGTTGTATTTTACTTAAGCAACTTAATAAAGCCCGGTATGAACCCTCAAATCTCCCATGACGTATTTTAGAATACGACTATGTGACCTATTTGATTATTTAATTACACATTAACATGTATGCCTTTTCACAATAACTCAAGCCATTACAAAACGTACTGAATGACCCCGGGGACGAAACCATGGCCTCGTGTTATTCTGTGGACCATGCATGTTAGACTCCACATTAGAATAATCTACACGCATTTACATATAAGTATTGTGTTTTACAGAAAAATATCTATAAATTGGTATGCGGTACCTCTCTTCACCAACCTTCGCCCGAAGGATTATGTAGCCACGATGTTAACACACAAAGATGCTTCTCTGAACATAGTCCCTAATAAAATGAGTAAACATCGTATTAAGATGTATGGGTTGTGAAGATTTGGCGCCAAACGGTTCGGCGAAACGGGATGGCTGTAAGAGGCTACTCTCGACGAGGCGCCTCCCTTGGATTATTCCCATCTCCCCCTCCTCATTTCCCCAACTTTCTTCACATATCTTCCGTGTCATAAATATGGTAATTTTATGATAGTGGATGGGGGTATTAAATAGATTCATGTCATGGCACTTACTCGATTTAAAAGACTAGTTTGCGCGCTGGAACAAATCCCCTTCCTCTTTTCCCGAGTGAAAAAAATTACCCAAACTGTACACATTACGCTTACTTAAGCCTGATGGGTATTGACTTCGCATGGGGACCTAAACTCGCAATTCGGAAAATTGCAAATAGCTCGTGTTTGTTCGTCGTCATTAAACCATAAACTATTGATACAAACATTCAAAATCAAAATACGCTGCTCCATCAAACCCGCGAGGACGTCGGTCGGTGTACAACCAACTAAGCTAAATGATCGGGCCTAGCTAATTCCAGTTTAAATGTTTTTACGATTGGTGAGATAAGATAGGCGGTGTGTAAGTACTGTCGCGACTCGACACACGGGCAGTCCATTCAGACTACCTCCTCCCTCTCGTTATACCACCCTATATATACCTATTTATATATTTGGCCGGATCGTATCTATTAAAGTCTCCAGCACGTCGCCTTGGAGCACGGACAAAAACTCAAGCATTCTTAAACAGATTTTGTTCCACATTTAACTTTGAAAAGAGACAAATGATTTTAACCTTTAAAATAATAGCTATTATATGTTTATATCTACGGAGCCTCGACGGTTTTATATGGTGTCAACACTGCCAGTAAGGTCCGACAAATACAAACAAATCCGTCTTACAACAGACTGAAAAGCCGATGTCTTGTCTGTGTGCGAATTAAATTAATCTTGACATGAATTTGGGGCATTAAGGATTAGCTTACACGAGTAAAATGAGACGGTTTGTCCACGTGGTGATTTAGATAATTATTTTTCGTGTTAATATCCCTCGGTGCATAGCAGTTATTCAATATCAAACGAACAGTTTGACAGAGAGATCGGTTAATATAAATAATTATACTGGGCTCAACAGTTTGTAATGCCATGCAGTCTGATGACACGGTGGTGATACTCGGTTTTGTAAACACAGCCATAGTACCGGTGTGCCAAGAAAGTTCACTTCGTATTCTTCATTTAAAAACCATGTGATATTGAACGAAATTATATAAATACAAATGTTTTACATTAAGCTGTGATACCTGAGGTTTATGACACATCTAAATATTAGGGTAATTATCGTCATAATCATCACGATTCACGTGGCTTTTTTTAACGTACACTTATAATATCTTCGCTTTATCATGTGTATCTGGTGAATATCAAAGACGATTTGGATCTAGAAAAATAAATGCAGTTGCTCGCTTGTGTATCCTAAGCAGTAAAATTGTATTATGAAAATTAATCGAACTTAGTATGGAGCTTAACCATTGACAAAACCGTAAACAGTATGTTTTATATAAAATGAAAGAAAAGAAAGTACTATTGATTAAAGTATTAGTATTTCAATGAAAATAAAACTTGTAAAATCTTCTTTAAAATCGTATAAACACAATCGGTTATCATTATAACAAATTAGTGTTGTTTATTCATAAAGTATCCGTTTAAATCACATTCAACCGGAGAAAACTGTCTTTATTTTATGAATGAAATTTGTTGTGACAAAAAAGTTGATGATTTTGGATTCCACAGCCTGACTGACTTCAAATGTTTGGAAAATATCGCCAATACTGGTTAGGGAATTATAGAGAAAGTATTTAATTGGTTGACTCGTGAGCAACCCCACCGCTGACAAGTGACAACTATATAATGAACGTCAGCTATGTAACTTCACTGAACACGTCAGGAGCTCATTCACGTTAAACACTTCATATATTGAATCTATACACGAAATCTTAAAACTCTGATTTATCGGCAGGTGCTCCCGGACTTATTTATAAATGTGCTTCGTTACTACGAAAACGTGCTACGTCATTCATAAAAAAATTAAACGTTCCATGATAGGTCTATGAATGAGTATGTTATTTGTGATGTTGGGGTTTATCAGGAGAACTATGACATTAAGTTCCACATAATGTGTCTTAAACTTGTTGATTTTAACTTACTGACATGTAGGAAGCAGGCCAGTAGCCAGACTTCTGACCACATGTGGTCAGTCGGTACTATCTGTGGGGACATTATAATCTGGTGTCCACGTCTGGACATAAACACGCCCGTGTCACGGACGAGACTTTACACCATTTCTAGTCCCCTATAGCATCTCGTCTTTCTCTCGTTAGAGGAGAGCTGGCAGTTTTATTTTACTTTTACACAGCTGTTGATTTGAATAACATGCCAACCTGTTTCGGTGTTCACCCCGGTGTCGTTAATAGAACTTATGTTAAAAGATATATTTCGTATTTTGAAACATTTTTATTGTATTAAAGTTCACACATGCATACAATACGGACAAAGCAGCTATTTCTGTAGCCAGCTGGATACGTAATAAATAACGTAGAACATTCACGTTGATGGCGATATAAACCTTAAGTCGGGTGTAATATCCGAGTGTGAATTATAACGTCCGTTTTATTAGCTCCCCCTAAACACCTGACAGTCGTTTTAATACTGGGCTACCTTTGTATATAATTACCTACTTTATATAATTTTTATTGGGCTTATTTTTTGCTGTATATAACATTCCTTGTCCCGGTATGACGGTATGGATGTTTTAAGTTGTAACCAACCATGACGATAAAACGTCGGCTCTAACGATGACAGATGAACAACACGTGAGGTCAAATTGTACTACTCGTGTTTTTCATTCCGTTAATTATATATTTTGCCCTTTAGTACGACCGATCTATTCCATCTTTATTATTTATAAAATACTCCTCGCATTCTTCTGCTCGCATACGTATGGGTTTTACTACTTTAATGGTTTATTTAGTAGAATGTATATATATACACATGTACATTTTGGTAATCCTATTGAAATATTCTATTTATATAGGCCTTGTCAACTAAATAAATAGTTATCTTCGTAAAAGTTACAATTTCGGATCAATTTAGCATAAGCTTGCGAGGCTATTTATTTAGTTTTAATAAATTACTTGTGAAATAGACTTGGGCACCTGTCGACTACTTTTGGTGTGTAGAGCGGGACCCCCTCCCAGCACTATCGATCATCTGGTAGGTAAAAATCATCGATTATGTACGGGGATATCAAAGCGTTGCTACGTCATTAAAACAGACTTTATGATGTTAGAAGATTGCCCTTAACGCATATTTCATTTTATCGGGACATGAAATCTCGTTTATTATCCTCAAACCTTACTACATACGAAAGTTTGGTAAGTGAAATGTTGACATGCAAGTGGCTTCACTTTTAAAATTGTTTGTTCGTTACGAAGCTCTGATATTGCTGCAGGTTGGGATGCTGTGTGGTGCAATAGTTGACGGTGGCAACGTTAATTGTGTCAGTTAAAAATGTGACGGTATCATCCGAAACTAACACAATGTTTCATATCCTTTTTTTTTTTTAACTAACACCATATTTTTTACTTACCTATTTCGGCGTGGATACTTCGTACAGTGTTCCCCGAGAGGTGGCCTTTTGATATTTGAGAATTTCGAAATCTTTCATAAAGGTCCAACATATATTTAGGAGCCTCCTGGCCTACACCATAAGGGGAGGCTATCTTGCCCCTAGGGTGCTCATCCTTGAATCCCAGCAATGTCTTAGCTGATTCGTGTAATAGGATGTTCTGTGGTCCATCCGAGACTTCTCTTGATAGCACAACACATCCTAGAACAGCTAACAGCACTGTCAAATTTACTGTGTGAAACATGACTTTAAAGCTCATAATCCAACACAAGTTCACTAAAAGCTACTAAAAAATAGCTTGTTTGTTTTACGCGTAAAATGTATTTCCTTGTTTTGCACAACTCCACGTGGTTTTGGGGCAAACTGAAACCGATTCCACCATAGTATTTCAGACTTGATAACTTATTTCAAAATAATTCGAAACGAGTCGTCATCTCGATGGTAAAGAAAACGCATTAGAGTGAAAGTTGACATTTTTGCTACACATTTTCAGAATGATTTTGTTACACTCCGCAATAAAATTGTAGAAATAAATCCCAAAACTGAAGTACTAGATTGCTCACTGATATAGTATTAATTACTGTATTTTCACAGTAGTACAATGCAAATTACTGTATTTCATTCATATCATCCATTATAAGACAAGCACGTATGTAGAAAATCCAGCCGTATTTAAAGGTATAATTACACTGTAAAAACCCGGTAGTAGTAAGATGCGTATACTATATATAAATGAAGTGGCTTATGAACGAGAGCACCTGTATGACAGGTAAAAGAATTTCCAATGAATGCACAAAAACTGCTAATTTCCACTTGTATAGTGGCAGGCGGGCCATCCACATGTGCGTGAGTAGTAAACAGTCGACTCTGTGGAGTGCGATTGGGTGGTTCAGCGTAGACAGGAGTCGTCAATAACTCCCAGCCAAGCCCCGCCCCCAAACTGTCAGAGAGCTTGCGCGGCACACCGCGTGATTTATGCCTATCCTGCAGGGCCTGCCCGTCATTATTTTGGTGGCACCAGTGGGATTTTAAGAATGTACAAATGGTCAAATCATTACTTGTAATTTTCTCCCTTTGCTTTTGACATAAAAATTTGTCGTTCTTATCAAGCCGGCTGTTGTGAATGTAACTTTGGGGCGTCATGTTCGGTTTGACTGGCCATTTTACAACAGCGCTGTGTGTATGATAGTATCCCTACACAGGTACAATGCTAGTGTCCATACACAGGTACACGTAGATATCGTAATTAGTAAGTAGCCGGGAGAGTCGAACTATGCCCTAAATATTTATTTCACTAATTTCATACTTATTTCAACCCAAGTCATTCCGGATTTAACTTTTTAAACACTACTTAGAATGACAGATTTAATTCACTTAGCCCCATTCTGTCCCATGCTGGTCTTTAAGTATGATTTTAAACCTCTTGAAGTGTAGGCACTGTCTAAAATCCCTTGCGTACTTCCTTTAATACCGTGTCGCGAGAGGCTATTGACGAAATTTTACAACTGATAAGTGGTACTATATAGATTTGACACTAGCGTTACAGCCAGGGAAATAGAGAAGTACGCGTCAAGCCTGATAGAACCAGAGTTTCTAAATACATGTATGGTCGCGATAAACAACTCATTTCATTTGAACAAATTTTATTTCAAAAAGAAAAAGTATCAAACAACAGGCATAGCCTTTATTAGTCCTCTAGTGGAAAACGGGTAAATTATACATAACCGGCTTCGCCGGTTATTGAATTTACCAGTTTTCCATTGTAGTTATCCCCCGATAACCTAAACAAAATAGAAAGTTAATCCTTAAATATCTACAATAATACATATACTGCTATATCTACAATAAAACATATCATGCTATATCTACAATAAAACATATCATGCTATATCTACAATAAAACATATCATGCTATATCTACAATTATACATATCATGCTATATCTACAACAATACATATCATGCTATATCTACAATAATACAGTACATATCATGCTATATCTACAATAGTATATATACAGCTATATCTACAATAATACATTTACTGCTATATCTACAATAATACATATACTGCTATATCTACAACAGTACATATACTGCTATATCTACAATAATACGTATACTGCTATATCTACAATGACACATAGCATGCTTTATCTACAATTATACATATCATGCTATACATCTACAACAATACATATACTGCTATATCTACAATAATACATTTACTGCTATATCTACAATAGTACATATCATGCTATATCTACAATAATACATATACTGCTATATCTACAATAATACATACATTGTATCATGCTATATCTACAATAAAACATATCATGCTATATCTACAATGATACATATCATGCTATACCTGCAATAATACATTTACTGCTATATCTACAATAATACTTATACTGCTATATCTACAATAATACTTATACTGCTATATCTACAATAAAACATACTGCTATATCTACAACAAAACATATACTGCTATATCTACAATAAAACATAAAACATACTGCTATATCTACAATAAAACATACTGCTATATCTACAATAATATATATATTGCTATATCTACAATAATACATATCATGCTATATCTACAATAATATACATATATAAAATAAAATATATAATGTTAAATCTACAACTATACATATACTGCTATATCTACAATAAAACATATATTGCTATTTCTACAGTGATACATTTCCTGCAATATCAACAATAATATACATCGTGCTATAAATAAAATAAAATATATCATGCTATATCTACAATAATACATATCCTGCTATATTATACCTCATTGATTTAAGTGCCTATAAGATTCCAGTAGTTGCTCCGGTCAATATTTCGTTCATATATTAGCCCGGAGTCAAGGACTACTGGCCGACGCTATATATTTTGACGTTATAATTGCAGGATGACGTTATAAACAATGAAGTGACGTCATTATTTCAGACAATGAGCAAAAAGGTGTCTGACCTAATGGTCTGTTTTTATTGCATATTATGTGGACGTGTTGGGTAGATTCGGTATAATGTATGTACTCAGCTTCGCTTCGGTCCATATACACTGTACATATTTTTGGGTGATTGACTATAGTCCATAAACTCCAATATTGCACTCAGTGCCATGCAATATTTGTTAATTGTTATATGACTTGGTGAATACTTCTCTCTGATTGGCCGAAAGGCAGGCTAGAGGTTTTGACAAAATGCGATATTAACCTGAAAATGCACGCGAGGTTAACAACACATACACTAAAATTAGTATCAGGGAATTCCCAGACGATTTGGTATTTTCGACCAATCAGAAAGCCGGAAAGTCGATCGTCGGGCACTTCCGTTGTCAACAAAAATAAATGTGAACCATGAAATCAATTGATTCTTCCATTTTTTTTTATTTTTTATGTGTCATATAACAAAACAGTTAATGACTGTTTTTAAGGTTAATATGAGGACTTGTCTCCCCTCGCAAAGTGATGTTCCCTTCGGCCTCCGGCCTCGGGGAACATCACCTTGCTCAGGTTGACAAATCCTCATATTAACCTTACAAACAGTCAATAATTGTATAATGTTAACCTGATGGTTCTACTTTTAAGAACGCCGAGTTAATATTGCTTTTGTGACGTCATAAGCATCATGACGTTACAGTGCCAAACTGTAAATTTCATGCTTTATCAAGATAGATATAATGCAATTTCATTCTTTTGCAAACAAGTTTCATATCTAATATACAAAATAAAGACCTTTGGTTCGGTTAATATGGTGTTATACCAACCTGGTAGAATATAAAATTTTGACCTCGAGCTAACACCCTTGGTTAATATCTGATTCTACGAAGTTGGCATAACACCAAATTGACCTCACCAAAGGTCCATAGTTGATATACAATGTATATCTGCAACAAGACATTTAACAAATATTGCATGGCACTGAGGGCAATATGGGAGTTTATGGTCTAGTCAGTCACCAACAAATATGTATATGGACTTCAGCTTCGCTTCTACAAGGTACCTCAGCTTCGCGTTGGTTCATATACATATTTTTGGGTGACGTCACAATATCCTACTGTGAATTATGCAATTTCAGTCTTATGTAAATCAGTTTCAGCCCTCGGTTAATATTTTAGATTCTACCAGGTTGGTATAACACCATAACTGACCTCATCAAATGTCCATAATTGATACATATCTACTGGGATGCGTGCCTATTTACTCTAGTTGTGATACATATACTACCCTTGATAGCACATTACAGTTGTTTCAACTAACTCCATTGTCTACAAAGTATGTATATTATGATCTGTGTCCTCTGAAAATGAAGGTTATGTTCACGATGGCGGTCGTCAACAGCAAGCCTTATATTATTACACATATCTAGAATATTTGACAATGCGACTTACACACAATACCTGAACTTACTTAACCTGCATTTACTGGACACCCCTATTCAATCTTTTTGCGACAGGTACGTAAATGATGATATCTATTATGAATAATAAATCAGATTTGTTTGAAGATATGGGTGATTCTTTCCGGAAACAGTTAAATTGTTACCGAGTGTCGCCTGCCTCGTTAAGGTAAATTGTATCTGAGTGTCGCCTGTCTCGTTAAGTTGTCAAATATAAATTATCATTGTGATTAAATACTGATATCGGCAATATAACCTGTCCAAACTGAGATTTAAATTTCCATCAGATGACAACGAATACATTGACTGTCAAAATTATCATTTTACCATGAAGCCAGACTGGAATGCATTTTTTTCATCGTCAGCCATGAGGCTCCAAACGTCTGCTGGGGACGATCCGAACTTTTGTTTACATTGATGACGTAATGATGCAGTACCATCATTAGCAAAGGTCACGTGGTAGAATCTCAGTGTACTTTTACGTCACTATGCCCCATACTACGGGAACCCCCGTACACCGGACAAGTGTTCATTTCTACAGGACTGACGTCACGGGGACCTCAATACTGCGGACTGTACTTCCCTACCTCGGAATGATATTCCATTGTGGTCGCGAATTGTAAGAAATAGAAAACAAATAAAAATACTTGGATGTAGTATTTTTTGTTTTATTTCAATGGGATCTTGAAACATGCAGCTGATGACCTATACAATAATGTTTTGAAAGCCTTTTTTTCATCGCAAGTAATTTTGCATCTTTTCAGGGTGTTCCACTAAAACAAGTTGGAAACCTTTTGACCCACTGATAAAACCTATCCTTACTTATGGAAGTGAGGTATGGTTATCCGATTATAATGGTAATCTAACTTTGACAATTAACCAGTGGAAAAACTGGACAACAGTGATGTTAAAATGTATCTTGGGAGTGAAAAGAGTCTTCGAATATGGCCGTGCAGCTGTAATGTGTTTGCGAACCAGTTACCCTGCTTACATTAAACTTTGATGTAGTTACTATTTAGGGTTAACAAATATAGATAGAAATAGAATTTCATATAGTGCTTTTTTATTACTGACAAGAAATTATTTGGTGAAAATTCCAAGTGTCGGTTTTCAACTTTAAGCAATTCTTTTAAACAAATCAAAGTTGATTCAAGTGTTTCTGTTAATCAAAATAACATTTGCCTTGAAATAAACTGTGTGTTATCATGCTCAACAAAGTATTATGACAATCCAAAAATTAATAATGGATTGATAGATACACTAGTAAACTTCTACATTAGTTGTCATTCTCTGAGTATTGAACGTTCATGGTGTAATAAACCAACAATACCAAGGGAAAAAAGACTTTCAAATTGTCCAGATGTTGTGAGCGAAGCAAAGAGGTAAAAAAAAAACATAACTTTTGCAACTCTATAGAATATCAACATGGATGTTCCGACAAAACGGAAGTGAAGGTGGTGTCTGTACGGTTGGACAGTTGGTCCGTAGACATAACTTCCGGTTATATTTCTTGGTTATTCTTGGGCCATCAAATTGGCAAGGCTACACAGACGGATGGCTCTCTGGACAGACGAAATGAAAACAATATTGGGAAGACCAGGAGAGATGTACGAGACTAGCTACCAGATGGCGGAACATCTTCACCAGGCGCTGTACGAATTGTTAACAAACTCTGAAAGGACATATCGCTAGACTAACGCCAGTCCTGTTTGACAGGAAGTGGCGAATTAACATTCCGCATTAACTCAAAACAAACTAACCGAAACCGAATTATTATCACCTACGAACATCACTACCGTTAGACCGACACAGGATCAGCGCACAGTGTAATAGGAGGAAGAGGAGCGAGAGATTGTGTAGAACAAGGAGAAAAGAGGTCGGTTATAAGGAGGCAAACGTTTATATCACAAAAGGGATAAACGAGGAGGTCTACATGTTATTCAAGTTTAAATCATGCTCTAGATAGCTTCTCAGATAAGTTGACAGCGCTTTACTGTCATTTCAATTATTACTGTAAAAACAACCATAGGAAATAACTTCTTAATCAGCGGTAATATCATTGGTCATAGAAATTTAAAAAAAATATGCATCAGACATGCTAACATTTTTATTCAATTCAATATTCTTTAGAAATATGATAACTTTATATTTCCTATTAATATATATCAGCATTACACAAGTTTCATTTAATTTATTAATTGTATTCCTTGTGATCTATTATGTTAAATTTCCGCCTCAAACAAATGAAAGAGAAAAAAATGCTAGGTATTTAGCGGTTTAAGTGATTACAATCGATTGTGGGATATGATATATCGTACAGGAACTGCTTTACTCGTCATTGACGTTGCCCTCACCTTGCATTTTCATTGATGTAATGCATATTTATCTTTATACAATACATATTACACCGAGTAAAAATATTTAAACCGATACATCACGGTAACATCCAGAACATATGTTTGAGCTTACTTCCGGTATGTTTACATTGCGACATGTAGGGTTCATTTGTCTTACTTGTACACTGGGGGTGGTATAGGGTTACTTGTACACTGGGGGTGGTATAGGGTTACTTGTACACTGGGGCTGGTATAGAGTAATGTACACTGGGGCTGATATAGGGTTACTTGTACATTTGGGATGGTATAGGGTTACTTGTAAACCGGGGCTGGTATAGGGTTACTTGTACACCGGGGCTGGTATAGGGTTACTTGTACAACGGGGCTGGTATAGGGTTACTTGTACACTGGGGCTGGTATAGGGTTACTTATACACTGGGGCTGGTATAGGGTTACTTGTACACTGGGGCTGGTATAGGGTTACTTGTACACTGGGGCTGGTATAGGGTTACTTGTACACTGGGGCTGGTATAGGGTTACTTGTACACCGGGGCTAGTATAGGGTTACCTGTACACCGGGGCTGGTATTGGGTTACTTATACACTGGGGCTGGTATAGGGTTACTTGTACACCGGGGCTGGTATAGGGTTACTTGTACACTGGGGCTGGTATAGGGTTACTTGTACACTGTGGCTGGTATAGGGTTCCTTGTACACTGGGGCTGGTATAGGGTTACTTGTACACCGGGGCTGGTATAGGGTTACTTGTACACTGGGGCTGGTATAGGGTTACTTGTACACTGGGGCTGGTATAGGGTTACTTGTACACTGGGGCTGGTATAGGGTTACTTGTACACTGGGCCTGGTATAGGGTTACTTGTACACTGGGACTGGTATATGGTTACATGTACACTGGGGCTGATATAGGGTTACTTGTACATTTGGGATGGTATAGGGTTACTTGTACACTGGGGCTGGTATAGGGTTACTTGTACACTGGGGCTGGTATAGGATTACTTATACACTGGGGCTGTTATAGGGTTACTTGTACACCGGGGCTGGTATAGGGTTACTTTTACACCGGGGCTGGAATAGGGTTACTTGTACACCGGGGCTGGTATAGGGTTACTTGTACACTGGGGCTGGTATAGGGTTACTTGTACACTGGGGGTGGGATAGGGTTACTTGTACACTGGGGCTGGTATAGGGTTACTTGTACACTGGGGCTGGTATAGGGTTACTTGTACACCGGGGCTGGTATAGAGTTACTTGTACACCGGGGCTGGTATAGGGTTACTTGTACACCGGGGCTGGTATAGGGTTACTTGTACACCGGGGCTGGTATAGGGTTCCTTGTACACTGGGGCTGGTATAGGGTTACTTGTACACCGGGGCTGGTATAGGGTTACTTGTACACTGGGGCTGGTATAGGGTTACTTGTACACTGGGGCTGGTATAGGGTTATTTGTACACTGGGGCTGGTATAGGGTTACCTGTACACCGGGGCTGATATAGGGTTACTTGTACATTTGGGGTGGTAAAGGGTTACTTGTACACCGGGGCTGGTATAGGGTTACTTGTACACTGGGGCTGGTATAGGGTTACTTGTACACCGGGGCTGGTATAGAGTTACTTGTACACCGGGGCTGGTATAGGGTTACTTGTACACTGGGGCTGGTATAGGGTTACTTGTACACCGGGGCTGGTATAGGGTTACTTGTACACCGGGGCTGGTATAGGGTTACTTGTACACCGGGGCTGGTATAGGGTTACTTGTACACCGGGGCTGGTATAGGGTTACTTGTACACTGGGGTTGGTATAGGGTTACTTGTACACCGGGGCTGGTATACGGTTACTTGTACACTGGGGCTGGTATAGGGTTACTTGTACACCGGGGCTGGTATAGGGTTACTTGTACACTGGGGCTGGTATAGGGTTACTTGTACACTGGGGCTGGTATAGGGTTACTTGTACACTGGGGCTGGTATAGGGTAACTTGTACACTGGGGCTGGTACAGGGTTTCTGATACATAAACTGATATATTACAGATAATGTCTTAATATTCTTTTCGTTTGTTCATTGATAAGATATTTATCCTCATTTTTGATTGCTTCTCTTTTCTTTCTTTTTTTTCTTCTTTTTTTTGATTGCTTCTCTTAGTAATGTATCAAAATTCAAAGGAAATGCATTCGACAAAGGTAAGTCTACGGACGCTTTGCTGATGAAATAAATCCTCCCCTAGTTCTACTATTTTCTTGAAGCAAACAAAACTTTAAACATCTTTACTTCTATCGTTTGTCAATATTTCACCACTTTTAACCCAAATTCACAACACACACACACGTCTGAAAATATATAAAAATACTATAAACGTATCCTTAAGCGAACCAGACTTTCTCTGTCTGAGTGCCGATGTTGATACACCTGTATATATAGATATATTCTCATAATTACGGCAAATTGATTATCCAGTTAAATTCACTATATCATAATCACTGTGGTTTTATTCCTTTGATCAGAAGTCATAATTACTTTACCCCAATATAGTTCATCAAATTATCAACCGTTATTAGAAAACATATTTCTGTCATAACTAGTATGATTGATGACTAAAATTTATTTTAAACCATCAATTTTGTATGCACATAAATCTATAATACTACATACCTGTGTCTGGTTTAAGAATTAAGGAAATGCGAAATACGTGAATGATGAGTCGACACGTGTAGCATCCATTCAAGAAGTTTTGTTTTTGTTTAAAACATGGCCGTTTACATTGATTTGCAAACATTCCGGTGACTTTTTTTTCTTTGATTGGTAAACATTTTCCAATCACTTTTTCCTTTATATATAATTAGAAATCTAGAAATTTTTATCTCAAAATTCGTTTATAACTTTCCCTTTTATTCATAAATCCTATATTTCCAACTCCCTTTGAACAAGAAGTATCAGATCGAGAATGATCTAGTGTATTGACTCAGCAGATTATCATGTCACTGTTGTGGTGACTTTGTCTAAGTAATAAGTACAGTTTTATAATCACGTGATTCCTAAATAGCATCAAACCACGTGCTGACTCTATTATGTTTAATGTAGAACAACTCGGTGAATCCCGGAAATTGTTTTTTAGTTTCAGAATGAATGATAGTCTAGTAGAGAAAGCATGAGTATATACCTCATATATATGGTGACGGCGTAAAGAAGTGTCACATTACCCTTTTAGTGATGAATAAAATAATAAATATCTGTTTAGTGACTTATAGTTAACATTTTATATTGAATGGCTGAATAACAGCTTCAGCACGTGTGATCTTTATAGTGACTAAGTAACAACTTCAGCACGTGTCATCTTTATAGTGACTAAGTAACAACTTCAGCACGTGTCGTCTTTATAGTGACTTAGTAACAAATTCAGCACGTGTCGTCTTTATAGTGACTAAGTGACAGCTTCAGCACGGTCATTTTTATAGTGACTAAGTAACAACTTCAGCACGTGTCAGCTTTATAGTGACCATAAGTAACAACTTCAGCACGTGTCATCTTTATAGTGACTAAGTAACAACTTCAGCACGTGTCATCTTTATAGTGACTTAGTAACAACTTCAGCACGTGTCATATTTATAGTGATAAAGTAACAACTTCAACCCGTGTCATTTTTATAGTGACTAAGTAACAACTTCAGGACGTGTCATCTTTATAGTGACTTAGTGACAGCTTCAGCACGGTAATTTTTATAGTGACTAAGTAACAACTTCAGCACGTGTCAGCTTTATAGTGACTAAGTAACAACTTCAGCACGTGTCATCTTTATAGTGACTTAGTAACAACTTCAGCACGTGTCATATTTATAGTGATAAAGTAACAACTTCAACCCGTGTCATTTTTATAGTGACTAAGTAACAACTTCAGCACGTGTCATCTTTATAGTGACTTAGTGACAGCTTCAGCACGGTAATTTTTATAGTGACTAAGTAACAACTTCAGCACGTGTCAGCTTTATAGTGACCATAAGTAACAACTTCAGCACGTGTCATCTTTATAGTGACTAAGTAACAACTTCAGCACGTGTCATCTTTATAGTGACTTAGTAACAACTTCAGCACGTGTCATATTTATAGTGATAAAGTAACAACTTCAACCCGTGTCATTTTTATAGTGACTAAGTAACAACTTCAGCACGTGTCATATTTATAGTGATAAAGTAACAACTTCAACCCGTGTCATTTCTATAGTAACTAAGTAACAACTTCAGCACGTGTCATCTTTATAGTGACTAAGTAACATCGTCAGCACGTGTCATCTTTATAGTGACTTAGTAACAACTTCAGCACGTGTCGTCTTTATAGTGACTAAGTGACAGCTTCAGCACGGTCATTTTTATAGTGACTAAGTAACATCGTCAGCACGTGTCAGCTTTATAGTGACCATAAGTAACAACTTCAGCACGTGTCAGCTTTATAGTGACTAAGTAACAACTTCAGCACGTGTCATCTTTATAGTGACTTAGTAACAACTTCAGCACGGTCATCTTTATAGTGACTAAGTGACAACTTCAGCACGTGTCGTCTTTATAGTGACTAAGTGACAGCTTCAGCACGATCATTTTTATAGTGACTAAGTAACAACTTCAGCACGTGTCAGCTTTATAGTGACCATAAGTAACAACTTCAGCACGGTCATTTTTATAGTGTCTAAGTAACAACTTTAGCACGGTCATTTTTATAGTGTCTTAGTAACAACTTCAGCACGGTCATTTTTTATAGTGACTAAGTAACAACTTCAGCGCGGTCATTTTATAGTGTCTTAGTAACAACTTCAACACGGTCATCTTTATAGTGTCTAAGTGATAACTTCAGCACGGTCATTTATATAGTGTCTTAGTAACAACTTCAGCACGGTCATTTATATAGTGTCTAAGTGATAACTTCAGCACGGTCATTTAAATAGTGTCTTAGTAACAACTTCAGCACGTGTCAGCTTTATAGTGACCATAAGTAACAACTTCAGCACGTGTCATCTTTATAGTGACTAAGTAACAACTTCAGCACGTGTCATCTTTATAGTGACTTAGTAACAACTTCAGCACGTGTCATATTTATAGTGATAAAGTAACAACTTCAACCCGTGTCATTTTTATAGTGACTAAGTAACAACTTCAGCACGTGTCATATTTATAGTGATAAAGTAACAACTTCAACCCGTGTCATTTCTATAGTAACTAAGTAACAACTTCAGCACGTGTCATCTTTATAGTGACTAAGTAACATCGTCAGCACGTGTCATCTTTATAGTGACTTAGTAACAACTTCAGCACGTGTCGTCTTTATAGTGACTAAGTGACAGCTTCAGCACGGTCATTTTTATAGTGACTAAGTAACAACTTCAGCACGTGTCAGCTTTATAGTGACCATAAGTAACAACTTCAGCACGTGTCAGCTTTATAGTGACTAAGTAACAACTTCAGCACGTGTCATCTTTATAGTGACTTAGTAACAACTTCAGCACGGTCATCTTTATAGTGACTAAGTGACAACTTCAGCACGTGTCGTCTTTATAGTGACTAAGTGACAGCTTCAGCACGATCATTTTTATAGTGACTAAGTAACAACTTCAGCACGTGTCAGCTTTATAGTGACCATAAGTAACAACTTCAGCACGGTCATTTTTATAGTGTCTAAGTAACAACTTTAGCACGGTCATTTTTATAGTGTCTTAGTAACAACTTCAGCCCGGTCATTTTTTATAGTGACTAAGTAACAACTTCAGCGCGGTCATTTTATAGTGTCTTAGTAACAACTTCAACACGGTCATCTTTATAGTGTCTAAGTGATAACTTCAGCACGGTCATTTATATAGTGTCTTAGTAACAACTTCAGCACGGTCATTTATATAGTGTCTAAGTGATAACTTCAGCACGGTCATTTAAATAGTGTCTTAGTAACAACTTCAGCACGGTCATTTATATAGTGTCTAAGTAACAACTCCAGCACGGTCATTTTTATAGTGTCTAAGTAACAACTTCAGCACGTGTCATCTTTATAGTGACTAAGTAACAACTTCAGCACGGTCATTTTTATAGTGTCTAAGTAACAACTTCAGCACGTGTCATCTTTATAGTGTCTAAGTAACAACTTCAGCACGGTCATTTTTATAGTGTCTAAGTAACAACTTCAGCACGGTCATTTTTATAGTGTCTAAGTAACAACTTCAGCACGGTAATTTTTATAGTGTCTAAGTAACACCTTCAGCACGGTCATTTTTATAGTGTCTAAGTAACAACTTCAGCACGGTCATTTATATAGTGTCTAAGTGATAACTTCAGCACGGTCATTTAAATAGTGTCTTAGTAACAACTTCAGCACGGTCATTTTTATAGTGACTAAGTAACATCGTCAGCACGTGTCATCTTTATAGTGACTTAGTAACAACTTCAGCACGGTCATTTTTATAGTGACTAAGTAACAACTTCAGCACGTGTCATCTTTATAGTGACTTAGTAACAACTTCAGCACGGTCATTTTTATAGTGTCTAAGTTACAACTTCAGCACGGTCATTTTATAGTGACTAAGTAACACCTTCAGCACGGTCATTTTTATAGTGACCATAAGTAACAACTTCAGCACGTGTCATCTTTATAGTGTCTAAGTAACAACTTCAGCACGGTCATTTTTATAGTGTCTAAGTAACAACTTCAGCACGGTCATTTTTATAGTGTCTAAGTAACAACTTCAGCACAGTCATTTTTATAGTGTCTAAGTAACAACTTCAGCACGGTCATTTTTATAGTGACTAAGTAACAACTTCAGCACGTGTCGTCTTTATAGTGACTAAAAGTAACATCTTCAGCACGTGTCATCTTTATAGTGACTAAGTAACAACTTCAGCACGGTCATTTTATAGTGTCTAAGTAACAACTTCAGCACGGTCATTTTATAGTGTCTAAGTAACAACTTCAGTACGGTCATTTTTATAGTGTCTAAGTAACAACTTCAGCACGGTAATTTTTATAGTGTCTAAGTAACACCTTCAGCACGGTCATTTTTATAGTGTCTAAGTTACAACTTCAGCACGGTCATTTTATAGTGACTAAGTAACACCTTCAGCACGGTCATCTTTATAGTGACCATAAGTAACAACTTCAGCACGTGTCATCTTTATAGTGACTAAGTAACAACTTCAGCACGTGTCATCTTTATAGTGACTAAGTAACAACTTCAGCACGTGTCATCTTTATAGTGACTAAGTAACAACTTCAGCACGTGTCATCTTTATAGTGACTTAGTAACAACTTCAGCACGTGTCATCTTTATAGTGACTAAGTAACAACTTCAGCACGTGTCATCTTTATAGTGACTAAGTAACAACTTCAGCACGTGTCATCTTTATAGTGACTTAGTAACAACTTCAGCACGGTCATTTTTATAGTGTCTAAGTTACAACTTCAGCACGGTCATTTTATAGTGACTAAGTAACACCTTCAGCACGGTGATTTTTATAGTGACCATAAGTAACAACTTCAGCACGTGTCATCTTTATAGTGTCTAAGTAACAACTTCAGCACGGTCATTTTTATAGTGTCTAAGTAACAACTTCAGCACGGTCATTTTTATAGTGTCTAAGTAACAACTTCAGCACAGTCATTTTTATAGTGTCTAAGTAACAACTTCAGCACGGTCATTTTTATAGTGACTAAGTAACAACTTCAGCACGTGTCGTCTTTATAGTGACTAAAAGTAACATCTTCAGCACGTGTCATCTTTATAGTGACTAAGTAACAACTTCAGCACGGTCATTTTATAGTGTCTAAGTAACAACTTCAGCACGGTCATTTTATAGTGACTAAGTAACAACTTCAGCACGTGTCATCTTTATAGTGACTAAGTAACACCTTCAGTACGGTCATTATTATAGTGTCTAAGTAACAACTTCAGCACGGTCATTTTATAGTGACTAAGTAACAACTTCAGCACGGTCATTTTATAGTGACTAAGTTACAACTTCAGCACGTGTCATCTTTATAGTGACTAAGTAACACCTTCAGTGCGGTCATTATTATAGTGTCTAAGTAACACCTTCAGCACGGTCATTTTATAGTGACTAAGTTACAACTTCAGCACGTGTCATCTTTTAATGACTAAGTGACAACATCAGCACGGTCATTTTATAGTGACTAAGTAACAACTTCAGCACGTGTCATCTTTATAGTGAATAAGTTACAACTTCAGCACGTGTCATCTTTATAGTGACTAAGTTACAACTTCAGCACGTGTCATGTTTATAGTGTCTAAGTAACAACTTCAGCACGGTCATTTTATAGTGTCTAAGTAACAACTTCAGCACGGTCATTTATATAGTGTCTAAGTAACAACTTCAGCACGGTCATTTTTATAGTGTCTAAGTAACAACTTCAGCACGATCATTTTTATAGTGTCCAAGTAACAACTCCAGCACGGTCATTTTTATAGTGACTAAGTAACAACTTCAGTACGGTCATTTTTATAGTGTCTAAGGAACAACTTCAGTACGGTCATCTTTATAGTGACTAAGTAACACCTTCAGTACGGTCATTTTATAGTGTCTAAGTAACAACTTCAGCACGGTCATTTATATAGTGTCTAAGTAACAACTTCAGCACGGTCATTTTTATAGTGTCTAAGTAACAACTTCAGCACGATCATTTTTATAGTTACCAAGTAACAACTCCAGCACGGTCATTTTTATAGTGACTAAGTAACAACTTCAGTACGGTCGTTTTTTATAATGTCTAAGTAACAACTCCAGCACGGTCATTTTTAAAGTGTCTAAGTAACAACTTCAGCACGTGTTATTTTTATGGTGTCTTAGTAACAACTTCAGTACGGTCATTTTTATAGTGACTAAGTAACAACTTCAGTACGGTCATTTTTATAGTGACTAAGCAACAACTTCAGTACGGTCATTTTTAAAGTGTCTAAGTAACAACTTCAGCACGTGTCATTTTTATGGTGTCTTAGTAACAACTTCAGTACGGTCATTTTTATAGTGACTAAGTAACAACTTCAGCACGGTCATTTTTATGGTGTCTTAGTAACAACTTCAGTACGGTCATTTTTATAGTGACTAAGTAACAACTTCAGCACGGTCATTTTTTATAGTGTCTAAGTAACAACTTCAGCACGTGTCATTTTTATGGTGTCTTAGTAACAACTTCAGCACGTGTCAGCTTTATAGTGTCTAAGAAACAACTACAGCACTGTCATTTGTATAGTGTCTTAGTAACAACTTCAGCACGGTCATTTTTATAGTGTCTAAGTAACAACTTCAGCACGGTCATTTTTATAGTGTCTAAGTAACAACTTCAGCACGTGTCGTCTTTATAGTGACTACAAATAACATCGTCAGCACGTGTAATCTTTATAGTGACCATAAGTAACAACTTCAGCGCAAGTCTTCTTTATAGTGTCTAAGTAACAACTTCAGCACGTGTCAGCTTTATAGCGACTATAAGTAACAACTTCAGCACGTGTCATCTTTATAGTGACAAAATAGTCACAACGTCAACAAGGTCATTTTTATAGTGACTAAGTAACAACTTCAGCACGGTCATTTGTATAGTGTCTAAGTAACACCTTCAGCACGGTCATTTTTATAGTGTCTAAGTAACAACTTCAGCACGGTCATTTTTATAAGTAACATGTTAAACATGTGTCATCTATGTACACCAGTTTAATACTATCCAAAATACACTTGTAAACATCTGTTAAGTCCATCCAAATTAATCAACAATAAATCCTGTTTAGACACACCAAAACACTAGTAAACATCTGATAAATCCGACAACATTACATTATTGTTTTATTTGTTACCCGAACATTTTGTGATCAACATATTTACATACATTGACCTGAAATTAATTTGTCCAACACCGTTAGTTTTAATGGTGTGTAATGTAGCCCGACCTACATCCCACCAAAGTCCCGTGTGTTACCCTATCACACCTTAGGTGTGTAAGTTACACCTGCTCATCAGGGTGGTACTAACGTACGCCTCTCATTAACACGAAATCGTCTTATCTGTAGGCTTTGTCCGAACAACAAAATAACACTCAAGATTCAAAATCGTTGATGAATCGCAACACAACAGCTGTAAGAGTTGTCTTAAAACGTGTTAGAAAACGGTAATGATAAACTTTAGCCTTTGTTGCACTGATCTGTCACTTTTATCGATGTAAGTGTAGTAGACGGGGCTGGTATATCCACTGGTGTAGTAGCGCAGTAGGCAAGCCTTGCTTTACATCTATACTCTCGCGAGATCTCTCTCGGATCGCGGGCTTAAAACATCACTTTTTAATTAAGTTAGATATCCCTCAAAGCCTTACTGTCATGGAACTCTTGATTGAAGATATACAAAATCTACGGTTTAATCCGCTGTATTGCATCGAACCGGCGTGATGTGGCACACTCCATCTACTGGTGAGAATCCAGCCAGAGGACCCATGTTGTAGGACCGGTACCAGTGTGTTGGGGGTGGATGAGAATGCTGTAGTAAAGCTTTGTAATGAGGAAGTACGACATACAAGTGATAAAGCTATCTTTAAACATATGTCTATATATTACCACTGATAATGGAAGCAACATGAAGAAAATCTCTTTAATTGTAAGACATATTAGATCCAAAATATTTTCCGACTTATCATTCATTTTCCCATTGGGTGGCAAAGTAGGGGATTATGGGGAAATCACAAGGATTATATTTTTCGCAATTCCCTTACCGCTAGTGTTATTATCTAACGACGACAGAATGTAAAATCACAATTATTACGCTAAAGAGACGGTCGGTAGGTACATCAAGATATGGTCCGGTGGTTTTTATAAACTACACTCGTATCTTGTGGATAACATGTTTGGCTTATAATGCTGTGAAATATAACAGTCACTTAAATATTAATCTTTCGAGTGTCCATATCCAAACTGTGGGCGCCAAAGCACAATGCCTACCCGTGTGTCCCATATCACATGACATGTTTTCTGTATCACATGATAGGAAGCAGGACTAAATGCCGATCCGGAGTCCGGATTTATTGACCCGAGTGCCTCCATGATACACACAATGACACGAAAACAAAGCCATTTTCGACACTGGGGGTGTTGAAAACTAGCCCAGTGACTTAGAAACTTCCTCAGAACCGTGTCTGCACTCCATTGTAAAAATGCAGGTTCCGGAAGCGGGAAAACGATACCGTTAAGGTTGAATTGTCCAACGTACCGTGCAGATTTAGTCCATAAAATATGTCAGTACAGTGTTGTAGGGTCTAACCGCACCCCGACCCGGAGTCTCGTTAGTAATGTGTTGTGTGGGACCACTTCACTTGTTGTTTTTTCGTCGTCTGGCTAACATAAAACACTCCGTAGATCAATCGCTGCTGTTAACTGATTGTCCGTGACAGTGAACGAAAACAGCACAATTATTTGCTACAATATAACACAACATAGAGAAATGCCAAAATTATGGTTTGAAATCAACAGTTACTGTAACAATAAACGACTGTAAAGTCACTCAGACAAACAACTATAGGTAGCAGCGGCTATACAGACATCCTTAGCCTATGTAATGCGATGTTTGGAAGAAAAGATTTATATTTGTCCATAGAATATGCATTGAACACTTTCTAAAGCTAGCCCACATTGAACAGCTTCTGAAATGAGTTCAAGTTGAACAGGCTCTAAAAGGAGTCAACATTGAACAGCGTTTAATAAGTGTTCACATTAAACAGCTACAATAATTACAGAGTAGTCAGCACTTGTAACAGGTTGTAGATTTGAAGCTTCCGAAAAGAACGTGCTTCGGCGCATATCGCCTGACATACAGTAATATAAATAATTTCAGAAATAGAATGTTCCAAAAATGGCGGAGAAGCGATAAATATAATTTTCTCTGTAACAAATATAATTTTTATTCCAACTAAAAAGGAGTTCTATGTGTTGATAGCATGACATATTTTCGTGCTTGAAATGTGAACAGGGCGTCACTTAGTTTGTGTGCCTTATAAATCACATGTATTAATAACGCTGCTCATGTTTATTTCTCTTAGTAACGTCAGCGACAGCCCTCCCCAAAATACGGTTAACAGGTTAAACTTTATAAAAAGTTCATCACACTAGGCTCCCGCCATTGTTTGTGTCAATAAAATCAAGATGTACAACGATATGTAAACCTGAACTGATACAGGTTTTTTAGATCGGATATTTTACGTATCCGGTCACTAGCAAACTATGAAACTAATACTACCAGCCTTTCCTCCAAACATGAAAGATACAGATCCTTAAGATTGTCTGTCAATTGGGAATAACTTAAAACAAAGGAAATTAAGTGATCATGTTACATACATCAGTGATGGTTCATTCGAAATATTGATATTTCACGTCGATATACCATGGCTAATTAGTAATACTGGTATATAATGATACAGTTTACTTCACATAAACTCACCTATGTTTTATTACATTTTGTAAAAAGTACCGGAGGGACGTTGGAGGGAGAATCGATAAACAATTATTTCCTGGTTTATCTCGAGTACCGGAGGTACGTATGAGGGAGGACTCAATGAACAATTATCTCCAGGTTTATCTCGGGTACGGGAGGGGGGGGGGGCGTTGGAGGGAGGACTTGATGAACAATTATCTCCTGGTTTATCTCGAGTACCGGAGGTACGTATGAGGGAGGACTCAATGAACAATTATCTCCAGGTTTATCTCGGGTACGGGAGGGGGTGGGGGGGCGTTGGAGGGAGGACTTGATGAACAATTATTTCCTGGTTTATCTCGAGTACCGGAGGTACGTATGAGGGAGGACTCAATGAACAATTATCTCCAGGTTTATCTCGGGTACTGCCACTGCACTTATGTTGGAAACATCGGGGTCAATTATACCAAAAGTATCAAAAAAACTTTAGGCCTACTTCAACAAGATTAATCTTAATAATTCGTAACTTGAAACCTAAGTGAGGAAATTCATTAAGAACGGTGATAAGTACAAACCAGTTTTTACTAGAGCTAAAACTAAGTACGGGATATAGACATAGCAGTGATACAGTCATGATTGATTTCTCGAGGTTTTAGCTCATTTATATCATATCACGTCTCTCGTGTGTCCAGCTTACCGACACAGCGCCGGGTCAATTACAAACGCATCAACTACCAGGAGGCAAATGTGATCAGGGGAGGTAAGTCATTTTTTTGTCACGATAATGAAAGTTAAACGAGGGAGTAGTGCCACACAACACAACACCCCACGGCGCGATATTTTATAAGGCCGGAAACACTACGTACGACTTTAGTAAGCTTTATACTGAGTTGATATAGGTACAAACTATTGTGTAACGCAAATCCATTTTACTTAAAGAAAATGCAAAAATATTCCATCGAGAAAGACAAAACAGATCGTTCTCGACTAAATCTAAATGAAGAAAAAGCAGCGAGAGAATTTGTTTTGAGAATTTGTTTGGACTAGATCTAATAGATCGACTGGTGCCCACGAAGACCCCATGTCGTCGTCAATGAAAGCTAAAACGTCCCGAACAGCATGGCGTACAGACGTGTTCTCGTCCGTGTGAGGGCTTCTACAGCTACGGAATGTACTGCTACACGTTCATGTTTACAAGAAACGGTAACATTAAACAAATTATAGGTCACTACAAGTTATAATCAAATATTAATATGCCACGTAGATAATTAAAAATTAACCTACATGTATTTGAGAGCTGGATGAACAGTTCTAAGCAAAAGCATGAAATGCCCCTTCCAAGTTGATGGCTTGCAGTTATAATTTCTCTATATTGTTCCTCCCAGGTAGACACACTTTTGTCAGACGATGCCACAAGGCATGCATCTTTCTTCAGTCGCCCTAAAAAGTTCTTCTTCTTGAACAATGGCACATTGCTAGTTCCTTTTTCACTTTGGGAAACATGTGGAAGTCTGACGGGGCCAAATGGTGAATAAGGTCAATGATTTCGGAGCAGCAATCATGAATCGCTGACATGGCAACCACCGATTTGTGATCAGAAGCATTGTCTTGGTGGAACATGGCTCCTTTTATAATCATTCCCGTCACTTAGCTTTGCTAGCTTCACACAACTGTCTCAGTAGGTCAATATATTACTTTTGTTGATAGTCTCGTCTTACCCTGGCAATCCCAAAAGACTGAAGCCATCCCCTTTCCAGATGAAGGAACCAGGCGCGGTTTTTTTGGGAGAGAGTGCTTAGATGTTTCCGTTGTTTAGACTGATATTTGGTTTCGTATTGAGAGTGTGATGAACCCAGACCTGTATTATCAACCATGGTTACAAATTGGGCCAAATAAAAACTCAGCGGAATCAGCTTCAAAATGGCAAAAATTGTCATAGGACGTCAGGAATCTGGCAAGTTTCTTATCTGACGTCAAGAGCTTTTGTACCCATCCTGCTGAAACTTTTGCCATTCCCAACTCTTTGATGATAATGTGCTCAACCTTCTCATGAGGAGTGCCTGCAAAACTGATAATACAATGCATGTCGAGTGGTCAATCCTCTATCAGCCATCACCATGTCAAACACATACGTAATGATTTCCGGAATGGTTGCTGGTGAAGGCCTCCCAGGACGCGGGTCATCTTCAAGGCTCTCTCTGCCACGCTTGAACTTTTCGACCCACTTAATAATTTACAGTGAGAAAGGGATGGGCATCATCCACGGAAGTGGAGACCATGTCAGCATGCATCTTTGTTGGTATTTACATTTCAGTTGCAGGTATTTGATAACTGCTCTGGAGCCATTTTTGTCAATTTCTGGTAAATTCAATGGATAGGTTCACACGATGATCTGGACCAAAGTTGCAGTTCGTACAATATATTACATTTAATCATTCTAGCAGACAATTGACAATCACAGTGAACAAGCAATTGCACACTTTTAATTATAAATGTTAAAAAGTTTCATCTCAATCCTTCCAATATACGTTGCATTTCATCTTTTGGGGTTATTTCTATTGAAAAGTAGTGGGAAGTCATGTGTACAGGGGGTAAGGTCTTGTTTTCTATGATGAGCAGCTCCAGTTCGGTGACAGACGATCTTCGGGAACCAACTGGGAATTCAAAACATCATTTATAACCAGCAAATGATGAAAATACCCGACAAGGTTCCGATTGGAAAACACTCAGAGTATGAACATGATTGGTTGGTAGGCTCATCTAACGGCAGTAAAACAGAAGTGTATCGAGCAGTTATGTATATGATTCATTAAATGGTTGTACTTGTTGGTGGCAAAAGTCTGTTTCATTCCGATTGAGAACTCTTAGACCTGGAACTAGTTTTTTCAGCCAACACTCGTATTATGTGACAGAAATATCAACATGTACGATCAGACCGGGGACTCGAACCCCAGACCAATATTCCAGACAAGCCATACATGTCTGTTGGCCGACGATCGACCCAGTCAGTAATGAATCATTTAACATTAATTTTCAGTTTTTTTTTAGAATTTACAATGTAAGAAAAGCATAAGTCAACACGTCAGCAAAATATTACTATAACAACAACAACAATGGAATCATATTTTCTGACAGCGCTTTCGTTCCCAATATCTTACACACTGTAGTACTACCTCTTTCTCGCAGTGTTGTGCGGTATACGGGTCACAAGTGTCCATGTTAATCCTATTATGAATTCATGTAAATATTTTTCCATGGGATATATTATACGTGATATCATGTTAAAGCTATCTCTCTGATTACAGACCAAAGCCAAACAAATAGGTGTATTTAGGATACACAAGCCAACGACACGATACCGGTACTGAAGCTCGGGCCGCCGGGGCCTGGAGCATGGGCAGCCAACTTGTGTATTAACGTGAAAGTGGAAGTCAATATTTTATAGATAATCAATCCTACCCTGATTCGGTGATTACGGTTCAATTTTCAATATTTAACATTCACCACGTTGTTCAATAAGCCATTCTTAACACGAGCTGAACAAACACGAGGACATTACCGAACGACAAGGGCTAATAGAGTATTTAATTGTTATCTATCATAGCATTGCCAACAGCAGTGTTTCCGTGCAATAATTGTGTTGTAATGACATATGACCGACATCACAGATTTAATCGTCTATCATCGATGTTTTCGGGGCTCAGTTCCAATGTACAATCGAAACTCGTTATCGCGGCGGTACCGCGGGAAACATCGAGTTGTCAGACCGGCGGTACCGCGGGAAACATCGAGTTGTCAGACCGGCGGTACCGCGGGAAACATCGAGTTGTCAGACCGGCGGTACCGCGGGAAACATCGAGTTGTCAGACCGGCGGTACCGCGGGAAACATCGAATTGTCAGACCGACGGTACCGCGGGAAACATCGAGTTGTCAGACCGGCGGTACCGCGGGAAACATCGAGTTGTCAGACCGGCGGTACCGCGGGAAACATCAAGTTGTCAGACCGACGGTACCGCGGGAAACATCGAATTGTCAGACCGACGGTACCGCGGGAAACATCGAGTTGTCAGACCGGCGGTACCGCGAGAAACATCGAGTTGTCAGACCGGCGGTACCGCGGGAAACATCGAGTTGTCAGACAATTCGAGTTAAGTGATATTGAATGTTTGTAGTGTGCTATTTGGTAGGGACCGACGAAATACTTCGAATTAAACGGGTCTTCGAGTCATGTGTGTTCGAGATAACGAGGTTCGACTGTATGTTAATATATGTTGATTTGTTCAATAAGTTTCTATGACATTAAATCATTCTAACTATTGACTATCACAGTAAACAAGCAATTGCACACTTTTAATTATAAATGTTAAAAAGTTTCATCTCAATCCTTCCAATATACGTTGTATTTCATATTTTTGAGTGAAATCTTTTGCATTTCTTTTGCAAAACGGTGGAAAGCCGTGTAAACAACGGGGTAAGGTCTTGTTTTCTATGATGAGCAGCTCCAGTTCGGTGACAGACGATCATCGGAAACCAACTGGAAATTCAAAACATCATTTATAAGCAGCAAATGATGAAAATACCCGACAAGGTTCCGATTGGAAAACACTCAGAGTATGAACATGATTGGTTGGTAGGCTCATCTAACGGCAGTAAAACGGAAGTGTATCGAGCAGGTGTTTCACAAGATGAATATATGTTTGTTCATTAACTAATAGTCTAGTAGTTTGTAAGTGATGACGAGTCTTAGAGCAAAATACTCAGGGACTTGCTGACGGAAGGAAGCCCTAATTTCGAACATTTTCAGCATAATGTTGTATTTATCCTACTTATTTTCTTACATGATTTACTTCACTCACTTAAATCGTTCTCTTGAAGAACTCAAATTAAACCCATTTGTAGCTTATTTTGTTGTTTACTGCCCATGTATAACTGAACAGCACCGGCTGACATCCTGACTGTTGGTGACTGTTGTCCGCTGTCGTTACATTTCAGTGGGACAACGCTATAAACTCAAGCAAAATTTCCCTTTGGCGATTGTTTTAAAAGCATTGAACTGATCAAACATGAGCGTGCGTGTTTTTGGTGTTTTGTTTCTCTTAGCAACTGGAAAGTTACCTAGCAACATGGGAACGTAAACTGACAACACCAAGAAGAAACTTGTTAAGTAGATTATCACCACTTAAACTGATGGTGAAAAACTTCCTACAAAACAACTTACCTAGGTCTTGATGCACCTTCACCGCGACCTACGACAAAGACTGGTTAGATTTATAATTCTTTTAAAACATATATTTGGCAAAAGAATATTCTTCATGGTGTACCTTCGAACCCCGATTTCTGTATACGTGGTTTATTGTTATCGATGCACATGTTTGTAAGTGTGATTAAGCAGGCAAGCGCACGTTTTATAAAACATATCCCAGATGACAGAATCACCCTTCTAGAGTCAATTTAATGTGTATACTTTGTACTTCGGTGGCGTAAGTTGACAGTTTTGGTGATTTATGTACAGTTGCTATACGTATGGAGTTTAACATAAGGTCACCCCGTATGCAAATAAACATTTATTACGGATCATCAGCTTAAAAGTGTGATTGTAGCGATAGGTAGGTGAACGGGTAGCAGCTTCAATACTATAGCTGTACGACAACCACGTTCATTAGAAAACCATTACAATGGGTAGCTGTTCATAGTTTACTGTATCTGTCGTATCGTTGAGGTGATTTGGAAAAAAAAATATTGATACTCGTGCTTCGAATTTTCAAAATTTTTAAGTACAGTGTTGCTTCAGTGAAAACAGCATACATAGTCCTTGACGTGCTGTCTTTGGAGAGGCTTGTTCTCACCCGGAAGTGACCGTTTTGGCAACAAAAATGAAAATAAACTGCAGTTGTTCTCGAACTCTTGAAAATTTCAGGCCCGATTCTCCCTGATTCCGAAATTAAGCCTCTGTTTTAATCCAAACATATCCCCGACTAGGAATAATTTTGTATCACACTTACAACGTTTCCTTAATGGTAATGTATAACTGTTGGGACTACATTATATTGTGAAACTAAAGGAATGACGACAGTGCAGTGTAATGTAAAACCACATTTTGTAAACGTAAAGCAGCGACATGTGCCAGTCTGGTCCCCCTTCTGTGGGTCTGCCTATAGCTATATGATGTGTTTTCTGTGTTTTGCATGTCTAAACGTTCATTGTTCCACCTTATCTATCTGTCTGTGTGTTCGTTAATACAGTTATAGCAATATGAAATCAGTGTATCTCTAATGCCTGCTAACATTTGGTTTGCCATGACGATGAAACGGAAAGCGCAGTTTTTATTTTTCCTCTTTGCAAATGAAATGGCGATTGACGAAACGCCATTTAACAATAGCAATACGGTTGCTTGTCGCTTTGTGCTGTTAATCGGCACTCCTGATGTATCCGACATATAACGAACTTTTAATTTACGTGTGCTGTGACTACGAGAAAACACATTGTTCCACCACCTAAAATTAATACAGCATGTTTTATCTGCCAGGGTTACTCGATAATTGCGATAGTACACGCGTCCTGATTGGTTAATTGGGTTGAGGTGAGTAGAGGTCACGGCTGCACCCCGTAACGGGGACAGTTTACGCGAGCGATAGTATCGCCGCCCATACCTGGATGGGATGTCGTCCTGATGATAAGAGTCACAGATTTTCCTCAAAGGATATCAGCTTGTGTCCAAATCTTTTGAACGACAGTATGCATCTCCCTAACCCCTCATAAACGGGCGGACGAACCACACCCCTCTCTCTGCATTGAAGGATTATTTTCGTTTCAACCTTTGTGGCCCGCCTATTGAACCAGTTTCAGTTAATGACTTTTGCGCAAGCCTTAACGCCATCAAAGGTCATTTGAAGACTTTTTGTCGTGACAAAAGGAAGAATAGAAAATGACATCAAGATGTTTTGGGGGATAGTGCCATACACACAATCGTTCACTGTCAGTCTAAGTTTAATTTATCTGTTTTTCGATTTCAAAAGAGTTCTGTTCTCGTGGCTTATAGTACACCCTCCAAACATTATCTAATCTTTTGCAGCCATAGCCTGGTACCAATTGTGTACAAATTGTAAAAGAAACATTTCGGAAAGTTCTTTAATTAATGTATTTTACATTACATCAATTCGTTACCATTTGGATTCAGAAAAAAACACTTCCGATGTGTTAACTACTGATTCGATTTTTGCAATTGTATTGCTAAAAAATGTACAAAATTTATAATACACTGATACATACTAAAACCAAGGTCAACTAATTATTCTTGTACGTTTTGGGTATTCCTTCACGAGTCATACCTGGGTACGACTAACACTAACAGCCAATTAGAATTTAGGGTAGAGTACTTGTCTATTATTAGGGCCAGGTAAATAAAAGCCAGTAGCTGGTGTATTAGCCATCATTATTTCATCCCAAGTTATAAGGTTGTACTAAAATTTGATATTGAACTCGTATTCTATATATTACAGTGTACTTTTATCAGCCGGGAGCTGAATGAGTGATATCGGTGAACCCATGGACAAGTGGTGTCAGAATCTCATCCCTCAGCTATATATGTAGTGGTCCATGGGTTATACTATTATTTCATTAATGTACATTTTGTATATTCTATAACCTTATAGCAAATCTAAAGTTAAATGTTAGACAAACTCTGTGTTATTGCTGTGCTTTCAATTTATAGCGTTTTATCGGATGTTATTTAAATTAATAATGATAAAATAATAGTAATGATATTCTTGTACTTTCATCAAGAACTGCATGTCGCTACTGCACAAATAGACACACGTACGTAAAAAAACCCAACTCAAATTCAAATATATAATTATTCTTTAAAGGCCCAATATACGTAACGTTCGGCAAAACTTGGAGTGAAAATCAAACCTAATAATTATTATATTTATAGATTTAGTTAAGATTAACTGATATTAGCAATATTCAAGATGAATTCTTTCGCGGTTACCGGAACAGCAGCAGTAGTTGAAACACGCTATTTGTAAACACGCGTCCATTTCGAACCGTCTTCTACCTTCGGTTTGTTGTTGAAGTGGGCCCCACCTGAATTATTTTCAATTCTTTGGATTTTTCTGTCAAGAGTTTTTTTTTTGTTAGTTACCGCTCAGGTTTACATCGTTTTAGGTTGTTTTTTTTTGCATGGTTATCAACTGGATTTTTTTTTTCAGAATATTTCAGAATCACGAAAATTTCCCTGAAGTTACGTATATTGGGCCTTTAAGTTATATTTGCTTCAGGTTCAGGAAGGAATTATAAATTTTACATACTTAATTCAGTTGTAATTGGTTTCTTATGGACGAATATATAGCTGGTAGTCCAGATAGCAACTACCGGCGTCCCGAAATGTCAACATTTCACTGGCGAATATATAGCTGGTAGTCCAGATAGTAACTACCGGCGTCCCGGAAAAAAAATGTCTGTCAATATTTCACTGACGAAACAACGAAAGGATTCATTCCAAATCTATGTACAATTATAACAATTTTACAAACAGAAAATATAAAGGAATAGGATCCGGAAACAAGATTTTAAAAAAAAATGCTTATTTTAGGGTACGAAAAGGTGATGGGGAGGGAGGGTTGATGGATGAGGAAGATGTAGGATTGCCCGTGCCAGTGACAATGAAAATATTTGGCAAAGACGACAATGTTCATTGGTTTCATTTCACACATCACACATATATGACTATCAATAAGATTTCTTCAGTGAAGGTAAATTTTAAGAGAACTACACTCCATTCTTAGTCTAGCATGGAAACAAATGGACTAAAGACACCAGTTTCATGAAAGTCACTTAACTCAAAATATCTCCAGAAGTTAAGGTGGAAATTTAAAGTTGGGAAACTTTTATTAACTTTTGTTTAAACTGTGGTCTTGTTATTTTGTTTATTTTAGAGCCAAATAAATGTTTGAAAGTGAACGTTTTTATTTGGTGTAATTCATTCGTTTACGGACGTTCACAGAGGAAGGATGCTGTATCTTACATTTGGAATAAAGAAATTAGATCAACTCAAACCTTAAAGTATCATCTCACTGAAACAACGATAGCGTCAACATAAACAAAAGGAAATAGATCAGGGTAAGAAATGTCGAAATGTAATCTGTCCCAAAGACTTTAACAGCCAGCTCTACGGATGGTCCAACACCAGACTGATCCTGTGAACTACCTAATGGGCTAAGTCAACCCTGATCGAAAAGTTGGCAGTGAGTAGTATGCCATACTATATAACTTTGGTTTTGTTTTAGGGACACCCCCTCCGCCCAAGTCCGAAGGATTCTGACCCTCTTACCTACTAAAATATTTGGACGGCTGATGGGAGCGGCGTTCAGTCCTGATATTCACTTTGTAAAGTTGTAATTGGCCTAAATACAGAATCTGATAATCTTTTAATATTTCTGAAATGGATGTGTTTATGATGTCAGTACTAAGGAGGTTTATGGAACAGCCTTACATCATCAAAACGCTTGTTTCTAACAGTTGTTTCTTGTTGTTTCAGGCGGAGAGAGCTTCCAAATGACGGGCTGATCCTATGGCGTTCATCGCCCTATGAACTTAATTTACAGTGGTAATGATCGTAGTGAAATTTACAGTGCAAGTGAAATTATACAAATATACTTGGTAATCAAATATGAAAAAAAATCAAGTTAATAATAACCAGATATGGTGTTTGGTTTGACAGTAGCGATTATACATGTAAGAATAAAGAAGACACAGCGTAATAACCGGAATTTTAATCAATGTTACATCTCTCCTGTTATCTACCTTACGCGGGAGGTGGAGTTACAATTCTCCTTAGAAACACATTCAGTTAGGTTATTACTAGACTGTCGCCTCATTGATACACAATTCCAAAGCCAGCACACTTATCGACGGTCACACACAGGAATCTGACATACACAACACAACGCATTAAGACCTTCTCTAACAAAACCTGTTCACGGCAGAAATCACTGAATGAAATTTTTCTGAGGACAAATATTTTCAGAATTTTATCTCGAGCTTGCTGTCAGCCAGTAAATGGTCATAAATCATGTTCGCCCTATGACATATATAGTTTGTACTAATCGCTGATCTTTATCTGGAACACGCTGGATTAAAAATGGACATTGGATATGGACAGGCCATGTTTCTGTAATGTCAAACTAACACACCTTAAAAACACCTGACGGACAGTAGAAATCATCGCTAATAAGATACACCTGACGGACAGTAGAAATCATCGCTAATAAGATAGACACAGGACGGACAGTGGAAATCATCGCTTAAAAGACCACTGCCGCGTATCTCTTGTGTTATATCTTTGACTGTAGTAGTAGCAGCAGTGCTTATTCGTCACCAACCTTTTATTTAGATAACCTAGTTTTTATATAGTAATAATTACGCCATTGTTCCGATCGTCAGTGGTCCTCATCGACATCACTTAATCAAGAACGAGAAACAAAGTGATAACAAACGCTGCCTATACGTTTTTGACCATAAACCAATTCGTTAACAAAATAATTGAATGCTGTAAAGATATACATGTATTACAGTAATATGCAGTTTTCGCAAAAGATTAAATTTGTTTTGCTTTGCACTTTTTATCAATGTTTCAGAAATGGAAATTTGAATTTTATTTTGCCCTTTAAATTATGATTTAAAAAAAAACAATCCTCGGGTTTTAACCATGTTTGAAAACTCATCGAGTGGAATTTCCCTTTCGTACAATTTACAAGTGGGGTTAATTCTGTTATATTGTTTATGCCAAATCCATTTTTTTTTCTTATTTGCATTAACTTTATTTTTAACCAATTTCACACGAAAGGTATGATTCGAATGTTGCCCATTCACCCCCTCCCCCTAGTTTTCCCAAAATTGTTTCGTTGATATTTGTAATCTGTTTCCGTGAAGTGTTACTCTTTATAAAAACAATAGCTTTGATACCTTTTTAATGTTTCTTCATACATAAAACAGAACTATGTATCGATGACAATTGCTTGCTTTTCTACCTGACCTAATTTCACAAATGCAGTCCAGCCTCAAAAGTGATAAATACTAGGTACCTTCTCCTGTATGTTATAATGGAACTGGGAGTTGGAACTGTCTGCTGACGATATTGTTTGATAGCTCGAGTGTTGTCAGAATGAACAGACTGTGAAAGGTTCTGCAGCTACAGACATTTTTATATAACTCTTTTTGTGAGGGACACCGACAACATTTTGTCGCTCTGATTACATCGTCACGGAACTTAAATTTTCCAATGTTTTATTATTGTGCTACCACGCTCGAATTGAGGTATTTGTAACTTGATGCTGGCCGAATTTCCAATTTACAAAATCCTTGACCAGTAAGGTGAGATGTGACTTATAGTATAAGTCTTACCTAGGTGACATGTTACTTGACCATACCGGTGTGTTTGACCAACCCCCAAAACTTCTAAACGCCTCAAGTGTTTGGTCAGTTCACGGGAATGACCACTCTAATTTATATTATAATAGTGTTCCTGCCATGAATATAATTCAGAAATGGCCAAGTGGACTTGTCGCAAACAAAGCGTCCTTATTTCTAATACTTTAATAACACAGCCACGGACAAATGGAGGCAAACAGAGCGTCAGCAAGTCAAGCCGGATCACTCGTCCTGCTCCATGTCAAGGGGATGCTCAAACACGCAGATCATCCCCCCAAAGTTTGGTCATCTTGAGGCTTTGACACAATTCGAGCCATTCAATTATTAACAGCGAAATAAACAGAAACAGTATAAAAAGGACGTACATGCGTGTGTTTTCATTATAAGTGAATGCATGTCTGCTAAATAGCTTTCCGTGCGTGTTATCCCGTTTTGTACATTTTAATTTTGTCCGTTGTAGAAATAGCTCTACTGAGCTAATTTTAGTTGTTATAACACACGACACAAACTAAAAATTATAGTACCTTGATATCATATTCGGCTGATATTAGATTTTATTTTAATCACAGTATGTAACATTGAAACAAATGACGAAAGAGTTCTTTCTTGGTGATTAGCATAAATGAATTCGTTAGTATATGTAAATTGATGAAGCTGTACATCTTTGGTTGAAATCCTAAAGTCTGTTTGAAGTTAACAATGCATTGGATCTTCGAACTTGGCAAACAAGGTACTTACCCACTTACAAACAATTCAGTTTATCACTATATACATACCAAATCTTCGTCAAAGAAGCCTCTCGTTTTCTCCTCCTTTTCCCGTCAGTTGACACACTGTGTGGACCATAAACTGGAGAGAATAGGCCATTGCCCCAATAAACCAATAACAGAGGATGTTATTTTTTTACAAAGCCACTTCAGAAAGGTTTTGAAAGACGCGTTAGCTAATGATACACTCTATCGTTCTTCTAACATCTTACAAGTCAGTTTACTTCTAATTCTTTTAAACATAGCCATGATTTTTATCTCTCCGACTTTGCTGTCTTCTAGAGGTGTTGATTATTGTTGTTGAAAACACTGATAAGTCCAAATTAGTTACCATGCACCAAACTATCGGGACAGTTTAGTTTGAATTAACCCCGGAACTGTTGGATCATAATCCCTATGAAGTTCAGCTGTTCTATGTTATTGTAAGTTACCACACAACTGTAAGGACATCTAGTACGAAGTTCAGATTTAGATTCAAATTTACATATTGATTGCATTTTTACAATCCATTTTTGTAGTATTCCCGTACCCGAGCACACCGCAATGGAACAATCAAACCCGAGCACACCGCAATGGAACAATCAAACCCGAGCACACCGCAATGGAACAATCAAACCCGAGCACACCGAAATGGAACAATCAAACCCGAACACACCGCAATGGAACAATCAAACCCGAGCACACCGCAATGGAACAATCAAACCCGAGGCCACCGCAATGGAACAATCAAACCCGAGGCCACCGCAATGGAACAATCAAACCCGAGCACACCGCAATGGAACAATCAAACCCGAGCACACCGCAATGGAACAATCAAACCCGAGGCCACCGCAATGGAACAATCAAACCCGAGCACACCGCAATGGAACAATCATACCCGAGCACACCGCAATGGAACAATCAAACCCGAGCACACCGCAATGGAACAATCAAACCCGAGCACACCGCAATGGAACAATCAAACCCGAGCACACCGAAATGGAACAATCATACCCGAGCACACCGCAATGGAACAATCAAACCCGAGCACACCGCAATGGAACAATCAAACCCGAGCACACCGCAATGGAACAATCATACCCGAGCACACCGCAATGGAACAATCATACCCGAGCACACCGCAATGGAACAATCAAACCCGAGCACACCGCAATGGAACAATCAAACCCGAGCACACCGCAATGGAACAATCAAACCCGAGCACACCGCAATGGAACAATCATACCCGAGCACACCGCAATGGAACAATCATACCCGAGCACACCGCAATGGAACAATCATACCCGAGCACACCGCAATGGAACAATCAAACCCGAGCACACCGCAATGGAACAATCAAACCCGAGCACACCGCAATGGAACAATCATACCCGAGCACACCGCAATGGAACAATCATACCCGAGCACACCGCAATGGAACAATCAAACCCGAGCACACCGCAATGGAACAATCAAACCCGAGCACACCGCAATGGAACAATCAAACCCGAGCACACCGCAATGGAACAATCATACCCGAGCACACCGCAATGGAACAATCATACCCGAGCACACCGCAATGGAACAATCAAACCCGAGCACACCGCAATGGAACAATCAAACCCGAGCACACCGCAATGGAACAATCATACCCGAGCACACCGCAATGGAACAATCAAACCCGAGCACACCGCAATGGAACAATCAAACCCGAGCACACTGCAATGGAACAATCAAACGATTAATAGCATGCAGTTTGAAATGTTTAACCCAAAATGTTCTACTCCAAATATGATGGTTTATTTCGAATTAGGCCGTTATCCATTATATGTGACAAGGAAACTGAGAATTTTTAAATATTGGTTTAAATTGCTCAATACGGAAAATTGTATATTGAAATCGTGTCATGAAAATATACTTCTATTTAAGAACCAATGGGTCTGTGAAATCAAAGATGAATTGAATCGCTTAGGCTTAGGCTATATTTGGGACGCCCAGAATGGAAACGATTTTAATTTTGCAATAATTAAGGAAACATTATTTGACATTTTTAATCAAAATGGATATAGTGCTATTATAGATATGTCGAAAGGTTTACTTTACAGGGAATTAAACGATAAAATTCTATTACAATCGTATCTGACAAAATCAGTTAATATTAGTTATATGAAAGAAATTGCTCGGCTCAGACTGTCAGCTCACAAATTAAATATTGAATCCGGGCGATATGTTGGCATTGATAGAAGTAAACGATGTTGTACTCTATGTAATCTTAATGATATAGAAGACGAGTTTCATTTTGTTTTAGTTTGTCCTAGGTATTCTGATTTAAGACAGAAATATTTAAAATGTTATTATAGAAATAATCCAAGTGTATATAAGCTTACACAATTACTTAATACAGAGAATGTTAAAGACTTATGTAATCTTGGGAAATATCTGTTAGCGGCAAATAAGTGCCGATCACAAGCATGAGATATACATGTGTATAAATATTTATATATTTTTTGCATTGATAATAATGATTAATGTTGCTATTATACTACTGCATCGTTCATTCTCCTGTGGCCAGTTTAACATTTTGTATATATGTAAATATCCTGTATATTATATGTTTACACTGATAAGTCGTAAGACTTAAAGTCAATAAAGAACTTGAACTTAGAAACCTAACAATAACAAATGAGGTGTTTCAGATCACACCAGTGACCTTGACAGTAGGACAAGGTCATTCATTTGAACAAATTTGGTGGCCTCTGTTCCAGCATGCTACAGGCAAAATGTAATCAATTGGGACTATTCAGGCCTTTCGATAACTGGGAACAATTTTGATGCTGGGCATTGGACGACAAATGACACACCAGCACACAAGCTCCTTTGTGTTTTGGGTCAGTTGGGTTAAAAATTACAACGGCAAACACATCTGGCATAGGTTCAATTTATTCTTTATTCATTTTTACCATAATCATATCACAAATGCATGGGGAATCAACATACTTATGTAGCTATATACTTTATCATATTTATATCACAATTTTCTGACATAAAGTAACATTTTATCTGTATAACAAAACTAGAAGCAGTGATAAAAATACCAGATCTTTTCATTGTGAATTCGTGTGTAAGGGAGGTCAACATGAACCTCCGATTACACCAAATAACGGAATTAGATTAGATCTAATCAAGTCTGTGATTAAAGTGATGTATCGGAATGTGTCTAATTAATGAAACAGTCTATAATGCATCACGGTTTCTTGGCAAACTATTGGATTCCAAGAACATAAAAAGTATCACAAGTTCTCGACCCCTCTCTAGCTAGTTGGCACAATCGGTTAAACACTAGCGTTCTGATATCACTGCAATAAAAGTAAACCCTGGCAGTCAGACAGCACTGTCAAGATGCTTACTGTTCAAAATATTCCTGTTAAATTCAACTATTTCCTGTACTTTTGTTCTGTTTTCACTTTCAACTATTTCCTGTAGTGTAGTGCAAGTTTTTGGATACAATGCATATGAGAACAGGATCAGAGACAGTCAACTTCACAGCTCTAGGAAAGCTATGGTCAGGTAGCTCAGATATTTCTACTATAATGCATGTATGTACCTATACTGTACATATGTTGATATAATACAGTGGTAACATCCCACACCCAATGGACCTATCATAAACATACCTTTACAATGTATGCAATACAAGGCCATTAAAGAAACTTTAACTTGATCTTTCAGTGACTACAGCTATTCATATACGTACTATTTTCCTTTATTTTGACAATACTTCCTCAATTAAAGGCAATTGTGATACATATTATAGTGATTCATAAATTGCCAAAAGTTGAAAAGTAAAGCTGGATGTGACAAACAACACAGAAACAAAAGCGATGAAATAATAGAGATATGTTCAGCTGAAAACCTTAAAAAACAATATCTGATAATTAGATCATGCAAACTGTGTAAAAATATTTGCATTAAACAAATTGTATAATCATAAAACTAAGGCAACTCTTCAGATAGAAACACATTAACTCACAAATACAAACAGGCAAGTTACAGCCCGGATCAACACAGCTACAGTTGAATACAAACTGGGGACAGATATAGAAATAGGAAAATCTCTGTAAAAACATCACACAAACAAATGAGTATAAATACCAGTAACACTAGTAACTGATGGTACCTCAGCACCAGTTATATTACAGTTCTGTATAATTTACCTCCCCTATCCAGAGAGTCATCTCTCTTTTTGATGCTATGCATCCCGAAAAGCAACATTCGAAAAATGAAGTACATGTAGCTTGATCAACCCTTGCATCATAGTGTTGATTTCCATTTTCATCTTAAATTGTTTTCAAGAATACAATTTTTACGAAAAAAATGTTGCATATGTGTAAGAAAAAGTTTGTTTGTTTAAGATTATCTTCATTTTTATTGATACTTTTTAAGAAAATAACTTATTAAAAAACAACCTTTATGTAACAGTGAGAATGGCAATAAAATTTTTGACTTGATGGTACCAAGGCTCTACATGAAAAGTTGAACTCACTACTGAAGAGTCCTTGGAGGATGAAACAGCCGTATGACGCAGTTTATTTCATTTTTCGGCATACTGTATCTATTACTAAATTGAAAAGATGCAACATATGTGTGTGCTCTTTTATTTTATCATGGTACAATATGCCAGTGATAGGGGGGCACTGTTAAATCAGATTTAAAATTGTTATACTAACAAGACATGAACTTGAGATCAAGTTTATATAGCTGTATATATATATAATTGGTAAAGCAATGTGACCCTGTGTTAATCTGTAAATGTCATCATTAACCCTAGTATCACGGAGGATATCAAGTCACCCCTAACTACACACCATAGATAATAGCAACCGGCACTTTAACCCAAGGTCAAGGGGTCGCCATCAAGTCAGGATGCAAATGGTTGGCAATATGTTATGTAATTGGAATAAATGGTAAAGATGATACACTGAACACCAGTTAGGTGCACACAGAAATGTTTTCAGTCTGATATAAGGATGTACACGCCAGTAAAACTGTTTAAGGTAGCTCTGATGTAGGGACAACATAACTAATACACTATACTGACACAAACAGCAATCACTCTGAGGTATAATTCTAGCTAACACTGTAACAGATACATAAAGAGTATGTAGTTTCTGATATTCAATGAGCAAATTGTTCATGTAAGTGTGTAAATTGACAAATTGCCTGAGATAGGACTGCCTCCCTTATAAATCAACAGTAAACATCATTACCTATATCAAACATACACAGTCTCTACAAAAACGTCCAGATGGTATCTCCTGGTACAGTGACACCATCAGTGTACTATATCAAATATACATCAGTTGACCTTGGTATTTCTTATGACCTTGACCCTGATGGCATCAATAAAGGGACAAGCCTATAATGACAATCACTAATCAATTAATCTCATTAGCTGACAGCTGTCACCCCTCTGTCCTCAGATCTATTTGTAAATATGTGAACTTGCTAGGTAAATAAAGAGTTTTAAAACTTCAAAGAAAGCTTTTAACATTTACATCATAGCTACAGTGTATATACACAATCTCTTTTCTTCACAACAACATTACTTTTATCAAAAATAAGTGCAAAAAAAAAATCAATGTGTCATACTCGTATAATGTATCTATAAAGATTCAGAATCTGGAGATCTGTTCACAACAGACAGCCAGAGCATACTGTATGTATCCTGGTAAGTAATAACACAATCACTGAATAGTGAGAGGTCCCCCCTCAGGACACGAATCCACCACCTTCACATTCCATTGTAACCCTGACAAACCATAATTCACATCTCCTTAAAGTATCTATAGACATCTACTCAACCAATCCTCAAGTCGCATACACTTTTTGACAGTATCTTTGTATGGGACTGTGTAATGCTGTTGTGAACAGTGGTAAAAGTGTCAGATTTATCTTATATAGGGGTGTATACCTACAACTGGGTACAGAGACAACCTTTGTATATGGCTTAGATATACAAGTTAAAAGTCTAGAACATTTTCCCTTGAGTTTGACAATATTGAGAATAATTTGAAAATGTCCCAAATGACAAAAAAGTAAAAAGATCAATACCTTCCTTTTGTCATTGCATCAATATAAAAGAACTAAAAATGTCTGCGAGACATAAATGTCCCCGCCCCCATATGAAATTAGTTCTTCATACTTATTATATATATGTATGCGAAGTATGATGACAATCGGATCAGTAGTTATTTAAATAACCTGGTAACATTACAATGGGACGGGACGGGACGGGGACGGGACGGACATGGGTAACATATGCCCCCACCCCCCATTTCATGGTGGGGGCATAAAAAGGGAAATTATCTGCTACTTTCTAAGAGTTGGAGAGGTTTGTATGTACACTGTATTTAAGTTTTTCTATAATATTAATATCACATCCTTCCTAATGATGAAGAAAAGGAGATGTAAGTAAATCCTTTCATTTCTAGTCTGTGGCATCACTAAAACATTCACTGTAATTTCCTATTCTTTAACTATCACAATTCATTTTTATATATTATATTAGAAATCAAAAGATAAATTCTATAATTATTGCACACACGTATACTGATAGTTAGCAGGTAATGAATGCCTATACGATATGTTGCCAGTGATGACAAAGCACATAAACTTTTGATTTCCACGATATGTTTATTGGGTTCTAAACAAAGAGTTAGCTCCCTTCTGGGTAGGCATAAACTTAATTTTCATTGCGATGTTATTATATTGTTTAGGAAACCTACATTAATATGTGTGAAACTGTAGATTGAAGACACTGTTTCCTTAACAAACTTATAACATCACAAAATGTATAATATAAACTACCTAACAAAATGGGAGGTAACTCCAGTTTACGAAAACAACCAATATCAACCTTTAACACAAACATAAAACATAACATGGGATAAAATGGAGTTATATAGATGAATCAGACACAATGACAGAAGTAATAGGACATGCAGTGTTAACAGTAAGTGTTACTTAGTGTTAACAGTAAGTGGAGATTGAGGTCCGTATCAGCCACTTACATGTCCAAAGGCATAATGGTACAACACAAATTTTACTTCTGAAGTTCAAACTGTGAAATTTATTTTTATAAAATCTAAGAAAGTGGAGAAAATAAATCTGTATTTATGTGAGTTTGCCTATATGTGATCCACAGCACACGACACTAGCCTCATGATAATTATTGTAGGGACTGTGTGTCAGGTGATGTAGTTCAAACCCCTTAGTAATATGTATAAGGTCGTGTACTGGTCGGTCTTACTCAGAAGACCATCCGACCTTGTCATGGACCTTAGTCTGTACGGATCCCTCCAGCAGAACATCAGATCCTGTCATGGACACACAGCAATCCCTCCTGTAGACTTTTCACCAACAAGTCCAAACAAAGCCACCGAAGCATTACACCAGTATCGTATCCTCACACTTCCATACAAATGTCCAAGTCCGCACTTTTTGATGGGCACCTACAGTGGTCCTAGAACAGGACCTATACGAGGGGTTGCCTAATATGTCTCTGTAAGGGCTGTGTCAGAACGTTCACAAATCTTTAGAATTCTGGCATTCTCACGCTCGTGTTCCTTGAGATTGTGTTTGTCCTCCTTGAGAAGCTGGCGGTGCTGCTGTAGCTTCACGTAGCTCTCCTCCCTCTGTGAATGAGCCTGGAAATACAGAAATACGTATAATGTATAACCTCTTATAAGGGAATTTCAACAGTGACCAGACATTATTTGGTAACAAAAGGCTCAATGGGCATTCATTGCTCTCATGGAAGTAATATTACACTTGTTAAATTCAAAAGTGGACAAAGAAATCAAAACCAATTAAATGTACTGAATTCAGCTATTCAGTCAGTCATTTTTATTTGCAAACTTTGCTTGGCTTCATATCAGTAAGTAAATAACCTATCATCATGACTCTATGATTTTGGTTCTTTAAGAAGAAGTTGTTACCCAGTAATTAACAGCTAACCAGCCCAATGTTAATCACTACCCAGTAATTAACAGTTAACCAGCCTAATGTTAATCACTACCCAGTAATTAACAGTTAACCAGCCCAATGTTAATCCCTACCCAGTAATTAACAGTTAACCAGCCCAATGTTAATCACTACCCAGTAATTAACAGTTAACCAGCTCAATGTTAATCACTACCCAGTAATTAACAGCTAACCAGCCCAATGTTAATCACTACCCAGTAATTAACAGTTAACCAGACCAATGTTAATCCCTACCCAGTAATTAACAGTTAACCAGCCTAATGTTAATCACTACCCAGTAATTAACAGTTAACCAGCCCAATGTTAATCACTACCCAGTAATTAACAGTTAACCAGCCCAATGTTAATCACTACCCAGTAATTAACAGTTAACCAGCCCAATGTTAATCACTACCCAGTAATTAACAGTTAACCAGCCCAATGTTAATCACTACCCAGTAATTAACAGTTAACCAGCCTAATGTTAATCACTACCCAGTAATTAACAGTTAACCAGCCCAATGTTAATCACTACCCAGTAATTAACAGTTAACCAGCCTAATGTTAATCACTACCCAGAAATTAACAGTTAACCAGCCCAATGTTAATCACTACCCAGTAATTAACAGTTAACCAGCCTAATGTTAATCACTACCCAGTAATTAACAGTTAACCAGCCCAATGTTAATCACTACCCGGTTAACCAGCCCAATGTTAATCACTACCCAGTAATTAACAGTTAACCAGCCCAATGTTAATCACTACCCGGTTAACCATCCCAATGTTAATCACTACCCAGTAATTAACAGTTAACCAGCCCAATGTTAATCACTACCCAGTAATTAACAGTTAACCAGCCCAATGTTAATCACTACCCAGTAATTAACAGTTAACCAGCCCAATGTTAATCACTACCCAGTAATTAACAGTTAACCAGCCTAATGTTAATCACTACCCAGTAATTAACAGTTAACCAGCCCAATGTTAATCACTACCCAGTAATTAACAGTTAACCAGCCTAATGTTAATCACTACCCAGAAATTAACAGTTAACCAGCCCAATGTTAATCACTACCCAGTAATTAACAATTAACCAGCCTAATGTTAATCACTACCCAGTAATTAACAGTTAACCAGCCCAATGTTAATCACTACCCGGTTAACCAGCCCAATGTTAATCACTACCCAGTAATTAACAGTTAACCAGCCCAATGTTAATCACTACCCGGTTAACCATCCCAATGTTAATCACTACCCAGTAATTAACAGTTAACCAGCCCAATGTTAATCACTACCCAGTAATTAACAGTTAACCAGCCCAATGTTAATCACTACCCGGTTAACCATCCCAATGTTAATCACTACCCGGTAATTAACAACATTTGACCTGCCTTGACAGGATGATTTGGTGTTGGTAAACAGCTATGTATAAAGTGTTCCTGTTAAACATGGTGATACATGTTTTACGTTCCTGTCCAATACACACTACATGCCTCAAATGTGTTTTTGTGTGTTTTTATCAGAGTTTACATGCAGCTCCCACCTGGTAAATAAGCATTGAAACACAGACAGGTGTCGACTGTATAATGACCTGTTTTATTGCAGCAATTAAAAAAAAAGAAAACTTTCTCCTTAAAGTACAAGCCTCACTAGGCTGTAGCCAGCTGCAGTGTCTGCCTATAAGTACACTCCGCCTCTGTTCGTGACGGGATCTATGCCCTTGATATATCTGCTCGTAAATAACATACTATTCACCTTGTTTACACATCGTCAATGATGTAGATTTCAAATGTGGAAAAAAAGTGGCTGTTTCCCCTGAGTTTGTAATCAAAATGATAACCTAGCCCATCCATAGGCATCCACAGAGAAACAAACTAACTCTATAATACAACTATCAGCATCATCTTGATTACAAAAATCTCTGTCTACCTGCAGGAGCCACAAACTGTACAAGCTTCAATTTAGATAAAGTAACCAAATTTATACGGTTTTGATAAAAATAAAACACAGCATAAATACTTAATTCAGGAAAATTCTGCAGCAAAACTCAGGGTAAAAGGCACAGCTGTTTGATCGGGAATGTTAAGCTCTTAACTGAAATTACAACCATCGTGGAAATAGAACCACTGTCATTTGTGTACTACTTATAGAAATGAACCACCTTTATCACTCATTGGGAAATGAAAATAAACTTGTTAATTAGGAAGCTTGGTGTTTTTACAGTGTACATTGAGTTTACAATAAAACATTAATCATTGTTGTGTTATTTTATATGAAAATCGTAAATATATCCTCCACCTAATATCCTGCAGATTATATCTGTGGTATTTTACAATGAATAATATAATTATGTTACTAAAGTACAGCAAAACTCATATTATTAAACCTTGGTTAGCCCAGCATCAACTTCAAATATCTTTAAATACAGCTGATTTAAGTTTTAGAAGGCAAATATAAGAATTAAACTTACAAAAATAACTATTTGAAAAAAAATCTCTGAACAAACACTGAACAATTTCTTGCTTATAAAACAAAACCAAAAGGGCACAACAAGGCATAAACAAATGAAATTTGAGTAAGATCCATCAAGTACTGTACTTCTCACGAAAATTACGATAACAAACTTTCATTTCAAAATTCAAGGTGGCCGTTTTTCAGCCATTTTGTTTTTCAGATCAGACCCAAATATTGATAACAGCACAACTAGGCACCAAGGGAACCTACATAAGATCCATTCAGTATTTCTAAAAAAAATAGCGATAACAAGCTTTCAATGGCAAAATCCATGATGGCCCCTTTCAGCCATTTTGATTTATCAAACATACCCAAAATCAAACGGGCACAACTAGGGACCAAGGGGAAGGTAAATATGAAATTTGAGTAAGATCCATGAAGTACTTCTGAAGAAAAAGCGATGACAAACTTTCAATAGCATAATCCAAGATGGCTGCTTTTCAGCCATTTTTTTCCTGATCAGTTCCAAAATGTAAACGGCACAACTAGGCAACAAGGGGAACCTACATAAGGAATTTGAGAAAGATCCATGAAGTACTTCTCAAGAAATAATGATAACAAGCTTTTAATGGGAAAATCCAAGATGGCCACCTTTCAGCCATTTTGTTCCTCAGATCAGTCCAAAATCTAAAGAGCACAACTAGGAACCACGGGGAAAGTAATATGAAATTTGAGTAAGATCCATCAAGTACTTCTCAAGAAATGGCTATAATAAACTTTCATTTCAAAATCCAAGATGACCACCTTTCAGCCATTTTGTTTTTCCGATCAGTCCCAATATCTAAAGGGCACAACTAGAGACCAAAGAAAACCTACATATGCAATTTGAGAAAGATTCATTTGGTACTTCTCATGAAGTAACGATAACAAGAAATGTTTAAGGACGGACGGACCACGGACGCAGTGCAATTTGAATAGCCGACCATCTGATGATGGTGGACTAAAAAGTTGGTGTAAATAACTATGTTACACACAGCTATCCCCTGGGAATGTATGTGTAATGTAACTATGTTACACACAACTATCCCCTGGGAATGTATGTGTAATGTAACCATGTTACATACAGCTATCCCCTGGAAATGTATGTGTAATGTAACCATGTTACACACAGCTATCCCCTGGGAATGTATGTGTAATGTAACCATGTTACACACAGCTCTTCCCTGGGAATGTATGTGTAATGTAACCATGTTACACATAGCTATCCCCTGGGAATGTATGTGTAATGTAACCATGTTACACACAACTATCCCCTGGAAATGTATGTGTAATGTAACCATGTTACACACAACTATCCCCTGGGAATGTATGTGTAATGTAACCATGTTACACACAACTATCCCCTGGGAATGTATGTGTAATGTAACCATGTTACACACAGCTGTCCCCTGGGAATGTATGTGTAATGTAACCATGTTACACACAACTATCCCCTGGAAATGTATGTGTAATGTAACCATGTTACACACAACTATCCCCTGGGAATGTATGTGTAATGTAACCATGTTACACACAGCTATCCCCTGGGAATGTATGTGTAATGTAACCATGTTACACACAGCTATCCCCTGGGAATGTATGTGTAATGTAACCATGTTACACACAACTATCCCCTGGGAATGTATGTGTAATGTAACCATGTTACACACAGCTATTCACTGGGAATGTATGTGTAATGTAACCATGTTACACACAACTATCCCCTGGGAATGTATGTGTAATGTAACCATGTTACACACAGCTATCCCCTGGGAATGTATGTGTAATGTAACCATGTTACACACAGCTATCCCCTGGGAATGTATGTGTAATGTAACCATGTTACACACAACTATCCCCTGGGAATGTATGTGTAATGTAACCATGTTACACACAGCTATCCCCTGGGAATGTATGTGTAATGTAACCATGTTACACACAACTATCCCCTGGGAATGTATGTGTAATGTAACCATGTTACACACAGCTATTCACTGGGAATGTATGTGTAATGTAACCATGTTACACACAGCTATTCACTGGGAATGTATGTGTAATGTAACCATGTTACACACAGCTATTCACTGGGAATGTATGTGTAATGTAACCATGTTACACACAGCTATTCCATGAGAATGTGTGTAAAACATAACTATGTTACACACAACTATCCCCTGGGAATGTATGTGTAAAATATTCAGGTTACAAACAGCTTTCCCATGGGACAGTATGGCAAAGTCTGTAAGTTTATCATGACATATTTTTTGGAAACATTTATATGAACTAAATCAAAAACAACTTTGACTAGGACAATTTGAAAATCTATTCATATTCATGAGACTCATGCATGCCTTTACTTGATTATACAAACACCTGTAGAAGGTGGGGTAATTACCTGGTTGTTTTACATATCAGGCTGAGCTAGAATCATGTTAATCATCACACACCTGACAGCTATCTAGAGAATACATCTCTTTGTTACTGATAGTAACAGGTGAGGGTGGTGATTGTTGTACACTACTGATAGTAACAGGTGAGGGTGGTGATTGTTGTACACTACTTATAGTAACAGGTGAGGGTGGTGATTGTTGTACACTACTTATAGTGACAGGTGAGGGTGGTGATTGTTGTACACTACTTATAGTAACAGGTGAGGGTGGTGATTGTTGTACACTACTTATAGTAACAGGTGAGGGTGGTGATTGTTGTACACTACTTATAGTAACAGGTGAGGGTGGTGGTTGTTGTACACTACTTATAGTAACAGGTGAGGGTGGTGATTGTTGTACACTACTTATAGTAACAGGTGAGGGTGGTGATTGTTGTACACTACTTATAGTAACAGGTGAGGGTGGTGATTGTTGTACACTACTTATAGTAACAGGTGAGGGTGGTGATTGTTGTACACTACTTATAGTAACAGGTGAGGGTGGTGATTGTTGTACACTACTTATAGTAACAGGTGAGGGTGGTGATCGTTGAACACTGTTACTTATAGTAACAGGTGAGGGTGGTGATTGTTGTACACTACTTATAGTAACAGGTGAGGGTGGTGATTGTTGTACACTACTTATAGTAACAGGTGAGGGTGGTGATTGTTGTACACTACTTATAGTAACAGGTGAGGGTGGTGATTGTTGTACACTACTTATAGTAACAGGTGAGGGTGGTGATTGTTGTACACTGTTACTTATAGTAGCAGGTGAGGGTGGTGATTGTTGTACACTGTTACTTATAGTAACAGGTGAGGGTGGTGATTGGTGTACACTACTTATAGTAACAGGTGAGGGTGGTGATTGTTGTACACTACTTATAGTAACAGGTGAGGGTGGTGATTGTTGTACATTACTGATAGTAACAGGTGAGGGTGGTGATTGTTGTACACTACTTATAGTAACAGGTGAGGGTGGTGATTGTTGTACATTGTTACTTATAGTACCAGGTGAGGGTGGTGATTGTTGTACACTACTTATAGTAACAGGTGGGGTGGTGATTGTTGTACACTACTTATAGTAACAGGTGAGGGTGGTGATTGTTGTACACTAATTATAGTAACAGGTGAGGGTGGTGATTGTTGTACACTGTTACTTATAGTAACAGGTGAGGGTGGTGATTGTTGTACACTACTTATAGTAACAGGTGAGGGTGGTGATTGTTGTACACTACTTATAGTAACAGGTGAGGGTGGTGATTGTTGTACACTGTTACTTATAGTAACAGGTGAGGGTGGTGATTGTTGTACACTACTTATAGTAACAGGTGAGGGTGGTGATTGTTGTACACTACTTATAGTAACAGGTGAGGGTGGTGATTGTTGTACACTACTTATTGTAACTGGTGAGAGTGGAGATCATTGTACACTGTTACCCATAGTAACAGGGGAGAGTGGTGATCATTGTACACTGTTACCCATAGTAACAGGTGAAGGTGGTGAACATTGTACACTGTTATCCATAGTAACAGGTGAGAGTGGTGATCATTGTACACTGTTATCCATAGTAACAGGTGAGGGTGGTGATCATTGTACACTGTTACTTATAGTAACAGGTGAGGGTGCTGATCATTGTACACTGTTACTTATAGTAACAGGTGAAGGTGGTGAACATTGTACACTGTTATCCATAGTAACAGGTGAGGGTAGTACATTGTACACTGTTACCCATAGTAACAGGTGAGGGTGCTGATCATTGTACACTGTTACTTATAGTAACAGGTGAAGGTGGTGAACATTGTACACTGTTACCCATAGTAACAGGTGAAGGTGGTGAACATTGTACACTGTTATCCATAGTAACAGGTGAGGGTGCTGATCATTGTACACTGTTACCCATAGTAACAGGTGAGGGTGCTGATCATTGTACACTGTTACTTATAGTAACAGGTGAAGGTGGTGAACATTGTACACTGTTATCCATAGTAACAGGTGAGGGTAGTACATTGTACACTGTTACCCATAGTAACAGGTGAGGGTGCTGATCATTGTACACTGTTACCCATAGTAACAGGTGAAGGTGGTGAACATTGCACACTGTTACCCATAGTAACAGGTGAGGGTGGTGTTACTTATAGTAACAGGTGAGGGTGGTGGTAGTAACAGGTGAGGGTGGTGTTACTTGTAGTAACAGTTGAGGGTGGTGCCATCATCGCTGATCAGGCATATCTGATAAAACAATATAAAACCTGCTGTTGATGAAAATAGGGATTGATTTGTTTTTAAATATTAAGATTGTCTAATAAGAACTTATTAGAACCAGAATTTTAACAAACTAAGCTATCTTGCTTCCACTAAGACCAAATACACAAAAACAAAATCCAACAAAATCTCTCAAATGTACATACAGGTATATAACTTAATATCAGTTCAGGTTCCTTTAATGGTAAGTATTAAACTGACATAGACAGTCCCAGTACTTTACTGGTTTACAATGGGAGACCTGTACAGCTAATCGGCCTATCTTACCTGAAAACTGGAGTGAAAAATACAGTGTTCTTACACAAGAAAACAGACCATTGAAATCACTGCTTTTTTGCGTTAATGAGTGTATACACACCAACTATACAGTAAGACAAGGTGAGATCGGGAGCTTGGATAAGAAAACACATCATTCAAGATAAAATCAGTTACAAGGACTTTCCCTACCAGGGAATGCCAGTCAGGATTAAACACATATGGCCAGATTTACTAACAGTCAAACTTTGCCAGCTTTCCTCAATGAAAACTGTTTCTTGAGAACAGTCTTTATTGCCTGCTCTAACACAAATTTGTCTCCTTAGGCCAAAAACGCAAGTTTTCAATTGAGTTACTTTATCTGTGATAAAACAATTTACCATCATGGCAATTGAGTTATATATACCTGATAAAACAATTGAGGTATTTAACAAAAGCATATAAACGTGGGTGATGGAGGGTTTTGTCTGGGTGTCCGTTAGTGTAACGTACCCAAATATTTACGTCTACAACTGACAGAAGCCGGAGGTATCAACAATCGACAAATCAGAAGCAACCTGTCTGGAGAGAGTTATTAAAGCTTTATAACAATGGGATCATTTTAGGATCAACCTGTCTGAACAGACCAATACCTGAATTTTAAAACAGAAACTATTTAGGGCCTCAATCAAACACCTCTAACCTAATATGAATGGGGTGATCACTTTTATCACTAAATCAACCCTTTTACATACAGGCCATTTTTAACTGGTCTCCTTAAACCTAGGCAATTCAAAAGTCTTACACCAATTACATTCTACCCTGGGTTGGGTTCTGACACTTACATAATCTATTATTTCCTATACTCTCGCTTGTATATAGGTACTTCCTATACTGCTAGGTAGATTTATAATTACTAACATGGATATTCATTAATGAATACATACAATTACCATGGAAATAATACTCCTTACCAGTCAGTATATACATCACTATAAATCTTTATGGGGATCACTGGCTAAGAAAGCGGTGTTATATAAAACCTTCCTCCTGTCCCTTTTATACCTAATTTCCAGGTCCACTACCATACCAGTACCAAAACATCAAGGGAGATGTGTAATTTTCAGGTTCAGTGAGGCGGTGGATTGGGAGAGAGTGGTGTAGGAGACGGAATATAAATGGTCACCCAGATGGGCTTCCTCCTTGTAAACAAGTGATTCCCTGGAATGAAATCTGGCTGGTGATGGATGGTTAATATGGCCCCTAGTTCTATCTACACATGTATACATTCTGTAAAATGTCTGCCTGTCAGAACATCAGGTTCTGTTACAAGTTTTGTTTCATAGTTTTATGATTTATATGCTTGGTGGAATAATTTTAATTTCTCTTCATTTTGCTTTTTCTTATAAATACACACTATGCATGACTTGTTACCAACCAGACCTGTTACACTTCTGTATTAGCCATGTTTGATGTGTTTTAGAGTTTAAAAGAATATTTCTTGAGTTCAATTTGGATTAAAACAACAATATATTACACCCAATTTATCACTTTTTCTAAAAAGGTCATAAATTGAACTCCACTTTACACTAATATACAATTTATCATCTATACCAAATAATCTTCACACACTGTACACATTTATGACCTAGCTCAAACACTCTAAACATATCATAAATGGAGGACCTTTTAAATGTTCCAGCCACTTAACAAATTTATTTCCAAATTGATAAGATTTTAAAAGAATGGAAGAAATAAATAAGAAATTCTCAAAATTGCTGAAACTTTACTATGGCATTATGACATCACTATCACCTCATTTCTCTACAGTGACTTTGCTTAAATCACTGTTACATCAAATCACTGGGAATCACAAGCTAGCTGAAACCTCAATGAGATATATGTACCAGTGCTCATTTTGGGAACAGGATTTCTCCCTAAACAAGATGTCACTTATTCATATTTGACAGTTCTTATACATGTAGTTGTATACTGGTGACGTTTAAGGTTGAAGATTTACTTTTATACAGGTAGACATACAGGAATTTAAGGAAAGCTTGTAACTGTTAAAACATAACTTGTAAACTTTATATACCAGAAGCAAGTTTATGTGTGAATATAATTTTTATCGCAGGTTGTTAATACAAGTTTCAGAATGAAGTGAAATAGTTTTTTGGTCAGATTCTCAATGATCTTAAATGAATTTTAAATACCACTCATCTGATATCATGGTGTATATTATTTGTTTGACAAATCGCCCTGCAACAGACTTCCCGTAAAATCTGATATTATTCAATAACTGAATGAGTGAAGTATTTACAACTTTGAAGAATTTTTATGAATAACGAATTAGCCTAAATACTAAATTAGTGAGGACACAGTCTAATATATGACTTAATTACAGTTGATTTTACAGAAAACGGCTATAAAAGCCCACCATAACACATAGACAGGGTCCTGTCGGACAACAGGTGGCCAACAAAAATGGCCATATTTGCATAAATGTTTAGTACCATAATTACTTAAATTGTCAGACAGAGGCGTAATTTGTTTTCATTACAATAACTAATAAGTTACTAACAGCACTGTATAGCTATCATAAATTGAGAATTACGACAAGATTAATATTCTATGGAAATTATTTCCAAGATTTTATTCCATATTGTTCTAAATACATGAGCTAGGCTCTCCATGAGCATGTCTAACTCTACTTTAATTACCGGTAATTTAATGATTTATGACATTATTTCATCAGTGGGACTGCTCTCCCCTAAGCCTGGTTTGTTTAATAGATGGCTACACAAGGTCATACTTCAGGTGTTAATATAGGTGACTACACCAATATCATTGAGCCTAGAGTTCATTTAAGTCCAGAATTCAGAAAATATGATTTCTACTATATGGTACATAAAAAAAGCCTTCCACCTGGTGTTATACACTACTATCAATACAGAAATCAGATATATTTACTTGTCTTCCACACTTATCATAGCTAATGAGATTTACTACCTGTTCATAAAGAATAGACCCTATAGCCTAATTGTAAACTTTTTATGTTGTGTAGACCCTACCCTAATCGTAAACTATTTATGTTGTGTAGAACCTAGCCTAATTTGAAACGTTTTATGTTATGTAGACCCTAGCTGAATTGTAAACTTTTTATGTTGTGTCAACCCTAGCCTAATTGTAAACTATTTATGTTGTGTAGACCCTAGCTTATTGTAAACTATTAATGTTGTGTAGACCCTAGCCTAACTGTAAACTATTTATGTTGTGTAGACCCTAGCCTAATTGTAAACTATTCATGTTGTGTCGACCCTAGCCTTATTGTAAACTATTCATGTTGTGTAGACCCTAGCCTAATTGTAAACTTTTTATGTTGTGTAGACCCTAGCCTAATTAATTGTAAACTATTTATGTTGTGTAGACCCTAGCCTATAATGGTAAACTATTTATGTTGTGTAGACCCTAGCCTAATTGTAAACTTTTTATTAAAAATGGGGAAGAAGTCTAGCCTAAATCCTAAACTGTTAATTGAAATTAAAAATGCTTTGGATTGTGACTTAAGATTAAATCTGGGCAATGACATGAATGCCGACAGCAGGTGAAGAAATAATAGACAGGTACACAGTGATTATAATAACATTGAATGATGGACAGGGCCCCAACCTATTTCAGACTTTTCTTCCAGCAACGAAATAAGATTCCACTAAATGATACAGACATACATCTCTATGTAATTTACATACTTAGGCAAATCTGTAGATGATTTATTTATACATGATAAATGAGTATATTACCCAAATATGCATCCTTAATCTTCCTTGATGAGCAAGTTGACCTCGCACAAAATCATTGGGACCGCTACGTTAGAAATAGGATAACTCTAACATCTCCGTTACAACAGCGCTGACACTGGATTATGATATCACACAAATAGTGCTCTATATTTCCCAATGATGACAGTGCGTTTTTACTGTCTTCTGATCCCACTCATAACAGAATAGCGCAAAACGGCAACAAATGGATTTTATCTAAAATTGGAGTTTTGGGGTATCATGTTTATGAATGAGTGATCATAAATCATAGGAGTGGTTAGCTCTAGTCTTCAGTGTCAAAACACTTGGTCAATTATAAAAAGGCCAGGATTCTTATACATTCAGACCCGAGTGATTTAAGCAACAGTAAGTGATAGTTCAGTAATTCTTGTTTTAGCCTTAAACATTGCCTTGAATGAGAAAACTAAAGGACTTTGTTGCAGTCTTTGTTACATAAAAAAAGTTTACATTAATTATAAAAAGACTGTCAGCATAAAATGTAAAGGTTCAACAACATCTGGTTTTACAATTTTTACTGTACCAATTAATACACACAATATTATTATATAATGTACATGTAAATAAGTTTGGCACATAATTGTCAAACTTAGAAAAGCCCTGAGTAAATTATAACTATTTATACCAATGATATATGAATGATAATTAAGGTAAGATAATATGATAATATATTAAGATTACAGATTACTATAAAAACATATTTCACAATGTCAAAAACATATATTTAAATATTTCAGCTTATAATTGACCAAAATATAAAGCAAGGTTTAATTCTGGCAAAAACTTGAGGTGTTCCATGCTTTCATGTTAATTAAACTTCATAACGACCTGTTTTCTGACAAACCGCGCTGTCGTAGGATTGTCAACTGGGACACCTTCAGGTGTGTAATTTGTGATGGCACTACAGGTAACAAAATCACACCTGGCTATCTTTATTTCAACCTTAATGGTTCTACACTGGAAAGGAGCAACTCACTTTAAAAGTTTTGATGTGAAAAATATAACATAAAAAGAGCAAATAAATAGTAAACCTGAGTTGGATGAAACTGGATTGAAAGCTAACTGAACCTAACTGATGATAACTGAACCTAACTGATGATAACTGTATCTAACTGATGATAACTGTACCTAACTGATGATAACTGTATCTAACTGATGATAACTGTATCTAACTGATGATAACTGTATCTAACTAATGATAACTGTATCTAACTAATGATAACTGTATCTAACTGATGATAACTGTATCTAACTGATGATAACTGTATCTAACTGATGATAACTGTATCTAACTGATGATAACTGATGATAACTGTATCTAACTGATGATAACTGTATCTAACTGATGATAACTGTATCTAACTGATGATAACTGATGATAACTATATCTAACTGATGATAACTGTATCTAACTGATGATAACTGTATCTAACTGATGATAACTGATGATAACTATACCTAACTGATGATACCTGTTCCTAACTGATGATAACTATATCTAACTGATGATAACTGTATCTAACTGATGATAACTGTATCTAACTGATGATAACTGTATCTAACTGATGATAACTGTATTTAACTGATGATAACTGATGATAACTGTACCTAACTGATAACAAATGTACATAACTATGATACATTGTCACTACCTGACTTTTTTTTCCAAGGCAGTTCTAATTTGATACAAATCCTTCATCTCCTGCAAACATTTTTGTGCAGAAGACAAAAAACGGACGGACAGACAGACGGACGGACGGACGGACAACCTGATTACTATAGGGCACCCGCATCTCTCGATGCAGGGCCCTAATAACTGAACCTAACTAATGATAACTGTACCTTACTGATAATAACTGTACCTAACTGATGATAACTGTATCTTACTGATGATAACTGTACCTTACTGATGATAACTGTACCTCACTGATGATAACTGTACCTTACTGATGATAACTGTATCTAACTGATGATAACTGTATCTAACTGATGATAACTGTATCTTACTGATGATAACTGTACCTTAACTGATGATAACTGTACCTTACTGATGATACTTGTATCTAACTGATGATAACTGTATCTAACTTATGATGACTGTACCTAACTGATGATAACTGTACCTTACTGATTATTACTGTACCTAACTGATGATAACTGTATCTAACTGATGATAACTGTACCTTACTGATTATTACTGTACCTAACTGATGATAACTGTATCTTACTGATGGTAACTGTACCTAACTGATGATAACTGTACCTTACTGATTATTACTGTACCTAACTGATAACAAATGTACATAACTATGATACATTGTCACTACCTAACTTATTGTACATATTGTACAAAGTAATGCAAACCTTCAGTTGCTCTTAAAAAACTTGATTATAAACCAATTATATCAGGAAATAAAAAAGAAGCAAAATAAAACATGTTTACATATGTTAATTCAATGATACTCCCTTGAAATAGAGAAATGATACTTTTGATGTGAGATATGTATTAGACTAGTGATTTACTGACGTATTAAAACTTCTAAGTTATCACCCTCGATCCTTACCTAATTTTTAACATTATAAAATGTATGACTGAAATTACTATGCATATATAAAGTCCATTTTTCATAAATGTCAACTTTTCTCTTTGAAGTACTGTAATGAAAATCTTTCATAATCAGAATATTTGGAATACTGCTTATCAATATATATATAGATATCAAATGTACAAGTAGTTCAGGATATTTAATCAATGTCGAGAAATTAGTGATTAAAATAATGTATAACTTTATATGTAGACCCTATGCCTAGAGAATGTGGTCGATATACTCTTTATTATAACTACACCAAATGGTTAATAACATGTCATATCTGGACCTCTTTAATGCTGGGGATATCGGGTTCTGTCTGTACATCTGTCAGAGGGGTTTTAACCTGGCTATAACTTGAAACCATTTAACTGATATCGATAAAACTTTTAATACATATTAGGCTAGTGTCCTAGCTATGCTATATGCTATTGACAAGGTCTCACTTTTTTATAATTTCTTTGTTAGCATGGAAATAATGTAAGAAATACAAAATCATTTTTTTCTAGATATTCCGAGCAACCCCAAAACTATTCAAAGGATTTCCACAAAAGTTTGTGTATCTGTGGGGATGGTGAATTAGTGGTGTATCTGTGGGGATGGTGAATTAGTGGTGTATCTGTTGGGATGGTGAATTAGTTGTGTATCTGTTGGGATGGTGAATTAGTTGTGTATCTGTTGGGATGGTGAATGTGTTGTGTATCTGTGGGGATGGTGAATTAGTGGTGTATCTGTTGGGATGGTGAATTAGTTGTGTATCTGTTGGGATGGTGAATTAGTGGTGTATCTGTGGGGATGGTGAATTAGTTGTGTATATGTTGGGATGGTGAATTTGTTGTGTATCTGTTGGGATAGTGAATTAGTTGTGTATCTGTTGGGATGGTGAATTAGTTGTGTATCTGTGGGGATGGTGAATTAGTTGTGTATCTGTGGGGATGGTGAATTAGTTGTGTATCTGTGGGGATGGTGAATTAGTTGTGTATCTGTGGGGATGGTGAATTAGTTGTGTATCTGTTGGGATGGTGAATTAGTTGTGTATCTGTGGGGATGGTGAATTAGTGGTGTATCAGTGGGGATGGTGAATTAGTTGTGTATCTGTTGGGATGGTGAATTAGTTGTGTATCTGTTGGGATGGTGAATTAGTTGTGTATCTGTGGGGATGATGAATTAGTGGTGTATCTGTGGGGATGGTGAATTAGTTGTGTATCTGTTGGGATGGTGAATTAGTTGTGTATCTGTGGGGATGGTGAATTAGTGGTGTATCTGTGGGGATGGTGAATTAGTGGTGTATCTTTGGGGATGGTGAATTAGTGGTGTATCTGTGGGGATGGTGAATTAGTTGTGTATCTGTGGGGATGGTGAATTAGTTGTGTATCTGTGGGGATGGTGAATTAGCTGTGTATCTGTTGGGATGGTGAATTAGTTGTGTATCTGTTGGGATGGTGAATTAGTTGTGTCTTTTGCTATTGGCGAGGTTACATTTTTCATATTTTCTTTGTTACCATGGAAACAAAGTCAGAAATACAAAATTACTGTTTTCTCGGCTGCAATTCTTGATGAAAACCGTTCAACACACAGACTGAGTGCCCTCATTGTGCCTTTTGCTATTACCCGCTACATTTAGCGAGATTTAATTTCTAATATTTCTCTGTTACCATGGAAACAAAGTCAGAAACAAGTGCTAATTGTAATGGGGTACCATTACAGATGTCCCCCAAACTACCCCTTTGGTTGGAACTGATGAGCCCAATAAACTCACAATGGAAATATAGCTGACACCCCATATATCAGCGGTCATGTTGACGAATTAGGAAACGGAGGTTACGACAATGTCCGTGGTGTCCTACTACAGTTATATATAAAATTTCATTGAAATCGGACAATATATAAATTTTGACCAATCAGAAGCCAGGAAATAGCGGCCATGTTGACGAATCACGAAACGGAGGTTACGACAATGTCAGTGTTGTCCTACTACAGTTATATATAAAATTTCATTGAAATCGGACAATATATAAATTTCGACCAATCAGAAGCCAGGAAATAGCGGCCATGTTGACGAATCACGAAACGGAGGTTATGACAATGTTGTTGGTGTAATATCTACTACACATATATATTAAATTTCATTGAAATCGGACAATATATAAATTTCGACCAATCAGAAGCCAGGAAATAGCGGCCATGTTGACGAATCATGAAACGGATGTGACGACAATGTTGTTGGTGTAATACTACACATATATATTTAATTTCATTGAAATCGGACAATATATAAATTTCGACCAATCAGAGGCCTCCATTTTCGTTTCGGTGGCAACCAAACTTTACGAAAATGTTACCATGTTATTCAGCATCCCTTAAAACACCCATGTACCAATTTTTACTGAAATCGGAGACTGAATTTTGAAAACCGGAAATTAGCTCTGGCGGCCATCTTGGACTTCCGGTCGCGAAAAACAACCCGTTTTCACACACCCTGCCCCTAATGAGTATGTGTGTGAAGTTTCGTGAAGATCCGTCCTGTAGTTTTTGAGAAAACGGTCGGAAACCTCCGCGGCGGAAGAAAGTGGAAGAAACAAGAATAATAATAATAATAATAAGAAACCGAGCAAAAACAATATGTCCCCCCACTTCGTTTGGGGGACATAATAAAAAAAAAACGCTTTTTAAGCTCTTTTGGGCTACAACAAATCTAGATCTTTACAAAACTGTTCGTAACATATAAGGCAAGTGCCCTATTTGGTGTCTTTTGCTACTGACAAGGTTTCAAATTTTGCTTTTAATGTTACGTGAAATATTCAAAATTGCTCTTCTGAAATATGAATTATTGTGGGGAGTAATACCATGCTTTGCATTTGTTTTATGTCAATTTTAATGTTGCATGAAGCTTAATTTGCTTGTCATATTACGTAGAATCAAGTCAGATTTCCTTGTTAAGCTTGCATATAGTTGTGTCAATTCTAATTCCTGTTTGGAAACTTATGTATGGTATTGTATATAGAGGAATGCATGTTAAATGTTGACAATCTAAGAAATTACTAAATTAACAGTTTCACTACTTAATGATTGAAGGCATAACTGCATAAACATTTTTTCAACCCTTCTATGAATGTTTCTTTATTTCATGTTATCAAGTTCATGAAGCTTCTTTTCCATCCTGAAATATACAGTATTTGCTACCGTATTTCTAATATGAAACCGGACTCCTTCAACTTAACATTTGTCCCAGCTCCAGTCAGAATCGGGACATATCAAAATACCTGTCATACATCATACCTTCAAGGGTATGTCACCCTCACAATTATGTTAGTCAAATGAAAAAAAAATATTCAAATTTTACAATTTAATCATTTCAAATCAATCTCGCATTAAAATGATTTTCCATGGCTAAAAAGTTACATAAAAGGTGAAGCTATTCAGATAGAAAACTGATCTAAAACTTTACTCAATAAAACTCTGTCAGTCAAAAAAAATTAAATTATAAAAAATGATATCAGATTTAATATCAAAGCTAAGTGAATAGAAAAGTGTGAACAGCCATAAACAGGGTCAGATTTTGCATAAAATACAATAATTATATATCGTAAAAATCCTCACAAATTTTTTCATGGGCAGCTTTCATCAAAGCTATCTGGTATTTGAAATATTCAAGGTGTCTTTTTGTAGCATGATATGCGTAAATAAGTATATACACCATGCTGAAAAAATGGAGTAGTATCTGTGTGAGCTGTATAATGATCAGCGATGCATAGATTATAACACAGGTGCAAAGCCCCAGGCCATCGAGCATCGTAAGGTGATATAACCGGCCCTGTCAAATGTACAAATTGTCCTCTTTTAAAAAAAGATAAGTTGAAATGGTAGATGTACTGAACCCCCTCACACTATTGTCTAGTCTAACAAGTTCACATTTGAGAAATTGAAGAATGAAAAAAATGAGAATTCTTTTTATTATATATATAGAGATAGAATATTGTCAAAAAAAAATTGAATTGGTTTAAATGATAATTTTCCATTGTATAAGATATGATGTAATACATGTTTAATCTTCTTTTAAGAACCAGGATCGGAAGGTCAATAAAGGCCAGTCTTACCCAACCAACTAGCTAATTGATACATGTTTTATCACAGGGCAGGAATGTCATGCTGGAATATACGGTCACCATTACCTTCTATCTTTATGATCTACCCCAGTTATATTCGAAACCCAAGTACATGTTGAAATAAATAATAAATACTGTCATCAAATAATACTACAGAAGTGGCTATCCCTGCAAAGTGTTGTAAATAAGCTAATCCGAGGCGGACAGATGCTCTCCTCAGGCTGGTTTATAATTCTATATTACCATATTTTTGTGTTTATATCATACTTTATACATGTATGTCTTGTTTTGCATATACATATTTTGTGCTGCATTGCATACTATTGCATACTGATGAGTTGTAAAGCTCGAAATGGCAAAGAACTTGAACCTAATTCAAGATCAAAATCATAGTCTTCAAAACCCACCATAAACATCTTAATTCACCCCTCAGCCTATTTTTTTCTCTTTGTTTTTATTTCTCTCCCTGTTTTTTCTGTGTCCCTCTGGAACAAGTAGTTCATGCACAGATAACAAGGTAATAATCAAAGTCTATACATTGTAAGTACCAATGTGATCTTTGGGTGACTGGAGCAAAGCTCAGGTGACCCAGAAAAGTATATGTTTACAGACAGGTTATTGTCAGAAAGGTCAGTATTATGTCACAGAACTTTATAGATTTGGTACATATAGATAAAGGTAGTTTATTACACAGGTACATTGATGTACAGTTAATTTATCAAAATAAGTATATTTAGGTACAGGTGTAAAAGATGTGCATTGATTAGGCTGCCTTGCAAGCGTGAGCTGTAGGGAATTTCCCTTTAGCTTATCGATGAGTCAGTAGAGCAATCAGGCTGGGGCACCAAGAGTTGCGGGTTTGAGCCCAAGCAAGAACACTATCTTTATCACTTTTTCCTGTCCTATTACACAGACAGCTTATCAAAAAGGAAAATTAAGGTACTGATCCTTTATCAAAGATATACACATAGATACATGTTCATCATACTGGTACATTCAGACACTGGTGGTTCATCTAGGTACTGGTAATTATGTGTATACAGATACAGGTAGTTTATCTGAGATGTATATATACAGATACAGGTAGTTTATCTGAGATGTATATACAGATACAGGTAGTTTATCTGAGATGTATATACAGATACAGGTAGTTTATCTGAGATGTATATACAGATACAGGTAGTTTATCTGAGATGTATATACAGATACAGGCAGTTTATCTGAGATGTGTATAAGGATACAGGTAGTTTATCTGAGATGTATATACAGATACAGGTAGTTTATCTGAGATGTATATACAGATACAGGCATTTTATCTGAGATGTATATAAACAGATACAGGTAGTTTATCTGAGATGTATATACAGATACAGGTAGTTTATCTGAGATGTATGTACAGATACAGGCAGTTTATCTATGATGTATATATCCAGATACAGGTAGTTTATCTGAGATGTATATACAGATACAAGTAGTTTATCTGAGATGTATATACACAGATACAGGCAGTTTATCTGAGATGTTTATACAGATACAGGCAGTTTATCTGAGCTGTATGTATACAGACACAGGTAGTTTATCTGAGATGTATATATACAGATACAGGTAGTTTATCTGAGATGTTTATACAGATACAGATAGTTTATCTGAGATGTACATATACAGATACAGATAGTTTATCGGAGATGTATATACAGATACAGGCATTTTATCTGAGATGTATATACAAATACAGGTAGTTTATCTGAGATGTATATACAGATACAGGTAGTTTATCTGAGATGTATATACAGATACAGGTAGTTTATCTGAGATGTACATATACAGATACAGGTAGTTTATCTGAGATGTATATACAGGTACAGGCAGTTTATCTGAGATGTATATACAGATACAGGTAGTTTATCTGAGATGTATATACAGATACAGGTAGTTTATCTGAGATGTATATACAGATACAGGTAGTTTATCGGAGATGTACATAGAGATACAGGCAGTTTATCTGAGATGTATATACATGTAGATACAGGTAATTTATCTGAGATGTATATACAGATACAGGTAGTTTATCTGAGATGTATATACAGATACAGGTAGTTTATCTGAGATGTATATACAGATACAGGCAGTTTATCTGAGATGTATATACAGATACAGGCAGTTTATCTGAGATGTATATACAGATACAGGTAGTTTATCTGAGATGTATATATACAGATACAGGTAGCTTATTTGAGATGTATATACAGATACAGGTAGTTTATCTGAGATGTATATATACAGATACAGGTAGTTTATCTGAGATGTATATATACAGATACAGGTAGTTTATCTGAGATGTATATATACAGATACAGGTAGTTTATCTGAGATGTATATACAGATACAGGTAGTTTATTTGAGATGTATATACAGATACAGGTAGTTTATCTGAGATGTATATATACAGATACAGGCAGTTTATCTGAGATGTTTATACAGATACAGGCAGTTTATCTGAGATGTATATACAGATACAGGTAGTTTATCTGAGATGTATATATACAGATACAGGTAGTTTATTAAACAGGTACACAACTTACACAGGGTTTATATGTGTAGATAACAAGTATATAGGCAGACCTATATACAGGTGGTCTATTAACACAAATACACATAAATAATCATAAAAAATGTACAGGACAATTACGATTTTAAATAAGATGTAATATATCATAACAAAATAGGTAGTTAATTCCTGACACCTGTAGTCAACAAAGGCCTAACATCTCTATGGAGGGATAGATTGGACCCTTCGCCTACCTGTTCATATCATACTTCATAAAATTGTCTTTTTTATAGCAAAGTAATAGGTATATAGGAGTGTGAACCATACACAACTTTTATGTTGTAATTTTTAGACATTACACTTGACAATGTGAGAATTAAATATGATAGAGATATTGAAGGAACATGTTACCTTCACATAACCATTCTATCCCTACAGCTGTTTATAATAGACACAGGATGCCATTTTTATTAATTTACAATGACAGTGACATGTCTTTTGAATAAAATTCCTATATTCAACAATGGGGTTCATTTAAGCTTTTAAAATGTTATTATGAGAACAATTCCGGCACTTAGACATACAAGTGTATATCCTAGTAAAACCAGTTGTGTCAAATTTCATAGTTATAAATAGATCATCACAGTTCAGTAAATGGGGAGAGTAAAACAACAAGTCATGCTTAAATAGCTTAAAACGGACAGATGTTTAAAGTTGAAAAACATCAGATGAGATTACAGAAAAAAAAGAAAACACTCAAGTTCCAATTTATGAGCTGCTCCCAAGACTTTCCCTTGACAAAACCATCCTGTCATAGTAATTAAGGAATTCCATTTCTACCAAAGTCTGTTCGGTAACAAGGAAGTATTGACATTTTACTTTATGTTCAGTTTGGAAATGTATAGGGGTTATCTTCCATAACTTAAGTAATATCTTCAACGGTTCATGTATCTTCAACGGCTCAAAATTTATATCCCAGACATGCAATATGATTTTACAAAAGTTTTACACTTTTGACCTTTTGAGGTTGAGGTCATCATACACATTTTCTTTGGTGATTCAGATTTGCTTCCAATTTCACCAAAAAGTTTCAAAACTTTGAAAGTTAAGGCCCTGACAAGATAACACTGATTTGACTTTTGACATTGACATTTTTTAATTTTTAATGGTGTAAAGGTATGGGAAAAGACTTTACATGGGATTCTGTGCTTATTCAATCTTAAGGTGTAAGGTTTCATCAAAAGATCAGCCTCATGCAGTTACAATAACCCAAATATTTTTGTGGATGACCTACTTACAGTAATCTAAATATTTTTAGTGGGTGACCTAGTTACAGTAATTTACATATTTTTAGTGGGTGACCTACTTACAGTGACCTTCTTCTTTTGAGTTGGTGACCTAGTTACAGTAATCTAATACTTTTAGTGGGTGACCTACTTACAGAAATCTACATACTTTTAGTGGGTGACCTAGTTACAGTAATCTACATACTTTTAATGGATGACCTACTTACATTTATCTAAATATTTTAGTGGGTGACCTAGTTACAGTAATTTACATTCTTTTAGTAAGTGACCAAGTTAAGTTACTTACATACTTTTTGGGGGGACCTAGATTCACTTACCTACATATTTTTAGAAAGTGATCTAGTTACAGTAATCTACATACTTTTAGTGGGTGACCTAGTTACAGTAATTTACATACTTTTAGTAAGTGACCTAGTTAAGTTACTTACATACTTTTTGGGGGGACCTAGATTCACTTACCTACATATTTTTAGAAAGTGACCTAGTTACAGTAATCTACATACTTTTAGTGGGTGACCTAGTTACAGTAATTTACATACTTTTTGTGGGTGACCTAGATTCAGTTACCTACATAGTTTTAGATGGTGACCTAGTTACAGTAACCTACATATTGCTAGCGGAAGACCTACTTATAAGTAGCATACTGTTTTAGTGGGTGACCTAGTTACAGTAATTTACATACTTTTACTAGGTGACCTAGTTAGTCATCTACAAACTTTTTGTGGGTGACCTAGTTTCAGTAACCTACATAGTTTTAGTGGGTGACCTTGTTAAAGTAATCTACACAGTTTTAGTGAGTGAGTGATGTAGTTACAGTGATCTAGATACTTTTTTGTGGGTGACCTAGTTTCAGTTACCTACATGTGGGTGACCAAGTTACAACTAGTAACCTACACATGTATAGAGGGTCATACAGCAACACTTGCTGTAATTCAAGTTCATACTCTAATTAAAGAATCATAGATATTTAAACTAGTTTAATTAACATTAAGTTCAAATTTTAGAAGATCATAAAGAACGTTTAAATTATTAATTTGACAACTTTTTGGAACAGTTTTACAGTCCAATACAAAGTTGCTATAGAAGACCTTTTATTAAAAAATATTCAATAAAACAGTTTTTATCAGCTTTTTATCAATATTTACAATAACTGCTCTCCCAGGGATATCCATTTAGTGGTTATTGGAATAGATTTCAACTGGTATTTCAGATCCTGTTGAATAACTTGAGGCCTTTTTTTAAATAACAAATAAAATTTCAGGCATTTAAAAACTAAAACTTAAAGCTATTGGATTTTTAGGTGAACATAACCAACTCATGACCTTTTAAAATGTGTACCGTCCATTAAAATAGATCTTTAAAAGTCTTAACAACACATTAAAACAAAAATGTAAAATAATTTTAGAAACCAGCAATAAAAACAGGTATGTTAAGTGAAATGTATGTGTAATCTCTATGTAAACAATTCAAAATATTCATGTGTTTTGCTCATCAATTTTAAACTTGCTAAAAAAATGTTAATGCTTCTTATTTTTGTAATTAATCATGACTTTTGCTTAAAAAAAAGTCATTTCAAGCGATGCTCCAGTCACTATGTTCCGGGTAAGACTAAAACTCAGCAATTCATCTTCTCTGTGTTGTTTACTAGAAAAAAGTCTTTGTTTAGATCATATCATCAATTATAATATTTTTTTTATTTTATTCCGAGAGAGGACCACTAAAGTACAACAGGACCTATGTACTATTTATATTTTGTAATAAATTTGAATAAATAATAATGAAGTAGAAGACAAAAATGTGTAAGGGGGGGGGGGGGGGTGAAATATACCATGTATGAGATGATTCTAATAGAACAATGATTATTTTTAACAGTCTTAAAAAAAATATTCAAATAACTTATGTTTTTAATATAATATCTATAACAATTCAAAAATAACTGTGGTTTTTATTCAACACTTAAATCTAAAAAAAATAGTTCTGTCATATTTGTTAGTATTTATAACGAGTTTTCCACACTGACTTTTCCTGGCAGTGATCAATATTCACACACTAGGACGGCTGTCCACAGGCAAATAGTGTACATTCTGTAGGCATCATTGTTCATTTAATGTGGTACAATTACAGATAAATAGACTGACAAAAAAATACGGTAAAAAAGGCTAACTGTATGGAACTGTCAGGACCGTAGGAAAGCCATTAGTGGGATTCTTCTCGTCCAACTACTGAAATGTTGATGGCAATTAAATACTCAAAATACAAAATGAATTTTATTGAATGTTTTTCTCTATTAAATTGTTGTTCAAAAGCTCTAAAATTTCAAAGAAAAGAATATTTGATAATTACAAGATTTTGTACAAAGAGGTTTTAGGAAGAGTGAACAAAGCTGAAGGTTAGCATATTGTCTGATTTAATAGGGAATACATCTAGAGGTTGTGTGACACCTATCATTATTCAAACTTCAAGTCAATAAAAAAGTGTTTAACAGATGTACGATAACCCCCCTGCTAGGCTACATATTGCCTGTTTCTCTGAGCTTCTCTCTATGGGACTTTTCCTCGTGAACCCTGGAAATGGCGAACACATGACAACTTAAAGCATAGATAACTCTCACGGAAACATTGTACTGAAGATTTACCTCCATATCTATAACATAAACCTCTACATAGAATTTTTTTGTGTTTTTCTTTTCTCAAATTCGATCCTGAACAATTGAATTCTGCACTGAACTCTTAAAGAACAGTGATGGTTTCCATCTCGTGAGACTTTAAGCTGACCAGGTGCTTTCTGAAGGGAATCCGATATTGTCGGAGATTATTACTATACTGTATATATACCTATCTGATACTGTTGACTAGGACAAAACGAGCGTAATTAGAAGTAGCGTCCATTTTACCTGTGATATATGAAGCGTGCCTGTTTACTTTGGTGTTGGCTTGACACATACATCACAGACTCAAACTCTGACTTATTAAACAAATAATAAAATAATCTATAACTCAAAAAATATCCTGCTGTCATTTTGATAACAGGTATCCTGACCTGTGATTCTGCTGCCAGAAAGTAGGATCTTTACCGATCATTACCGACGCAGTATGAATCGCTTTCCTACGACTTGTGTTCTAGCTAAGACTCCCAGGGTGTGCTATCTGATTAGTTCTCTACATAAATCTCCAGTGTATGAAAGCCAAACATCATCAAAGCGTTATGGTAGAACCACACACAGTGACTTACCAGTGACAAAATATGTGTACACATTTATCATACCCTAACTCCTACAGTAGCTAATACAAGGTCGAATTCTCAAAATCATTGTCAAAAACAAACCATTTAGATTAGATTGGTAAGGATGCTTTTTCTACTGATATGCATTTTTTTCATATATTTACATTAAGATGGCATTTGTCACTAGATATAACTAGATTTTACTTGAAAATGAGTGTCGATGCAGAGACTAAAATTAATTGACATCCACCATGAGACACAATTCTCAGCCAATCAACATATGACAATATACTTCTCAATCCCAGTTATTGAACATTTGTGCTTGTCGTTGACAAAATGGATACTAGCACCTAGCTATCAATAGCTCCAGAGGGTAAAGTTCACTGAAACTGTAGATCCAAGACCCCCCCGAAAAAAAAACAACAAAAAACAAAAATGAAGTGATATGCAGGACTAAATTAAGGTAAAAGGTTAAAATATATATAGGTCATAGCAACCAACATTTGAACAGCACATGATTGCATCCATGCTACTACATCAATCATACTGTCCTTCACTCCAAATTTTGTTTGCTCAAAATATTTTCTTGACCTATCTTGGCCTATGTCAATATGTAACATTGCTTTATTAAACATAGATCTATATATGTAAACACTAATCGTGGTAACTCATGTTTCCCATGATATATATTAAAGATCTGCTTTTGATTGATCTAAGTATTAAACTATTGGTCCATGAACTCAGGAAGTTTGCACTAGAAGACACAGGAAGTTTCCTACACCTTGTACACATCGCTTAGGAATTGTGTGGATGTGAACGAGCGAAATTCCTTCTCTGATAACCCTTTAATTAAAAGTTCAAGGAGAAGAGGGAGAGGTTGTTCTGTGATTGTGTAACACATGGAATATTTGGTCGTCTCAGGACCGCTGTAGTTATCACGGACATGTGAGGTTTAGATAGTCTCCCTTTGTGGCAACATACTGGTATAGGTATGAGGACTAAAGCTGATGGAAGGTTAACCAACACATAAGCTACAGAACTAGTTATTCTATATACAGAAAATGCATCTTGATCATCACACCCACAAAATGACTCATTCAAAATCACTTTCAAAGTTCTTCATGAAATAGATGATTAATTATCACATCGTAAAACCACATGTAACTCGCATAATCTAATAACCTAACTTCAGGAAGTGGCTCTTCTACTAACCTCATTGAAATCCTTCCATTAATTGGTAAAATCTGGCCGGAATTACAAACATCCAATTCATACCTAGCCCTATATAACCAGTGTACCATCCCACCTATAAACACATACGTAGCCCTATATAACCAGTGGACCATCCCACCTATAAACACATACCTAGCCCTATATAACCAGTGTACCATCCCACCTATAAACACATACCTAGCCCTATATAACCAGTGTACAGTCCCACCTATAAACACATACCTAGCCCTATATAACCAGTGTACAGTCCCACCTATAAACACATACCTAGCCATATATAACCTGTGTACCATCCCACCTATAAACACATACCTAGCCCTATATAACCAGTGTACCATCCCAACCATAAACACTTACCTAGCCCTATATAACCAGTGTACCATCCCACCTATAAACACATACCTAGCCCTATATAACCAGTGTACCATCCCAACCATAAACACTTACCTAGCCCTATATAACCAGTGTACCATCCCACCTATAAACACATACCTAGCCATATATAACCAGTGTACCATCCCACCTATAAACACTTACCTAGCCCTATATAACCAGTGTACCATCCCACCTATAAACACATACCTAGCCCTATATAACCAGTGTACAGTCCCACCTATAAACACATACCTAGCCCTATATAACCAGTGTACCATCCCACCTATAAACACATACCTAGCCCTATATAACCAGTGTACCATCCCACCTATAAACACATACCTAGCCATATATAACCAGTGTACCATCCCACCTATAAACACTTACCTAGCCCTATATAACCAGTGTACCATCCCACCTATAAACACATACCTAGCCCTATATAACCAGTGTACAGTCCCACCTATAAACACATACCTAGCCCTATATAACCAGTGTACCATCCCACCTATAAACACATACCTAGCCCTATATAACCAGTGTACCATCCCACCTATAAACACATACCTAGCCCTATATAACCAGTGTACCATCCCATCTATAAACACATACCTAGCCCTATATAACCAGTGTACAGTCCCACCTATAAACACTTACCTAGCCCTATATAACCAGTGTACCATCCCACCTATAAACACATACCTAGCCCTATACAACCAGTGTACCATCCCACCTATAAACACATACCTAGCCCTATATAACCAGTGTACAGTCCCACCTATAAACACTTACCTAGCCCTATATAACCAGTGTACCATCCCACATATAGACACATACCTAGCCCTATATAACCAGTGTACAGTCCCACCTATAAACACTTACCTAGCCATATATAACCAGTGTACCATCCCACATATAAACACATACCTAGCCCTATATAACCAGTGTACCATCCCACCCATAAACACTTACCTTGTCCAATTCTGCCTTCTCTCGGATAAGTTTTTCTTGTAACTCCTTCTCCTCCTTTTGTCGTTCTGAAAGTTCCTGTCGTATCTTTATAGAGTTTTTGCGTTTAACATCTGCAAGTGTCTGTTGAATTCTTCGAACGTTCTGTTCCTGTTTCTGACGGGTATACTCAGCATTTCGTACTTTATTGTACAAATTCTGTTCACAGTCATCCCCTTTTGTCACCATTTTCTACAAAAGCAAAAGAAAGAAAGTTTTAAAAAGAAAAGGTTTAAGACTAACTACTAGTACAAAAATCATAAGCTAAATATGTTAGGCAATAGGGTAACAATGCAATTTAAGTACCAATTTCATAAAACAAAACATTTCTTACATAATATGCTGTCTTTGACATACTACAACACTTGATGAAATGTTTTTGGTACACAGACTTTCGACCCTATTCCTACTATGCTCAATGAACCAAGTACAATTCTATAGTATTCAATGTTGGTTTGTTCTTATTTTCATATGATTTCCTTTTCAATTTATAGCCATTACAATTACACTGAATAAGGAAGTAAACAATGAAATAACCATTCAAAATGACAGGGAGTTAGTCGACAGATATCTCCCTGTTCAGACAAGTTACACTGTAACAGGGAGTTAGTAGACAGATATCTCCCTGTTCAGACAAGTTACACTGTAACAGGGAGTTAGTAGATTGATATCTCCATGTTCAGACAAGTTACACTGTAACAGGGAGTTAGTAGACAGATATCTCCCTGTTCAGACAAGTTACACTGTAACAGGGAGTTAGTAGACAGATATCTCCCTGTTCAGACAAGTTACACTGTAACAGGGAGTTAGTAGACAGATATCTCCCTGTTCAGACAAGTTACACTGTAACAGGGAGTTAGTAGACAGATATCTCCCTGTTCAGACAAGTTACACTGTAACAGGGAGTTAGTAGATTGATATCTCCATGTTCAAACAAGTTACACTGTAACAGGGAGTTAGTAGACTGATATCTCCCTGTTCAGACAAGTTACACTATAACAGGGAGTTAGTAGACTGATATCTCCCTGTTCAGACAAGTTACACTATAACAGGGAGTTAGTAGACTGATATCTCCCTGTTCAGACAAGTTACACTGTAACAGGAAGTTAGTAGACTGATATCTCCCTGTTCAGACAAGTTACACTGTAACAGGGATTTAGTAGACTGATATCTCCCTGATCAGACAAGTTACACTATAACAGGGAGTTAGTAGACTGATATCTCCCTGTTCAGACAAGCTACACTGTAACAGGGAGTTAGTAGACAGATATCTCCCTGTTCAGACAAGTTACACTGTAACAGGGAGTTAGTAGACTGATATCTCCCTGATCAGACAAGTTACACCGTAACAGGGAGTTAGTAGACAGATACCTCCCTGTTCAGACAAGTTACACTGTAACAGGGAGTTAGTAGACTGATATCTCCCTGTTCAGACAAGTTACACCGTAACAGGGAGTTAGTAGACAGATATCTCCCTGTTCAGACAAGTTACACTGTAACAGGGAGTTAGTAGACTGATATCTCCCTGATCAGACAAGTTACACCGTAACAGGGAGTTAGTAGACAGATATCTCCCTGTTCAGACAAGTTACACTGTAACAGGGAGTTAGTAGATTGATATCTCCATGTTCAAACAAGTTACACCATAACAGGGAGTTAGTCGACAGATATCTCCCTGATCAGACAAGTTACACCATAACAGGGAGTTAGTAGATTGATATCTCCATGTTCAAACAAGTTACACTGTAACAGGGAGTTAGTAGACTGATATCTCCCTGTTCAGACAAGTTACACTGTAACAGGGAGTTAGTAGACCGATATCTCCCTGTTCAGACAAGTTACACTGTAACAGGGAGTTAGTAGACTGATATCTCCCTGATCAGACAAGTTACACCGTAACAGGGAGTTAGTAGACTGATATGTCCCTGTTCAGACAAGTTACACTGTAACAGGGAGTTAGTAGACAGATATGTCCCTGTTCAGACAAGTTACACTGTAACAGGGAGTTAGTAGACCGATATCTCCCTGTTCAGACAAGTTACACTGTAACAGGGAGTTAGTAGACTGATATGTCCCTGTTCAGACAAGTTACACTGTAACAGGGAGTTAGTAGACCGATATCTCCCTGATCAGACAAGTTACACCGTAACAGGGAGTTAGTCGACAGATATCTCCCTGATCAGACAAGTTACACTGTAACAGGGAGTTAGTAGACTGATATGTCCCTGTTCAGACAAGTTACACTGTAATAGGGAGTTAGTAGACAGATATCTCCCTGTTGAGACAAGTTACACTGTAACAGGGAGTTAGTAGACAGATATCTCCCTGTTCAGACAAGTTACACTGTAACAGGGAGTTAGTAGACTGATATCTCCCTGATCAGACAAGTTACACCGTAACAGGGAGTTAATAGACTGATATCTCCCTGTTCAAACAAGTTACACTGTAACAGGGATTTAGTAGACTGATATCTCCCTGTTCAGACAAGTTACACTGTAACAGGGAGTCAGTAGACTGATATCTCCCTGATCAGACAAGTTACACCGTAACAGGGAGTTAGTAGACAGATATCTCCCTGTTCAGACAAGTTACACTGTAACAGGGAGTTAGTAGATTGATATCTCCATGTTCAAACAAGTTACACCATAACAGGGAGTTAGTCGACAGATATCTCCCTGATCAGACAAGTTACACCATAACAGGGAGTTAGTAGATTGATATCTCCATGTTCAAACAAGTTACACTGTAACAGGGAGTTAGTAGACTGATATCTCCCTGTTCAGACAAGTTACACTGTAACAGGGAGTTAGTAGACCTGTAACAGGGAGTTAGTAGACTGATATCTCCCTGATCAGACAAGTTACACCGTAACAGGGAGTTAGTAGACTGATATGTCCCTGTTCAGACAAGTTACACTGTAACAGGGAGTTAGTAGACTGATATCTCCCTGTTCAGACAAGTTACACTGTAACAGGGAGTTAGTAGACCGATATCTCCCTGTTCAGACAAGTTACACTGTAACAGGGAGTTAGTAGACTGATATGTCCCTGTTCAGACAAGTTACACTGTAACAGGGAGTTAGTAGACCGATATCTCCCTGATCAGACAAGTTACACCGTAACAGGGAGTTAGTCGACAGATATCTCCCTGATCAGACAAGTTACACTGTAACAGGGAGTTAGTAGACTGATATGTCCCTGTTCAGACAAGTTACACTGTAATAGGGAGTTAGTAGACAGATATCTCCCTGTTCAGACAAGTTACACTGTAACAGGGAGTTAGTAGACAGATATCTCCCTGTTCAGACAAGTTACACTGTAACAGGGAGTTAGTAGACTGATATGTCCCTGTTCAGACAAGTTACACTGTAATAGGGAGTTAGTAGACTGATATCTCCCTGATCAGACAAGTTACACTGTAACAGGGAGTTAGTAGACTGATATCTCCCTGTTCAGACAAGTTACACTGTAACAGGGAGATAGTAGACTGATATCTCCCTGTTCAGACAAGTTACACTATAACAGGGAGTTAGTAGACAGATATCTCCCTGTTCAGACAAGTTACACTGTAACAGGGAGTTAGTAGACTGATATCTCCCTGTTCAGACAAGTTACACTGTAACAGGGAGTTAGTAGACAGATATCTCCCTGTTCAGACAAGTTACACTGTAACAGGGAGTTAGTAGACTGATATCTCCCTGATCAGACAAGTTACACTATAACAGGGAGTTAGTAGACAGATATCTCCCTGTTCAGACAAGTTACACTGTAACAGGGATTTAGTAGACTGATATCTCCCTGTTCTTAAGACAAAATTTTGGGTCTTCACCTATTGTAAAAACTTTAAGTTTGTGTGCACACCAACTGTACATGTGGTTAACATGGATCTTTATTTGATACAGTATTTAACATGTGTCTATCAGAAATATAATTACAAAATGTAATCTAGTTCCACTTTGCTGTCAACTGCTTCTCACTATTTTCTAAGCCAGATATAATTTGTAATGGATGATCAAAATGCTAGAACTCTATATCATAAGTTTAAAATGTAATATTGTAGAAATGAAAATCTATGACTGTTACGTAAAAGTATTTGAATTTTCAGACAGAAGGCTGAAATAGACCCTAGTCTGAGACGACACGGAGAAGGACCACCAGAACACCTCTATAATCTAACCTGTGATGTTTGTCATTAAACCTCGGGATTATATTATGTCCTGTGTGAATGAGTGAATGGCGAATTCCAGTCAAACAGCATATGTACACATATAATTACATATTTAACACAAACGATTATGCAGCAGCATAAATAAGACCCCCTACAAAAGAAAATATTAAATATTAAAACTTGATCTAAAACGCAGGGCCCAGAATGCTCAAGCCTATGAGAAGCTTCACAGGCACTTTCTATACATGTAATTTGCAAACAGTGCATTATTTAGGTTTGATAATAACTACCAAATTTGCTTATTATATATACATTATTTTCCAGGGACAGTTTTTGTCTTGATTTATTTTATAATCTAGGAAAATGATTTAGGAGTATTGGAGACTGATAAAAGCATTAAGCTGAGGGCTGTTGATTGAATTGTCCCGACTACAGACTGTGCAGGATAGCATGAGTGGTGTTATAGGTCTCTAATATCACCAGCTAGAGGAGTGGGCTTACTATAAAGGGAAGTCACAGAGCATTAAATTGCTATCTTCTCAAGCCACAACAGACTTCAAATCTGTTGGCAACTATTTCTCATTCAGGAACAGTGAACAGAAAATGACAATGAAAAAAGATTGGAGGTATGAATTGATATAGGAGAGTGTATCACCGCTATGTAATCTGTCATTTTGGTTGGAGGGCTGAACAGATTCCATTCAGCATAACAGGGTATGCATATGAATAGGTGACATTATTGATCAATAAAAGAAACAACTATTTATCATGGCAGAGGACCACCCTGACAAATCTCTTCTCACAGATGTAACAAATGTAATCCCATAGTGTCACACTAACAAATCTCTAATCACAGATATAACAAATGTATTCCCATAGTGTCACACTAACAAACCTCTACTCACAGATATAACAAATGTAATCCCATAGTGTCACACTAACAAATCTCTACTCACAGATATAACAAATGTAATCCCATAGTGTCACACTAACAAACCTCTACTCACACATATAACAAATGTAATCCCATAGTGTCACACTAACAAATCTCTACTCACAGATATAACAAATGTAATCCCATAGTGTCACACTTACAAATTTCTACTCACAGATATAACCAATGTATTCCCATAGTGTGACACTAACAAACCTCTACTCACAGATATAACAAATGTAATCCCATAGTGTCACACTAACAAATCTCTACTCACAGATATAACAAATGTAATCACATAGTGTCACACTAACAAACCTCTACTCACAGATATAACAAATGTAATCCCATAGTGTCACTCTACTCACAGATATAACAAATGTAATCCCATAGTGTCACACTAACAAATCTCTACTCACAGATATAACACATGTAATCCCATAGTGTCACACTAACAAATCTCTACTCACAGATATAACAAATGTAATCCCATAGTGTCACACTAACAAATCTCTACTCACAGATATAACAAATGTAATCCCATAGTGTCACACTAACAAATCTCTACTCACAGATATAACAAATATAATCCCATAGTGTCACACTAACAAATCTCTACTCACAGATATAACACATGTAATCCCATAGTGTCACACTAACAAAATCTCTACTCACAGATATAACACATGTAATCCCATAGTGTCACACTAACAAATCTCTACTCACAGATATAACAAATGTAATCCCATAGTGTCACACTAACAAATCTCTAATCACAGATATAACAAATGTAATCCCATAGTGTCACACTAACAAATCTCTAATCACAGATATAACAAATGTAATCCCATAGTGTCACACTAACAAATCTCTACTCACAGATATAACAAATGTAATCCCATAGTGTCACACTAACAAATCTCTACTCACAGATATAACACATATAATCCCATAGTGTCACATTAACAAATCTCTACTCACAGATATAACAAATGTATTCCCATAGTGTCACACTAACAAATCTCTACTCACAGATATAACAAATATAATCCCATAGTGTCACACTAACAAATCTCTACTCACAGATATAACACATGTAATCCCATAGTGTCACACTAACAAATCTCTACTCACAGATATAACAAATGTAATCCCATAGTGTCACACTAACAAATCTCTACTTACAGAGATAACAAATGTAATCCCATAGTGTCACACTAACAAATCTCTACTCACTGATATAACACATGTAATCCCATAGTGTCACACTAACAAATCTCTACTCACAGATGTAACAAATGTAATCCCATAGTGTCACACTAACAAACCTCTACTCACAGATATAACAAATGTAATCCCATAGTGTCACACTAACATATCTCTACTCACAGATATAACAAATGTAATCCCATAGTGTCACACTAACATATCTCTACTCACAGATATAACACATGTAATCCCATAGTGTCACTCTACTCACAGATATAACAAATGTAATCCCATAGTGTCACACTAACATATCTCTACTCACAGATATAACAAATGTAATCTCATAGTGTCACACTAACATATCTCTACTCACAGATATCATGTATAGACAATTTGACACTAGCACATAATGACAATTTGACACTAGCACATACATGTATTGATTATTTGACACTATAAGCACAATTTAATAAACTACCCCACAGTATCACAATCTGAGAAATACCTGTTATCATTTTGACATATACTGATTAACATATTTCAAAATCAAGTACACTATTAAGCTTGGCCACATGTAAAACTGTATTAGACAGCTTACTGTATGTCTTTGCAATATAAAATTGCTTTCTCTGAAATTATGGTTATGTCAGATTTCTAACATAAAATCACTCTCTTTGAAATTATGTTTCTTTCAGATTTATATAACTTTATTAAACATCTCCGATCTTTCCTTTGACCTAAAACCATTTTTTTTTCATTTCTATTGATTACAAAAATCACCTAACCAATCACAGCTATAAAACTAACCTAGGCCTACCACAAAAACCATAGGTCCTGCTTGTAGACGACTGAGACCCATTTTAACATTCATAAGTTTGAAATTACAGCAATTTCTCAACACAGATTGACCATACGAGCATAAAGAAGCCACTTTTCCACTAAAGTTGTGTTTGATAAAAACGCTGCAGGTTTTACTAAACATTTCTTCAAATTTATCCACAGGGTGGTCCATTCTCAGTGTCAAACATTAATTTGAACATTTAACTGATTCTGATGAAAAGTGACATCGCATTTTAAATATTGGGTCGTACAAATGATCAAAAGTTCAGCGAGTCTTTGTGTGTCCATTATGTGGGAGTCTGAATGTATGTTCTGACAGCTTCAAGACCACATACCGCTTAACACTATACACACTGTATTTAATGTGTAATCAATGTAAAATCTGCCTTACACTGCCACAAATAACCTCCTTTTGTGTAAAACAGCCAAGAAAGATTATTTTTCAACAAAATTATGTCGAAAATTGGAAACCGTCTGGGTAAAGTTTACTGTCACTCAATTTGGAATAAAATCAGAGATAATATTACTTAACACTTATATTTACAACTTTTAACTTGACATATAAATAAATATTAACCAGGCTTACTTCAATAAGTGACATTTCTTGATTGACTGAATGTTATTGATTGGATGTAAGCCCGATTACAATATGGTTACCATAGTATGTGACTAGTGTCGGAGAAAATTAGAATAGTACAACAGTGACCAGAACTGCTGTCAGTAAACCAACTGTGCAGTATGGTGGTCTGGTGTAGGAAATTCCAGGCCAACACTTTCAAAGGGCCAAAGGGGTAGCATGGTGCTGGGTGATGGTCTATAATAGGTACTGGGTGCATCCAATTTAAAATTACATGCACACTTGGTAAGAAACAATCGGTCACAATAAGTTTAATTCCACCTCTCTGTTAAGCCACCATTCAGACCTACCTGACAGAATTTGAATTGATCATGTTCCTGAAGAACTTGAGCTGATCATCATGTTTCTTGCCCCTGTGTTCAAACTTACCTGGAAGAATTTGAGCTGATCGTCATGTTTCTTGCGCCTGTGTTCAGACCTACCTGAAGAACTTGAGCTGATCATCATGTTTCTTGCCCCTGTGTTCAGACTTACCTGGAAGAATTTGAGCTGATCGTCATGTTTCTTGCGCCTGTGTTCAGACCTACCTGAAGAACTTGAGCTGATTATCATGTTTCTTGCCCCTGTGTTCAGACCTACCTGAAGAACTTGAGCTGATCATCATGTTTCTTGCCCCTGTGTTCAGACTTACCTGGAAAAATTTGAGCTGATCGTCATGTTTCTTGCGCCTGTGTTCAGACCTACCTGAAGAATTTGAGCTGATCGTCGTGTTTCTTGCCCCTGTGTTCAGACCTACCTGAAGAATTTGAGCTGATCGTCATGTTTCTTGCCCCTGTGTTCAGACCTACCTGAAGAATTTGTTTCTTGCGCCTGTGTTCAGACCTACCTGAAGAATTTGAGCTGATCGTCATGTTTCTTGCCCCTGTGTTCAGACTTACCTGGAAGAACTTGAGCTGATCATCATGTTTCTTGCCCCTGTGTTCAGACCTACCTGGAAGAATTTGAGCTGATCATCATGTTTCTTGCGCCTGTGTTCAGACCTACCTGGAAGAATTTGAGCTGATCGTCGTGTTCCTTGCGCCTGTGTTCGTTGTAACGTCGCTTGAATCTTGACTCCCAGACTGCCTGTTTTTCATCATCCTTCATCTTCTTGTCAGACATGGTTGATGCCAGCAAGTTGATCCTCCTGGCATTATGGGCCTGGAACATACAATGTTCCCAAAGTAATGGAACATGCAATCTTCCAAAAGTAATGGAAATACAATGTACCCAAAGTAATGGAACATACAATCTTCCAAAAGTAATGAAAATACAATGTACCCAAAGTAATGGAACATACAATCTTCCCAAAGTAATGGAAATACAATGTACCCAAAGTAATGTACCCAAAGTAATGTACCCAAAGTAATAGAACATACAATCTTCACAGAGTAATGGAACATACAATGTACCCAAAGTAATAGAACATACAATCTTCACAGAGTAATGGAACATACAATGTACCCAAAGTAATGTACCCAAAGTAATAGAACATACAATCTTCACAGAGTAATGGAACATACAATGTACCCAAAGTAATAGAACATACAATGTACCCAAAGTAATGGAACATACAATGTACCAAAAGTAATGGAAATACAATATACCCAAAGTAATGGAACATGCAATGTACCCAAAGTAATGGAAATACAATGTACCCAAAGAAATGGAACAAACAATGTACCCAAAGTAATAGAAATGCAATGTACCCAAAGTAATGGAACATACAATCTTCACAGAGTAATGGAACATACAATGTACCCAAAGTAATAGAACATACAATGTACCCAAAGTAATGGAACATACAATGTACCAAAAGTAATGGAAATACAATATACCCAAAGTAATGGAACATACAATGTACCCAAAGAAATGGAACAAACAATGTACCCAAAGTAATAGAAATGCAATGTACCCAAAGTAATGGAACATACAATCTTCCCAAAGTAATGGAACATACAATGTACCCAAAGTAATGGAACATTCAATGTACCCAAAGTAATGGAAATACAATATACCCAAAGTAATGGAACATGCAATGTACCCAAAAGAAATGGAACAAACAATGTACCCAAAGTAATAGAAATGCAATGTACCCAAAGTAATGGAACATACAATCTTCCCAAAGTAATGGAACATACAATGTACCCAAAGTAATGGAACATGCAATGTACCCAAAGAAATGGAACAAACAATGTACCCAAAGTAATAGAAATGCAATGTACCCAAAGTAATGGAACATACAATCTTCCCAAAGTAATGGAACATACAATGTACCCAAAGTAAAGGAACATACAATGTACCCAAAGTAATGGAACATACAATGTACCCAAAGTAATGGAACATACAATGTACCCAAAGTAATGGAACATACAATCTTCCCAAAGTAATGGAACATACAATGTACCCAAAGTAATGGAACATACAATCTTCCCAAAGTAATGGAACATACAATGTACCCAGACAAATGGAACATACAATGTACCCAAAGTAAAGGAACATACAATGTACCCAAAGTAAAGGAACATACAATATACCCAAAGTAATGGAACATGCAATGTACCCAAAATAAAGGAACATACAATGTACCCAAAGTAAAGGAACATACAATGTACCCAAAGTAATGGAACATACAATGTACCCAAAGTAATGGAACATACAATGTACCCAAAGTAATTGAACATACAATGTACCCAAAGTAATGGAACATACAATGTACCCAAAGTAATGGAACATACAATGTACCCAGACAAATGGAACATACAATGTACCCAGACAAATGGAACATACAATGTACCCAAAGTAATGGAACATACAATGTACCCAAAGTAATGGAACATACAATGTACCCAAAGTAATTGAACATACAATGTACCCAAAGTAATGGAACAAACAATGTACCCAGACAAATGGAACATACAATGTACCCAAAGTAATGGAACATACAATGTACCCAAAGTAATGGAACAAACAATGTACCCAGACAAATGGAACATACAATGTACCCAAAGTAAAGGAACATACAATGTACCCAAAGTAATGGAACATACAATGTACCCAAAGTAATGGAACAAACAATGTACCCAGACAAATGGAACATACAATGTACCCAGACAAATGGAACATACAATGTACCCAAAGTAATGGAACATACAATGTACCCAAAGTAATGGAACATACAATGTACCTTGTACCCAAAGTAATGGAACATAAATCTTCCCAAAGTAATGGAAATACAATGTACCCAAAGTTATAAATACAATGTGGAACATTCAATGTACCCAAAGTTATAAATACAATGTATCCACATTGATGAAGTATGTTTATATTAAACATTATAGGGTTTTTATGCTAGAAAATGATATTGAACTTCATACTGTTGTTGAAAATGTGTGTTTTTTTTCTTTTTTTATTGTTTTAAGGAGTGAGGATGAGGGGGTGCTTTTCTAGTGTTATAGAACTGTCCATGTAAATGTTGTAAATAGCATGTTAACATAAGGTTAACATGCTATGTTAAGAATGGTGTGACTTTATCAATTTATTAACTTATCTCAAGAAATATCTTTAAAGCTTTTAATAGCAGGTATGACAACATCAAACATCAAAGATATTCACCTATGATTCTTTAAGATGTATATATGTAACGAACATATGCTTAAATGTATGACTTTAAGTTAGTGCTTCATTATACACTACAAAGGTTTATCTATAGCATTAAATCACAAAAGACAGGGGGCGCATTTCCCCAATGTTTTTGAAAGTGACATAAAGTCTGTTATATAAACATCAGTAATTCCTCTACAATGCAAAACTGTCATGATAAAAGATATTACATATATGTAAGATACTTCCTCACACCCAATACTTTTACCAAGAAAACTAATATGTCAATACTCCGAAAGTTAAACAGTAAACTTTCCAGTCCAAAGTGGCCCGTAATATCGATGACAAACATGGTCACACCGAGACCCCTTTTCTGTTCACAGTTGACAATAGACATGTAACCTAGAGAATCACAAGATTTTTATCCATTTGTTTACAATATATAGGTGTTTGGTTTTATCTAGAGGAGCAGATAATATCTTGGTAACTTAGCGAGTGTGAACCTGAGAGTTCACCCTCAGATGAAGAGATTACCCGACCTTGCTACTGACAGGACACTGAGCCCTTCCTGGCTTCTAATCACCACCCAGGTAATACACTGCAGTTTTAAATAAAAACAAAAAGTTTAAAATTGAATCCAGTAATGTGTGTGTACCCTCAGGGAGCTGTTATTGCCCGGGAGAGTTGTAAAGCCCTTCCTTCCTACCATTACACCCAGAACTGCAATTTATAAAGGCAGTAATCACGTTATCATGAAGCCCTGTTGATACAGGCACATGCTACACAAAATCTACCCCGGACATTAAAGACTGCTCCACTCGATGTTGACATTCATTCAGCAAAGTAAATCATCAGATTTGGATAACATGTAATTTGAGGTTGTAACTTTCTCATCTATTTTCAATTTTCTTCAAATTAAGGCCAGCTGATTACTTTCTGTATGAATGACCACAAGATTTCATTTGAATTTATGGTGGTAGTGGAGATTACATGCAACCTGTGTAAAAGAATGACTGGGTTTTTGACAAATATGTGTAACTATGCAGATGTGGTATGTATATGCAGGCCGAAGAATGCTTCACAATCTTAACACTCACTTACTATATAATTTGGGATGAAAAATTTCATTTGGATGGATGTGAATCTGTTGTTGACGAGACCTACATATCACTTACAGTCAGCCTATATTTTCTTTTCAATGTAAAAGCTCTCAGAATGACAAATATCTGTTTCATGGCTTCACCTGCATACGTACATGTGTTCCCCTGTACCCCTTCTCCTAAGCCAGCCACTATAATCTGTATTATCATAAAATACCTGTTTATCCCACCAAGGTCAATCATTCAACAGCATTATAAAAAATCAGTATTATACTTAATACATGTTTAAAGTTTCAAAAGGCCCTAACTTCCTCTTGAATAAATGTCTTTTTTTAATTCACACTGAAAGCTAAAATATCAAATCAAATATTATTAAGATGTTAATACATAATTAATTCCTATGAAAAAGACATTCATATATTTTATTCAATTTTATTATAAGGAACTGATCTATTTTCAATTTTTTGTCTTTTTTCTGAGTTATCTATGTGTAGAAATATATTTCTAAGTAAGTTCAGAGCCTACAGTTAATTATCCAAAATCTTAGATGTACTCTGAACAGAATCATGATGTACAATATGTGAGTCCAGTTATTGTTTGGTGTGGACAAATTTTACTTCAAACACAATCTCTCCCCAAAATACAAGCTGGTAAAATACCAACAACCAATTCTTCCATTCTAGAAATGGTTCCGAGCTAGGAAAGTTGAATTATTCAAAAAAGTAATTTCTGCTTGAGATAAAATTGTATCATAAAGTTGCTAGCACAGTGTGTGCTTGATAGGCCTGTGGGGACATGACACTCGCTTGTAACAGTAATGAGGGCACTTGTTAAAATTGGAACCTCTCTCCAACACAATCCACACATCTTTCATTCCAGGGGGGAAATGATGGTGTAAGTTGATAAAATTCTGACAAGACATCTCTTTCGAAGATTGAGGAAGCAACCCCAGCAAAAACATGTCTTCACAGTGTCAAAAGTCTAAACCCATTAACAGCATGCGTAATAATGAAATATTCATGAAAACTTTTGACATGAAATGCTAATATTGGAAAAATATGCCATCTGTGACGTGAAATTTTTGACAGAGAGGAAAACAGTTCTTTGCATGCTGTGATAGCATGTGTCATGATTTTCAGAAAATATTTTGAATCCATCTGCTAAAATGAATATTGGGTTAATTTTTCTGCAAATGTTTCACTGCATGGAAGGGATTCTGGGGGGAGGGGAGGGGAGGGGGGAGAGGTGTTTAGAGTGTTAGGATGGGGAAATGCAGCTGGGAGGATCATTGGGGTCTTGTTTTGATAGGGATGGGGTTAACTCAAGACTTAAAAGAATGCTCAGTTATTATGTATCATAAAAAGTTGATGTAGAACCGCCAATTTCTTATTAAAGTAAAAGATCCAATAATGAGAATTCCATTACAATGTTATAACCTCCTCTTGACTCAAACCGACGTTTCACATATATTTTACCAATGTTTGCTTTTTGGAAAAACAAAATCAATAAAGATTTCATGGAAAACTTGGTGATTGGCTTTTGTAAACAAAAAATAACTATGTCTCCATGGTAACAGTTTGCATACAAGACAACATATTGTCAAGAAAAGCATACATTTGACCTTTGATTTCAAAGCCAAGGTCACAATAACCTAGGTACAGTGCAAGTGCTGTACATAGTCTATGGCATACCTGTCAAGTCTCCCGCTTTGGACGGGAGACTCCCGATTATTTATGACAGAAATCAAAATCTCCAGTTTGAAATTAATGACCTGTGCGGGTCCCGCATTTTATTAAATTCTTCCGTTTTCTCCCGCTTTGCGGTAGCCCAAGTATGGGGTGGTGCAAGTTTTAACAGAATCAGGATCAGTACTTATATATCATGTCTCTACTCATTAAAACGGGATACATGATAAATTCCTATAATCATACCCTTACAGTATTTATGTAGTATAGCCATTGTTCCATATAATGTGTGTCATACATATATACACGGTTACCTACACTGTTTTTTATCTATTTCATTAGTGATACCTCATTCATTTTAATCTTTTTCAAGAAGTAGGTTTATACAGCTCTATATATTCTTATCAAGTTTACAGTGATAAGCAATGAGATAGATGCAATCTCCCATAAGCATAGCATTCTGAATAAACTTGTCAACAGGCAGAGCAATGGGAGTAGGACATGTAGGGATGTAGACTACTACTCATTTACAAAACTTCCATGATGGTTGATCAGGAGTTAACACAAGGACAGAATGTCATCACTGTATTAATGAACAGTGGATACCACTTATTTACAGAACTTCCATGATGGTTGATCAGGAGTTAACAGGAGGACAGAATGTCATCACTGTATTAATGAACAGTGGATACCACTTATTTACAGAACTTCCCTGATAGTTGATCAGGAGTTAACAGGAGGACAGAATGTCATCACTATATTAATGAACAGTGGATACCACTTATTTACAGAACTTCCCTGATAGTTGATCAGGAGTTAACAGGAGGACAGAATGTCATCACTGTATTAATGAACAGTGGATACCACTTATTTACAGAACTTCCCTGATAGTTGATCAGGAGTTAACAGGAGGACAGAATGTCATCACTATATTATTGAACAGTGGATACCACTTATCTACAGAACTTCCCTGATAGTTGATCAAGAATTAACACAAGGACAGAATGTCATCACTATATTAATGAACAGTGGATACCACTTATTTACAGAACTTCTCTGATGGTTGATCAAGAGTTAACAGGAGGACAGAATGTCATCACTATATATATTAATGAACAGTGGATACCACTTATTTACAGAACTTCCCTGATGGTTGATCAGGAGTTAACACAAGGACAGAATGTCATCACTGTATTAATGAACAGTGGATACCACTTATTTACAGAACTTCCCTGATGGTTGATCAAGAGTTAACAGGAGGACAGAATGTCATCACTATATTAATGAACAGTGGATACCACTTATTTACAGAACTTCCATGATGGTTGATCAAGAGTTAACAGGAGGACAGAATGTCATCACTATATTAATGAACAGTGGACACCACTTATTTACAGAACTTCCCTGATAGTTGATCAAGAGTTAACAGGAGGACAGAATGTCATCACTGTATTAATGAACAGTGGATACCACTTATTTACAGAACTTCCATGATGGTTGATCAGGAGTTAACAGGAGGACAGAATGTCATCACTATATTAATGAACAGTGGATACCACTTATTTACAGAACTTCCATGATGGTTGATCAGGAGTTAACAGGAGGACAGAATGTCATCACTATATTATTGAACAGTGGATACCACTTATTTACAGAACTTCCATGATGGTTGATCAGGAGTTAACAGGAGGACAGAATGTCATCACTATATTAATGAACAGTGGATACCACTTATTTACAGAACTTCCCTGATGGTTGATCAGGAGTTAACACAAGGACAGAATGTCATCACTGTATTAATGAACAGTGGATACCACTTATTTACAGAACTTCCATGATGGTTGATCAGGAGTTAACAGGAGGACAGAATGTCATCACTGTATTAATGAACAGTGGATACCACTTATCTACAGAACTTCCATGATGGTTGATCAAGAGTTAACAGGAGGACAGAATGTCATCACTGTATTAATGAACAGTGGATACCACTTATTTACAAAACTTCCATGATGGTTGATCAGGAGTTAACAGGAGGACAGAATGTCATCACTATATTAATGAACAGTGGATACCACTTATTTACAGAACTTCCATGATGGTTGATCAGGAGTTAACAGGAGACAGAATGTCATCACTGTATTACTGAACAGTGGATACCACTTATTTACAGAACTTCCCTGATGGTTGATCAGGAGTTAACACAAGGACAGAATGTCATCACTATATTAATGAACAGTGGATACCACTTATTTACAGAACTTCCCTGATGGTTGATCAGGAGTTAACACAAGGACAGAATGTCATCACTATATTAATGAACAGTGGATACCACTTATTTACAGAACTTCCCTGATGGTTGATCAGGAGTTAACACAAGGACAGAATGTCATCACTGTATTACTGAACAGTGGATACCACTTATTTACAGAACTTCCCTGATGGTTGATCAGGAGTTAACAGGAGGACAGAATGTCATCACTGTATTATTGAACAGTGGATACCACTTATTTACAGAACTTCCCTGATGGTTGATCAAGAGTTAACAGGAGGACAGAATGTCATCACTATATTAATGAACAGTGGATACCACTTATTTACAGAACTTCCCTGATGGTTGAGTTAACAAAAGGACAGAATGCCATAAAACATTGGGGTAAAAATATAGCACCACATCACAGAAGGCTGTGTGTGAATACCTGCAGCAATGACAGAGCAGAAATCACACTGATGTCATTCAAACAAAAGGTTTGGGACAAGATGAAAGAAATACAAATACGAGAACATTTACAAATCTCAAATTAAAGAAATTTATGTGAGGAATAACTTAGTTGCCCAGTGAGTTAAGGAGATATTCACCTGTCGGTTGGGTTTAACTACAGAGATCTATATGACTTGTAGTAGGACTTGATATATCTGTATACCCGCACACCTCTGACTACACATATTGAATCGTTTTACCGAGTTTGTTGAAGAAAAAGAAAAATTCTTTGACTGTGACATTACATTTCCTTATTTTCTGAAATAATATTAATGTAATTGTAAATGGCTCAAAAATCAATATATACAACATTGTATATACCAATACTTAGCATCCATCATGTAGAAATGATGTCAGTTCATGTTCAAGGATTATATCTGCCAGGACAGAAAGACTTTTCTACCGTCTCTAACAGATCGCATATTGAGAGGAGATATTATAAATGTTTTCAAAATTATGAACAAATTTCACGATGATAAAGACATGATAGGCATGTTTGATCGGGATACAGATTCCAGAACGAGAGGTCACACACAGAAACTGAAAAAGAAATTTTGCTGATTGGACATTCGGAAATACTCGTTTGGATTCAGAACTTTTGACATCTGGAACAGTCTTCCAGAAGCTGTAATCCAGACGTCAACCATTAAAGACTTAATTTGGACAATCATTGGAAACATTTTGAACTGAAATTTAACCATCTGGCTAACTGCTATTCAACAACCAGAAGTGTCTACATGTATTATATCTCATCTATATATATATTATTTCCTGATATGGACATTGAGGCACTGTATGGCTGCGTCCATTACATGTCCTAATAGATCCTAACAATTCTTTTTCTAAGCTGGGACAGCAATACATTTTTTATCCTAATTCAACATTTCGTGACATTCTTTGACAGTACTAATATGTTATCAGCAGATGTTTTCACAGAACAGGTTTTTTTAACCAATTTACAAAATGACAAATTAATTATGGAATTTGACGTCATTAATGTAAGGTAAACATACTTAAGATACTAATTACTCCACTTTTCAGTGATTTAAAGTAAATGAGGCAGATGAATTGTCAAGGTTGATATCAATTCAACACCTTGGGGGGTTACAAATACACAAATTATCAAACAGCAAGTCATTCACAAATAAAATTAATCCCTGCGTAATTTTGATTATTCAGGTTAACAACATTTTGACATGTTTCTTTCATCATTTTCTCGTAAACGAATACACGCCCAGGATTTTTAGCACATACACATGCAATGCACATTAAAATATTAACATATGTATATAAATCAACATTATTTTTAACTTAATTTCATAAATCAGAGACGCCAATAAAATTGAAGTAAAACCTTTAATGTCTGTTTAGTGTGTAGACTTAATCTCTCAATGGGACCTATATAAAGCAATACACAGTCAGTATGTCATGGACGTATTCAACAATGTTAATTACGCTGCTCAACAAGTACCTGTTGAAAAAACATGGCCTGAACTGATCGTAAAAATATTTTGATGTTGAAATCAAGTAGAGCTGTAAGACATCTTGTCCACTTGAAACACTTATTAAATGTTGAACAAACCATGTCAAATTCAGTTCGAACAGTTCTGATAAAGGCTTAAAGTAAAGATTAACTGGTGTTAGGTAGGAGGGATACATGTTACAGTGTTGTATGGGGTTGTTGTCTGTCTGTGTTGTACTCGACTCCCTCTTTGTAACACGACCACTGTGTCAACTACACAGCAGGGGAAGTCCGTAAGGTAAGCTTCTTTCTCAAGGTAATTGCTTCTCGTGTAGCCAACAAATTTAACAATTCCGTAAAAATCTACCCGCTCAGATTTCTCTATAACAAATATGTCTCAACCTCCCTCATTCGAGTTCCATGGGTACAAGATACTGAATTAGTCTTTACAGCTTAAATATGGCCCGGCAAATACAATTTTATGGTTTCTGATTCATTAGATGTGACAAGACAGAAAGAGGGGTTAATCTTGAGTATAACATATAAAGGGTGAAGACCTGAAAGCTTTTATAATCTGTGAAGAATTCAACTCATTTTACATAAATTCCTTAAAATCTCTTCAATATACAAATATCACATCCTTAATGAACAGTTTGGTTTATATTTTTTATCGTCCTATAAACAGTCAAGGTCATTTAGGGACGTTGCTCTGTGCATGTTGTGTAATCATTTACACGAGTGTGTGTGCTTGAGACTTAATAAAGCTCTAATAAACATATTCTACCAAACAAAAAGCTTACATCATAAAATGTTATTATCATGGTGAGTAGAGTTTTGAGACCTTGGATGGGAAACAAGTGTTTTTGTGGTTTGTCCTGACAGGTAAGTTAAGTTTTGTGATATGGATGTGAAGCAAAGTGTTTTTGTGGTTTGTCCTGACAGGTACGTAACAGTTTTGTGATATGGATGGGAAACAAAGTGTTTTTTGGTTTGTCCTGACAGGTAAGTAAAGTTTATGATATGGATGAGAAACAAGGTGTTTTTGTGGTTTGTCCTGACAGGTAAGCAGAGTTTTGAGACATTGGATGGGAAACAGTGATTTGTTTGGTTTGTCTTGACAATTAAGCAGAGTTTGAGACATTGGAATTTGGAATGGGAAACAAAGTATTTTTGTGGTTTGTCCTGACACAGGTGTTCTAGCTTTATTACATCTATATACAATTCACATGAAAAAACATCAGCATTTTGTCCATTCGATTGATCTGTGCCATTTTTGTAACAAATGTATGATTATCTGTGCCAGTGACGGCCAGCTCCCGTGTGATAAGACAGACAGGCCTCACATTCTCTCGTTTATAATGCCGCTCACCTGAACTCGGACTATGTAACACCTGCAGCCTACCCTACGTAAATTGGTACTGTATATTATATGTTATAATTACAACAAAAATCAAAGAAGACTCAAAATTTGATACCATCTTTTTAAATTTATTAACATTTCAAAGAGTTTGCTAATTCTGAAAGTGGTCATGTACATATACTGGTACTGGTGTACAGAAAGATAAAAAATAACACAATGCTGCGGTGAAAAAAGTCTTTTAAATAGGATGTGCTTTCTATGTACAGATGGGAGACGGGATAAAAACAAGCACATGTTTTGCTCTAGGCTTATCATATAGTACATTGGAAAATAAAAATATTGAACCTTAGAGGATCAAGTTGATTTAAATAGTGTGGTAAGGAGGCAGGGAAATATATGTCATCTGGGGGATGGGTTACACCAGATCTGCGGGGAAAGTGGCTTGGAGGAGCAAAAACAACCCGTCACAAAAAGTGAAGACATGAAAGAGTGTAAATTAAAGGACTAATGCTGGGGATGTACAAATGTCACCAAAACTTGTCTGTCCCCGGGGACAAATGGTAGGGTTTTAACTTGTCTGTCCCTGATACAAATAGTAGAGTTTAAACTTGTCTGTCCCCGGGGACAAATGGTAGGGTTTTAACTTGTCTGTCCCTGATACAAATAGTAGAGTTTAAACTTGTCTGTCCCCGGGGACAAATGGTAGGGTTTAAACTTGTCTGTGGGGACAAATGGTAGGGTTTAACTTGTCTGTCCCCGGGGACAAATGGTAGGGTTTAAACTTGTCTGTACCCAGGGACAAATGGTAGGGTTTAAACTTGTCTGTCCCTGTTACAAATGGTAGGGTTTAAACTTGTCTGTCCCCGGGGACAAATGGTAGGGTTTAACTTGTCTGTCCCCGGGGACAAATGGTAGGGTTTTAACTTGTCTGTCCCTGATACAAATGGTAGGGTTTAAACTTGTCTGTCCCCGGGGACAAATGGTAGGGTTTTAACTTGTCTGTCCCTGATACAAATGGTAGGGTTTAAACTTGTCTGTCCCCGGGGACAAATGGTAGGGTTTAAACTTGTCTGTCCCCGGGGACAAATGGTAGGGTTTAAACTTGTCTGTGGGGACAAATGGTAGGGTTTAACTTGTCTGTCCCCGGGGACAAAATGGTAGGGTTTAAACTTGTCTGTACCCGGGGACAAATGGTAGGGTTTAAACTTGTCTGTCCCTGATACAAATGGTAGGGTTTCACTTGTCTGTCCCCGATACAAATGGTAGGGTTTTAAATTGTCTGTCCCCGGGGACAAATGGTAGGGTTTTGACTTGTCTTTCCTCGGGGACAAATGGTAGGGTTTAACTTGTCTGTCCCCGGGGACAAATGGAAGGGTTTAAACTTGTCTGTCCCTGATACAAATGGTAGGGTTTAAACTTGTCTGTCCCCGGGGACAAATGGTAGGGTTTAAACTTGTCTGTGGGGACAAATGGTAGGGTTTAACTTGTCTGTCCCCGGGGACAAAATGGTAGGGTTTAAACTTGTCTGTACCCGGGGACAAATGGTAGGGTTTAAACTTGTCTGTCCCTGATACAAATGGTAGGGTTTCACTTGTCTGTCCCCGATACAAATGGTAGGGTTTTAAATTGTCTGTCCCCGGGGACAAATGGTAGGGTTTTGACTTGTCTTTCCTCGGGGACAAATGGTAGGGTTTAACTTGTCTGTCCCCGGGGACAAATGGAAGGGTTTAAACTTGTCTGTCCCTGATACAAATGGTAGGGTTTAACTTGTCTGTCCCCAATACAAATGGTAGGGTTTCAAATTGTCTGTCCCCGGGGACAAATGGTAGGGTTTTGACTTGTCTGTCCCCGGGGACAAATGGTAGGGTTTAAACTTGTCTGTACCCGGGGACAAATGGTAGGGTTTAAACTTGTCTGTCCCTGATACAAATGGTAGGGTTTAACTTGTCTGTCTCGATACAAATGGTAGGGTTTTAAATTGTCTGTCCCCGGGGACAAATGGTAGGGTTTTGACTTGTCTTTCCTCGGGGACAAATGGTAGTGTTTAAACTTGTCTGTCCCCGGGGACAAATGGTAGGGTTTAACTTGTCTGTCCCCAGGGACAAATGGAAGGGTTTAAACTTGTCTGTCCCTGATACAAATGATAGGGTTTAACTTGTCTGTCCCCGGGGACAAATGGTAGGGTTTAACTTGTCTGTCCCTGATACAAATGGTAGGGTTTAAACTTGTCTGTCCCTGATACAAATGGAAGGGTTTAAACTTGTCTGTCCCCGGGGACAAATGGAAGGGTTTAAACTTGTCTGTCCCCGGGGACAAATGGTAGGGTTTGAACTTGTCTGTCCCCGGGGACAAATGGTAGGGTTTAAACTTGTCTGTCCCCGGGGACAAATGGAAGGGTTTAAACTTGTCTGTCCCTGATACAAATGGTAGGGTTTAACTTGTCTGTCCCCGATACAAATGGTAGGGTTTAAACTTGTCTGTCCCCGGGGACAAATGGAAGGGTTTAAACTTGTCTGTCTCTGATACAAATGGAAGGGTTTAACTTGTCTGTCCCCGATACAAATGGTAGGGTTTAAACTTGTTGTCCCCGGGGACAAATGGAAGGGTTTAAACTTGTCTGTCCCTGATACAAATGGTAGGGTTTAACTTGTCTGTCCCCGGGGACAAATGGAAGGGTTTAAACTTGTCTGTCCCTGATACAAATGGTAGGGTTTAACTTGTCTGTCCCCGATACAAATGGTAGGGTTTAAACTTGTCTGTCCCCGGGGACAAATGGAAGGGTTTAAACTTGTCTGTCTCTGATACAAATGGAAGGGTTTAACTTGTCTGTCCCCGGGGACAAATGGTAGGGTTTAACTTGTCTGCCCCCGGGGACAAATGGTAGGGTTTAACTTGTCCGTCCCTGATACAAATGGTAGGGTTAATTAAACTTGTCTGTCCCCGGGGACAAATGTTAAGGTTTAAACTTGTATTAACACTGAGGAATACTGACTGACTGCCAAGTTTACCTTGTAGCTTACAGGAGAAAAACTCTTTTATCATTTTAATATAAATAAATTCAGAACAAAGTGGACATGCACTACTGATTTCACAACAGGCAAATGAACAATTTTTGAATGACACATTAATGTAATAGTGTAATTGAACAGCAAAAAGGTTACATATAACATTGTTTTGTACTAATTTTCTGAAGAATTTTGTAGTACATAAATTTGTACATACAGAATGTAAAATGTGTGAAACTAATCCACCATGTCAGCCCTTCACAAACATATCAACAAAATACCTTTACATACAAAATACCTTCACAAAGTTTGTGTTATAGAGTAAAACCTAGACAAAGAGAGACAACTTTCCAATGACTGGGGAAAATCTTACCTACGTAGTGCAAAAAGACAGCAGAGTTATTTCCCTTTATTTCATTTTGGCAGTACATGTGAGATGTTCCATATCAGGTCTAACTTTTAATTGTTTTTAAGGACTGAAGAAACTCTGTTACTACCAAATTAACCCAAAAGCATGAACATAAAATAATTAAGTATAAGCATTTTCTATGACCACAAAACAAATCGCTTTTTTATTCCAAATTAATTCACTTTAAATATGTAAAGTGGAATTCTAAAAGATAGGTTTGAGAGAGTTATTTCCCTTACCTATCAGCTTTATAATATCTAATATAGCAGTCCATGACTGTTAAGGTTTCATCTCAATCATTATAAAGATACCTAAGTATCTATGTTAATTATTCAAATACACTTAAATGCAAACAATATCATTCCCATTAAAAATAAACACGTTGTAGTAGATCTTTACAGACTGTGGCAAGTTAACTCACCTCGAGTTTCTGGTCTATCTGTCGGGCTTTCATGTCTAAGTTGGCGTGGAAGGCTGCCTCATTAAGTTGTCGCTGTATGTTAGAATTATCATCAAGTCGAAACTGGGTGTCTGTTAAATGTCGTTGTTCTGAAAGAGATTCAAAGTTAGAGCTAAGTTCACTGATTCATCATCATCATCATCATCATCATCATCATCATCATCATCATCATCATCATCATCATCATAATCATAATCATCATCATCATCATCATCAGCATCATCCTTAACAATATATCCTAATTTAGAACTCACCGTCTCGTTTCTTTATATCTAAGTGTGACTTGGTTAGGGACAGGTCAGCGCTCAATTTTCGTTTATTCATTTCTGCTGCCTTAGTATCACCATCACTTCTCCTGTAAAATAGGACGAAATAATACAGTACGAGTCCTGTGCTTAAATTAATGAGTATAGCATAATGTGGTAAGTATACTGTAACAAACAAGAATTCCCCAGGAGTGCAGGATGTGTCGCCCGTGTGGCCAACAGCAGAAATAATATTATAACACTTGCATTTTTTTATAAAGAAATATTATAAATGTGAAAATTTCTTCAGGTGAGTCAATATATGTACCACATTAGAAATGTAATATTTATATAACAGAAGTTTGAGCTTTCTGACTCACTAAGTCAAAAATGACATACTTACATTAATTTATTTTTAACATTTTCCACTCCTTGTAGGTTTTCTTGTATTTTATTCGTTTGATTCTTCTTTCTTTCCCTGAAATAAAAATCCAATCAAATGAATATACTGTATCAGTCCTGTTCCAGTAGGCAAATTCCAAGGAACCTAATGCTGTCAATTTAATAAAGTTCCAATTTCATTTAACAAACACAAAAGGATCAAATCATTGTCTTAAGTGGAAACGTATAAATCAGTTATCATCAACTATTTATGATAGGAATTGTCTTAGTCCATAAAACCATGTTATTATCAGTTTTACCTGTCCGATTCAAATCTGATTACTCGGCCTTTCTGAGATTCCATATTCAGATTAATAGACAGCTCAGCCAGTTCATTTTGTAGCTTGAGTTGTTCCTCCTGAAAGTATCAATGTAACATTGTCATATTACATTTTACATTTTATATTAGCATGGCATTGTCACTGTGTAGTCTCTTTGAGAGCTGTGTCGTTGATGGGACTTTAAATACCAATTTGCATCATGCTACGAATTAATTCCAAGTGCATTAATACAACATAGACCAGAACTACAAGATCCTACATAAACAAACCTGACGGCTGCTGGAATATCGCTTGGCATTGTGAAACGTGACAATGTAATTATAAAACGCAAAATATTAAAAAACAAAAATTCAATTAAATTTTCAGCAACAGCAACAAAAAGACCAAGCTCTGCAATATCAATATCGTACAAAATGCACATCGATTATTAATTTAAATGGACAGTTATCGCCTAAATCTCATAGCCTTTGTCCGTTTAAGGAAAAAGAAAATATTCAAATATTCATCAACAATATCATCTGTTACACTGCAATGATTACAACAGCACAAATGTCTAAAATATACATGTGGAATGTACGTTTCCCACGCACTGGTTGATAGATGGGATTACATACAGCCAGCATGTATATTTCAGGCAGGGCACAGGGTATTCTCACAAAGTCTGAAATATACATGTGGAATGTACGTTTCCCACGTACTGGTTGATAGGTGGGATTGCATACAGCCAGCATGTATATTTCAGACAGGGCACAGGGTATTCTCACAAAGTCTGAAATATACATGTGGAATGTACGTTTTCTATGTACTGGTTGATAGGTGGGATTACATACAGCCAGCATGTATATATTTCAGAAAGGGCAAAGGGGTTTCTCACAAAGTCTGAAATATACATGCTGGTTGTAAGTTTCCTACCTATCAACCAGCTGGCAGGAAACATACATTCCTCATTGCATGTATATTTCTGACGTTTGTGAGGATGCAGAACCTGTGGATCAATGCAGTGTAACAAACGATATTGCTAGCGTGCATTACAATAGTTGCTTGCAAAGCTCTGTCATCAAATTTGATCATAAATACCGTACAAAAACAGTTTAATGCTTAAATAATATGTAAAACCTGGGCCAAACACTTTAAACACACTCACATTTGGCAATGCATTGGTACACACCTTCATGAAAAAAAGCACGAAACCTTTTATTTTTCAGGCAGCACACAAAATTTCAAAGTTTTTAGACCGATCACATGTGATACTTAATGTTTAGATATAACCAGTATAACCTTTCCCCTTATTAACCTTAGTTGAGTCATTAATTCATACAGTACCGGTTCACAAAGTAGCAGTTGTATTTACCAGTTCATATAAAAGTTACTGTACATTGTACTATTTTTGGGATGAACTGTTTGCAAAAAATGTCAATATTGACCATTTGAAATTTCTGCAATTACCAATTTTTGCGATTTCTATGTTTTAGGAAAAGAAAAAATGAAAACAAAATCTTCAAATAAACTCTTAGTCTTATTTGTTCATTTTGTAAACAACCACAGGAATTAACTCAACATACACTGTCTGGTAATAATACACTGGTTATTACCTTACGGGTTTCATCACATACACAGAGGTCATCGTTATGTCAGCGATTTTGATAAGTGTCAAAAGTGGAATTCAGAACCCACCTTCCGACCTATTTAATGCATGTTATCAAACAATAGGTTGATAATTATTACACCTGTCATTAGGCCTGTAATAAAATGCAGCGCCACCTTGTGGCAAGACGAACAACCCGTGTCATAAACAGTTGAGACCTACAGCCGCCTGCACGATTCACGGGACATCAGGTCAACTTGACCAAGGCCTTATAACCAGAGGGTCACAATATTGGTGGTAATTACAGTTAATTGGTGGTCACTGGGACTATGACAAGTGGTCCTAATTGGAAAAGCAGGATATAATGAGTGCAAGTGAACTAATATAACTGAAATCAATTTAATTTTGATAATATTATTCTTACCTAACTGTTTGTGATTTTTATAGGGTCACTAAATATGGTATAATTAATATGAACTTTATTTATTTTACAACAACTATGAAACAAGTTATCCAACTTATATTAATCACTCTTGTTGGCCTGGATGTTTGCGCGTGAGGGGTCTTATTGTGGGAGGAAACCGGAGTACCCGGAGAAAACCCACGTGGGTGACCCCATACCTTTTCACGTCCAGTCAGGGAATCGAACCCCGGCCGCCTTGGTAAAAGGCAAGTGCACTATCCACTGCACCACCCGAATACCCTAATAATTAACAGTTCACATATAGAAGTACCGTAGTTGTAATAACCAGTCCACATATAGAAGTACCGTAGTTGTAATAACCAGTCCACATATAGAAATTAGAAAAACTTGTTTACCTCCGTCTGCCTCATTTTGGTTTCAAAATCCTGATTCATTCTGAGCACCTCAATCCTCTTGAGTTCCAACTCGCTCACTTTAGAACGGTACTGGCGAGCAAGGTCGGACCTACAAAGTGGAAGCACACACCTAACTCGCAGATCTAATAAACGAGGGACATTGATGTTAATGCATTACAGTATATTTGATCAATCAATTAAAGGATATCTGATCAATCAATTGAAGTATATTTGATCAATCAATTAAAGGATATCTGATCAATCAATTAAAGTATATCTGATCAATCAATTAAAGTATATCTGATCAATCAATTAAAGTATATCTGATCAATCAATTAAAGTATATCTGATCAATAAATCAAAGTGTATTTGATCAACCAATCAAAGTATATTTGATCAATCAATTAAAGCATATTTGATTCATCAATTAAAGTACATCTGATCAATCAATTAAAGTATATGCGATCAATCAATTAAAGTATATGTGATCAATCAATTACAGTATATTTGGTAAAAACCTATAAAAAAAATTATCATAAGTATTACTTTATAAGAATTTGTTGTTTTGACATTCATGTTTTTGTGTACATGTACTCATACTTACAATGTAGATCGTCACAGTTTAGAATATTGAACACCAACCATATACCAGAGATTTTTGTAGACATTCAAGCTTAAACACATATGTGTTAGTGTGTTGAAAAGACTTAACTGTGAGAGATTTGACACTTAGTCAAGACAAAAACACTTACAAAAAAACAATGACAAAAGTGAATTTCAAAAGATTTGATTCTTTTTCATAAATCTCCCATTAGATGTTAAATACAATTTTGTCAAAATAATAATAATAATAAAAAAAAAATTGCAGCAAATCCAGCAACACCATTAGTGTGTATTTTACAGTTATAGTGTGTATTTTACAGTTTTTAAAATATCACAATATACAGGTTTTATTGCAGCCCTCATCAACATCATTCCTAAATTTTCACTTTCAGCTCAAATAGTGCTCCATAGAAACAAAAAGTACAAGACAGATGATGGCGACAGAGAAACGTTTAATTCCACATCTTTTTATACTGGCGTCTATAATAATGAAAGTGCTTACTATAATTAGTAGCTAGTCTACAATTGGCTATAATATAGAATCATTTGTAGCCAATATACACTGTACATCAATATAATAGAAGGAAGTGAAAAATGGAATATTTCCTACAGAAAATCTAGGATATGTTATACGAAAAAAAAATTTAAAAAAAGATAATATTGAAGAAAAAAATGACTACAGTATATTTATGAGTTAATAGCATAGACACATGTCAATGTACACATGTTATATAAAAGGATCTCGGGAACTGAGAACACGGAAACATACATTGTATATAGGAAAGACTGTGTTTAAACACACATTATCATAAGGCTATCTCTATAAACTTATTTCTCCCTATTCGTGTGTAATGCATACATTCCATTTATACTTTAATATGATACCTGCCAGTATATCTGTAAATTTTGTCAACCCCATGCAGGTTGTAACCTTTGTAGCTGGTAGGAAAGGTCACCTATACTTCCCTCAGCTATACCTGATAGGTGAGGCTGGGGTTTGTGAGGTTTTGTTATTTATATATCTGTTGGTTGATCCGATGGTTGCATCCTTCCATAGTTTGGCAGCCTTATTGCTATTTTAGGGTATTTAGCTCATAATTACAAAATTCTTATTGTTCTTCTGGTTAATACAGTTTATTTCTGGTCATTTATAAGATTTTTATTACAGATGGTTTCTATGAGTTGGCTCACACGGAGAACATAGAAGTGTTATGGATATAACTGTGGAGTACCAGGGTGGGGTGGGGGGGGGGGGGGGGGGGGATATAACTGTGGAGTACCAGGGTGGGGTGGGGGGGGGTATGTTAATGGCAGTAATGGCACAACTTAATTGGTATAGACACAACCTAATTGGTATAGACACAACTTAATGGTAATTTTCTAGGAAATTATTGTTGTTCAATGTAAATTAATGTAGTCTCACTCCTGGCTTAGGTCCCCTGACATTATTACAGATTTGGATAAAAGCAATTGAGGACTACCTGGGTATAACACTTTCGATCTTTACTACCAAATACCTAAGCCTGCTCAGGTATGTTCAATTATATTGAACTAAGATTATCAGCACAAACTTACATCATGGAGGACTATCAATTCACCAAATACATTTTAAATGTTTGAATACAACAGCAATTGAATGACATCTGTTCTCTGCAAATTTCATCCAATATTTGCTGAGTATAACAAAAGTTTGGTGAATTTTCCAGCCAAACTTACTGCTGGACTTCGTTTTTTCTGCCCTGCCATTTTGTATTGTGTTCTGTAGACATGGTTTGTTGTATCCTTGTCTTTGTCAACTGAAATGGGAAACATCTTATTACAAATACTAGTGGGGAACTTAGTGACAGGTTATAACGGGATTCAATTTCATGGTGAAACATCAAGTAACCATGGAAACTGAAGCATCAATAATAAAAAAAAAATGCAGTGCAGCTGATTAGTAAAGCATTCAACAGGTGGAGCGATACAGTCAGAGCAGTTTTGAGTATACCAAATAATCATTTCCTGGTTCTATATTTTATTCACTTTTTAAACTTTTCTGAACATATGTTGAACAGAATGAAAAGCAAGGAATGAGATATCATTCTGAAAGTTGGAATCCTCAAAACTGCCTGACATTCATTAAGTGTGAGTTAACAGATATTGCTCAAATCTAGTCACCAGCAAACCTTGACTCATAATAGCCTCTGGCTCAAGTCAACTAATGTAATAAAAATGCAGGAATATAATTTCACTTTCAGATATATCGACAATATGTTGTCTATAAACAAAAAGAAGTTAGCTGACCATGTTGATCGTATAAATCTTTTTGAACTTGAAGGACAGAACAGACTCTTCTATGTCAGCTGCTTTAATCTCTATCTTTACTTCAACTATTACCGATATTGGCAGCTTACTACTAAGCTATACAAAAAATATGATGAATTCAATTTTCCTATGGTGAACTTTCCCTTTCCTGACAGTAACATACCTGCTTCTCCAACCTATGATGTTTACATGGTACAGTTTATTCCTTATTCTAGGGCTTACTCTAAATATTGAGATGTCAGCTGCAAACAAACTTATGGCACACCAGGGATTCAAGAGATGCAGGTTGAAGAAAATTAATACCTGGTAGCAAGTTATTTTAAGGTCACTGTGACTTCAATTTACCTCAAGTGAACCTCAAGTACTGAAATAATGCTTTCTGGAGCATATCTAAGCCAATATTTCATGAACGGGCTTCACAATTTCAAAAACATATACAGTAAACTATTAAAAGCTTATACAAATATTTTAGTGAATGAGATTATAATACTGTGCAACAAAACACTAGCAGTCAAGGTTTGTTGGTGTTTGGCAGAAACTTGGCACTGAACAGCCCACAGAGATTTTTGTAAATAATGAATTTTAGAATGTAACTTGAACTGAATAATTTTCAAATGTTTGGATTACTTTACAAAGTGATTTTGAATCAGAATGAATCACAAAAGTGGACAGCTACAAAAATCTCTGTGTACACATAGATGAGAAGATAACTAAAGAATGGGTTATACAGGTACATACAGGTGTAGCAGGCCGCTAGCTAATCAGCGTTTCGGCCACCAAACTTACTCTCTTATGGCAACCCTTCTACCCTCTCTCTTTAACTCCTGATCTCTCAGGGCATTATTTTCAATTCTCTGTTTTGTTAGCTGTAGAGAGAAAATTCACATATCTTCCCCAATGTTTTTGAAAATGAAAGATTTGACAAAAAGCATATATGGCAGGTATTTTAAGCCGTGTTTGAATTTGGCAATTTGGCAGAACTTCATCTAGACCATAATATCAATTCTTCCAAAATTAAAAAAAAAAAACAACATAAAAACGTTTTCTTCAGCAGTTATATGTACAATGTAGTTACATTTTAGCTATCTTGGTTGGACTGGATCTTGAGAATACTGAGTGACAAATTATTGTTACATGCCTTCAGGAAGACTTGAAAATGACGGTAAGCACAATAACAAATTATGATGTTTGAGACAGTTTGACATATCAGACGCCGAATTATAAACCTGGAACTGATGAAAATTTATAAATAATTCTAATCACAAAATAAAAGCTTGAAGTTTTCTGAACCAAATTGCAAAATATTAGCACTGCCCAAAATTCCTGCAATATGATAATTATCATAGTGTTGTTAGGATATCATCATGGTATTACTGTCACTAAACACATTTAAAAAACATTTCTTATTGCACGAAAACTTAATTTCTGTCAGTACTTACAGTCAAATACATTTGAATGATAGGGAAATTAAGCAACATGGTTTCTCTTAACTCAGAAAGGAGTACGTACCTATACACTTTTTCCAGTGCGAGTTATCCTTGTTTCAGTCTATGTGGGGGATTTTATGGCAATTACATGATATCATGGCAACACTACATTTACATCTCATCAACAACATACTGACCTGTAGCATCAACAAGGAATATTTTATAGGACCAACAGTTTAAACAGAAAATGGTTTATTTACTCCCCAACAGGAATGAAATTACTGGATCTCAACCCTCTAGGGAAGAATCTTCAGTTTCTAACTATTCTAGACGTTCCTAACCAAACCACACCTCCTGTTGAACTTACATCTTCCTTCTTATGGACGAAGTCGCGTCTGATCTTTGTGTAAACCTCCAGTCCCTGGTTCAGTTTCTTCTCCTCCTGCATTCGCTTCTTATTAATCGCTGTGGAAATATAGTAAGTTTTAGGAATTACAAATACTGTATGATATAAATCCAACTTATATATTATACATATATGATCAATAACATTTTCATTTTGCTCATTCAGTATGGAACAGATCTAGAGCCTGTTTTCTATATGATTTTATAACAGTGTCCCAAAATATAAGAGTTGGCGGTTTAACTTTAAAATTTAAAATGAACTATTCCAACCTTTGAATTGGAAGAGTTCAAATGTGTATTTAGGAGTGAATGAGTTGATAAACAGTTTATTAGGTCACCATATCAGTCACATACTGGTTTGAAAAAAGTTCCTGCTATAATGCCTGAAATGTACAAAGAGGGGAATAACAATAAAAACTGTTTAAACCAAAATACAAATATCTGGTGCACAACTACTTGTTCATGATAAAATGATCATGCATACAAAGTTTTGTTGCAATTGAATTTCTGATATTTTGCAGTGTATAAATGATTTAATTAGCAGGGAAGTTTTGGACTGACTTCCATAAGACATGTCTGCTGCACGGATATACATGATGCAGTGCATTGATGCAGCAGAACTTTCACTTAAAATACCTATCATGAATGGCACTACAGAACATAACCAGACCAGTTAATTCTGTGTTCTCACTAAGCATCACTAATCTGATATTTCAACATAAAAAATCATGTATTATTTGACATCTTGACAAATATGACATGCAAGAGGTAGGTCAAATATGGGTATGTTTTTATTTAAAACTTTGGACCAGAAAATGTGAGAAAAATTGAAACATAACCTAGCTGACTGATGCTAATGCACTGAAATGAAAATGTCCTTCAAATCTCCATGATGACAAATATCCCTCCATCCTCTCCGTGTGCCAATGAGAGGTTAAGCAGGGGAGATAATTAGTCTGCCAGTGCTGCCACTTACCATTTTCAAAGTCCCTGAGAGTGTGTCGAACTGCCCGCTGATTCTTGATAATATCCCCTTCAACACGCTTCAACTCTCGCTCCTCTTGTTTGTGTTGCCACATGTGATCCTATAAACAGGTCAATGTTAGAGATGCACCGTGTCAATTTAAACACAAATAAGACAAAAAATAAAGTATTATAATAATAAAACAAATAGGTATAGCCATTGATTCATCAATGAAACAGGTGAACACAAAGAAATCTGTTTTTGTAAATTGCTTCAATGATGATCATGAGGACACTACACTATCTGGACATGTATTTCCAAGGTTCCACAAACACAGAGGTCCTTATGTCTGTACAACTGGATGTCGGAGGTCATATGTTTCTGATCAATCTGACTTATCCATATTAGTATAATTCTGTACACAATACCTGCCAACAAAAGACTTCCCCAATATTTACAACATCAGTCTTTTCCAACAATAAATGCATTCTGACTTTTTTCATTTTACTTTTTTGGGCCATAATAATGAAGCCTTAACTTCACAACCTATTATATCAGCTATAATAAAAATATTCCCTAAACCGTGTAGGGAAATATACTGGTGTATTCTATATAAACTGTACAAATCCTCCCTGAACTGAGTGGAGAAATATACTGGTGAATTCTATATAAACTGTACAAATCCTCCCTAAACTGAGTAGAGAAATATACTGGTGAATTCAATATAAACTGTACAAATCCTCCCTAAACTGTGTAGAGAAATATACTGGTGTATTCTATATAAACTATACAAATCCTCTCTAAACTGAGTAGGGAAATATACTGGTGTATTCTATATAAACTATACAAATCCTCCCTAAACTGAGTAGGGAAATATACTGGTGTATTCTATATAAACTGATACATTTGCTAAATGTGCATCCTATATTTTTCTTTTAGTTCTCTATCTAACAAAGTGCAATATTATAGTCACATAATGTATTTAGAAATTTTGCTAAAAGAACTTTTTAATTTCTTTGGTAAGATGTTAGTGGAGTCAAAAAAATAAAGCGATAAATTATCAATAAAATAAAAACATCAATACCATCAATAGATTTTCACATATGCAATATATCTCTTTAGTTATCATTATGGAATACAGGCTAAAATCTTAAATCAAGTTTAAAATGTGAAATGACAAGAGACAGCTAGATCATATGTCATAATAAATCAGGTATATAGAAAACGACATAGTAGGAAAGTTGAGGTGTTTCATTTAATGTCACAATGTATGTAATGCCTTTAGGATGACATTAACGTGGAGATCATTGTACTCTGCGGTACCAGTGTGGTCATATTATACACAGGCTGAAGGGTGATGTAGTCTTTTATAATGAGTAGGGGGATGGACAACGTGTATATGAAATGGATTGAAGAACAATCCATACAGAGGAAGGAAGGACACTTTATTTAGAGAACAGAGAAGTTTAGATGTTTAGAGAGTTAGAGGGAGAGACAGTATAAATATTTTAGTTGGGGGGGGGGGGGGGGGGGGGGCGAAAGAAGGTCCAGTTTATATTTTATACAGTGTGGTAGTACATGTATAAAGACTTGGATGGTCATCAGTTAATTTATACAGGGTTGTACAAGGTGAGTAGCCTTGGAAAGTAGTCAGTTATATAGGGTTGTACAAGGTGAGTAGCCTTGGAAAGTAGTCAGTTATATAGGGTTGTACAAGGTGAGTAACCTTAGAAAGTAGTCAGTTATATATACGGTTGTAAAAGGTGAGTACCCTTGGAAAGCTGTCAGTTATATAGGGTTGTAAAAGGTGAGGTGAGTACCAAATTGTACATTTTTTTTTTCTTTCAGAAGATCATCATCTCGTCACTCTATTTTCTACCTTGGATAAGATTATATTACAGCTGAAAAAGTTGGTCGATTCCAGTACATCTCCTACACTACATACGTCAGTACTAGTACGCTTCACACTGGTCATTTGTCTGATGATTCCTCACCATCTTCTAAACTACATATGTCAGTACAAGTACGCTTCACACTGGTCATTAGTCTGATGATTCCTCACCATCTCGTACACTACATCATCAGTTCTAGTACGCTTCACACTCTTTATCTTTCTGATGACGTTGACAGTGTAGTCATCATAACGTCACACTTAAATACCTTAGTGGCTGTGTTATATAACTTTTATTCAATTGACATTACCAACTTGAAGAAAATATAGATAGAAGGGAGTCAGTATAGACAGGGTATGTGGTACCAAGGGAGTCAGTTTAGAAAGTCAGGCACAGAGAAAGGACAAATACCTTGTCTGTTGCATTACTATTATATTTCTTCAGAGTACAAAAGGTTTCAGGGATTCCAGCAATGATTACCACTACCAGAGACATACATTTAAATATATGGTTTACCAAGTATCTTTCTACAATGTTAAATTCTCAAGATAGTGCATATTCTACCATTAGTATGACTAGTAAAAAGTATAATACAGGAAAGGACAATAGAAACTATAACAATACTGTCAACAATTTTATGTTTACATATATACATAATCTCTATCTGGATAAAACAACTACTAGTATTTAGAAACTCAGATAAAACAACTATTTAGAAAGCTGAAGTTAGAAGTCAACATATAGCGATACAGAAACTAATAAAGGAATGATTTCTTACACCAAATAAGGACAGGACTTTCTGATTTCAACTATTACAAGTTCATAATTATGCTGACAACAGATATTAGTTTGTGCCACCTTTTCTGTTAAGATGGAATATACCAAATGTACCAGGCCCATTTTAATTTGAGTTGATTGGAGTATTTGTCTAACATGGTTCACCACTACAGAGTAACAGAACGGCTATATATTTACCCTCAGAGACATCTGGCCTTCCTGTGGAAATGGTGTGTTAGCACATATTATCAAAGAAACTGATTACATGCTGCTCCATGCTGTATATTAAGAATATATTCTATACATATAATCAAACATACATGTATTAGTTTACTGATGAACAGTCACCTTCCTTAAAAGATATTTAATTCAGCAGCATATACTTCACATCAAAATAACTTAAGTGTTAGCTTTCTGCAGAAATTTTATCACTTATGATTTCCATTTATAAAAGATTAAACATGAGTCTAAATGTAGTAAAACCTTTTTATAAACCTAGAGAGGAAATAAAGACCACATTAAATATACACATACATGTACATTGTATATGTCTTTCTTCTTTTTCAGTATCTGCTGTACCTCCTTTACCACTTACTTATTAGGTATTAATCCAGGGATTGAAACGCATGCACTTTCAAAGACATGCATACTGCCTAACAGGTGGCAAATTTAAATTAGAATACCACACATCCATGCAAGCACTTAAGATGTCTCTTATCACATTATGTATACTGACCTCAATGACCTTCATTCTCTTCTTGTGGTCTTTTCCATCCTTCTCCACACGTGCACTGAAGGATACCACTGAAGGACGACTAGGAATTCCTGAATCTGCTGATTTTCGTAACTTTTGTTTCGCTTTATCTTTCTTTACAACAAAAGAATGTGAATATCTACTGGAATCGAGGAATCCCTCTGGACCCACTTTTCTTTCTTGTTCTCTAGAAATGAAAAAAAATAAATAAAAAGTGAAAATGTTACTCACTCTCTTGTTGTTAGAAAACTAAAAAAAAAATGAATTCACAAATTTGACAGACTTTTACGATACATGTTAATATAAGTTTCCATGAACATGAATAAGATACAATTAATCTGTATCACGATACTGTTGTCTCCATGTAATACATATCACAATACATTTACTAACAAGAGAAGCAAAGAGAAAAGAAGTGTTATAAATATTATGATGGTAATGTCATGACTGGAGAATATGTGTAGCTCTAGTAGTTGTGACTTTAATGTTTCACATAATTCTTGTCTTTTAATGTGCCTGCAAAGCTGGAGCAGTATGGTGACCTCCCAAAAATAATGGATATAGTTTACTGTATTCAAAATATTGTAATATATTGTCAAACCACATATAATTGCAGCCCTACTCAATATAGTATTCATATGCACTTTATATATATATGCTCTCCCTCTCTGTCTTACCTTAAAAAAGTTGCATAAGATTTAGTTTGACGTTGCCGCCTTTCGTCATCCTCTTTTATTCCCACCGGAGCGCTGTCAGGCCTGCGGATTGTAGAGTATCTACTGTGGATCAGAGCACCATGCTCAAACGGAAGATCTGTCAGCACCATCCTGAGGTTTGTGATGTCTAACACAAGGAACAGACAAACAGAGAGGTTACAAAGATCTGTCAGCACCATCTTGAGGTTTGTGATGTCTAACACAAGGAACAGACAAACAGAGAGGTTACAGAAAATCTGTCAGCACCATCTTGAGGTTTGTGATGTCTAACACTGGGAACAGACAAACAGAGAGGTTACAGAAAATCTGTCAGCACCATCTTGAGGTTTGTGATGTCTAACACTGGGAACAGACAAACAGAGAGGTTACAAAGATCTGTCAGAACCATCTTGAGGTGTGTGATGTCTAACACTAGGAACAGACAAAGAGAGGGGTTACGGAAGATCTGTCAGAACCATCTTGAGGTGTGTGATGTCTAACACTAGGAACAGACAAAGAGAGAGGTTACAAAGATCTGTCAGAACCATCTTGAGGTGTGTGATGTCTAACACTAGGAACAGACAAACAGAGAGGTTACAAAGATCTGTCAGAACCATCTTGAGGTGTGTGATGTCTAACACTAGGAACAGACAAACAGAGAGGTTAAATACTAGCAGTCAAGGTGAGCACTGACATCTCTTGCAAAAATTATAATATCAAGTACCGCTATATTGTGGTACAAGCATTATCATAACAAGTAGTACAATGCATATCCAAAAACGTTCTTTTATTCATCTTTCATTTGCTCAATAAATGTAATAGATATCATCCCAGATAAGTTCCATTAAACTGTCTTGTAACCCATCTATGTCAACATACTACACATGCTCCAAGTGTTTAATGTAAACAATATAAATCAACAACACAAAGTGCTGGTCAAACTCTAGACAGGCTTTATAAAGTCAATAAAAGATTATATTAGCCAAAGGTATGCTAATTAATGGTCAACTTGTATGGTCCTTAATGCCTGGATAACAATCAATTAAACTAAAACCTTCTAAATTGAGTCAACTTAAAAACTGTGTTGAAATTTTAATTTTAGTCTCTGAGAGATTCACCTTTATATCTTCCAAATCTTAATACAAGGAGTTCATCTGCATACAGTCGCATCTAAGCAATCATGGCAAAAGATTCCCCCCAAAAATCTCAAGACCCTAAAGCCAATCCATCTCTCCAAGGATGGGGCACTGGCCCTATACATTCGTCTTTTATACTAATTGAATAATATACAATGTATATGGTTAAAGATCGAATGAGGATCTTAATCGTTTCCCAGAAGTGACTTAATATAAACTACAGTGCGAAGGTCCCTAGGGGTGTTTCCTGACCCTGAGGTCAATGTTTATACATGTATCACAATCAATTTGTCTCTTTATGCCTAGCAGTTGTGTATATCATTAAATTTTGTAAGTTTGTTGTGGGGATCTACATTGTTTCAATGTTATGACCCGAGATTAAGGCTTTAAGTGTGGAGCAGACCCCTGGAGTCAATGCTAATATTGACCATGACTTCATGTATCTCTATATGCCTTGCATGATTGTATAATAGTTCTTGGCTAAGATCTCAACTCTTTCAAAGTTATGACCCCGGCTGTGCTCACTAGTACTCAAGTCTGTAAAAAGTTTTAGCAAAAGTCACTTAAAAGACCACTTTTTTCTATTAGCAAATAAGAAGTTCCTTTAGCAACTTTTACTCATTAGTAGAGTCAAAAAGTTGATCTTAATATAAGTTCTGATGTGTTTAACATACCATCCATTGAAATTGATCAAATCTTATTATCCACTTATAGGGAGTCAATGTTTATAAAAATGGTAATTTATTCAACACAAATTCCATTAGCAAAAGTAGCTTAATTAAGGCATATATTTTCTTTAAGCAATTAAATAAGCATTTCATTTCATTAATAACAAAAATGCTAATGGCTAGAGTGAGCACAGCCTGGATCAAGTACCCTAGGGTGGGCCCTATACCCTGGGCCATCCTGGAAGCATAGTTATTTGTCTGTTTGTATCCATCAATGTGATAGTTTTGGGTTGGGGATCTCAATGGTTTGAAAGACATAAATTAAGAAGGTATTAATAACTTTTGTACAATGTACCAACTGTATGTGCAATTATAAACTAACTAACACATCACCTTTTAATATGCCTGTTAAGCTTAGATAAATACGCAGGATGATTGGTAAAAAGTTAATAGATCTGTAAGAAGGTGACTTTTCAACTTTCAAAAAGAAAATAGACCTCAACTGTCATTTCAGTAACAGGTGCTTGCTCATTAACATTCCACTTACCACGGGAGTTATATCGCTATATATTGATGTAATATATTGGAGCTATCTGAAAAACAACTATTTACATAGCTGTCAACAGCAGTTTTCCTCAATATAACGAATATCTCCTTTAACACAAATCAAAACAGAGTAAACCGCGACAGCAGCCGCCATGACAGTGTCGTCTTGACGACTCGTTTACAAATCGGATGTACGAGAAAATTATGATATTTTAATTTGGACTTTTTCAAAGCATTATAATTTAATACAGAATATAAAAATTATATTTGAGAAATTATGTACATGTAACGAATTAACTACATATCATTCGAAATTGTTTTCTAAATCGAGATTTTGCGCGCTTTTGTTACTATAGAAGCTATCGATTACTACGCTCTATTGGAGAACTATTTTACTTTTCTTAAATACGTGATTAACCTTTAAAATTAAACCAACTGATATTTTTGACCTAATAAAGTATGAAAAAGTATCATTCAATGCAGTTGTATACTTTAACTTGGAGAAATACAAAGTAAGATAGAAAAACTTAAAACTATGTTTTCATGCGCAAAGGGAAATTTATAGGTGTTGTTAGGCATGTAAACAACTTAACAAAATGGAGGAGGAAGTGACAAGTGGTGGCGACAATATTGTCGCAGAATTCAATACTTATGAAGACTTTTTGGACTCGCAGATAAAACCTATAGATCTATTTTATTTAGAGGTAACACAGCAATGTCTAGTGTATCGCTGATTCAAACTTTAACGTTACGGATCTCTTCATTTTCTCAGGCCCGACATCTATGCCTATCTGTCAAAATGTCTAAGTCTGGTGTTAGGGCCAGGGTAAACTCGGGCTATCGACTCCATGGCCAAATTCGGAAGCCAAGTATGTAGGTCTACTGTACAATGCGATACTCTCGTAATTATAAATAGAAGAGTATAGTATCGTTCACACCTGACTTGCGGAATTGTCCTATGCCATGCATAAATGTACTATACCAATGCTGTAAAACCTGTATTTTGTCACAGGTGCTAATAATTAATTTGGAATTGTGATTTTTAAAAATATAAGGTGACAGTACCCAAATCGGATCAGTACCCAAATCGGATCACTTTTTTAAAAAAATACTTCTAAATCAACAACAGTGTCAACAGATTAATTATAACAATAATATAGTCTTAGAATAGATAGTCACACACCATTTTATGTCCACATATCATTAGTTTTTTAGTTTAAATATGCCATAAAACATTATTGAATCTATAAACTTGGTGTTTTGTTACGTTTCTGAAAAAAATGGCGCGTGCAACGACTATGCGGTCTGTTTTGAACTATAAAAATAAATCCACACAATAGAAATACTTGTTTTCATATAAATTCTAAAAGACATCATTAAATGTTGATATGCTACAACAAAAATATTAATTTGAAATGTAAAATACTGCAAAATTCAAGTCTTGATCCGATTTGGGTCCTCGAATTCGCAAAATCTCGAACCGCTGATTGGTGACATCAGAGCATTCTATAAATATCCAACGAGAACCTAGAGTGCTATTTTTTTTTGTAAGAACATCCATCAATGTTCTTCTTTTGATGCAACCATTAATGGATATAATTCATCCTCAGATTTTTTAATGAATGAATAAAATGATGGTTTGGTGATCCGATTTGGGTACTGTCACCTTAGTAGTAAATCTTTAAAGCAACTTAAAAACTAGAAAAATCTAGGTCACCGCCTACCCCCTCGTGTGAATCCTTGTTTATTTAGCCTCTCAAACAGGCAAAATATTAAGCTACATGTACAAGTCAATTAGTCCGAAGGGTTCTGACTCTCTGACCCGCTAAATATTTTGACGACAGGCGGGTGCGAGAGTCAGAATTCCTGCTTGGTAAAAAAGTGGAAATTTTAGCCATGTTTCATACCATGAAACATTTTCGATCACATGTAAATTAAGTATCAATGGAAAGAACAGATATTTTTCTACTAACCTACACATTGGATCAAGTCACAGGAGGTTGTAAACTAACTGTCGCCACCAATTTCCAAAAAATAACCGGTTTCCTGACATGTGTTTGAAAATGGCCGCCGCCTAACATCACATGATCAAAATAGGCTAGGTCATAACCTAATTCTCGCGGGATCTCGCAACGCGCGGCCATTTTCAAACAGATGTGAGGAAACTGGTTATTTTTTTAGAAATGGATGGCAACAGTTTGTTTACGACCTCCCGTGACTTGATTAAATGTGTAGGTTAGTAGAAAAATATCTGTTCTTTCCATTGCTACCTATTTTACATGTGATCGAAAATGTTTCATATTATAAAACACAGCTTAAACAGTGACCCGTGCACGGGTTGGTAAAATTTCCGCTTTTTTACTCAGCAGGAATTCTGACTCTCAGACCCGCCTGTCGTCAAAATAATTAGCGGGTCAGAGAGTCAGAACCCTTCGGACTACAAGTCAATGTGCCATTAATTCACTGATAGCTAGTTTTTTTCTTTACAACTGGCCATTGTTTATTGTTTTGCATGCACACATCGGTCAAAAGTTTATATTCAAACTCAGCCTTTCAGTTAAGATTTCGGAAGTAGCCATCAACGCGAGCAAGGGCGGATAATTTGATGCATGAAAAGGAAGTAAAATCCCGAAATACAATATTTGCGGTATTTGTGAAAATTATACATCATAATACTCTTTCAGCATATTCTTTTGGGTTTGGTCCCAAGGTGTTGAGGTTTTGATGTGTCTCATAATCACGAGGCTGTACATTATTTGTAGAAATTATCTGGTCTCCACTGACTTTTAAAGGAGACATACAGTGTAGCCCCATAGATTATCCTTGTTGTTATATGCACAACAAATAATAAATACAGTGTTAGTCTAAGACATTGTTAAATAGGGAAATGTAACATTTAAAAGTTATACTGACCATTTATTTGTGACAGGATGAAGAGTTGGCACGTCAGGTGGTGGAGTTGGGGTACAGAGGGAGTGGAGAGGTGTTGAAGCGGGAGGAGTTTGAGGCAAGGAAACAAGCAGCAGAGGCCAGTCGTCTGTCTAAACGTAGTCAACAAAAGTAAGTCTGATGCACGTACCTAACGTAGTCTGACAACAGTAAGTCTGGTGTACCTAACGTAGTCTGACAACAGTAAGTCTGGTGAACCTAACTTAGTCAACAACAGTAAGCCTGGTGTACCTAACATAGTCAACAACAGTAAGTCTGGTTTACCTAACATAGTCAACAACAGTAAGTCTGGTTTACCTAACATAGTCAACAACAGTAAGTCTGGTTTACCTAACATAGTCAATTACCTAACTTAGTCAACAACAGTAAGTCTGGTTTACCTAACATAGTCAACAACAGTAAGTCTGGTTTACCTAACATAGTCAACAACAGTAAGTCTGGTGTACCTAACTTAGTCAACAACAGTAAGTCTGGTGTACCTACCTAGTCAACAACAGTAAGTCTGGTTTACCTAATATAGTCAACAACAGTAAGTCTGGTTTACCTAACATAGTCAACAACAGTAAGTCTGGTTTACCTAACATAGTCAACAACAGTAAGTCTGGTTTACCTAACTTAGTCAACAACAGTAAGTCTGGTTTACCTAATATAGTCAACAACAGTAAGTCTGGTTTACCTAACATAGTCAACAAAAGTAAGTCTGGTGTACCTAACTTAGTCAACAACAGTAAGTCTGGTGTACCTAACATAGTTAACAAAAGTAAGTCTGGTGTACCTAACATAGTCAACAACAGTAAGTCTGGTTTACCTAACATAGTCAACAAAAGTAAGTCTGGTTTACCTAACATAGTCAACAACAGTACCGGTAAGTCTGGTTTACCTAACTTAGTCAACAACAGTAAGTCTGGTTTACCTAACATAGTCAACAACAGTAAGTCTGGTGTACCTAATATAGTCAACAACAGTAAGTCTGGTGTACCTGACATTGCTGGTTTTATTTATTTTCTTTTAGGGAATGCATTTATCATAATTCACAAATTAGTAATCATATTATATATGCATACCTGATTATTATCAATAATAGAGGGTACTTATCCCTTTATGCTAGTTCAATATATCGAAAGTAAAATTTGGGAGTGTCTATATAAGTTGATGTACATATTTTAATTGACATTTTTGGTGGATGCAGAAAGATACACAAAGATGTACATGTAGTAGGTATTTTACTCATTCAAGAGTTGGAATAGTTCATTATGAAAGTTTGGGGGTGGACCTATTGAGTTAATGGAAACCCTAAGATAAATGCTGTATGAAATTATTGGATTGTACTACTTTTGAAAGCAACATACATGTATATGTTACTAGTATCTCAACGGTTCACTGATATCATTATATAACCCTCGGAACCTGTATGAATGCTTGATCTCATAGCTCAAGTCGGATAAAAATTGTACACATTTTTCAACGATCTATTTCTTTCTAATATGTTATAAAGGACACTTGCAAGTTCAGGAAAGGAACTGAAGGACCCCTTTCTGAAAGCACTCGCTCATAGAGAAGAGGCAAACAGGAGTGGGAAAATGACTGTAAGTTGAGAAGCAAAAAGTGCATTTTTGTACAATAAAAAAATAATATGCAAGAATAAAATGATCATTGTGAACACATGCTAGCTAGGGGAACAATTGATGTTTTTCTTCTGTTACAAGCATATAATTTTCTTTTTACTTCGAGCAAATTATATGCACATAGAAAGATATATTCCCCTTTATTTCAAAATAATTGAAGTAACAAATGTAACATGTTATTTTTATTTAATTGTACATCATGCATTTCAATGTTTTCTTACTTTTTTACTTCAATCAATGCACCAGCAGACTAGCTACAGTGTAAAAACGAAACGTGCTTCCGTTCACAACTATTTTTGTTTTTAATTTAGGTATTTAGTTAATGATTTCGATCTAGTTTATAAAAGGTAATAATTTCATTTGAAACTGAAGAAATGAAATCTGGCATTTGCTGGTTTCTTTTCATAAAAAACAATGCACACTTTAAATTCATTGGGATAATTGTAAATACTATTTAACATTATTAAGAATTAAATAAAGGGGAAGAGGAGCCACTACTGAAGCCTTGCTTTTTGTTTTTATAGACGATCATCTTTATCCGAGACAAGAATGCGCGAGGTCAGGAGATTTCTGGATATGTTGATTATGCCCACAGACTGAAGACAGAAGATTTTGAACCCTACTTTGCTGCACGGAAACGATTATTGCCTAGGCCATCTGATTTAAGGTATAAGTTGTGAAAATCTAGATATGTTTGAATTTCAATATTGCTGGACATTCAGTTTTAAAAGCATGCAAAGAAATAACTGTCTTCTGTTCCAATGAAATTATAAATTCTCTTTTATTTCAAAAAGAAGTCTTACTTTATTTTTACTTGTACAGTTTTTTTTTCATTATACTTTACATCTGCAAAGCTTTTTGTTTTAAGTTAAGTCAAATCATTTAGTTTTGAGGTCAAAAAAATGACCAAGAAATAAAATTAAAACCTGATTTAGTCAAAGATAACTTTTGATAATTTGTAGCTTTTACAACTGGGAAACACAGACATCCACCTCTAACCCAACTCCTAACTACCAGGTCATCGCTGAGAATGCATCTGGGTTGTTGTTCAAAAACAAGCGAGACAGAAAAATCATCAACGTAGACCCTAAGGTAAGGCACATAATGTCGGTACTATATGTCTGTAGCTAAGTTTGGGTGTATCAATTAAATGTAGAATTAAAGTGTGTGGGTCATTGTAGACCATACACACACTGAGGGTTGGGCTCAGTGTACTACACACCAAGGCATTGTCGACCACAAGATGGGGGAAGGGCTCAGTGTACTACACACCAAGGTATTGTTGTCCACAAGATGAGGGTGGGGCTTAGTGTACTATATACCAAGGCATTGTTGACCACAAGATGAGGGTGGGGCTTTATACACACCAAGGCATTGTCGACCACAAGATGAGGGTAGGGCTCAGTGTACTATATACCAAGGCATTGTTGACCACAAGATGAGGGTGGGGCTTTATTGTACTACACACTAAGGCATTGTTGACCACAAGATGAGGGTAGGGCTCAGTGTACTACACACCAAGGTATTGTTGACCACAAGATGAGGGTAGGGCTCAGTGTACATATCATAAAAGAGTGACATATTCTACAAGCTGTAACATATGGCTAGCTAGTTATATTCATGTTTTCAACTGGAAGTTTTCATTTCATTTTATGCAGACAGAATGTATCTGAATACCCCATTCTAAACAACACAAGCACAAACAAATGCCAAGATTAACTTTTCAAAAGATGATGATATAAAAAAGTGTTGTACTTACCTGAATGTATAAGTTGTTTTTGTTGCTGTTGACTCTTGGATGCAGGTTTGGTTTTTATTGTCATTTCTTTTTTATATTTTGTTGTCCTTAATTTCATGATTTTCTCATAGATAAATATGGATAGTTCTTCTGACCTCTGTTTCATGAATTTTCCTAAACTTCAGGACATCTTGACCACAGCTACCGGTATTTCAATTGAAGCCATTACTGAAGTTAGGGAATTTTTCTCTCAGTTTTTGAAAGATTTCTTTATTCTATCCTTCTCCTATTGGATATATTTCGTTTTCTAATTTCCTTAGTAATTTTTATGAATCTGCAACTTAATTTGTTTTGAGGAAAGTATTCAGACTAAATTACAGTAAACCACTTTTGTTAACACTATGGTAATTTTGTACCTACAGGTGACCACCCCCGGGGACAACTCCACTCGTACAGTCATTGAAACCCCCAAGTATGTCCAGGCAGTAATCTACGATCACATCACACGTAGGAAGACATGATTGGATTGGTACAGAATTATAGTGACATTCAAAAATTCTAAAACGTCGTGAGAATCTTTACACAAGATCTGGCTCCGCCTCCATAGAGCTCTGGAAGTTCTACATATGTACTATCTACATAAATTATACGAAAAAATATCACCACGACTGATCCTTCCAGAAACTTTTCTACAGATCTTTAGAAAGATGAAACATTGTGATAGCAGAGGTTACACAGAATATTTGTGTGACATTTATGTTTTATTGAGAAATGAGCTGGTCATATTAAACCCCAGCTAATTTTTCCAAATGTATTTATAAACTTATGTTGAAGTAAATCATGTTTTAAAATGACATTGCATTCATTTTCATTTTTGTGTCGCCTGAAAAGGCGACATATAGGGATCACTATGTCGGCGGCGTCGGTGTCTGCACCAACAGTTTCCATGCGATAACTTGAGTTTCCTTGGGCCAATCAAATTCAAACTTCATACAGTGCTTCCTTACTAAAAGTGCTCGCTTGGGATTGCTTTTCAGGGTCAAAGGTCAAGCTCACTGTTGCTATAAATAGAAAATCAGTTTCTGTGCGAAAACTTTAGTTTCCTTGGGCCAATCAAACTCAAACTTCATAGTGTACTTCCTTACCAAAAGTGCTCGCTTGGGATTGCTTTTCAGGGTCAAAGGTCAGGGTCACTGTTGCTATAAATAGAAAATCGGTTTCCGTGCGATAACTTGAGTTTCCTTGGGCCAATCAAACTCAAACTTCATACAGTGCTTCCTTACTAAAAGTGCTTGCTTGGGATTGCTTTTCAGGGTCAAAGGTCAAGCTCACTGTTGCTATAAATAGAAAATCAGTTTCCGTGCGATAACTTGAGTTTCCTTGGGCCAATCAAACTCAAATTTCATAGAGTGCTTCCTTACCAAAAGTGCTCGCTTGTTTGCTTTTCAGGGTCAAAGGTCAAGGTCACTGTTGCTATAAATAGAAAATCTGTTTTGAGTGCAGTTACTTCAGTATCTCCCAACTTGCTGCGCAGGCGACACATCCACTTCCATGGAATTCTTGTTGTTATTAAAAATGCTTAGTATTTCACAACAAATATTGTCTTGTATATATCTGTTGTATTTTTGTATGTCTTTTATCAAATTCTTTATCAAGATATCTCACTGGTATTGTATACCGGACATCAGACCATAATGTCAGATGTACCCAATATCTCACTAGTGTTGTATACCTGACATCAGACCACAATGTCAGATGTACCAGATATCTCACTGGTATTGTATACCTGACATCACACCATAATGTCAGATGTTCCCGATATCTCACTAGTGTTGTATACCTGACATCAGACCACAATGTCAGATGTACCCGATATCTCACTAGTGTTGTATACCTGACATCACACCATAATGTCAGATGTACCAGATATCTCACTGGTATTGTATACCTGACATCACACCATAATGTCAGATGTTCCCGATATCTCACTAGTGTTGTATACCTGACATCACACCATAATGTCAGATGTTCCCGATATCTCACTAGTGTTGTATACCTGACATCAGACCACAATGTCAGATGTACACAATATCTCACTGGTATTGTATACCTGACATCAGACCATAATGTCAGATGTACCCGATATCTCACTAGTGTTGTATACCTGACATCAGACCACAATGTCAGATGTACCCAATATCTCACTAGTTTTGTATACCTGACATCAGACAACAATGTCAGATGTACCCGATATCTCACTAGTATTGTATACCTGACATCAGACCACAATGTCAGATGTTCCCGATATCTTGCTAGTGTTGTATACCTGACATCAGACCTTAATGTCAGATGTACCAGATATCTCACTAGTGTTGTATACATGTACCTGACATCAGATCTTCATGTCAGATGTACCCAATATCTCACTAGTCTTGTATACCTGACATCAGACCACAATGTCAGATGTACCCAATATCTCACTAGTGTTGTATACCTGACATCAGATCTTCATGTCAGATGTACCCAATATCTCACTAGTGTTGTATACCTGACATCAGACCACAATGTCAGATGTTCCCGATATCTTGCTAGTGTTGTATACCTGACATCAGACCATAATGTCAGATGTACCAGATATCTCACTAGTGTTGTATACCTGACATCAGATCTTCATGTCAGATGTACCCAATATCTCACTAGTGTTGTATACCTGACATCAGACCATAATGTCAGATGTACCAGATATCTCACTAGTGTTGTATACCTGACATCAGATCTTCATGTCAGATGTACCCAATATCTCACTAGTGTTGTATACCTGACATCAGACCACAATGTCAGATGTACCAGATTTCTCACTGGTATTGTATACCTGACATCAGATCTTCATGTCAGATGTACCCAATATCTCACTAGTATTGTATACCTGACATCAGACCTTAATGTCAGATGTACTAGATATCTCACTAGTGTTGTATACCTGACATCAGACCACAATGTCAGATGTACCCAATATCTCACTAGTGTTGTATACCTGACATCAGACCACAATGTCAGATGTACCCAATATTTCACTAGTGTTGTATACCTGACATCACACGATAATGTCAGATGTACCAGATACCTCACTGGTATTGTATACCTGACATCAGACCTTAATGTTTAGTCTTCTTTTTGTGGGAAGAAACCAGAGTACCTGGCGAAAACCCATGTGGTCAGGCATGTGACCTCATACCTTTTCACATCCAGACAGGGAATTGAACCCCGGCCGCATTGGTGAAAGGCAATTGTGCTATCCACTGCACCACCCGACCACATTAGTATTGTTTACCTGACATATCAGATCTTACTTAAGTAACTGAGCAGGTATATTTTGTATATCTCTCGTTTTGTATACCTGAATACCTGTATTACCCTGATGGCAGATGCTCCTGATCTTTAAATGAAAACAAAATCACGATGCACAAAACAAAGATTGTCATTCCATAATCAATAATTTATTTCCCACATTTTAATGTGAAGTTGAAATTTCATCCATACAACATTTGAAACCCGTCACATTCAAGCTAATCTCGGAACAAACAGCATTAACCTTAAAATAAGTAGTAAAAGTAGCTCACTTCTGACCCATAATGCTGGACACCATGTTTACAGTAATGAATATATAAACAATGTAAAAATAATCTTTTGCTTCCCCATGGGTATGTATTTGCTATAGTAACGTTGTATTCCTGTTTCCAGAAATCAGGCGGCGAAATGAATGAGAACCCCCACTTTATACATAGATAATATCTTATTCTATTTCAAATAGCACTACTATCTACTTTCTTATTATGAACTGGGCAGATTTGTTGAATAGTTAACACCTCAGCCTGTTAATGTCAAAATATAAAAAAAAAATTGTGTTTTAAGCACGATCCCACTACAAACTGAACAATACACCTCCAGGACACACACAGGCATACACACATAGGGAGATATTAGCCAAGAGGCTTAGGACAAGTAGTTAGTGCCTGATAAGGCAGCTCCTGTTAATTCCTACTTATTTAAAATTGTATTGATAAACCTATAGGGTAATTGTAGAAATGATGGATATGTGAAACACGTACTGTAACACATTTTAGAGTGACATATTCTACTTACGATAGGGCACTATATAATTGTACACGACTATATCATTTTCATTTAGGATGTTGAAATGAGGCTTTCCAAGAATATCTAGATATCTGAATACTTTGGAATTATTAGTTTTACTTAAACATTTTGTAACGATGACAGATGAAAAATAACCTGTGTATTGATCCTCAAAATAATGAAATACTCAACTTTCCTGACTTAATAAAGAAATATATTGACATGCAGACCATGTTACCAGCAGTGTTTTAACCTGGAGTGTACCAGGTATATTGGTAATCTAGCCTCCCCTACTCCCAGCCAGGTATGTCTGGGGAGTGTACCAGGTATATTGGTAATCTAGCCTCCCCTGCTCCCAGTCAGGTATGTCTGGGAAGTGTACCAGGTATATTGGTAATCTAGCCTCCCCTACTCCCAGCCAGGTATGTCCGAGAAGTGTACCAGGTATATTGGTAATTTAGCCTCCCCTACTCCCAGCCAGGTATGTCCGAGAAGTGTACCAGGTATATTGGTAATCTACCCTCCCCTACTCCCAGCCAGGTATGTCTGGGGAGTGTACCAGGTACATTGGTAATCTAGCCTCCCCTACTCCCAGCCAGGTACGTCTGGGGAGTGTACCAGGTACATATTGGTAATCTAGCCTCCTCTACTCCCAGCCAGGTATTGTCTGGGAAGTGTACCAGGTACATATTGGTAATCTAGCCTCCCCTACTCCCAGCCAGGTATGTCTGGGGAGTGTACCAGGTATACTGTCAATTGATTTTAAGATTATATAAAGTTGAGTAAATATATAGGGCACCACTTAGCTTGGAGTGGCAGTTCCACTACACAATTATATACTAGTAGATACATTGGTTTACCATTCTATGTTTTACATAGTGTAATTATGACATCCACATACTAGTTTATTACCTGTTATATTGTCTGATATAGTCCTATAACAGGTAGATTACCTGTTATATTGTCTGATACAGTCCTATAATAGGTAGATTACCTGTTATATTGTCTGATACAGTCCTATCACAAGTAGATTACCTGTTATCTTGTCTAATACAGTCCTATAACAAGTAGATTACCTGTTATATTGTCTGCTAGTCCTATAACAGATCGATTACCTGTTATATTGTCCAATACAGTCCTATAACAGATAGATTACCTGTTATATTGTCTGATACAGTCCTACAACAGGTAGATTACCTGTTATATTGTCTGATACAGTCCTATAACAGATAGATTACCTGTTATATTGTCTGATACAGTCCTATAACACATAGATTACCTGTAATATTGTCCTATAACAGATAGATCACCTGTTGTATTGTCTGATAAAGTCCTATAACAGGTAAATTACCTGTTATATTGTCTGATACAGTCCTATAACAGGTAGATTACCTGTTATATTGTCCGATACAGTCCTATAACAGATAGATTACCTGTTATATTGTCCGATACAGTCCTATAACAGATAGATTACCTGTTATATTGTCTGATACAGTCCTATAACACATAGATTACCTGTTGTATTGTCTGATACAGTCCTATAACAGGTAGATTACCTGTTGAATTGTCTGATACAGTCCTATAACAGATAGATTACCTGTTATATTGTCTGATACATTCCTATAACAGGTAGATTACCTGTTGTATTGTCTGATACATTCCTATAACAGATAGATTACCTGTTATATTGTCCGATACAGTCCTACAACAGGTAGATTACCTGTTATATTGTCTGATACAGTTCAATAACAGATAGATTACCTGTTATATTGTCCGATACAGTCCTATAATAGGTAGATTACCTGTTATATTGTCTGATACAGTCCTATAACAGGTAGATTACCTGTTATATTGTCTGATACATTCCTATAACAGATAGATTACCTGTTGTATTGTCCTATAACAGGTAGATTACCTGTTGTATTGTCTGATACAGTCCTATAACACATAGATTACCTGTAATTATTATCCTATAACAGGTAGATTACCTGTTGTATTGTCTGATACAGTCCTTTAACAGGTAGATTACCTGTTGTATTGTCTGATACAGTCCTATAACAGGTAAATTACTTGTTATATTGTCTGATACAGTCCTACAACAGGTAGATTACCTGTTATATTGTCTGATACAGTCCTATAATAGGTAGATTACCTGTTATATTGTCCGATACAGTCCTATAACAGATAGATTACCTGTTATATTGTCCGATACAGTCCTATAACACATAGATTACCTGTAATATTGTCTGATACAGTCCTATAACACATAGATTATCTGTAATATTGTCTGATACAGTCCTATAACAGATACAGGAGCTTACACTTTTGTCAATGTAATATTGAATTTATTACTTAATGTCACGAGACTTTAGACCAGCAACATGCTAAATATTTACTAGTTTAATAAATTCCATATTCCATTGACTTGAGTGCAAAATCTTATTTATCAATAACTTTCATTCATGATTTAATACACCAAAACTCTCAAATTCATTTCTTTATAAGAAAGCAAAATTCTATTTTGACAATACAATTTTCACGACTGAGAAAATCAGATGACATCATCTATGACGTCACAATAGTGTTATTACACATGTGTAATACCATATTTATGACACGTACATATGACATGAATAAAACAGGTCATGATCAGTTATGTTATAATTTATACAAATGTATAATAATACCATATGCACGTATCATTCATCACTACACTGACACTATTGAGAACTGTGACATTCAAGACATCTTCTCCACTATTTTCTAGTTAAGTACTTCATATTTGTATGCAAATCAGAACTTGCTCCATTCAATTTGAAATAAAGTGTATAACTAATATTCACATTTTTTCAAATGCAAAGATATACACACAGCACAAGGTTTTTATCACAGCAAAACTACAGCTATCTTCACATACAAGGACATTACAAAACACTTCTATTGATGTTGTGTATTTGGAATGTACACAATGTTAAACTACCGACTCTCAGCACATCAAACATCACACTGGACGATAATTTCCATGTAAGATACAATCATATAAAGCCTACATTGATGTACACAATAACTCCCAACATTTCTGTAGCTAGGTGGAGTATTGTACACACTGGATTTGTAACATAAATTATATGATGAATTGTAATATAAATCAAGCATAGTATTTCGATACAGCATAAAGTTATGAGTAAAAGTATGATGATATTTGCATTGATGATCCATATAACTACCACAACATACCTCGTTATATATAGTATCTGTGCTGAAAGCCCAAAGTAGGATAAACCTATGACAGATGATAAGAAACCCGGGTTAAATGTTCCAAGACTTATCCCAATGACCACATATAGGTCATGAAAGGTGTATAGATATATATAAAACGTATATTAATGCATTTATCCCTGAAGACTCATTAAAACTCCTTCAATTCTAAGGCTGGAATAGTTCATTATGCAATTTCAGGACTAAGTTAATAGATCTACATTACATGGATACCCCGGGGCTGTTCAAGATTCATCAGCATCAGGGAAACATGAAAATTGATACAATAGGGATGATCGAGCATATTTAACAGTTATCATCTGTATAACCTAATCCCTGTCTGACCTGGGTCAACCCCAAACCCTTAATATGCATTTCAGTAATTGCTCCAATCCTGCATAACAGCTATTTAAATGGATACAACTACCAGTATACTGGTAAACCTACATGTTTTAGAACATTATAGTTTGTGTAGTATTAAACACATTCTAAAAAGAATACTAGTTGTTAAACATGCACGAACAATTTAGAATGGACATGATTTTAAGATAATAACCTTTTCAAGGAGTCTTATATAACCATATACCATCAGTGTGTCTTCATGCCAAAATTGGATGTGTACAGAAAATAAGAATGTTTGTTGACATAAAAATTTACACAAGTTCATAAAGATCTATAAGACCTTAAAATCCTGCTCCTTCCAAAAAGGTTAAAGTTTAGCCTTCAGATACCATACTGTAGGGCATGAGGATCTCTCTAATAGGGAGTAACAAACATCACAAACACAAAACATAAATAAGTATTGGCACCAGATCACTGAGGCCACATCAGTCAGTAAAATTCACGCCTCATCTTAAATATTTCACATACTGGTATCTCGGATTTTCATCTTGCATACACATATATATTAAGAATTGCAATTTAAAAAGTCTTTAGATAATCATTAATGAATATCAGTGTCACCATGATCAACGATTACAACAGAAATGGTCCTCTTCAGACCTGTAAGTCCTAACATTCACTCATCGTTGATGAAAGGCTTCATGACAGCTGACGTTATGAAACAGATATGTTGCTGTGGAGTCCCAGTTGATCATCAAATCTTTACACTATTGCACTTAGCACCAACCTCTGTACTGTTTACTTCGTGAGTAAATGATCAATCTGCAAAACAAACAAAATAAATATAACAATTACATATTACCAAGGCACATTTCACAAATTCAGGAACCATATCACTACAGAAAACTGCTATTGTCCCGGGCATTGACAAGTCACCAACTATGTTTCACATGACATTTCATGTTGACACCACATGATAACTCCATGTTCAAGTAATTCTAGATCTCTAGATGATGCTTTTGAAATTGGTTAATTGTGTAACAATATTTCTGACATTTTATAAGTTTCATTTCAGTTCTGTTTCTCTCCTGACATCACATTAGTAAATTTTTACATGAGTTTGTACATATATAAACATTTAAAACAGTAGAAATATTCAGAAGTTTGGTTTTATCAATCTTTTGTACATTTCTTTGACATTACATTACACAACAAGGTTTTACCCAGGTTTCGTACATTTCCTGACATTACACAGTAAAATTTTACCTGAGTTTTGTACATCTCTTTCAAATCAACATTACACAGTAAGGTTTTATCTGAGTTTTGTACATCTCTTTGGCATTACACAGTAAGATTTTACCTGAGTTTTGTACATTTTCTTGACATCACATTACACAGTAAGGTTTTACCAGAGTTTTGTACATCTCTTTGACATTACACAGTAAGATTTTACCTGAGTTTTGTACATTTCCTTGACATCACATTACACAGTCAGGTTTTACCTGAGTTTTATACATTTCCTTGACATAACATTACACTGTTAGGTTTTACCTGAGTTTTGTACATCTCTTTGAAATCACACAGTAAGATTTTACCAGAGTTTTGCACATCTCTTTGACATCACATTACACAGTAAGGTTTTACCAGAGTTTTGTACATCTCTTTGACATTACACAGTAAGGTTTTACCTGAGTTTTGTACATTTTTTTGACATTACATAGTAAGATTTTACCTGAGTTTTGTACATCTCTTTGACATTACACAGTAAGGTTTTACCTGAGTTTTGTACATCTCTTTGACATTACTAGTAAGATTTTACCTGAGTTTTGTACATCTCTTTGACATTACATAGTAAGATTTTACCTGAGTTTTGTACATTTCTTTGACATTACATAGTAAGATTTTACCTGAGTTTTGTACATTTCTTTGACATTACATAGTTAGATTTTACCAGAGTTTTGTACATCTCTTTGACATTACATAGTAAGATTTTACCTGAGTTTTGTACATCTCTTTGACATTACACAGTAAGATTTTACCTGAGTTTTGTACATCTCTTTGACATTACATAGTAAGATTTTACCTGAGTTTTGTACATCTCTTTGACATTACTAGTAAGATTTTACCTGAGTTTTGTACATTTCTTTGACATTACATAGTTAGATTTTACCTGAGTTTTGTACATCTCTTTGACATTACATAGTAAGGTTTTACCAGAGTTTTGTACATCTCTTTGACATTACACAGTAAGGTTTTACCAGAGTTTTGTACATCTCTTTGACATTACACAGTAAGGTTTTACCAGAGTTTTGTACATCTCTTTGACATTACATAGTAAGATTTTACCTGAGTTTTGTACATCTCTTTGACATTACACAGTAAGATTTTACCTGAGTTTTGTACATCTCCTTGACATCATGGAGATCCATCTTAAGCTCCTCAGCCTCCTCCACCTTCTCACCGTACATCTGTAGCATGGCATTGTATCTCTGGTTTAGATCCTGGTGATAATAAAAATACAAACATATTACTTGTACTTCAATTAACAGTTTTTTTGATGAAAATGAGGGCAAAATGCACTAATATACAAAGCTTGATGTAGTTCTACTGAAGAAACAGGGGTGATGGAAAACACTGTATTTGGGTGTACACACCTGCATTTGGTTCTTTACCTCCGGTAATGACTCCACCTGATTCTTAAGATCTTCATTCTGATTGGTCAGATTGACAAGCTCTCGAGCCATGGATTCCCTAGTCCTCTCAAGCTGTTGGATTTCACTCTGAAACACAATGTTACAAAACCATCTGAATGTTACCTCAATACTACATATGTTTTTCAACTAGTACTTTACAACATCATATGCCGTTGCATTTCTTCTCGAGCAACTTTCTACATAGTATCAGCACAGTAAAATTCTGACAACTATTAAAATTTCAAACATACTTTTGACACTAAATTCATTAATTTTGAAACTATTGTGAAAAAGATTGAAACTGGTCGATAATTTTGCTTTGAAACTAAGAGAGTCTAGATTACAATGCCATTTCCAGGCCATTAAAACCTCTACAGATCTGTGAAATTTGATGTACCTGTAATTGTGAGATCTCGCCTTCTCGGAGCTTTAGCTGTGACTGTAGGTTCTCCAGCAGATTGGCAGCACCACTCTGTCTGATGTTCTCGTACAGACTGGACTTTGTCAGACTTCCAAGTCCACTACTCCCAGGGGACAACAGGAAGTTCCTTTCAAGGTCATCCTAATAACACAAGGTCAAAACAACAAAGTCAACTCAATATTCAAAAACATGCCAGAAACACTAGTTCCCAAAGCAACGTTCTCCTGAAAACAGAATTTGATAAATTTGTAACATCATTTATAGTAAAAAATTCTTTTACTATCTGGTTTATTATTACTTTTTCCCATAAGGGAATTATTGCTTGAGTAACCATTTACAACTTAAATTTTACCTGGACAATTAGTGTTCAATATTAACACATTTTACTGTAGAGTATTATTTCTTAGGTCTGCTACAGTTAATATAACTTCTAACGTCCACTATGTTTTAAGAAAACGTTTTAATGAAGAGAACTGCCTATGTGTACTTGCATCCCCTGTTGTTCATGATGAAAATATTTTACGGTACAGAAATTATTTTTAGGTCCACTGTAGTTTGTTATCACCTGTGGCTATTTTTAGGACTGTTCTCACTGTATTAAACAAGCACATATATCAAAAGTTATCAGTAAAGACAACCACTGTGAAACAGACCTGGGTAAAGGAGGTGTTGAGAGCTGACGATTCACCAAAGCTCGACATGCTGTCCATCCGCTGAAGGTTCTGGGGTGACATTGATCCACGTGAATGTGGCCTCTGGATTTCTCGTTCCTGATATAAAAAATATTAGAAATTTTATCTTTTTAACTAGCTGTAGATTTACATGCCTTGGTATAGACCAGAATTAGAACCAAAGAGAAGGAATGAAAAATGCATGGCAGCAAAATAAGAATTCAAACCAGGAATTCTGTAACAGTAAGATGGATGCTCTACCTATTGAGTGACCTGATCAGTGGAATGACCAGGCCCAGACCTGCTTCATTCTTCTATCCTTACTCTCTGTTCCTGATGACACAACGTTTACAACCCAGATTCAGATATCCCTATTATCTCCTTGCCAAGCATTCACCTCAATTAGTGATTTGCCAAATGGGGATTCAAAAAACCAGGACTTGCAAACTTGTGTCAGAGCTAAAGATCAAGGATGATTGACCCTGTTCAGTTCCACTACACCTTATATGATGATACAAGTGAGTATATCAAATATATAAATACAACTAAAACTCAGCCTGACATAGAGTCTGCTGTTGTATGGTGTACTTACAAGTTGGGCTATCTGGTCTTGGGCTATGGCCATTTTCTTCTTCTCCTGGTCTAGCTTTGTTTTCTCCATATCCAGCTGGGTCTCCAGAAACATCTGTAATTATATAGTCAGACAAATTTAACCAACATCAATTAGAACGTAATTATAATCAGACAAATTCAACCAACATCAATTATGTAATTATAATCAGACAAATTCAACCAACATCAATTATGTAATTATAGTCAGATAAATTCAACAAACATCAATTACATAATAATAATCAGACAAATTCAACCAACATCAATTATGTAATTATAATCAGACAAATTCAACCAACATCAATTATGTAATTATAGTCAGATAAATTCAACAAACATCAATTACATAATAATAATCAGACAAATTCAACCAACATCAATTATGTAATAATAATCAGACAAATTTAACCAACATCAAGTACTAGTCCTGATCATTATTTGTAAGATCTATAGAGACTAAAATTGAAAGCAGAAGATTTGAGTCATAACTACTCCAGTATCTTTGACCTACCTTCTCCTTTTTGACTTCAGATAATTCTTGAGACATCTGATGTTTCACTATTTCAATTTGAGCAGTTTCACTGAAAAATAAACATATCGGAATGAAACAACAGTTATTGTAAACCAATAAACTGACTGTTCTTGTACTGCTCTCCCTTAACAGGTTATTTCTGGGTCATCGTTTATCATCTGGTTTCTTTAAAATCACTATGACACATGTACAGGACAAAATATTCTGATGAAGGATTGTATAATTTTAGATCATAACTAGAAATGTCTGTGAGACATAAATGCCCCTGCCTCCATATGAAATTAGTTCTTCATGCTTATTATGTATGCGAAGTTTGAAGACAATCAGATCAGTTGTTGTTTAAATAAGCTGGTTACATTACCATGAGGCGGGACAGGACGGGACGGGACGGAACAGACATGGGTAACACTATAGCCCCCCACCACCATTTCATGGTGGGGGCATATAAATACAGAGAGGACATTTGCAGAAATTTCATTACCATGTCACATGACTCTTGGTCCTGATATCAGCGTATCAGGAAGGATCACCTTTACTTTTTGTCTACAGTCTGGTAACCCAGTCAACACACATGTCACATGACTTTGATCTTACCTATTTTTGGCGTCCTCCAATACTTCCACACGTGTCTTCAGCATCTCTAGTTGAGCGATGTGTTGGGATTTCTCCTGGCGTAGGCGACAGTTCTGGGACTCGAGGGCGGTCACATTGGATGTGAGGTCAATCACATTCTCACTGGCTGACCGCTCCTTTTCAACAGCAATGGTCAGCTGGGTCTGCGTTTCAACTGTAAAACAAGTTTTACAAAATCTATAGAGGACACTTAATACTTGTCTATGTTATTGCTGAATGATATTTATACAGTTACAATCTGTATAACTTAACAGTCACAAACAGTTTTAATTCAGTGTTAAAATGTGTTTTAATTTAACTAATCCAGTACTAAGATCCAGTAACTAACAAAGCACTAGGTTATATTAATTTAGTAACTAACTCAGTACTAGGTTTAATACACTTTTAAATAACTCCGTACCAGGTTACAATAGTCAATAACCCAGTACTAGGTTACACTAGTTAATAACCCAGTACTAGGTTAAACTAGTTAATAACCCAGTACTATGTTACACTAGTTAATAACCCAGAACTATGTTACACTAGTCAATAACCCAGTACTAGTTTACACTAGTTAATAACCCAGTACTAGGTTACACTTGTTAATAACCTAGTACTAGGTTACACTTGTCAATAACCCAGTACTAGGTTACACTAGTTAATAACCCAGTACAAGGTACACTTTTTAATAACCCAGTCCAGTACTAGGTTACACTAGTCAATAACCCAGAACTAGGTTACACTAGTCAATAACCCAGTACTAGGTTACACTAGTCAATAACCCAGTACTAGGTTACACTTGTCAATAACCCAGTACAGTGCACTCCTCTTTATATCATGTTGCATTTGTCAGACAAAAACATGATATTAACAGGAATGTGACATAAAGAGAAAAATGTTTTCCCACTAAATCTAGTGCATTTCCAATCTCCATAACTAAAAGTAAGCTATTCAGTGTACATATGAAGATGTTTCAGTATATAGACAACATTATTTCAATTAAAAATCAATTTTGGGGATATTTTTTATTTTCTATGCAACATTTTGTGCAAGTTTTATCTGAAATCAATGGAAATTACATAATTTTCTGGATATTTTATGTGATTGGTTAAGAAAAACATGATATTAAGAGGAATTCACCTCAAAATACATGATATTAACCAAATAAAATAACATAGATTATATAGAGAGAGAAATGGTACTTGGGAAAAACATGATATAAAGAGGAATGTGATATTAACAGGAGTGATATTAAGTGGAGTCGACTGTACTAGATTACACTAGTCAATAACCCAGTACTAGGTTACACTAGTGAATAACTCAGTACTATGTTACAATAGTCAATAACCCAGTACTAGATTACACTAGTCAATAACCCAGTACTAGGTAACACTTGTTAATAACCCAGAACTATGTTACACTAGTCAATAACCCAGTACTAGTTTACACTAGTCAATAACCCAGTACTAGATTACACTAGTAAATAACTCAGTACTAGGTTACACTAGTCAATAACCCAGTACTAGGTTACACTAGTCAATAACCCAGTACTAGGTTACACTAGTCAATAACCCAGTACTAGATTACACTAGTCAATAACCCAGTACTAGGTAACACTAGTCAATAACCCAGTACCAGGTTACAATAGTCAATAACCCAGTACTAGGTTACACTAGTTAATAACCCAGTACTAGGTTAAACTAGTTAATAACCCAGTACTATGTTACACTAGTTAATAACCCAGAACTATGTTACACTAGTCAATAACCCAGTACTAGTTTACACTAGTTAATAACCCAGTACTAGGTTACACTTGTTAATAACCTAGTACTAGGTTACACTTGTCAATAACCCAGTACTAGGTTACACTAGTTAATAACCCAGTACAAGGTACACTTTTTAATAACCCAGTCCAGTACTAGGTTACACTAGTCAATAACCCAGAACTAGGTTACACTAGTCAATAACCCAGTACTAGGTTACACTAGTCAATAACCCAGTACTAGGTTACACTTGTCAATAACCCAGTACAGTGCACTCCTCTTTATATCATGTTGCATTTGTCAGACAAAAACATGATATTAACAGGAATGTGACATAAAGAGAAAAATGTTTTCCCACTAAATCTAGTGCATTTCCAATCTCCATAACTAAAAGTAAGCTATTCAGTGTACATATGAAGATGTTTCAGTATATAGACAACATTATTTCAATTAAAAATCAATTTTGGGGATATTTTTTATTTTTTATTTTCTATGCAACATTTTGTGCAAGTTTTATCTGAAATCAATGGAAATTACATAATTTTCTGGATATTTTATGTGATTGGTTAAGAAAAACATGATATTAAGAGGAATTCACCTCAAAATACATGATATTAACCAAATAAAATAACATAGATTATATAGAGAGAGAAATGGTACTTGGGAAAAACATGATATAAAGAGGAATGTGATATTAACAGGAGTGATATTAAGTGGAGTCGACTGTACTAGATTACACTAGTCAATAACCCAGTACTAGGTTACACTAGTGAATAACTCAGTACTATGTTACAATAGTCAATAACCCAGTACTAGATTACACTAGTCAATAACCCAGTACTAGGTAACACTTGTTAATAACCCAGAACTATGTTACACTAGTCAATAACCCAGTACTAGTTTACACTAGTCAATAACCCAGTACTAGATTACACTAGTAAATAACTCAGTACTAGGTTACACTAGTCAATAACCCAGTACTAGGTTACACTAGTCAATAACCCAGTACTAGGTTACACTAGTCAATAACCCAGTACTAGATTACACTAGTCAATAACCCAGTACTAGGTAACACTAGTCAATAACCCAGTACTAGGTTACACTAGTCAATAACCCAGTACTAGGTTACACTAGTCAATAACCCAGTACTAGGTTACACTTGTTAATAACCCAGAACTATGTTACACTAGTCAATAACCCAGTACTAGATTACACTAGTCAATAACCCAGTACTAGGTTACACTAGTCAATAACCCAGAACTATGTTACACTATTTAATAACCCAGAACTATGTTACACTAGTCAATAACCCAGTACTAGGTTACACTAGTCAATAACCCCTTACTAGGTTACACTAGTCAATAACCCAGTACTAGGTTACACTATTCAATTACCCAGTACTAGGTTACACTAGCTAATAACCCAGAACTATGTTACACTAGTCAATAACCCAGTACTGGGTTACACTCATCAATAACCCAGTACTAGGTTACACTCGTCAATAACCCAGCACTAGGTTATACTAGTCAATAACCCAGTACTAGGTTACACTAGTCAATAACCCAGTACTAGGTTACACTAGTCAATAATCCAGTACTAGGTTACACTAGTCAATAACCCAGTACTAGGTTACACTAGTCAATAACCCAGTACTAGGTTACACTCGTCAATAACTCAGTACGAGGTTACACTAGTCAATAACCCACTTCTAGGTTACACTAGTCAATAACCCACTACTAGGTTTCACTAGTCAATAACCCACTACTAGGTTACACTTTATTTAGCTTAACAGTAGAGTATTACCTATCCTGTCCGTTAGAGTTTTCTCCAGTTTCTCCCAGGATGTAGATTGTGCAGCATATGTGGTCTGGAGGTTCTCAATCTGTCTCAGCAGGGGACGTGTGGCTGTCAATGAAATCAATGGGGTGACAAGAGCTTTTACTTTTTTATAAGTCATTCAACCCTGAAAACACATTTGAACTCCTCTAATTCAAAGTTTGGAATAGTTCATAATGCAATCTCAGGAGTGAATGAGTTAATTTAAACAAGTCTCTGAATAACCTTAATGATAGATTACATTTGGCAAACCTATACTACCAGTGATATCCATAGATGCCGCAGTACAATTAATGTTAGGGCTGGGCGGTTTTACCGGTATACCGGTATACCGTGGTATAAAGATTTGATGGTACGTACTTTGGTACATTAAGTCCTGTACCGTTTTTTTGGGGACTTTCATATGCATTAAACTTAACTTATCAATTTGAAAGAACTATTTGTAACATAGATCAATTGAAATTCCAATATGGTTTAATAATAATTTCCTATAAGTTTGCTGATCAACTAGGATAGACATAGCTTCACTCAAACAATATTATAGGATAACACAACGAGAAACTTATGACAGGCCTCTTGTGGATTGGCTTCAGAACAAAAACAGCCCGAGACCTTTAGCTAGCTCAAACATTCAATCAAGGTGGTATACCGTGGTACGTACCGCAGTATTTGCCTAAATACCGTGGTACATTTGATTTTGTGGTACCCAGCTCTAATAAATGTCATGTCCAAAATCTGGGAATGTCTTAATTCAGGTTCAAACTTTCCACAGCGATTAACACCGAAGTAGATCTCCCAATAATTAGAGTCATAGATCTAGAGATACTGAATCTGACATGTACGGCTCCATCTACCTGCTACATACCTGATGTTACACTTTGCGTCAGGTCTTGGTTTCTGGCTTCATCCTCTTGCAAATGCTGAATTTAAGAAAAACAGTTCAGTCTCAATCAGTGCATAATAACAAGTTTCAAGTAAAACAAGGCATCGCAACTGATACAAATCCTCTCGTGTGCCACAATATGTCTGTCGTGATTATAATTTAGCTTAAAAAGCTAACACATAACTCTAACAACACAAAGTTGGAGTTGGGCTTATTGCAGAGAAAATAAATAGCATGAGTTGTCTTGCACTGCAGTGTATATGGGTAGGCTTATTAGTAAGCATGGGCTTATTGTCAGATAGATACTGGCATAAGTTGACATTGACCTTGGCACCCAAAAACATGTACTTATCCAAGAAACATGTATTCCCGTATTTGACAAATATAACATTATAAATTTTGATCAAAATCTGCCAAAAATGAAATCACTAGGACGACAACAAAGATTTTCAATAAATAGTAACGTGGCCTTGGCAAGCTGAAACACAGACTCATTTGAGGTATTCTCATACCTGACCAATATGTAAAGTTTGATTAAAATAAGTCACTAGAGCAATGACATACACACAGAACTTGATCCATAATCCCTCCCCCAACTTTTTAGCAAAAGGATATAAAATGTCATATATTAAATAACGCACCAAGTATGTTTAAAGTCAACTTCTATTCTAGGTGTGAATAATTCACTGATCTTAATATTTTGTTATTCTACATTCTCCTTAGAACTCATTCCCTATTCCACCAGTAAATAAAAACCTACCATCTGAAGGTCTGTATATATAACCTACCATCTGAAGGTCTGTATAATTATATATATAACCTACCATCTGAAGGTCTGTATATATAACCTACCATCTGAAGGTCGGAGATTTCCTGCCTCAGCATGTCCTCTCTCCGGTGGTGTTCCTTCTCCATCCGAGACATACTCATTCTCAAATCCTCTATCTGTTAACAAAGAATATCACATTCCTTCACTTCAGTAGATATACCAACAAGGTGCTATACCTGTATATCACCTGAGTGTGTAAAATGTGTTATCCGCCCTTTCCTGTACACTGCCCACCTAAAATCTATGTGAGTGCAGAGGGAGGGGTTTATTTGTAGGGAGAGGGGTTTATTTGTAGGGGGAGGGGTTTATTTGTAGGGAGAGGTATTTATCTGTTGGGAGAGGTGTTTGTTTGTAGGGAGAGGTATTTATTTGTAGGGGTGCGGTTTATTTGTAGAGAGAGGGGTTTATTTGTAAGGAGTGGGGTTTAGCAGACGCAACTGGTAATATACAATATACCGGCACATATTTATCACATCACAGCACCTCCAAATAGGCTCAAAATAGACCTCCGAAAGGATGAAAAATCTCCCAAAATTTTTCGACATTCAATATATCACACCCCACAAACACAAAGTAGGGTCACATATCACACAAGTATAGCAAATCCTACAAGTATAGCAAACAAGATTTCAAAACTCCCTTATCACTGTCTTATATACAGTCTGATTGTCCCATGAAAATATAATCACTAATATTAGTTAAAATTCTGTAAAGCAATTGAACAAATGACTTTGGAAAGGGAAAGCATTTACTAGATTTTAATGTTGAAACATATTCTGAAATTCATACCAGAGAATTCCCTGAAAAGAAGTGAACCAGAAGTGACTGCTAACCTGAGCTATGAGGGCCTCTCTCTCCTGTTTGAAGCTGAACTGTTCCTTGGTCAGAGTGGCTTTGAGTTCCTCACGGACAGACATCTCCAGACTCAGAGCTGTCTCCTGAACCTTGCTGTCCTGGGCTGCCTTGGACTTGTGCAGCTCTGCGATCTCTCTGTAACCAAAAAATAACAACCAAATAACACATGAACAGTCAGTCAACAAAGATACCTAGGCCAGAATCAATGAAATTAACTTCGGTTGTTTCCATAAGTGTTCGGGTGGGGACGTGTCGGGTGGACGTCACGTGATGCAGGGTATATATAGGAAGCACCGCTAGGTGCGCTCTTTCGAGTGCGTTGCTTACACTGTGACACTACATTTAACTTTTCTTTTATAGAATAAGGGCACATGAGGCAATTATAAGTAGTCGTATGACGGCCAGATGGGGTAGGGATATTACAATTTCAGGTGTGGTTTGTATTTGGTCGTGGATTGTACAGTAAGTAATAAACGATTGAGCAACGTGCCATAATCCCATTTATGTCTTGTGTTTTCATTTGAATTAATAGCCCACTTACTTGTACGAGTTGTCCAGTGCTGCCTGCAGACCACGCACTCTCTCCTGGGCATCTGTCAGCTCTGCCTGAAACACAACATTCTTCCTCAATTAGTGTTTTTCACACACATTTAATGCTGTTACACGTACTACCATCGATGTTATAGTCACATTTCAACCAAGTTATATTACATAAACTATGTATTTAAAAGTAACATCCAGGGTATGTTCTACTTATTACAAAACATGCAGTGTATATTCTTAAGAATCAACCTTTTATTTTGCTTAGTTTATGAGATCATAAGTTCAATGGAGCATGAAGTAAATTGCAGAAAATTACCCAGACTGCTTCATTAAATTTATGACCTCATAAACTAAACAAATTCAAAGGTTAATCCTTACATTTACAGTATTTTTCTGTGAATGTGTCATAACTATTGTGTTCATGATAGTCCAATCTGCAGACAAAGATTTAATTTCAAAACTTAAAAACATGAGAACAGTTCAATAAATGTAACAGCATGAAATTTACATAAGCTGTGGTTAACTCTGCTCATGTCTATTGTTGATGATGTCACACAACTGTGTCTTGAATCCGAATATTTTGAATAGCTCTACCCCCAGAAAAAATATTCTCAATGCCAATGTCATAGAAATTTGGCACATGCTCAAGTATGATTATTAGATGATAAATCTAATTTGTGGAACAATGGTTATCAAGTAAATATCAGTGTAGACTGTAAAAACTACTTATTACACAATGATCATGTTTCTGTATATTATAACCTCCATTTCCCCATGTAACTATAGTACTCACAATATATATATACATGTAGGTGTATAGGAAGGTAAGCGATACAAAGAAGTCTAGTTACTTAGTTGTTTACCTTTAACTTAGAAATCTCCCTCTCCTGTTTCTGTACAGCAGAATTCAACTGATTGATGCCATCTGGAAATCACATTAGTTGCCATGAAATCACAATACAACAATTTTCATTCAGTCGAGTTTCGAAGTTGATACCATAATATATTTGAATCCTTTACTTTTAGGGACAATGTTCCAAAGTTAGAACAAACAGGTGACTACATGAAATTATTTTATATATTTTACCTGCAGCATTATTTCAAAAAGCTACATATTTCATAAGCATCTTAAATTATTTCACTATTAACCATTTTACAGACTGATATATAAATTACAGTAATGTCATTTTTTTAATGTCATACCTGTCTGTTTTTTCTCCATTACTTCCTTGGACTCGCAGACAGTCCTGAGATGTTCTAACTCTTTCTTTTGATCATCAATCTGTTTTCTAGGGGAAAAAAGCAAGAAAGTTATGGTACAAAAGTCTATTAACTTTTCGAAAAAGGTCACTGCAAGTACTATTCAGGTATTTTCTTATTTCATCACCAGTACTCATCACCTCTTGCAATGAAATCTGAAATGTTTGCAAGATGAATGCTGCATGGTTAACAGGGAGGTAGACAGAATGTTAATAATTGATACATATTTCTGGCATCTGGCTGCTTAGGACCAGGGAGGTAAACAGAACGTTAGCAAATTTAAATGACACCTACTTTTGACCACAGGCACTAGTGGCCAGGAGAATAACCATCTATATAATTATATATGATTTATAGAATATAGCGGAATTTGAAAAAATAAAATATATAAACTAAATTTTCCAGTTTTTTTTTTATGTTATTAATCTTCTAAAACCATAATGAAAATAATTGCCAAATTTCAGCTTGATACGTCAAGCGGTTAAATTTCACAAAAAATCTATCAGATACTGAAAAAGAGAGAAGGTATGCAACTCAGTGGCAGAAAATACCTCGACCACGTTACAAAACGGTCCAAAAACTTACTTTCCGTTCATACTAGAGAAAAACGAACAGCTTCCATTCATTCCCTATATATTCTAAAAAGCTATAATGATCCACACTTTTATTTATCGATTGCGAGCAAGGAGTTGTAACATCTCAGAAAACCCCCAAATCTTCGATATTGGAATTCCGTCACAGGTAATTCCTATATTGAAAATTTCGGGGGTTTCTGGCAATTATTTTCATTATGGTTTTAGATGATTAATAACATAAAAATAAAATTGGAAAATTCAGTTTATATATTTTATTTTATTCTTTCAAATTTCGCTATATTTTATATATTATATATTTAGATGGTTATTCTCCTGGCCACAAGTGCCTGTGCTTTTGACTGGTTAACAGGGAGTTAAACAGAATAATACCAATTGACACCTACTTCTGCATGACTAGTTAACAGGGAGGTAAACAGAATGTCAGCAATTGACACTTACTTCTGACTGGTTAATAGAGAGTCGTTTTCCTTCTCCTTCACTCGTAACTTTTTCACAATGTTGTTGCTTTGTAGCTGCTGTTTAGATAACTTTTCGCCTGTAAAAATGTTACATAATTATAACAGACCATTTTCTAAGACATAATTTGACAACAATATTTTTACTAAATTATCTCTAGAATCAACATTCCAAAGTGCAGCAAACAAGTATGTGTAAATCTACAATCTCAACATTACATACAGTTAAACTGGAAATTCAAATCATAAGGATAAACAAAACCATGTATTATCTGGATCGGCTAAGTATTTGTATAGTACCATCATGATTTCTTGATTTGGTAAAACAATTTATTAGGGTCATACCTTCTTGTAACAATTCTGCTATTTGTTGATCTTTCTCTTCTATTTCTGACTGGAATCCTCTTACTCTGAAAATAGCAAACAACATTTTTTTTAAATTTCGTAAATTTCCGAATGTGATCTTTATAAGACTTCAAACTGATAGCTCTAGAGTAAAAAGATTTTAAAAAATTGCTTCATTCCTTTTTAAATTGTTAGAATCCAAGAGATGCGGCTACTTTTAAAAGAAATTTCTTTCAAAAATTTTACCAATTGAAAAACGCAAACTTCAAATCAAAGTATTTACAAAGAATAGCAAAGATGAGGGTATGTCTTAGTGTTATATAAAACTAATGTTTACTTCAAAAATCTCTTACTTTTTAGCAAAATCATCACAAGATTTCTGTAGATCTTTCCTTGCTGTATCTCTTTCCTGTCAATACAAACACAGATCATTTAACTCACAGTTCTACTTCTGTAGTATAGTATAAACGTAAACCTACCATACCTGGTATATAGACGTATATATTATAAGGTTTGTAGCATTACGTAAGTATGTATTAAGTCTTGTTGAATCTTAAGGATCAGGGTTGAAGTTATTCAGGAATAGCATGCCTAAATTCTGAATACTGACATCTTTACCTGGTCAGATCTACTCTACATCAACAAGTATCTTGGCATTTGATCTTTTACCACAGAAGCAAGTCCAGACAATCATTTAAGAAACTGATGTGATGAATAATTAAATCTGAATATGATCAGCAAAGGAAGTAAAATAAGGGTTCATACTGCACAACATGTAAAGTGTTCATCTAACATTTGGTCTTGGTGACAAGAACAATATGTACTGTCACCTTCATCAGACAAATGACAGGGGGCAGCATTTTGTTAATGACAAGAATTCCACGGAAGTGGATGTGTCGCCTGCGCAACAAGTTGGAAGATAAGTTTTTAGGAGCTATCTATGGATATGCATTGTATCAGTTCCAAGCCGAATAGAAACAGTGACCTTGACCTTTGACCTTTGATCCTGAAAAGCAATCCCAAGCAAGCACTTTTGGTAAGAAAGCACTGTATGAAGTTTGAGTTTGATTGGCCCAGGAAAAGTGATTTTCTATTTATAGTAACAGTGACCTTGACCTTTGACCTTCGACACTGAAAAGCAATCCCAAGCGAGCACTTTTGGTAAGGAAGTAATCCATGAGGTTTGAGTTTGATTGGCCCAAGGAAACTCAAGTTATCGCACAGAAACAGAATTTCTATTTATAGCAACAGTGACCTTGACCTTTGACCCTAAAAAGCAATCCCAAGCGAGCACTTTTGTTTAGGAATCACTGTATGAAGTTTGAGTTTGATTGGCCCAAGGAAACTCAAGTTATCACACGGAAACCGATTTTCTATTTATAGCAACAGTGACCTTGACCTTTGACCTTTGACCCTGAAAAGCAATCCCAAGCGAGCACTTTTGGTAAGGAAGCACTGTATGAAGCTTGAGTTTGATTGGCCAAAGGAAACTCAAGTTATCGCACGGAAACTGTTGGTGCAGACGCCGCTGACGCCGACATAGTGATCCCTATATGTCGCCTTTTCAGGCGACACAAAAACGAATATGTACAAAATGACAGCAATTAAGATATCTTGAGCTTCACCTTGGTTACAGAGAAAGGTTACAAACAGAAAAATTACCCGTATCACGCTGTTTAGTTTTTTCTCAGACTCGGCAATTCTACCGGCAAATTCTGTGGAAACCTTGCTCACATCCTCCAATTCAACTTCTCGCGTTTCTTCTAACTGCTGTAACTGGCTGTAATGGAGGTTGTCATAGTTACGGTATCAATAGTTTACATTTCGATAGAAAGGTGGAGTATGCTGGATTAAAACTTGTAACACTTACTTAATATGGAATTCATATATACACATATATTATGCAAGAATATGAAGTAAATATATGTAAAATTTCATAATATACTGAAGACAAATTTGAAAGTTCAGTAGCTTAATTACTTTATGAAGCACCATTTGTGTTATCCTATTAGTGACAAGAATCACAATGTTTATTAGTTCTCTATTTCATGTATACTGCATATAATGACACAGATTCAACTAGAACTGTCATCCTGAGGATAACCAGTACTCCAAACAGCTGCTGGTAGTTTAGACCTTAAATCTGCCACTTATTTAGGACAGCTTATTTGTCATAAAGGACCATTACTCTCTTAGAAAGTGTTGAAATCTGAAATTATAATGTCAGTGCAAAACTACATAATTTACTGATCCTTCACTGGCCTGGTAGTTAAGATGGAGTTTATTGGACAAATCTGTTTTACTTAAAGTGCCATAACTACCTTAAAGTGTTGAAATCTGGAAGTAAAATGCTAATGATAATACAAAAGAAGTTTCTGCTTTCAATAAGATGTGCCTGTTAGTGAAGACGGAGTTTGTAGAAGCAGAAATCCAGAGTGCTTCAGGGTAATCTTTGTTTGGGAGGGGGGGGGGGGTACATAAAAAATATTTCTATTGAACAATGCAATTTCTTTTCAATGTTAGATCTTGTGTGTAATGTATTGATATGGGAGCTGAATTAAATCAGTCAAGATAGTGGTTTTACTGTGTACATGTGTAGGTATAATGCGGTTTACTAATTACCTGCGTAAGATACTGTTGATCTCTAACAGCTCGTTGTTTTACTGTGTACATGTGTAGGTATAATGCGGTTTACTAATTACCTGCGTAAGATACTGTTGGTCTCTAACAGGTCGTTGTTTTACTGTGTACATGTGTAGGTATAATGCGGTTTACTAATTACCTGCGTAAGATACTGTTGATCTCTAACAGGTCGTTGTTTTACTGTGTACATGTGTAGGTATAATGCGGTTTACTAATTACCTGCGTAAGATACTGTTGGTCTCTAACAGGTCGTTGTTTTACTTTGTACATGTGTTGGTATAATGTGGTGTACTTACCTGCGTAAGATACTGTTGGTCTCTAACAGATCGTTGTTTTACTGAGTACATGTGTAGATATAATGCGGTGTACTTACCTGCGTAAGTTTTACTTTGTACATGTGTAGGTATAATGCGGTGTACTTACCTGCGTAAGATACTGTTGGTCTCTAACAGGTCGTTGTTTTACTGAGTACATGTGTAGGTATAATGCGGTGTACTTACCTGCGTAAGTTTTACTTTGTACATGTGTAGGTATAATGCGGTTTACTTACCTGCATAAGATACTGTTGGTCTCTAACAGATCGTTGTTTTACTGTGTACATGTGTAGGTATAATGCGGTGTACTTACCTGCGTAAGATACTGTTGGTCTCTAACAGGTCGTTGTTTTACTGTGTACATGTGTAGGTATAATGCGGTGTACTTACCTGCGTAAGATACTGTTGGTCTCTAAAAGGTCGTTGTTTTACTTTGTACATGTGTAGGTATAATGCGGTGTAATTACCTGCGTAAGATACTGTTGGTCTCTAACAGGTCGTTGTTTTACTTTGTACATGTGTTGGTATAATGCGGTGTACTTACCTGCGTAAGATACTGTTGGTCTCTAACAGATCGTTGTTTTACTGAGTACATGTGTAGGTATAATGCGGTGTACTTACCTGCGTAAGTTTTACTTTGTACATGTGTAGGTATAATGCGGTGTAATTACCTGCGTAAGATACTGTTGGTCTCTAACAGATCGTTGTGTTACTGAGTACATGTGTAGGTATAATGCGGTGTACTTACCTGCGTAAGATACTGTTGGTCTCTAACAGATCGTTGTTTTACTGAGTACATGTGTAGGTATAATGCGGTGTAATTACCTGCGTAAGATACTGTTGGTCTCTAACAGATCGTTGTTTTACTGTGTACATGTGTAGGTATAATGCGGTGTACTTACCTGCGTAAGATACTGTTGGTCTCTAACAGATCGTTGTTTTATTGTGTACATGTGTAGGTATAATATGGTGTACTTACCTGCGTAAGATACTGTTGGTCTCTAACAGATCGTTGTTTTACTGTGTACATGTGTAGGTATAATGCGGTGTACTTACCTGCGTAAGATACTGTTGGTCTCTAACAGATCGTTGTTTTACTGTGTACATGTGTAGGTATAATGTGGTGTACTTACCTGCGTAAGATACTGTTGGTCTCTAACAGATTGTTGTTTTACTGTGTACATGTGTAGGTATAATGCGGTGTACTTACCTGCATAAGATACTGTTGGTCTCTAACAGGTCGTTGTTTTACTTTGTACATGTGTAGGTATAATGCGGTGTACTTACCTGCGTAAGATACTGTTGGTCTCTAACAGATCGTTGTTTTACTGTGTACATGTGTAGGTATAATGCGGTGTACTTACCTGCGTAAGATACTGTTGGTCTCTAACAGGTCGTTGTTTTACTTTGTACATGTGTAGGTATAATGCGGTGTACTTACCTGCGTAAGATACTGTTGGTCTCTAACAGGTCGTTGTTTTACTGTGTACATGTGTAGGTATAATGCGGTGTAATTACCTGCGTAAGATACTGTTGGTCTCTAACAGATCGTTGTTTTACTGAGTACATGTGTAGGTATAATGCGGTGTACTTACCTGCGTAAGATACTGTTGGTCTCTAACAGGTCGTTGTTTTACTGTGTACATGTGTAGGTATAATGCGGTGTACTTACCTGCGTAAGATACTGTTGGTCTCTAACAGATCGTTGTTTTACTGAGTACATGTGTAGGTATAATGCGGTGTACTTACCTGCGTAAGATACTGTTAGTCTCTAACAGGTCGTTGTTTTATTGTGTACATGTGTAGGTATAATGCGGTGTACTTACCTGCGTAAGATACTGTTGGTCTCTAACAGATCGTTGTTTTACTGTGTACATGTGTAGGTATAATGCGGTGTACTTACCTGCGTAAGATACTGTTGGTCTCTAACAGATCGTTGTTTTACTGAGTACATGTGTAGGTATAATGCGGTGTACTCACCTGCGTAAGATACTGTTAGTCTCTAACAGGTCGTTGTTTTATTGTGTACATGTGTAGGTATAATGCGGTGTACTTACCTGCGTAAGATACTGTTGGTCTCTAACAGGTCGTTGTTTTACTGTGTACATGTGTAGGTATAATGCGGTGTAATTACCTGCGTAAGATACTGTTGGTCTCTAACAGATCGTTGTTTTACTGAGTACATGTGTAGGTATAATGCGGTGTACTTACCTGCGTAAGATACTGTTGGTCTCTAACAGGTCGTTGTTTTACTGTGTACATGTGTAGGTATAATGCGGTGTACTTACCTGCGTAAGATACTGTTGGTCTCTAACAGATCGTTGTTTTACTGAGTACATGTGTAGGTATAATGCGGTGTACTTACCTGCGTAAGATACTGTTAGTCTCTAACAGGTCGTTGTTTTATTGTGTACATGTGTAGGTATAATGCGGTGTACTTACCTGCGTAAGATACTGTTGGTCTCTAACAGATCGTTGTTTTACTGTGTACATGTGTAGGTATAATGCGGTGTACTTACCTGCGTAAGATACTGTTGGTCTCTAACAGATCGTTGTTTTACTGAGTACATGTGTAGGTATAATGCGGTGTACTCACCTGCGTAAGATACTGTTAGTCTCTAACAGGTCGTTGTTTTATTGTGTACATGTGTAGGTATAATGCGGTGTACTTACCTGCGTAAGATACTGTTGGTCTCTAACAGATCGTTGTTTTCCTTACTAAGCTGTACCAGCTTACTCTCTCTTGCCTGGATCACTTCTTCCATTTCTGCCATTTTCTGAAAAACAAACCACACACCATTTCTTTAGATTAAAATATTATACATCAAATTTTATAAGAAATAACTCATTCCTTACAAAGGGTTTTTATTTAAATATAAATTGTACGTCATATAAAACTGTAGACATGTATATTCCTGTAGAAATATAACTAAAAGAAATCATGAAGTTGAAGAATGTCCTCGAAAATTTACTTTCAGCGTATATAACTGATATTTTACAAGACTCTTGTCAATAACTACCCTACAGAACCGTTTAAAGCTACTAGGATGTGTCTACTAATTATAATCATACTGGACATCATGCCAGTTTGGAATAGATCCCGATAAATTCTAAAACAGTGTTAATAATTTGACATTCAAATTTCGATCATGAAGACTGGCTATTGGCTGAAAGAAAAGGTTACAACATACAAATAAGATTTAGCTGTGTTTAAAAACCTTAATGTTATATTGTTATGGTAAATCTGAATCAATACTTACTTCCTCATATCAAATGAGATATCTTTTCATCTCTTGAATTGTCTAACATAACACAGGGAACAGTTACACAAGGCTGCTACAGCCTGACCTAATGTTTGATAAGTCATCAGAACTTTAAAGGCCCAATATACATAACTTACGGCAAAAATTGAAGTAAAAAATCAAGCCAAATCACTTTTTATATTTATAGATCTAGTTAAGATTAACTGATATCAGCAATATTCAAGATGAATTATTATACGGTTACCGGTACAACAGCAGTTGAAACTAGTGGTGTTCCGATTAATCAATTTAGTCGAGAATTGGTCAAAAACGTCAACTTTCTAATTAATCAACTACAATTTTTCAAAATCGATCAACAGAATGAAAAAATTAGTATGTATGATAATGTCAATTTATCATTGTAAAAATAAATATATAGACATATGTCTTTCCTGTGATTAATTATTAGTCAATCATCGATCGGTTCAGATGATCTGAAGATCAATCATGAAACTGCAACCGATTCCCAACACTTGTTGAAAATCGGTATTTGTAAACACGCGTCCATTTTGAACTGTCTTCTAACATTGGCTTGTTGTTGAAGTGGGCCCCATCTGAATTATTTTCAATTCTTCGGATTTTTCTGTCAAGAGTTTCTTGTTAGTTACCGCTCAGGTTTACTTCGTTTTAGGCTTATTTTTGCATGGTTATCAACTGGATTTTTTTTAGAATTATCCAAAATCATGAAAAATTTCCTAAAGTTACATATATTGGGCCTATAAAGCAAAACAATTTGTTGATGTTGAATAATTATATCTCCTGGAATCAATTAGAATAAGAGATAGCCGTCACAGTATTACATGTACTTCCTATAACCTATACCAGGTACTAAGATCTGCAGCAGGTAGACAGGTTTTTATTTTTGGTTTATTTTTCAACAACACCAACTTCTCTTTGCATTAAAATGGTTGCACTGCAGATTTAATATCATCATTTGAAGTCTACACTTGTAACATTAAGAAATAATTGAAAGAAAAAAATTCCAATGAGTACCAGTATATTAGTCAAAGAAATACTGTCAAATTGCATTGTTAGCGTGTTAATCAGTATATACACTGCAATCATGTGTTCTATTCAAAGGTTTTATCTACAGTATTTCCCTGAATGTTATAATTTAAGTTTATCACCGGACATTTAAGTTTATCACAGGACATTTAAGTTTATCACAGGACATTTAAGTTTATCACAGGACATTTAAGTTTATCACAGGACATTTAAGTTTATCACAGGACATTTAAGTTTATCACCGGACATTTAAGTTTATCACAGGACATTTAAGTTTATCACAGGACATTTAAGTTTAGTATAATGCTTCTTTGCTGAGTTCCATGAAGGTTTCCAGAATCCACAGACTGTGGCACTTAACGGAAATCATAAACTGTTAAATGTACCACATTTTACTGGGGATTCAATTCAGGAAAGCAATTTGAGAATCCAAGTACATGTAATGTGTATTTTGATATGATAATGTGTATGAATGGGATAATAATCATGTTTAGAAATAATTAAGTATATTTAGCAAATTGACAGAAATCAATAAACTTGCTTATAGAGATTAAGCAAAAAATAAAGTTGAGAGCAAGATTGGACTTTACCACCCATGATAACTAGCAGCTAAAATGTATGTACATATATTTCACCAAGATCACATATGATTACATTGAAGATCACTTAAATGGTACTCTAGATCTGTCCCTACCTGATAAACACAGCACTTAACTGATAGTAGAATATTCTATCATTATTTCCTTAACTGAATCCACTTTGAATTATTAAAAATATATGTTATACAAGCATCTGAATAAATACAAAATTGTTTAATTTCAGATTATACAAACTAAGCAAACCAGTAAAAATTTTGTATTAGAATAGTGACTTTGTGGTACAATAGTGACCTTGTGGTACACTAGTGACCTTGTGGTACAATAGTGATTTTGTATAAAGAGCTTGAGGTACAATAATGACCTTTTATTAGAGCTTGAGATACAACAGTGACCTTGCGTTAGAGCAATGACCTTGAGGTACAACAGTGACCTTGTGATACAGTAGTAACCTTGTGATACCACACTGACCTTTTGGTACAGTAGTGACCTCATGATACCACACTGACCTTGTAATACAGCAATGAACTTGTAGTACAGTAGTGACCTTGTGATACAGAAGTGACCTTGTGGTACAGCAGTGACCTTGTGGTACAGCAGTGACCTTGTGGTACCACACTGACCTTGTGAAACAACAGTGGCCTTGTGGTACCACTGACATTGTAGTACAGCAGTGACCTTGTGATACAACAATGACCTTGTGGTACAGTAGTGACTTTGTGGTACCACAGACATTGTGGTACAGTAGGGACCTTGTGGTACAGCAATGACCTTGTAGTATCCCTCTGACCTTATTATACAGTAGTGACCTTGTGGTACCAAGCTGACCTTGTGATACAAAAATGACCTTGTGTTAGAGCAGTGACCTTATTAAAAGTATCAAAGTGTCAAAAAGAAAAAGCATTAATAAAGTAAGATAAAACATTGTGTTGTGAGTACATGTGGACTGATATAATGTTGATACATCCAGCTGTAAATAAAAGTGCGGAATTAAGATAACAACAAATAACATCATTCGAGGCTCACGAAGATGTTTCACAAGATAACCTGAAGACAAGTTACGGTTTGAACAAGCTTTTTTATAAATTTATTTTTGTGCTTTTTATCACTTGTCTTGTCCTTACTGTTTGATAGAGACCTAAATATGGTAGGCAGTATTTCATCAAACAAGTGTGACCATAGCCAGATGTTACAATCAAGAAAAGCATTACAGGCTGTATACAAGTTTGACCTTGGCACTCTTGTAACAACCTTGAGAAGTATGATCCTGAGTTAAAGTGCAACCCACTGGTCAATGACATACATGTATGTGGTTTAGTAAAGAAAGGAAAAGATATGATCCAGAGAAGCTTTCAAATTATCTGACTTTTGACCTCTTGCTCTGATCTTGAACTGGATGGTCTGTTAGTTATCAAAAAATTTAGCTAATGTAAATATCTCTATGTTTTATCACACAAATGTTAGGCCATTTATAGGATATTTGATTTAGACAAGGTATGAATTGCAGCCCTTACCTTATTTGGAAAGGGGAACGAGTGTTAAAAAATCTCACAACACACATAGTGCAGAAACTTTACAAATAGTAAAGCATAGAGTCTGAACTAGCAAGAGAGTGTGGATGAGACACATCTTACCTTGCCCCCAGCAGAGCTACCAGTCTGAGGTGAGATGGGGGGAGGAGGTGTGGTGTTGGTAGGCGTACTCTACAAGATATATCAACAGTTAACCTTACCAATCAGCCTTGTTACTACTGAGTACAGTACATTACGTTATATATACTGGGAGGGGGTGTTTAAAAAGTGGCACAATGGCATTAATAACCACCTGAGTACAACCCTAACCCATAAAGGATATATACCGCTACACAGACACTAACATATGAATGAATGTTCAGCGTACTCCAATGGGGTGTGCTGCGAACAACAGATGATTTCATAAAACTTTGGTCATAATCTACCAGTAACTTACAGATATGTTAATTGAAGATTTTGCATAAAGTGACCCAATATAACCCTCACTTAAGGAAGCATTTCTACAAATCAAAATTCTGATCGGCTGCAGCAAACTTTCTCACTACCCATTTTAGCTGTCCAGATAATAAGGTATGGATGATAGCCAGTACCTAAAAAATCATCTTCATTACACTTTAGAAACTACTATGACTAGGCAAATTTATCTTAAGTTCTGAAGTGCTGATTTTTTCCTCAAATATGGCCTAAAGACCCATATCCTATAACACTCCAACGACAATGAGGAAAAAAGTTTTCTTCATAAACATAACAGATATAAAGTGTACATTGTACTGTGTGAGATTTAGTGTTAAATATCAAACTGATCACGGTAAATTATTTTTTTATTTATCCCTTTCTTCACACATTTTTTCACAATTAAAGACACCAATGAAACATTTTAAATTTATCAAAAACATGGTTTTCACCTAAACAATACAGAACTTCTTAAAGGGAAAAAAAGATACTGATAAATGCATCAATAGTTTTTTACAGCAAGAAACAGTAAAATTCCACATGTTACATAGGTACCAGCATATGAGGTTACAGAAAATGATTGTTTTATATAGAAATTTGAGAAAAAATTACAGTGAAAACTTAAAATGTGAAAAAATCTTCAAATATTAAAAACTGTTAACATAGTTACATAAGTGAGTGCGTACTGAGTGTTTATTACTGAATTAATTCATCTCTATCTTAATAAATTTATTGATGAAGAAGCAACTTGTTGAATTTTCACTTTTTTTCTTGACTTTTCTTTTCAGGAACTATAACACATCTGCAAACTAAATCTATCCATGTAATGCAGTATAAGGTAGCAATATCTTGCCTAGCCCTGGTTGTATCATAAATAACTATGTTGTGACATCCCATTATTGTTGTGGGATGTCGTGTCTCTTGCCTAGCCCTGGTTGTAACATAGGCACTACATAGAATCTGATTATCCCTTCTAGTGGATGAAGTGGTGTTCTGCATTAAACTCCATGAACAAGTTGAAAATCAGTGAGTTTTCAGTAAGGCAACATTTACATAACAAGTAAATAAATTTAAAAAGAAAACTGTGGATTTTTAAGACAGATCACAGAACAAAACAATATGTTTAGGTTTTGCTTCTTACAGACAGCATACCAACATTTTTACTGCATGCAAAATGAATAAAACACACACACTTATTAAAACCTTAGGTGGAAAGTCAAGCTAAAAAAAACACCCTCTAAAGCAAGATGCAGGAGGAAAGACAAAGTTAGAGATAATAATGCCACCGCTAATTAAAGACCGCCCAAACCTCGGAGGCCATGCTAGTAGATTCGGAATCGCAGTAGATGTCTCGAGTCAGACGAACTTCAGTGTTTTCTGGCACAGTCTGTAACTGAAACAGGCTAGCACTTATACCACAGCCTATCTATCCTAACTGTCACAACATACACATGCATATATAAAATACATTCTCTAGGAAATATCGACAATCTGTTTACTGTCCTCAATAAAGCTTAACTGAATATAGATATTCCAGTGAATCTTTGATATCATATTGGAACCTTGGCATCAGCAACATGCACACGTCTGATAAAATTACAAATATCAATTCTTTCCGTATTTAATACCAAAGTGTCAAGTTGCCATTGTACACCTATAGTTTTTAAATTTTGATTGAAATTTTTAAAATAAACATTATTATTAAATCAGAGTGTCTGAACCGATTATTAAACCATCTAATAATAAAACAGTCAGATTTTTTTTAATGCATACATGAATTCGATTTTAAAGTTTACAAAAATTAAGATATTTTTCAAAGGATAATTAATAAAATCTTCCTGATTATGAGACTTAAATCAAAAGTATTGTTGGAAAATATTAAAACTCCATAAATGTTGATTTCAATGTTTGTGGGAAATAGCTCTGATCATACATTTGTATTTTCTGAACTAAATAGAAAAAGATGTAGTTTTGGCTGAGCATGCATATTCCATACGTACTTTAGTAATACTAGAGCCCATAATAGTGAAGTAGGAAACTATACAATGTCATGTATCACCCTAAGGAACAAATGGTAATGTTACCAATCATATATAACATGAATAACATTATCTAGGGAGTGTACCCAATCAGAAACACATATAAATTCTTACCAATACATTATAACAATTTAACCAGTAATATAGATTTGCCTTATAACATCATATTCAGGATCATTTAAAGAAATTATATCATTTTCATCTTAATGAAATGAAATAACATTTGACTGAATTTTTCTGAAAAATTCAACTGTTTTAAGAAAGTCTTCATAATGATATTGACAGCTTATAATAATTCATTTACATGTAACTGTCATGACTATCATAAAGCCAGCACACTTAGTTTTACAATTGTACTTTATCTTGTGAGATTTTGTATTTTATTGTACCTTTTTGTAACAACTGAGCATAATTAGCAGTAAATAAAAATGTCTCAGAAACTACTGGTAACATAACCTAGCTACACTTATGTTGGGTAGAATTTTGAAGCTTAAGCAAATAAGACTTGACAGCTTTAAGGCTATATGATTATTTCCGCTTCTATCAACATGAACAAGTCTAATCTTTCATTTGTTGATCATGATATATTTATATATCTGATCAATGGCTTGTAGACTTGCTCAAGTCAAAATATTTATAGTAAAGTCAGTGATAACCACAGCCACTGGTAGCTAGTCCGATATAAAACCTAATAGTATGTAACTGAAGTATGCAAATGGGGAACCACTGAGAAACAGTTTCAAGATTATAAGTATTCTGTTTATAATTAATACACACTCAATTCCCAACTGCTCAAATGATCGCTGGAAAAACTGTTTACTCATGTTTCTCAAGTGTAATTTGTTTAACAGAAAAGTAAGTGGTTTTAAGTTTCATTCACCTAGCTACTGTTGACATGTCAAGAGTTAAGGGCAGCTGGACAAGCAGTGTAGATAACATGACATCATTCATTAATAGTGAAAGTTGAAAAGAAGTTTTAAATGTGTTTTTCAAGATGGCTGCCATGGTGGCCATACTGGATTTAGGAACAGCCCGAAAAATAACAACACTTGGTCAGGACCATCTCAGTGTTATTTAAGACAAGTTTCAGCTTAATCCCACAGGTGAAACTTGAGAAGGATTTTGAAATGTATTTTTCAAGATGGCAAAACCTTTGAATTGATTTATCTCTGAGGCAGTGATAATGCATAGCATTCATTTTACTTAAGGACCTATAGTTCTAATTTAGTTCAATCACATTTTCACTTCAAATTGATAACAAGAATACCAAGTGAAAATTCAAAATGACAGACTTCTACAAAAGGAATCGGATTGATGGTTAGACTAAAAATGCAAATTTTCCCAAAAATTTTTATCTTATAGATTATCCTGGGTAACGCTGACTTTAAATACAGAAGACTTACAATCTTGAAACTTCTACCCCATATATCTGGTTTAAAAGGTAGCAAGCCCTACTCCAAGACTTACGGTACATCCTCGCATAAAGCGCCGCTTCTTTAAATACAAGAAGATCATGTAATATAAGATGTGATCATAAAATACCAAGAAAACATATACTTTGTATATATCATTATGTTCTGTTAAAAACTTATGGACTTGTCACCGGTGGAACGGTCAATAGTAGAAGACGCAAAACAAGAAAGATGGGATAATCTATCGGTATTGTCACTAGACCAGTAGGTATTTCCAACTAGCAGTCTAAAAACATAAAAAAAAAATAATTCTAAAAAAACCTAATACTGTACAGATTTATATGTGAATACAAGGAAAGGTACAAAAGTTTCAATTTGGGAAATAATTGAGTGAAGAACAATGTATATTACATACAGTATGTGTTCTTTCCGTGCTTTAAATTGTTTGAGCTGATTTTGAAATTACATCAAGATTTTTGAAGTAAATTTATAGGATTAAAGGTATAAACAAGACACTTGTTATATGTACATTTAAAGGTTAAAGCAACACACACACCTGGCCCCAAGATCATGAATCATTCTTAGACTTAAGTTTATGCTTAACCAATCATGTATTACGTTACTTTTTGTAACGTTAATTGTGATTGGCTAAGTCAAAACTTAAGACAAAATTAGACTTAAGATTGTTTCATGATCCTGGGGCCTGTTCTTAAATTTGAAAATAAATAAATAAATAAATAAATAATGGAATGTGTCACTTTAAAAAACTCATTTGACTGTATGTACAGAGAATTTTTTTTTTTTTTGACAAAAATAAACTTGATGATCTTTAACTTTTGAAAACATAATTGGCCTTTGTAAAGTTAAAATGCTGAAGCTAGAAATAATTGTCCTTCACATATAAATCCACTACACTCGACACAGTACTTGAAAACACTATCTACGGCCAGCCAGAAAATATGTCAGTTTTTTTGCAAGTTCTAAATACTTCAATTGAGATCTAGATGAAAAATTTCCTCAGAATATTTGTTATGCCACTTTAATAGACACATACATGCATGACTGCAATAGTATACTACAAAGAGTTCCAGTCAGTCTAACGAAGCAGACAAACAGTATATAGACGGATAAGCAGATATGTATATGTATTATTGATACACAATTGGTATATATTACTTATACATGTAAATGAACATGCAATTATTATAACTAATTGAAATGTATCATAATATGTGGTTTTACTGATTATGACCTATCTAAGGCATATATATTGAGAGAGCTGTTTTCTGGGGTTTCAGGGCATTTGTACTGAACAAGCTGTTTCAAGACGTGAAGTTGAGACAACAATCATTTGAATTCTTTGTTTGACAAAGGAAAAAGACTTTTTAAAAGTTCATAAAATCTCTATTCAATTTCAATTTGTGTATAAAAGAACAACTTAATAGCACAAGTATAATATATACTTTTCAACCTAATTGCTAGTAATTAACTGCAGGGCTAGAAATTAATTTTCAAAGCCATTGGCTAATTTGTCTAGTAATGTCCAAGTTTACTTTTGTGTGAATTCTACTATTAAGCCTAATATTATCTAGCATAATATATTGCATCAAATTTAGACCAGTCAATCAAACTAGTGGTTCAAAGCACCACTTGTCCAGTGAGAGATATCACTGGCCTCAGACTACCCGTGTTTTCTAACTCTGTTACGTATATGTGACAAAGTTACAGGGTTTCAGAGTCGAAAGATCTTAACAGTGTAACTAGGGTACAATTACTTCAATTAAAATAATAGCTCAAGTATGAGTTGAGATATCCAGGATGTTGAATAAATATGTTATAAATAGAGGCTCGATCCCAGGTACTGCATGCCTTATACTGATAATACACTTACACAAAATCAATACTGAACGGGCAAAATAATGAAATTAGAAAGGAAGCTTAAGTTATTACAAATATCATTCTGATGTGCCTGTAAAGTTAGACGTTCCAACACAAATACTTCACATTCCACGACCTATATAAACAGTGCCATGAACATAACACATAGCATAACATATACCCATGCATAACAAATCTCTACACTTGACAAGCTTCCTATGAACCAGAAACCCTGATGAAGGAAAGCCTGCCCCCAAATATCAGTGTCACAACATGAACCCTGTGTTAATATACAGCCTGCATCTGAGCTGTCAGAGGGATACCACCTCCAATCTATGTCGTGTTTATGTCATCCCACCCCTTTACACATACAACATTTAACTTGTTCTTACTTTCACCACTTTCTGTGGGTTCATGTAAGGGTCTCCCTTTTCTTCTCGGACTGGAGCCAGCTCTGCAGAACAAAATATAAATGCATTATGTACAGGTAGAAACTAGATTGATATAGTGTAGAGATAAGGAAAACTGCTGCATAAAATCTATTATACCTATGTACAGATCCAAAACAAAAACTGTCATGTAATGAAATGTGTAGATAGGAAATGTTATGATGTACATCAACTCTGGTTTATTTTACAAGTTTGTTACATTATATACCTGTGGTGTACTTGTAAATATTTAAATTCTTAACATGTAAAGAATAAGTTAACATACAATGGCAAGATATGATGAAAATATTAAATAATTCAAGAATTTTTGAAATTGTTTATTCTAACTAGACTGTATCTTTAAATATAAAATAAAAGATCAAGGATTAAAAGCAAAGTAACAAAAAAGCAAAATTTACTTTGCTTATCAATCGGCAGATCTCTGTCCTCACCATACTGGCTTTCATCCTCCAAGCTGTCCCGACCAGGACTCAGTTGTTCCCCTTGACCTTCCCGACTGTGGGTGCTGGAGCTGGACGCACTGTCTGTTCGTCTGTGGGTGGGACTTTCACGTCGAGCCGTTTTCTGTAATGCGATTTTCAATGGCGACAGATCTACCATTTTGTTGACTTCGCCATTATTTATTGAATTTGGTGTAGAAATGATTTCAATATCTGATGACGTTGTGGTGTCAACATCATCACCAGATTCCTGTCCTCCGGTGCTTCTAGAACATTCAGACTTCTCTCCTCCAGTGGAATGACAGTCACTATTGTTATCCTCACTTCGGCCATTGTCCTCCATAGCTTCCTCTATCATACATTTTACATAGGAACTACTTGACGATACACTAAACATGCTATCCGTAATCTTTTGAGAATCATCTGGTATTTCTGCTGAATCCTGACCATCAGTTTCCTGCTGAGAAACTTGAACTAAACCAAATGATGCATTTTGAGTCACTTCTTTTAAACTAGCCTCCTCAGGAGTTACCTCCCCTGCACTGGTCTCTTCCTCTTGATTTATCTCCCCTACATGTTCATCCTCTCGATTGTCCACCACCGTGTCCTCAGAAGTGTGTGTGTCCATGCTACTGTCCAGTTTACTAGTGTCTGATGAGCACACAGAACTACAGGTCGAGGGACTGTGAACACTCCCTAAACTATCCAACACATCTATTTCAGTGACCCCGGGATCTTTAATGATCTCTTCCATTGTGCCTTCACCTGACCCACTGGAAATGGATGACTGGGCGAGAACATTGTCTGCATCAACCGAAGTTTCCTTCAAATCTGATTTTGTCAAAGAACTACCTTGGTCACTTGTAGATTCATTTAAGTCTCTTTCTGTATCATTCTGTGTTTCAGAATCTTTCCCTTCATAGCTGTTTACAGTCAAATCACTTGATGCTGCAAGCTTTTCAGAATCACTATTTTCACATATCACCACTTCAGGTCCTGTATCTACAGGATTTAAACTTTCCTTCATGTCTTGGTCCATCACAGAAGATGTCATTCCTGAATCTTGAGTTTCGTTTGTTTGAATCACAACCCTATCTAGATCTATTGTTTGGTCTTCACTCCCCTCACTAGGACAGGGAAGTCTCTCCCCGGAGTCTGTCTGTAGGAGTGAAACGCTGCTGGACTGGTCAGACTTACCCAGGTCTCCATCACATTTTTCATCACTGTCATCACTGAGAGAAATCACCCCTTCTACAGACTCTATCACAGATATACTACTGGATTTGTCCGTTTTACAGTCAGTACTTTTATCATCCAGTAGTGAATGAGAAAGATCCTTGTCTAATGTCTTACTGTCTGTAACCTGATCACAATCTCCTGGTAATAATTCCGTTGTTGTACCTATTTTTGAATCCTCTTTTCCCACTGTCTTCATTTCCTGATCACCAGGAGAAATATCTGCCAAACTTTCTTCTTTTTCTTTATCTGACTTTTTAAAATTTGAGTCAGGCCTTAATTCCTGAGCTTCACCTTGAAATGATGATTGTTGTGAGCTTTCAAGGTCAGCGCCACTCTCTTGACCTTCACCTTGCCAGGCTATTAGTGATTCACTAGACCAGGCTGAGGAGGAATCCCAATTCTCCACCTTCTCTTTACTTTCCACTACAGGAATATTGCCTACCGCTTTCCTTGTATTGTCTGAACTACTTTTTGTAACCTTGTCTGTACTACGTTTTGAACTTTTCCCCTCTGACTTAGCACTATGACCCGCCTTTTTACTGACACCCGACTGTTGTACAGTAGTAGATAAAGGATCTGATGCTTTCTGCTTCATTCCTTTGCTTTCAGGAGTGATTGGTGAAGCTTGACTTGTTTTTTTCTTGGGTTCTACATCTTGATGGACTGAGCCCCAAGGCATAGACCATGAGCTCCTAGCCCCTTCCGTATCCGTCGACCCCTCCCCCTCCTCAGACTGGGAGGAAGGCGCCCATGTGTTCCAGAAATCATTTTTCTTTTCTTGTTTAGAACTCTCTTCCTTTGTAGATTTGCTGATGGTAGCTGATGTAAGAAACAAAGAAATGAGAATAAAACAGCTAAAAATTGTAAATAGGCATTTACTTACTAGTTATTCAAAAGATTTAGACTTTACATGTGGCACAACAATTAATCATTTACCAAACCTTTCTTACATGGATAGCAGTATTTTCAGCCACATTTAATTCTATCCATATTTTACAAACTAAATCTAAAGATAAGACAAACATGTACCTGTATCTGGTGCAAGCTTTAATAATTTTGTCTATCATTTATAAGCATGTAGATTGCCTTGGTCCCAAATAAAATCTTTAGTTCTAATTTACCTCCCTAAAAAATTTTTTCCAATATTTTTTTTAATGTTTGTTTTATTTTTCTCTTTTTAAATATTTATTATTTTGATCTGTCTTACATGGTTTTGTTTCATCAAGTCCTTCTTCATCAATCTCCAGAACTTTGTCAATTTTCTTTTGTGCATTTTTGATTGCCTGAGAGGCAAGGTCTGAGAAGCTGCTTGCATTCCACCAACTCATGTTCCTGCTTGTGGTGTGAGATCACATTTCAGCCATGTGTTCAAAATCCTGTAATATATAATCATTATTCTGTTAACAGTTAACTACAATACAATGTACAATCATTCTCTGCATGAATCACTAATGCTGCCTCAAAGAATAGTTCTGATAAATCACAGAAGTTAAAACAAACAAAATAAAACTACAGATCCATTTAAACTATTTAATTGAGAATTGATCAAAAGTAATATAACCTTTCCAATTACAAGTATGCACTGTTGGACAAACACAGAACTTACGACAAACACAGAATTTACTATCTGTTATATACTTTGCAGTTGCGATTTTATACATGTTTATTTATATATTGTTTATACATATATATGGGGAAGTTTCTGTGAAATTTAACCATCTAGCAGTAGCTAGACTCACAAGGGTAACATCCGAAATTACCTTTTCTTACATATTATTACCATTAATTTACTATCAACAGACATGGCAGTCCTGCACAAATGACCTCAGACCACAATTAATTCTACTATATGTTACTACTACCAGGTAAATGAAATCAAAAATTAAAATATTTTAAAACTTTGCACGGGGCCTGGTTCCTATTTGACATTGTAGATCTATTCAAACTGAACCTACAGTGAGCTGGAAAGTATCTCATGACCTGCATTAAGAAAGATAATGTAATTTGAATGTCACTACCCTTCATTTATAGGGAAAAATACCAAAAATCACAAAATATTAATGTGCAAACCTCAAATTTAATCACTAGAATGGATATTGGTGAACAATTCCATGTTAAAAAATTTACATATTAGTCATAGATCAGTCAGGAAAAAATATTTAGTAGCCCACCTGAAATGTCCTTATGCAATACATTCGTGTACAACGACCCAGAAGTTTTATTGTGGTCTGAGGCCAAATCCCATATCTGACCCTATGCTGGGTCTAGCTATTATAAGGTCAGGGGTGTGATTCATGCTGGTAACATAATGTGACTGATTTGTTGAGCAAGTCACTGGGTACAGCACTATAGCTATATATTAATAACTATAAAACATTCATACACATACAGTAAAACATCTATACCAAACATTAAAACATTCATACACATACATAATATGAAGATATATGATACATGTTAAGTTCATGTCTTGGTTTAACTCTTCCGCAGCCATTAATACATGTTTGTATCAATTAAGTTCTGTATATATGGGCGCTATTTGGAGGCGGAGGAAACCACTCCCAGAATTGAAGGATGGTTTCCCATAGAAAGATACTTAATACTGATCAGGATACAAAAGATGCAAAACATCAATATAACTTATGCTCTAAATTGATCTTGTCAATTAGTAAGAAATTAAGTGATGTTAATACATCAATAACAATCTCAGGGATATTTCCAATTTTACAAGGGAATAGGATCCTATATTCGACCTATATGAACTTATACTTATTATTACTTGCAGTTCACAGATTTTTCTGCCAAAAGCCACAGAGAAGGTTTGTGTTGACATATATCCTTAGACATACAGCCATACAGGAAGGGACCCAAGAACCCTGCAGAATAACCTCGACACCAGATAAGTGGTGTTTACACGGAGCAAGGATTTAGCCTAGATCAATGAGAATCGTGGTCAATCGTTAATTAACAGTTTAAATAGTGGTCTCTTCATTATTATTTCATCAACATCAACAATGTACTCTATGTCCTTCTAGTTCTATATGCAGAAGATTATTTTTTTCTAACCCAATTAGGACTACAGCTTCTACGGATGGTTTATATGTAGATCTATTGGTCATGTAGGTATCTTATGTGACAGACGAGGACAACAAACCTTTACTTAACACTGACTTGATAACACTGATGTAGGCCTACACGAAATTGTGTTCCTGTCACCTAGGCTGTGTGTTGACAGTCACAGGCAAGTAAAACCATTCCAACCATAAAACAAAACACGACGTGTAACAGTGTTAAAAATAAGAAGCTCAACAATTATGCAAGGCATTGAATTAGCAGAGTCGAAATGCAACAATTAGAAAGTAAATACCCTTTAGAATTCTCAAGATAAACGTCAACAGTTTTTCGCTATGGTCGCCGCCATCTTTTTTGATGACGTCTCAGGTGGGCTGTCACAAATCGGTAAATGCTTCCTTCCGCCGTTGTTATTCCTATCAATTAAAAGCCGAATTCATAAAGACTTCTTTTTGTGTCTAGGCGTTGTTATCGTCAGATCGTAACAACATTTTAATATTTCAAGAAAATGTAACCAAAATATCGATTGCGAATAAGAAATACTATTCAATTTCTAATCGGCCCCTTGCATAGATGCTCCGGTGGCACAATCGGTTAGCGCGCCGTACTTATAGACAGTACCTTCCCTGTGCTAGACACAGGACGAGGAATGCGGAGGTTGTGAGTTCGATCCTCACCCGGAGCATCAGATTTTTTTACTATTTTTTTTCTTCAAATATTTATTTTTCTTCAAATAGACTTTCGAATCTTGTAATGGATCAATTTAACAATAAATTGAAGAAAATTATTTTTTATAAAAGGAGGAAATACACTAAATAAATGTATATGAGTTTTGTAGGAAGTGTTACTAGTAAAACAACTGTATTCTATTTTGTCTGAGAAGCACATTTATGTGTTTTAATTTGTTTTCCCTTCCAGTACAGAGCCCAATAACGTTAACAAAACTTTATGGCCACTAAAATAATTTCCTTTGCATTTTACTTATTTCTAAAGTCTAATACAAAACAGTATCTTGCATGAATTTTGAAGTAAAAAATAGGTCTATGACGCATAGGATATACATTTGTTTTGACGCAAATTGAGTTTGGTATGGGTATTGGTATTCATTACACCTCACTTTCATTAGAAATGTACATCTGAGGAAAACTGGGGTCACTTGATATTTCATAAATCGGATATACACATAGGGGAAAACGGTGTAACCATGGCAGCGAGCAATTGAGAATAACCTGGGGGATATAACACAACACCCCCCCCCCCCCCCTAAAACTGGTTTTGGAGAGTATTGAAAATGGAATTTTCGGAAACGTATAAATAAAAACAACCTAGATGTGCTGTAAATTGAAGTATTAATATAAAAAAAAAATAACTTTCTTGACTAAAATGTGATATTTCACTGTTACTCTTACAGATTTTGAATTTGTGTTTGTTAATTAATCATCAATTAAAAACGAAATTTCATTGAATACATTGTTTGTTTTGGTATAATACAACGTGTATATGCCCCTCTGTGCTGGAATATATGTAGAATCATGTCCCTGGTCATAACTGTTAAATAATGGCAATGCCATACGAGGGAAAGTGCTACGTTTTGGTAGCCAGCATATATTGATTAAGTGATTATTGATCTCTGCTTTTCCAAAAGAAAAGGGAGGGGGGAGAAGAAAAAATGATGGATACAAAGATAAGCACAAATCAACCTTTTCCGAGTGATTATTGTGCACGGGAAATGTGTCATCTTGTATTACCAAAACTCAAACCTTTACTTATCACATAACTGACCCGTTCAGTCATGTCATAAATATGGTAATTATACATATAATAACACTATTGTGACGTCAAAAATAATTTGCGTCTTTATAACGTCATATGATTTTCTCGGTGGTGAAAATCGTACCGTCAACATAGAATTTGCTTGATATATATCTAAGCATTGATGACAACTTTTTTTAGTTTCATTGGAGTATGAAAAGAAAATCTCAACTTATCAGAAAGCCGCATTCTGCATACAATCAATGTGGCATGTGACTCGTATTATTGGGCCAATAATGGCTATCCAGTTTGTTAAAATGGATGACCTTGACCCATTTTCAAGGTCACATTGACCAAATGTCTCAAAATCTTCTCAATAATTAAAATAAAAATCCCAGTGTAATGCATCGTTGGATACCCACGGTACACTTCTCCGAGGTAGAGAGATGCACGGGACACAAATAGTCCGTCAAATTAGCCAAAATATAGGCCAAACTGTGACAAAATTGCAACAGAATTAATTTTCATATTTTTTGAATGGTGAGTTCCTATACTGTAACAGAAAAAAGTCCCAGAAAATCCCTATAGGGGAAAGTGGTTTTTGGCCTTCTAAAGGACCAGGAAAGTTAAGAAAATCACACGCTTAATAACAATATTTGAAGTGTAATATCTACACTGGACATATGGATTTAACAGTATGACAAGACCAATTACAGTACAACTGTGTTAAAAAATAAATACAGTCTAATTGAGTTCAATGGAATATTGTCAATATGGGTAATATTATTTTTAACACGTCGATAATGGCTTCGTTTGTCATTTTTAGTAAAAGAAATACTAATAATCAAGATAAATATTCATTCAAGCTTAGTTTAATTGCGTTGTATTAAGTAATCTGTTATTTATAATTTTATATCAGAGATTTTGTTGTCATTCATAAACATTTATGAACCTTCGAAGTTGACCAGTAGCGCTAATTTGGAGCTATTCGGAGGTCCAAATTGAACAACTTCTCAATTTATGTAACTTGTATTTAGATAACATCAAAAGTCTTTGCTTAAAACTCATCAAATTATTTTCTATGCATATTATTCTTAACAGAAATGTCATCTTGGTGAAGACATCTAGAAATAGTGAACCAATTCAGTTTGATCAAACCTCATTTCGTGCAATTTTGACCGAGCTGCTGAAAATGGCGAAGTCCATGATTTTGAAAAACGAAAATTAGTGTATATTTTTTATGTTAGGTACGATTGCCAACACTTTTGGTAGGAATTATTACCATAACATGCCCCTTTTGACTTAATGGAATTAAGTTTGGAATAGTATTTTATATTCAGACAAATCAGATGTTTTTCTTTCCTTCCATAGCAAAGCATTGGGGAAACATAAATTTTGATAAAGCTGTGAAGTAATATGAATGTTTAACTTCAAATACAGTTCAGTATTTACATAAATTTAAGGCGGCTTTACTGGCAAAGTCATTTGTTAATTGAAAAACAAACGCGGAAAAAATCCATTTTTTGCTGTTCAGAATCGTGGACTTCGCCATTTTTCAAGGATTGAGCAAAATATGCATGGGGTGGAGTTCTCGCCATCAAGACTTGGCCACATTTATAAACTCATCATACCAAAATTAGTTTTAGCAGTAAATGGTGCTCCTACATGAATAGATATAAGATGCTTTGATTAATTTGCTTACCCTTATTCAAATTATATGCTTCAAAAATAGGTAGCTCGTTCGATTTGGACATAAATATCAATTTAGCACAATTTGCAAGTTTTGATGATTGATTTTTTTTTCGTATGCGAATATACAATTGGTCATTGAGTCAATTAAATTGAAAGTCATATTTTCAGAAATTAAATCAAGCCTTACATTGATACTGGTGTTAATTATTATTGTTCTCTACATTTGAAAAGAAAAGCCAAAATAGTCTTGTGAAAAATGTTTTTCGTCCATCTTGACAGTTTCTTTTTCTTCAATGCAATACCTTGGGTGGAAAATTTTGACGTATCTGTTTTCTACATTAGTTGGTATTTACGTACTATTAAATCCATATGTCCAGTGTTACGATTGAGGTAGATATTAGACCTCAAATATGGTTATACGTGTGATTTTCTTAATTTTCCTGATCCTTTAGAAGGCCAAAAAACCACTTTACCCCATTTTGATTTTCTGGGACTTTTTTACGTTATAAGTATGATGCTAATCAACGAAAAATTGAAAGAATAAATTCTGTTGCAATAAATTGACTGGACTAAAACGTTAGAGAAGTGACCCGTAGGTTCCCGACGACGAGGGTACTGATTATAATTAATCAAATCAGGTTTGCAACTTTATGTCCCTGATTGACCTCTAACGCGTGTTTTGAAAGGAACACTGATGTTTGCCTATACATGTAGCTGTATTTTAGTCCACGTTGGAAGATTACACGTGCGAGATTAAACGCAGGTGAGCGATTTGGGCCCATCGGACTTCTTTTTTCTCTGTCCTACGGAGGTTCTGCTTCTTATTGTTGTATCCCGACAATGGGATCACATCTTTCAGGCACAACGTCAACTCATGGAACAAAGTTGTGATATATTGAAATTGAGGTCTTGAATGTTCGCCATTTTCTAAATGTGCATTCTCCCCCCCCCCCCCCGTTTCATTTTACTAAATATTTTGCGTATCAAGGTTGGCCAGAATTACGTCGATATCATGCTCATGTTATGCCGACTGTTGAATTAATGTATTTATATGAACTTGTGCTCATATATGTATTGATATGGGTGTTCACAGGTGTCAATCCTTCATTATCCATAAGTGTGTCTATACATCGACTTGCACTCAGAAAGAACGAGACAATGGGATTCGCTACTTCCGATTGATGGTATCAGGGATGCTGTTCAAAGCATGGTGTTTATAGCAGTCACAAACCCATAATGCCCTGGGTCAGTTATTTGTTCGAATTCTTTAGTAACGGCCCGGAATGGCCCTACATGTTACTTAAATTCCACGCGCTTTCGAGTGTTCATGACACGTGATTTGCATAGGAATAACGGTTTCTGTCAGTAAGTCATGGTGCCAATGTACAGTACATATTCTGAGTGTTGTTTTTGATATAATTTTCATGAGCCCCCAAACGGGAACAGGTGGGGGAAGGACAACTACTTTTAGTTTTGTGTTTTGTCTGTCCTTTCGCCATCTTGTCCGCACTCTACTTGTTACTGGGTTCACTTTGGTGAGGTGGTGTTTCATGTAACAAAAGTGGGCTCTGCAGCCTACATTTTTACTTTAATCTATATCAAAAGATACTCACTGGAACTTCATACTAGGATTATAGATTAACTTTGATGAGGTAGTCACATTCGATGGTGACAGTAATTTGTCAAATTGTCTAGTTTTTGGATGAAGGATAAAGATTAAACTTCGATCAAGATCTCAGTAGTACTGAAATTACAAAATCCCTTTTTAAATGTCAAAGACCCTTATTTGATAATGCTCATTTATGTCTCTTCGTTGATGGTCCATTACCACTTTCCTTCTTCAGTCCTTTCTTTTTTGGGGGGCTTTCGTAGGGTTCTTATTTTCGACTGCCATCAGATGATTATAATAAAATACAAGCCGAAATTATTTCACACTGAAAACTAAGATATGTGAAATTCCTGTTATCAAAAAGTTGCCCCTTCCCCAGGGATGACAATGTATTGTTCATCATACCATCAAAGTGCTATCACAATTTAACAGGGTGATCCCTAATCCGTCCAACAGTGATGGCTTTCACAACACTGTCATCTTCAAAAAAAAGTTCATACTAAATCTGATTTATACTGTGTGAAACACAAATCTCCTATGGCAAGTAAAGCTTCTTCAAAGGTTAGGGTCAAAGGTCAAATCACAGTGACCTACATTTAATACTGGACATTCAATTAGAATTAATATCTGTGTTTGAATTATATTTTACCGAAAACTATTGCAACTTTTACATAATTTGACTATTTTTAATCTCCCCTCAGATCCACATAATTATACTTTTAGGTTTATCATTTGCCATAGCAACTTCTTCAATTTTGTTGAAATCGGTTCAGGCAGTAGTTATTATATGTGCAAGTATTTTTTTACAGACACATAATGGTAGACAACAGTCAGAAGATGACCTAAAAATCAATTACACAACAACTTCATCAAGGTTGGTTTTTGTATTTATTATATACCTTGTTTACATTTATCTATGTGTCCAAGAAAGGAATAGCTTTGCCTCAAGAAGTAACAAGGAAAAAATTAAACAAAACAAAAAGAAATAAGCAAATATTCTTCTTTCATTTCAAATGAACATAAATTGGTATCGTTTTATGACTTGATGCAGTCCAATACACATCACAAGGGAATCAAGCCAGTCCAATGTTACTAAGAACAGACCACCATATACTCCACCAGCACGATTAACCATACATTAATTTCATTTTAATCTTATTAGCGTGTTACGCCTGAGCCCACACACATCACATGCTCGTCTGTGAACTCCATGAATTCCACATCTGAAATAAAAAAAATATGTATGTTATTTCGTGCAGTTTATGTATAGCAAGAATAGAATTTCAGTACATTATTTATCTACCCACCCTTCTAACATACTTGTCACAAAACTAGTTGCATTTCTTTAGATCTATAACATGGTTAAATGTAATTTCAATCTGCACTACAAAAGACTTTACCTTGTCAGAGGTCTCCGGCACTTGACCTTTGACTTGGGGGTTCCACATACCATCCCCTACAGGGCCAGGGCTAAAGGAGGATTGCTGAATGGGAAAATGTCCCCCATCCATTACCTTGCCAAAAAATGGCATACTACTCATATTCTGGTTCTGTAAAGGCAAGAAAAGTTGCTTATCATTATTTCTGCGAAAGGATCAAGTGATTTAATATCAGGAAAGGTAGGCTGATTTGATTTAATAAAGAGCCTTCCACCTCCTCAACACAATTAGTTATCAATTACAGCCATAACACGACAGATCCCTCAGATTAAAACAGTTTTCAGGTTTTCCCACCATCATCCCTAATATAGTATAGCACCATTATCCTTATGCAGTATAGCACCACCCCCACTAATACAGTATAGCACCATCATCCTAATACAGTATAGCACCATCATCCTAATACAGTAGAGCACCATCTTCCCAAATACAGTAGAGCACCATCTTCCCAAATACAGTATAGCATCATCTTCCCAAATACAGTATAGCATCATCTTCCAAAATACAGTATAGCACCATCCCCACTAATACAGTATAGCACCATCACCCTAATACAGTTTAGCACCATCTCCCCAAATACAGTATAGCACCATCTTCCCAAATACAGTATAGCACCATTATCCTTATACAGTATTGCACCATCATCCCTAATACAGTATAGCACCACCATCCCTAATACAGCATTGGACAATACTATCATACCTGATACAATATTGGATATTTTCTCATTACGGTATCATATCCTTAATACAGTATCCCACCATCATCCTCAATACAGTCTCACAATTTTTGCTGCACTTAAACCGTCACCCTCCACAATGAGCAGACAGTATAAATACACAGTAATTCCAAGAGCAACTTCATGCAAATATCCATTAGACCAGTAAAAGTTGAAAATGTCTAACTGGGTGAATGTTTTTCAGTATAAAGCATCTGGGTAATGTGTTTGTACCGGTAATGTCTTGTCCATGCCAGGCTCAGTCATGTCACCCCGAGACTCCATGAAGTCTGTGTGATTCTGCATGGGACTAGGTCCTACTCGCTCCTCAGCATGGGTAGGTCCCTGCGTGGAGGACATATTGCTACGGTTCATCACAGATGAGGAAGTCGGGGGTGTACCCTGTACCGGCGTCATTCCACTGGTACTCCCATGGTTCCATTGCATACTCAACTCTGTAATAAAAGGCAATATCAGTACAGCTATAAGAAAGAAGCATTGAAAAATAATTTGAGAATTTCATTATCACAACAGATCATACCAACAGTTGATGACTTCACTTGACACACAAAGTGCCTTGATTGATTAGAGTCAATGAATACAAGAAGTCTTTCAAATTCATGTGGCACATTGAACATGAACTTAGATCAAGATCTAACAGGGGAATATGACAGGAAACATACATGTACTCATAAAACCTATGTATGCCCAATGCCTCCTTCCCTCTTGTATGAAAATGAAGCCAACCAATGTCTAACTTGCCAAATGGAGCTAAAATAAGGTCTAACAAAAATCAGAAGCAAACTATGTATCAGTGTAATACTTCTTAAAAACACATCCACAAAATATTTATGACCGTTGAACTTGTAGTATTAATGGAGCTAAACTTAAAACGCAACCAAAGTCAGTGAAGTGGAGTACATGACCATTAATTAACAAGTCCTCCTACCTGATGCAAGGTTCCAAAATTTCCCATAATCTGGTCCTCCTCCAGTAACGCCTGCCCCTGGTGCTCTTCTCTGGGCACGCTCGCCCCCAATGGCACCGACGGGACGCGGTGGTCGCCTTTCCTGATCACCTTTCATCTGCTCCTGGAGAGGTGGTGTGGCAGCCATGGGTGAGGTGGCGCTGGGAGGAGGGCCTATGGGTCCTGGGGAAGGTCCTTCTGTAAGAACAATTTTGAGACCTGGTCATCATTTGAAACATAATACAGTAAACCTCGTATACAACACTCGGCAAGGATGAATTTTCATGTATAACAAAATAAAAATTTATCCCCGACTGCACCATTACATAATATTAGTAATGTAACCACTTGTACAACAAATTTTACATAACAAATTTTTGTTCATAACGAACTCATTCTTGTGTCCCTTCCTTTCACTGTCTTAGTAATTAAACACTCCTATAATGAATCGCCAATCAACCGCTCAATTACCTAGACAATTTTTAGCACAATACATAGTGTACATCATACGTTGATTCAATGAATGATGCATGCTTTCAGCAAAGTCAATTTTGGACTTTTTGTGAAAGAGTTAAAACATATTATAACTTATTTAACTACCAGCTGCTTTGTTCGATAATTGCAAAAATGCATAACAAAATTTGTATCCATTTTTATTTCCATTTGTTTTATTTATACAACAAACTACTTGTACAACAAATTCAATTTTAATGTCCCTTGGGAGTTTGTTACACACAAGTTTTACTGTATTTGTATTTTCAGTTCAGCAATTTTTGATAGCAGTTTTAATTATCTGATATTAGAGATGCTAGGTCAGCATTTTCCTTACCCTTTGGCATCCCGCCCATACTGGGTGCACTGCTAGGGCGTGCCTGAGGTGGCAGGGGTGAGAAGGGACGCTGTGGTGGGTTCTGCGGCCTTGCTCCTGGCACTCCTATCCCACCTGGAGCTGGTGGTGGACCGCCTGGGACAGATGGTGGACCACCAGGGGCCTGGGCTTGTCCACTGGCAACAAACTGATGGATTAGGTTGGCAAAGTCCTGTTGAGATATCATATTGGATGGTACGATTCCTGGGTTCGGTCCACCAATTCCACCTAGAAATAAAATGGTTCATTCATTTACACAGTCACAGCCATATAGTTATTTTACACCATCAGTGGCTTTATAAAGTTCAGCAATCTGTTTAAAGAATACACACAAATAATGCTGTATAGGGCTTTTTCTGGGTAAATTGGGAAAAGGCCCCTGCGTGAAATTGGGAAAATTAACGACGAATCGACAAATAATACAATGAAATTTAATCAAATAAAAGTAATAAAATGACAATATTTCTTTTCAAATAGCTTCTTTTTCAACTGATGCAGATGTTCAGTTTTAAAATGCACAAAAAATGTCTAATTTTATTTTGTCTACATTTGAGGAACAATATTCTGTGCAATTTTCAAATTCCATATTCACTTTTCACATCAATAGTTTCCCTGACTTGTTTAACCCCAATTGCATATTTGAGCTGATGATCTATCAACATCACATTTGCTATAAAACTAAAACAAATAAGATGAATGTAGAAACTGGATGGGAAATTTGTTATGAAATTTAAAGAACTACTTTTTGAGAAAAAAAAGTAAAAAGTACATTACCTGGTGCAGGCTTACCTGGTGCAGCCTGCTGAATGAGCTGTTGTGCCAAGGCTTGTTGATACAGACTTTGTATGTAGCCCAGTGGAAAGGAGGGGTTGGGTACATTTGGACCCTGGTGGTTTAGCTGGCCTGGCTGGCGTGATGTAAAGTTGGGTGCATTCGGATTGAGTGTGCTCTCAATCTTGGGTAGTGTCATGGGTTGTGATGGTGTGGAATACTCGTCCTTCTGACTAGACAAAGACGGTATGGAGCCCATGGATAACTGGTTGGGATCCATCATCATGTGCTGTCCTCGCGGAGACAGCCCACCTGAGGTAGATGATCCGGAACGCGGCGACATTGACGGGGACTGGTTTGGCATGTTTCCTCTGTACCCAGGTGTTCTGGCTGCTTCCAAGTCTGCAAGATTTTGTGGGAACCCTCCGATAAACATTGGGTTATTGGTAGGATCTGCTAAGTCCTGCTGTGTTAATGGCTTTGAGCCTTGTCCCCTATATCCTGGGGCCTTCGCCTGTAGGGAAGCTTCACTCTTCAGCATGTCTGGTGTAGGGCTGTTGGAATTTACCATGGATGAAACCACTCCTGCAGCAGCAACACTGGCAAAATTCATTCTCTCTGCAATATCATCCTTTTTGTTCCCAAGAACCTGTTCCGCCACATTGCTAAATGCATTATTAAAGGGAGAGAAGCCTGGCATTCCGCTGGATGGTATCACCGGATGGCCATCAACAGACGTCACAGGCAAGCCAGTATTGGCAATCTGCTGGTTACTTATAATGGGAAGTGGATCTTGCTTCTGACTAGCTGGCCTCTGCAAAACCTTGATCGAGCCAGGTCCTGGTTGTCTCCCTTGTGATGATTTCCCACTATTGGAGGACTTTCCATTGTCGGACTTCACCACAAACGTTGAAGCACTTGTTGAGACTTTGGCTGCAGATGTTGAAGCCAAACTGTATGTGACAGTGGTGTTGGTGGATGTCTGGGAAGGACTGCCAAAACCACCACCCTTCTTGTTCTCATTAGGGAACAGTTGTCGCATGGCGGTCTTGTCTGAACCACTCCCTACTGGCGAGGGAAATGCTGCACTTGCAGGGGACTGCTTAGACTGGTTGCGTCTAGGAGAACTGCCGATATTTTGTGGTGGCGTGTTGCCCCAAACAATACCTCCACCAGATGGAGGGTTAGCCATGGAGCCCCCTGACACACGGAGAACTCCATTACTGACACCCGATCCTCCAGCAGACGTTATACTCGCAGACTGACTCCTCACAGGTATCCAGTTACCGATGGACTTCTGGCCAAGACCCTGTGCGACAGGGTTGATGATGTTGTTACTGATGGTACCTAGGGCTGTGCTGGCTGGGTCCACCGTGAAGTAGATAGATGGATCCTTGGCAGACGAAGAGGGCTTTATTTTCAACTTGGGAATGATCTCCTGCAAGTCTTTGTCGGGATCAGATACCAAGGCAGAGATCAAAGTGTGTGCCTGGCGAGTGGCATCAGCAGAACCCCTGGAAAGCAGAAAAGCTTTTTAGTTCTTGAATTGTTACATAATCATGTGACATTGATAAATATGATTAAAACAAAACAAAAAACAATGAACAATATATGACTGTCCCATGTAAAACTTCAAATTCTTCCGATGCATCTTTTTTTTTTAATAGCTTCAACTATTGCTAGATAATCTGTCCTAGTTTTCCCATATACATTGTATAAGCTTTTAGTAGTGTCCTTTTAAATTTTGGATAAAAGTGAAGGACAGGCAATGTGTAAGTCCCAAGTTTCATCACTGCTTTAATATACTATTTTGTTTTCAAATGAATTGCAAAATGTGAGTTATACTGATAACTTCAGAAGGAATTGTAACCAATAGCTTATACATACAAAAGTTGACACTAAGCGACAAGTAACACATACAGCTGTGGATTTTCATTATCTTTTAGCAAACAACAAGATGGATACGTACTTGATGGTTATAACACGTTCCTGTGAGCCTCTCTGTTTCTCAACCTCTATGTGGGCCCCTGACACCTCCCGAATGGCATTGATGTTACATCCTGCTCGTCCAATCACTCGACTGATTGCTGCTGAGGGCACCTGCACTTTCTTTGACCTGAAATAATTTGATAATTTTATCAAACCTTTGTTATATATATATATCCATATGATTTCAATATGAAACATACTAATCTCACTATGAAACATACTAATCTCACCCCCAACCAAGTTTGATAATAAAACTCCATATGTATTACCTGTCTCGGCCTGTTGGACCTTTAACATCTGGAGCTGTTGAGGATTTTCTGAAAATAAAATAAAATCAATTGGTCAGGATATTTCAAAACCTGTATTAAGTCCCTAATATCTATTAAAGGGAGCTATAAATTCACAAAGTTCTCATTGATTTTGTGAACTAGTGAAAAGTGAAAATATTCTTTCTCTGTGCTAGAACTCTCAAGTACCATGATTGTACAAATCACTAGTGAATACAAAGAAGGCAGAACTTACTTTCTAGTGACTTCCTTCCAGCCTTCCTCCTTCTTTTGTCCCTTCTTTGGACTATTGACAAGGGACGACGTTTTCACAGAGAGATTGGAGGGGTTGGTGGACACTTCAACATTACCCTTGTCCGACATTGGATGCGAGTGGTGATGCTTTTTGTTATCCACTTCAGTTCTGTCATAAAATACACAAGTGAATATCTTAGAAAAATATTTCAAATCAAATCATCCATTGAAACATACTTTTTTTTTTATATATTTCTAACAAAGAATTATGACTTGATTGGATATAATTTGATTCTCTGTCACATCTATACTTACCCAGAAGATTTCACTTTTCCTCCTGTCTTTTTCATTCGTTCCAGCTCTCTGTCACTGATCTTCATATTCTCAGGTAATGTTCCAAAGTCATCCAAATCTCCAATACCTAACAGTTGGGAAAACAGACATAAAAGCAAAGCTATGAAACCTTTTCATTTTGCAAAGCTATGAAACCTTTACTTTTTTACACATTTACATCCAGCAATACCCATTTCCAAAGCAAACACAAAGCCACCCACGATAGGACATCCATCAAACCTAGAAAACATCTGGATTATTATGTTAAATCTAAAATGACTTCTAAAGTCAAAAACTGTCAAACCTATCCAATTAGCATTCATTGTACATCAATGTCACTGCCTACAGAAATTTTGTCTTACCTGTGCTTGCATTCTTGAGCACCTGGTCACGCTCCCCCTTTTTCTTGCGTGTGGCTGTACTGTTCCTGTTGTTCGCCCGTCCTGGACTTGGCCTCACCGTAATGGTGGTAGTTGTCGTGGTTATGTCACCACTAGACATTGTAGGGATTGGCATGTTCTCCACATCAGGGTATCGCTCTCGTTTCTCGCGGTTCCTTTTATTTTTCTTGGACTCCGTTGAGTTCACCTTACCACTTTCCACTTTATTGTTGGTGTTTGTGGTTGGCTTCATGCGGTTCACTTTGCTAAATTTTGGCTCCGTGTTAGTTGTTGGCAATGCTATTCCTAGTACAGTAGAATAAAATATGTAAATTGCAACTTTCATTGTATAGATTTGATATCAATTATTAAAATGTGTGGAACATGCTTCATTTCTTTTTACAGTAGCAAGAATAACTCTTTAACATGATTGCAAAAAAATAGGTCATGCTTTAACATGATTTGGCACAATAACCACTAAACCTTTACTTTTACATGTGTTAGTGACTACTTTGTACCAGGAAAGCTGAAATTAAATGACAGATGTAGTTCTGTGAATACTGACCAATCGTGGACACAATGGTGGCTGTAGGTGGTTCCATGACTATATCATCGGCGTCATTGCTATCCTCTGACCCTGGGTTCTCCTCCACACTGTTACATTCAGGCTCAGGCGACGAGTTCTTACTGTCATCTACACTGCAGTTCACCAGACAGTCATCCTCACTACAACCCAGCAAATCAATTGTATTATTGCATTACATCATTAAGTATTACAAGTAACACCACAAACTAAACTTGGTTTACACAATAGTATACATAAGGTTTCTCATTACAAGTAAGCCATTGTTTCCCACCTCCAGATTAGTCTTGATAGTGTAAATGAACAAATAGCCAGAAGAGTACTCCAATACAAAACTTGCTATTAAATTGTAGACAACACAGTCCATTAGATATGATATACATAAAGAGATGCATTTTGAACAATGAGCAATAACACACCCTCCACACTATTGCAGGGTTAGTTCTGGAAAACCTCGAAGTAAATCTGCCCTCTAGTATTTCGAAATGACCAACTCCCCAAAACCTTCAATCCATTATTCTTTTTACCTAAAAGGGGCCGAAATTCATCTGTACATGACATCACATGACTTAAAATTTTGACAAAGTATAGACTCACGTTTCTTTCTCCTTCTCCTGTTGTTTCTCTCGCTTCTTTGCCTTTTTGCGTTCACGTTTCTTAGCAGCGGCTGCTTTGCGGTTCTCCTCATGCTGACGTTCCTTGTCCAGCTCCTCCAACAGAATGGTGGCATTCTTGTTGGCCTCGGCAGCTTGGCGATCTTTGGCACTAACAATGATCTCTTTACACTGCTGGCACTTCTTCTGTAGCTCCTAGGTAAACGTTTAAAATACATCATTACAACTAATATTTCACACTAGCAAGGGTTTCAAGTTATCAGGTCCTTTTTGTCACAGGCACACATATTTCAAAGCATGGTTTTTACTTTCAATTCACCCATTGCTTTTATTTTTCATTCAACTTTGATATATAATATTCTACCATTAAAGAAGAAGTCTCTACCGAGTCAGTGGTAATGTGTCTTCACTATAACTAGCGAATACACCTTTTCGTTAATTCTAATGTGGAAGTCATCATCAATGCTCGCTTACTGACTATATATGATCAAAACTTTACAAAACGTTTTCCATAATCTTGCAAATAAAGTGAAAACAATGTTCTTGCAAACTAATAAAAACGTTTTTTTAGAGAATAAAACACATTGTGTAAACTAAATGAAATCTGATCCTGATCTTTGTTTAAAACAGCCTGATTTGAATTAGACAACATCCTTAATTATGTAACAAGCTGACTATCAATAATCTACAAACTGGTAAAGTTATGTGGCCCAAGGAGTGTTTACCTTATCACCGACAGTTGAAATGTATCGTGCAAGCTCCTGATCAGAGGGGAACTGATTGACATGTTTTACCATCCATTTCACCACCTTAATGTGCCCCTTACGGAACGATGCCATCAGGCAGGTGACCTTTCGATTGTCTTGGCTATCAATGTCCGCTTTGGCGGACACCAGCAACTGGACAACGTCCAAATGTCCCCCTGCAACAAAAGAAATAGGACGATCATTCACCTAGTAATAACTAGCTCTTTAATTATCAGAACTTTTTCTTTCCATTTAGTTTACAAAGGATACAGTGAAAACTTTTTTTAATCTATTAGGAACATTTCCTTATGGACCAGTTTATTTTCATATGGTACTTACCATTGCATGCCAGCCAGAGAGGAGAGTTTCCCTTCTTGTTCTTCACATCCACAGCAGCACCCCTACAGTGATACAAAATTGTGTGTCACATGTGATTGTAAAACGTTTATCAAGGCTTGATATCTTCACAGGTTTTACCCATTAGGTTTAACAGATCTATTTGAATAAAACACAAGGCAAGCAAGCAGATGACCCTTCAGTTGTCTCGGCTAATAATAAGTACTTAATCTAAAATCTAAGTGGTGAAAGACAAATAGGCCTAAACTATGATTTCAGTTGAACATCCCTGGTCAACATATCGTATTGGTATAATATCTGAAGAGGAGGAAGTGTTAAACAGATTACCAGTTCCACCACAGGTGTACCACTCATAATTATTTGCATAGATGTAGTCAGTAGGAAACCCAATCATGATAGAAGGCATTTAATTTGGGAGTCTCAAGTGTAATGTACAGGTTCTAGAATTACTGAGTAATTACCTAAGGAGAAGTAGTTCAACAAATCGGTAGTGGCCCTTGTCTGCAGCGATGGTAAGAGCAGTGTCCCGGGAGGATGGAACAGGTGGGGCATTGACATCAGCTCCCTTGTCAAGGAGAACTCGTCCTACTTCAACATAGCCTCCTGATGCTGCCTCCATCAGTGGAGTCAAACCCGTCTGTCAGTAAATAGCAAAATTATATCAATGTCTTTCAGTAAATGGCAAAATTATATCAATGTGTGTAAGTAAATGGCAAAATTATATCAATGTAGGTCAGTAAATAGCAAAATTATATCAATGTCTTTCAGTAAATGGCAAAATTATATCAATGTCTGTCAGTAAATAGCAAAATTATATCAATCTGTCAGTAAATAGCAAAATTATATTAATGTCCGTCAGTAAATAGCAAAATTATATTAATGTCCGTCAGTAAATAGAAAAATGATATTAATGTCCGTCAGTTAATAGCAAAATGATATCAATGTCTGTCAGTAAATAGCAAAATGATATCAATGTCTGTCAGTAAATAGCAAAATGATATCAATGTGTGCAAGTAAATAGCAAAATAATATCAATGTCTGTCAGTAAATAGCAAAATTATATCAATGTTTATAAGTAAATAGCAAAATTATATCAATGTCTGTCAATAAATAGTAAAATCATATCAATGTGTGTAAGTAAACTGCAAAATTATATCCATGTCTTGTCAGTAAATAGCAAAATTATATCAATGTCTGTCAGTAAAATTTCTGTCGATTTCCATTTACAGTAACGGAAACTTAGTTTTTTATTCACTAACATTTGTAAGAATTGTTGAGCATACCTTCGCACGATGTTCAATGTTCGCTTTACGATCCACCAATAGACTGACAACCTCATGACGACCTTGGAAGCAAGCTAGTGTCAATGCTGTGTTCCTGTTAGTCTCGATCTGTCAACAAATACACCATCATTATAATGCATTCTTACAAAAACTTAAATGACTCAATAAAATTTTTTTTCTTAAACAAAGAAATCATTTTGTTGTCCTAATTTGATTTACCTGCGCATTGATATCACTTCCCATGTCCAGCAGTAGTTTCACAGCTGGTGTGTGACCATTCATTGCTGCTAGCATCAAAGGGGATATTCCAAGCTTACTACCCGTCCTAAAAACAAAACCAAAGTCATCAGTGCATTTTGTCTTGTTCCGTAAAGTATCAATGTATCATGATTGAACGTTATGGAGCATGATTATATATAGAAGACGACTAAATAAGTTTTTGAATTCTTCAATAATATATCTTGATCTGTAAAACCTCCAGATTAATTTACCTAGAATTGATTTCCGCTCCATGAGACAGCAGCAACTTGATGATGTTAACATATCCACCTGAAGCAGCCAGACTTAATGGGGTGTAGTCGGACACATTCCTGTGCTCCTTGTTGGCACCTCGCCCCAACAGAAGCTCGACAACCTTCAGAAGATAAGACATTGCAATATCATGTAATAAACACTGCTTTGATTCACAACACTTGTATTCATTAGGTAACAGCTCAAAGTTGCTACATTTTTCAAAAAAAGAACACTTTAATTACTTTTCACATTAGAAAAATAAGATTACAATGCACATGTTTACTGGTTATACATATACTGTACCTACACATGTAAGTAGTAGGATTGCCTTATGGCAGCACAACTAAAGAGCATTTGTGGCTTTTCTACTGAAATTCTTTAACTTCATGATCTGCATTTAATTAGAATACAAGTACTTGTTGTTACTCAAATGACTTGCAAGTAGTGGTGTTGGTAACTTTTTTTTAAATGAGCAGAAACCGTACTTACCTCGTACCGTCCCCCTGAGCACGCCAGAGAAAGTGGGGTGTCCTTGGTTCGCTCTGACTGAGCCTCCATGTCAGCTCCATGGTCCAAGAGGATCTCTACCACGTCCACATGACCTGCTGTGGCAGCCAGGATCAGGGGTGTGAAGCCTGCAATAAATACCACTCAGATTATAGCAATGCATACCCTTCCATTCCAAACTACACTTTTTTTTTTAGATTACAACTGTAGGACAAAACATTATGGTATATATACATAGGCTTGTCTTTTCTTGTCATGCTAATTACCAGAATTTTAAAATAATTGCGTTGTAAATCGATCAATCAATTTCATTCTATATAATAACTGAATCATTATAGCATGATTGCAAAGGATGTAAAGAGTTTAAAACATTCTCATCAAACTTGAAATGTTCCTCCTCCCCTTCAAAAGCCTTTATCTTATTGGTGCTGTATTCCAATGCCAAGTACTGACCTTTCTTATCTCGGTGTTCAATATCAGCACCCTTGGACAGGAGAAGGTTGACTAGCTCTGAATGACCACCATGACAGGCCAAAGTCAATGCAGTGTCGTGGTTACTCTCAGTTTGTGCATCCAGGTCAATTGGAGCACACAGTGGAGAAATACTCTGCGGAGATGCAGGAGAGGGGTTGGGAGTTAGAGGTGTTGAGGGTGGTGGGGTAATATTCTCCAGACTACCACTGCCAGGTGACAAGACAGTTCCAGGTTGTAAAATAGTCTGGGTATTGTACAGGTTCCTCTGCTTGCGTGCATTTTTTGGCATAGCGACGGCTGGAGGCGCTGGCTGAGGCGGTTTGATCTGCTGCTGAAGCTGTTGTTGCAGCAGCTGGGCCTGCTGTTGTTGTTGAAGCAGCTGTTGTTGCTGCTGCTGGGTGAGATACTGCTGTTGTGTCAGTGCAGCTGCTGTTGCTGCAGACGAGGGCACCACCTGTGTCTGCTGAGCCTGCCCTGCCGGTGGCGCCCCCTGGGGCTGGGGAGGTGGAAGAAGCTGGACCCCTGTCTGGGGCAGGGCAGGCTGTTGAAGAAACTGTTGCTGAGCAAGAGGTTGTGGGGCCAGAGGTTGGCCAGGCAGGGTCTGCTGACTAAGCATTTGGAGTAGCTGTTCTTGTTGCTCCGGTGTTAGCTGGAGCTGGGGGAACTGGATTGTCTGAGTATGCTGTTGCTGAACCTGGGGAGCGGCCAGCTGCTGTTGTTGGCGTACTGCGTGGATGTTCTGGATCTGCTGACGGTACAGTGCCAGTGTGGAATTACCATTACCCGCTGTCTGCTGCAAACCTGGAGCCCCTTGCTGTTGTAAACCTATAATGAATGAATTCAAAAGTTTAGGCTACTTTCCATTTTCTTCAGTTCCGGTTTTTTTCTAATTTAAACTATCAATACCAATATATATAATATATAATATAATTAAAGCTGAATATTTAATAGTAAAAAATTAAGCATTTGAAAATTAAAAAGAAAACATTTACTAACAGAATCTTTGTCCACTCATATGCTTGTGCAATTATACACTCACTCTCTGGCACCCACTCTTACCCACACATTAGCATCACTGTGATGAATCCTTCACAGCACATAATATGTGAATATTCATTACATTCCCATTTCTATTGTTTATCACATTCCGCCCATGTTGTTATTCTTCTGTTTCTTTCTATGTACATTCTAAAAAGCCTGTTTCACTGTGCCATTTACATTAGATAAGATCCCCCTTTTTTTAAACTTAATGTTCAAACCAATTTGTCCTTCACCAATGATTAAGCATTAAAGGCAGCAATTTCTATCAATTATATATCAAAATTGTTTTGTGCAACACATTTTTTCGGAGTACTTCTACTTACCCTGATCAACATTCGCGACCCCGTTGACTTGTGATGAAGAGGTGGCAGTAGTTGTAGTGGTGGTAGCAGTAGTTGTGTTTGAGACCTTCATACCCCCGCTGCCACGTGTCCCTGCTTTGTTACCGTTCCGCTTGACTGGCACATTTCCATTGTTTCTGGCCCAGGCTTCCTTGTTACCCTCCATAACAACCTCTGTGCCAGGCTGGGGGGTCTGACTAGAGGTTACAGGTAACAGCCCATCATATGGTATATTGGGGAACACGATCTGTCCTACAGTGGACCCATCAGGAGCAAACAGACTAGTGACCTGTTTATCCAGGTCATTGGACCCTTGCGAGGACTCGGCCAGATCCTGATTATCTTGGTCATCCGTAGACTGACCGTCTGCCGGAGATTCATCCTGCTTGCGCTTGACTTGGACTTCGAGGGTGCGCTGCAGGACCTTGGCCCCTTGTTGTAGAACTTGTTGTAAATGTTGCTGTTGTTGTTGCTGTTCCCTTTGGTGCTGAGCACTGATCAGCAGTTGGGCCTGTGCCTTTTCTTGAAGTTCTCTCTCAACCTTTTGCAACTCCTGTAAAATCTGTTGTTTGCGCAAAATTTGTTCCTCCTTCGTGGATGTATTGTCCAATTCTTTGTCCATCACATTGTTAATGATAGCCTCTAAACGCTCTCTTGCTTTCACATCAAGAGTTTCTTCTGGAATCAAATCAGGCAAACTTCCTATCTCCCCATATTGATATTGGGCATTATTTGATGTAACATCTGATGGTGGCAAGGGAACATTGGACTTGTTCGATTTTACGACAGTCTCACCATTTCCATTATGTGGCCTTTTGCCAATATTTTTCTGTACATTTTTCCAAACCTCTTGAGTTCTGACTGGGATATTGATATCTTTCTCTCCCGGTTTCTTTGTCGTAGCCCCTGAAAAGAAGGATATTGAGCTTGTAATAAGGTTAATGCATGTACTATTTAAGTGTTCATCTTAACCCTTAGGCTGCTGCATTGATTTGTAAAGCAATGGCCCTCAGTGCTGAATTATTTATGTAATATCTAATGCAATTTAGTGTTGATTTCAAATGATCATAACTTGAAAAATATTTATATTAGGTAAATAAATGTTCTATGAAAATATTTTGTTGTTATCTCTAGTTTATGTTTGTGTGACTTGTTCCAATGTTGTACCTGTTGTTAAGTGTGCAGGTGAAAATACCGGTAAGAAAAGGTAATTTTTTAATTGATTTGATTTAAACCTAGAATTTCTCAATAAAATCACAAAAGTAAACGTTTCTTATTGCACATCAAAACAGAGAAACATTCTATCAATGTATTTTTTTTTCTCAAACTGAATATTCTCGGCGATTCTCAGGTAAAAATATGATCAGGTAACTTCAAAGCTTGCCGACACTTTTTGTTGCTACGTGTTTTTTCTGTCTTTCATATCATCTTGCCGCAAATTTCAGCATACTAATTTATCTGATTCAGGATGTAATTAATCTTTCATCACAGATAAATATTTAAACAAATATCCTTTCTGAAAATCGAATTTGAAACGTTGGTAAATTCATTGTTTATTTGGTACCGATAAACGAGCCTACCTTCGTCACATGTGAGAAGGGTCAGCCAATATTTCCTGCTTTCGTCAATATAAAAAAAATGCATTCAAGTGTTGCTGACTTTGTCCCATCTAATCGATTCATTATTAGAACTTTGAACTATACAAACTCTTTATTACTATCGGAATCGATGTTAGAGAAGGATAGCTTCGTCTCACTTCGACTTTGCGGCCATTTTGTAAGCAAAAATTCCCAACTTGCGTTCTCTTATGACTTTTTCGTTTTTATTTACAAAAACTCCCGAGAATATCGAAAGTAATGACGTCAGACCAATCAGAAGCATTCTACTTTCGGTTTAAGACATAAATATAGTCACAGACAGGAGAGTGCATTTCCCGACAACCGATTGAAAACTACGAGTCGAGAAACGACTTATGACGCATGTAGCAGCGAGGGCCATTTTTATCGGCGTGGCATTTGCCGCGTGTAGCAGCCAAAGGGTTAAAGGAAAATTGCCTGTATTACAGCGTTAAGGAAATTTCAATAACTAGCTTCAACTACAAATTATTAGATTAATCGTGCAAAGATAATATTTCAATTTTCTATTTTCAAAATAAAAAAAAAAATTGTACAACTAAAAAAAAATTGAACAGATCTTTCTCACACTCCATTAAAGGATTTTGTTATACCTGGTTGTATGTTGGGCGTAAAGTTGGTGGATGGCGTTGAATCTGGATCACTGGGTGGGACTATATTGGCTAGACCATGAACCGGAACACGAGCCTGTCAAAATAAAGTATACAATGCACAGTGATCACACAAAAATTTGTCAGCTGAAAGATGTACAAAAAGGTAAAAAAAATATCAGCCCATTATTCAATAAAACATCTTCAGGATATCATGCTGTTTAAAATTCAAAAGTATTTTTTGAAGTTAAAAAGGCCATGTGACAAATCCTTGCAAGAGGACAAAAAAAGAACAACTCTTCCAGGAAATTGTGTTACTCTACTGGATCATAGACATGTTTCTACTTTTGTTACACTTGTTTCGTTATTCTGTAGTGTACACACATGCATTACCTCAGACAGATGAGGATCAGTAAGCTGGGCAAGGTCAGGCGAGGAGTTCATGAGGACCCGGTTTGGGTATTCCAACAGCAGCTTTACCACTTGGGTATGACCTCCTTTTGCCGCCTCAATTATCATGGTGGACCCATCCTGAAGAGCAAAATATCAAAATCTGATGTACTTTCTTATTCAATTTCAATAAGGTAAGTTATTTCTTAATGCACCTGACCTAAATCTGCTTTCCTTTAAATCAGCAGTACCACACTACTCAAAGTAACATTTTGGTCTAACCCTACTTCAATTCACTACATTATATCTAGATAACTTGCCTTTATACGATTTAAGTTAATTACTTGTTTATAAGGGTTGAAGTAATCACCAGACATAAATGGATTTGACCAAGCCCTAAGGTTGAGCTTACCTTGAGTTTGTGTGCCGGGTCACCACCATGGGCCAGCATGAGTTCTACTACGGCCAAATGACCACCTGCACAAGCCAGGGACAGCACTGTGTGGTCATTGGTGGATGTCTGTCTGTTCACATCGGCCCCTATAACAAACAATCAGCAAGTTCACTTCTCCGAATCAAAGAAATCAAACATTTTCCAAGAATTTTTTTCAGGCAGTTAAGTCAAAAGAGACAATCATATGGACAGACAATACATTTTACATGTTATTTAACATGCCACAGGTATAGCCAAAGCCTTAGTCTGTTTAAATGTATAGCATACCTTTACTGATAAGGAACTGTACTGTACACAGGTGACCTGCCCTAGCAGCCTTCATCAATGGTGTCCTTCCTCCCTCAGACTCATGTTCCTAGCAAACATAATATACCTTTACCAGTACATCTTGATAACAAAGCATTAGTTTTGTAAGAAATCAGCTTTAAATCATTCTTAACGACAATCAATTATAGATAGTATCAATTTTAAATACAATGCAACCTTCCAATATAAGTATTCGAGTCAAGGTTACAAGGTTCGAATACAGGTAGAAATTCGCAAAAATGTAGCTAAGCTGGAAATATTGGATCTTCAGAAATTCACAAAAATGTAGCTAAGCTGGAAATATTGGATCTTCAGAAATTCACAAAAATGTAGCTAAGCTGGAAATATTGGATCTTCAGTGATGATGTTCATTTGTCTCACCAGGTCAGCTCCATGCTGGAGTAGAACTTCTGCTACATCAGTATGACCATTTTCACATGCGTATGTCAGAGCAGTGTCTCCTGTTCCTGTCTGTGCACGTACATTAGCACCTGTTGATATACAATGAAATTCATTAAATTTCAGCTATCAAGTTAGTTCAGATGATATCCATCAATTAATGTATCTTGAAAATTAAATTTCAGTCAGGAAGCTATCTATAATTTCTTGCTTTTCAATTAAACTAATGAATTTCATTATGGGAAAATTATTTTAGAAATTTCCTCTCTCGATTTCCCCTTGAGGAAAAAATCCACAATACGTTTTGCTTAAAGTCCTAAAGACTGGGAAACTGACCTGCTTTGAGGAGGTACCTAACTAACTCTAGGTGACCCTCCTGGGCAGCTTCCATCAGTGGTGTGCTGCAGCCAAGCTCAATGTCGGCACCTGCCTTAATGAGGAAGTCCGCAACCTCCAGAAATCCCCCACAACAGGCCAAGGTTAGGGCTGTCTCCTGGGTCTCCTCTGTCTGGGCATTAATGTCAGCTCCTACACACAGACAACCATACATTACACATTGTTAAGTCTATATTTCACTATACTTTACACACTGTTAATCTATACTTTACCATACATTACACATTGTTAATATATACTTCACCATACATTACACATTGTTAATCTTATCATAAACATCTTTTTCCTATGACCCACCTTACAAATGCTAAGAAGCTAAGTAAGTACTACGACAGATCAATAAACTTTATATGAAAATGTTTGCATAACTCTAATGTTGTCTTTTATATCCCAAACACAAATATTTCTACACGTTCTAAAAGTTTTATTAGGGAAAGCAAATACGTACCATGAGCCAGGAGAAGAGCCACCATCTCTTCGTGTCCCTCTCGTGCGGCCTCCATGAGTGGTGTGTATCCCTCATCATTAACTTCCTCCAGGTTAGCTCCTCGCTCTATCAGCAGACTAGCAAGGTCGACATGGCCTCCACAGGCAGCCAGGGTCAGGGGCGACTCAAAACTGTCTGCGGGCATGTTCACCTTCAAACAGATATACAATGCTTAAAATTACTTATATACGCATTATTTTTTCAACAGAAATACAAGGCTTAAAATTACTTATCTATGCATGATTTTTTCAATAATGATGATACTTAACTCATACACATGTAGTATGTCATTTTGATACCTTTATTTTGCCTTGTCAGTGCAAAATATTTACCATTCAATTAATCAAGCCATGTAGCTGATTTTAACTATTTACAATGTACCAACCTGTGCACCACTGTCAAGAAGGAGGCGGGCTACCTCCACATGTCCATCCATGGAAGCCTCCATTAGTGCTGTGTGCATCTCATCAGTCTTGTGTTCCTGGTCAGCTCCGGCCTCCAACAGGAACTTCACCATCTCCAGGTGGCCTGTCAACACACAATCACTGCTATTATAGTAAAGGTAAAGCATTTTTACGATAAAGTTTACCTATAAATTACCAGCTTGGAAACCATTATTATTTTCATTATTATTTCTCAAAGCAACCTGCCAGTGCACAATCTGACATAGCCATTTAAATGAATAGGCTCCAAAACAACTGTGTGAAAGATGTTATACTTCTGCCCTTTCATGAAATAATCTATTTTCATGAATTTTTTTACCTACAGTAAATCTTTAAGGTTCATCCCAGCTTACCCTTGTAGCAGGCCAGGGTCAGAGCACTTTCCTTGAACTCGTTTGAGTGGGTGTTTATGCCAGCACCAGAACTGAGGAGTATGCGAGCCACACCAACATGTCCTGCACTGGCCGACTCCATAAGAGGTGTGTGTCCATTTTCGTTATGCTGTTCCACGTTTGCACCAGCATCTATCAGCACTTGCACTACGTCCTCGTAGCCACCACAGGCGGCATAGTGTAAAGGAGTGTTACCTAGTACAGTAATAACATATCATTATTTTCATTTCCATTCATTTGATGCTTTCCACAATAATATATTCTTCATTCTATCTAAATGTTAAAATTCTTTTAATAATTTCCTTATTTTATTTTTTTATATTATTTTATCCAATCACAAATGTGTAGACTTCTAAGATGGTCATAAAATTACACAGCTTTCTTCCTGTTGTCATTAAAGTAACACATGTCCTAAATATTTCACCATTAATTGATTTTATGAAATACTCTACATATTATTACTTTTTTCAATAAGTTATTCTGATCCAATATCTCAATCGTTTAGCATTAGCTAAAATATATATGATATTACAATAGTTGTTTTGCCAATTAATTTTTTATTAAACTTAAATAATCAAATCTGACCATAGAAACAATCCAGTAAAAATGTCACTGCAGAGACAGTACAAGTGCAGAATAAGGTCAAAGTTAATACTCCATACAACAGAGAATGACCTACCGGCAGATGACTGGGCATTAACATCTGCTCCATGGGTGATAAGCAGCTTGACGATATCAACATATCCCCCACTGGCAGCTTCCATTAGAGGTGTACAATCTCCCTTAATGCCCCGGTCTTCAACATTGGCTTTCATGGCTAACAACACCTGCACATACACATCGTTAATATTAATAGAAATAAGATAATGTTAAACCTCTACAATGAAGCACATCACGGTTCACAATCACATATTACTTGATTACTGAATTATCCGAGTATCACATCAGAAAGATTTATTCTTTTACAAAAAAGCAATACATATCATTTATTTGGTCATTTTTGTTTTAATAGGATACCAGAAGCTTCTAAATATTTCTAATAAAATTTCATATCTTGCATCTTAAATAAATAAATATACAACATTTGACAGTATAGCGCCCTATCTAGCTAGCACAAGCCAATCTAAAGCATCTTACAATAACATAGATAGCAATTAAATAAAAGTAGCAATGAGAGTGGGATTTACCTGTGCAAGTTCATAGTATCCCGCAGAACAAGCCAGAGACAGAAGACTTTCCCCTTCCTCCGTTGTCTCGTGGACACTGCCTCCCTCATGCAGCAGTTTCCGAACTGTGGGTACATCTCCATCACTACAGGCCTCTGCTAATGACCTTGAGCTAGGACAGAAAAAATGTTGAAGAATTTATATGTGCCACAAATTGACTTGTACACTAGAAAAGCATTAGATTTAACATTTTCAGTGTTTTACTCTTCCCTGTTCAACCCTAAAAGGACTTCTTAACTTAGCTATCAGAACGTTATAACCATTAGATTTTAGCTAAATGTTCTGTCTTAACTTGAATACAAACAATAAACATTAAAACATTATATGATCATTTATGTCGTAATCAGAATACAAATTTTCTTGATCACATTGGTTGTTTAGACTGATTTCCCCAATAACTCACCCCTCAATGACCCCTAGCTGGCCTTGTTGTTCTGCCCTCATCCTATGAAGGGCTTGTGCTGCTTCGTCTAGAGCACAGCTGACTGATGATGTGAGTTTCCTTAAGACTTCTGGATCAGTTAGAGCCTTTCCATCTGCAGTGGAAAGCTTTCCAATACCTAATGCGCCAAAAAAGAACCAAAGCAGACACAGAGCTGAAAAATGGTTCTTGCTTCACAACAAAATTAAATGAAGACACTTGCAGTTCTTACATTACTCCTTTGTTTGGTCCTAATTTCACAAGCATATGTTTACTCTGTTACCTCTTCTGTCATAGATAAAAATAAATATCTTAATTTTGTTCATTTTAAATGAAAGCTGACAACAAACCTATGCAATGACGCTGAACATGAAGAAACAAGTGTTGAATATTACCTCTTTACCACTCGAACATTGTTGCAACATTGTATCTATTTTACTTGGTGGGGTGTTAGAGTTGGCTCTGTTCCAACCTCTGCAACAGTGTATAATTTGTGCACCCATTTCCTCAGGCATTTTTGCAATTTTTATTCAAAATTGATGTGTGTTTTTAAAACTTATTTTTCAGATAATATTCAACAAAATATGGTATTATAAGTATACATTTTTTGTTTCAGTGGAACCTGCACAATATTTTGATACATATTTAAATTTCAAAATCAGAAGTATATGCAAGTTTCAATAGATTTATTGCAAAACATTGATGTGCAACGGATGAATATTTGCAAAAAAATAGTTTTTCATATTTTTTTACTGTTATTACAGATTTGATCCCTTCATTTTCTAAAAATATGTCTTTAAACCTAAAGTCTTTGTAAGATGGTAATTGAAATACTCCCATAAAGATAAGCATTGGCAGGCAGACATTTCGTTTCGTTTTCTGTAATGTAGTGTACCATATCTGATCTTCTCAACCATTTTTCTCACATTTCCGCCGGGTGTAATCATTAGTATATCGCACGATATCTACCGAACTTTCTGGCTTAAAGACGAGATTAAACTAATCTAAAGGTGTAGTAGTATCAATATTAAAACCATCACGCAATACTGGTCGAGTTTCTTGCGGAAAAGCATGAACAATAACATCGTTAAGTTCACACGGTTGATCGCCGTAGCAGTGAGTAGGGTTGAACGCTTCCGGGTTGTCTTTGTCGCTCTCATCGCCAACCTGAGTCACTGTCACTACTAAAAACTACATCACTTTCAATGCCTGAATCCTTCTTGTTTGAAAAACCATAAAATCTATCCGAATCTGAATCGTCAGAGTTGAAAATTTCCTCATTGGAATTCGTTCCCGGCTCGGCCGCCATTACGTTTCTAGCCACGCTTTCACAAGTTGACATTTTGCGATTTCTTGACTGAATTACGTCACAAGGTCAAGGTGATGATCTATAAAAAGTATCTAATTATATTGACCAATCACAGAGCTACACGCAGGTATACGTCATTCAGTCCAGTCATGTACAGTGGCCGAGATATTTAGTTTATAAATAGGTACACGGGGAAACACGCTTCCGCGGAAAACATGGCCATGCGTTCTCGGTCGCTTGTGAGTAAATGCGATGCATGCGTCCAGACACGCTTCTGTGGAAATAACGGACAGGCGTCCAGACACGCTTATGAGTGGTAAAGAGTTAATGATGCCATAAAAACCATGCCACCTTACCTGCAGCCTCTAACAGAGCTTCCAGGCGTGCGTGCGTCTCTGGGTCTATAGATGGCAGATTGGAAGCTTCCATGCCCTCAGTTGGCAGCAGGAAAGTGGAAGGCTCCAGGTCTTGGTCATCGACATCATCCTCAATGTCCTGTTCGGCGAGGTACGATGCCACCTGTGGACACAAGAGATCATATCAACAATCTGATTTCGCTTTAAAATCATCATTTGATACAGCCTTGGCCTAAGCACCTGAAACAGAAATAGCTAATGAGTTATCCTTGGAAAATTATTTAAACATTTTTGTCACCACTAACATCAGCACTTAGCAGCTATGTAAAAGAAAAATTTGCAAAAATGTCCTGCAGACCTCAAATACACATAATTGTATGATACAACTAAAGGACTTTTCCACACAACCACATTTAACATTGAAAATACTTCAGATGGGCAACATTTACATTTCACTGGGCATAATCAAATCTTTCATTGCAAGTATGTACACAACAGGTCGCTTAAACACAGTCTATTCATGAGTAACTGTAAACTTATCTTTTTGTATAACAAGGTATACATAATGGAAATGAACTGATGATCATCATAATTACATTGTATATGAACTGACTTAAAAGTTTCATCTGTGAGAATGTAAACTTAAAACTGAAAACATACCATGTTAAATGTACAGAACATGTGCTGAATGTGTCATTGAATAACTAGCAAACAAAACTTTTCCTTTCATTATATACCACCTCTTGATCACTCCAACCAGATCAGAGCTAGCACTTTGTCTGACCAAAGATATCTATATACCTGTAACCACACAGTTTACTAAAAGGATTGCTACCACTGAACATAAATTATAATTCATAATGTGAAATGATGATACATTTAGATAAAGTAATACCACCAAAACAACTGGAACAAACTCTGATCACCCACCAGTAATGCAATATTGAAAGCTCATAACAAATCAAACAATACGTAACCTTTAAGCTATTTCATTAAGCAGCACTTCCTACTGAGCTGGATCAATACCAGAGAAGGAGAAGTAAATACACTACAGCTAATGACCTACGACAAAATTGCATGCAGACTTTGTTTTGCTAGAGCTGTTAAGTTGTTAACATTAAGCATAGTATCCTAGCTTCTCTTTGCGGGAGCATGTCTTCCTAGCTGACAGAAGTTGTACAGCATCACCAGACAGATGCAAAAAGGCTTCAAGATTACAATTATCAGTCAGAAATAAAAAATAAAAAATCATATAAATATGCTTATGACACAAGTCACACAACACTATTTCTTGTTGTACAGAAACACTCAATGTCAATGTTTGGACCATCTCTATAGCTATAAACAATAGTAACTCGGCTATATCTGTGGTAAACATATAAGTGTAATGGCATGCTCCTCAGATCTACAGTAATCAACAACTGTTTAACAGGTCATCTAAGTGTACAGAATGACTACAAAAGAACCATGAGGAGTTGAAGCACATCTGACACTGCTAAATAAGACTGAGCAATTATAGCAGTGCATATAATATGATGATGTACATTAAATAATTGAGATATATATCATTGGATGTAAACTTTGTGTTTACAGTGTTCAAATAAAAAGGATTACCAATAGCTTCAGGTTATGGACCATAGGGCTGGGCGGTTTTACCGGTATACTGTGGTATAAAGTTTTGATGGTACGTACCGTGGTACATTAAGTCCTGTACCGGTTTTTTGGGGACTTTCATTTAACTTATCAATTTGAAAGAACTATTTGTTACATAGATCAATTGAAATTCCAATATGGTCTAATAATAATTTCCTATAAGTTTGTTGATCAACTAGGACAGATATAGCTTCACTCAAACAATATTAGAGGATAACACAACGAGAAACTTATGACAGGCCTTTTGTGGATTGGCTTCAGAACAAAAACAGCCCGAAACCTTTATCTAACTCAAACATTCAATCAAGGTGGTATACCGTGGTACGTACCGCAGTATTTGCCTAAATACCGTGGTACATTTGATTTTGTGGTACCCAGCTCTAATGGACCAAGATGTCAATAGAGGATCTTACATGAGTGTTTAAAATGCAATATAAAACGAAGTTAACAAGTTCAATAATTTAATATGCCACTAGCCTTTAGGAGACTGACAATAATGTCATATTTAATTAATTTATTTAACAAGTTTAAAAAATTCTATATTACATTGACACGAGTGCAAGATTCTATTCATAACACGAAATTAATTCAGAAAATACACCAAATCTCTCCCAATTCATTTTTCTGTGGCCAGTACTTCACAATTACCCCTTGACCTTTGGCCTATACGATTATATTAGTGAATGTCTTTAGTTCATGTTGACAGGATGGTATAAACTCGGTGCTGGACACTACCGGTCACCAATTGTGACCCAAACTTATGCTGGCAATAAATAAATGACAATAAACTTGCACAAAATAAAATGTTTGAGCTAGTACGATTTAATTTGGCTTAGTTATGGTTGAAAACCAAATATCACAATTCTATCTCAGCAGACACTGTATGTAAATGAGGATAACACTGAGAAATACTTGTGAGTTTTGACCATGCAACAAGCTACATGATTGGATAAAATTGTGTTAGCTCCACCAGCAAGGATGATGGTAAGAACGGTACAGCTAGCAAAGAATGAAGCCACAAGAAAAGTGGCAGATCTAGACACATGTATTTTTCTGAAGCAAGTACAAACTTCAGATGAGAACAAAATTACCTGCGAAGTAAATAGCTTTTTTACATCATATGCTATATAGACATTTGATAAATGTGCTCAATTTCAAATATGACATATATCAGTAGGATTTCGTATCTAGAAGGATAGGAAAAACCTTCAGGATTGCATGTACTAGTGTTGAGAACTGTAAGCTATTAAGACTTGCAATTCATATCACCTTTAAAACTGATGAATGTTAAAATATTTATTACACTTCATAAACATCCATATTTCATTGGTACTGATACTGGAATATATTCAAATTATCAGAAAGTGGCAGCAATCCTTAACATCCCAAATAATGAGTTAACACTGGAGTCTATATAGCTACATCATGTTTTTTTATGAAGAAAGGTTTATGTGCATGTACGCTGTGTTAAAAACTGCTGCGTTTATGTAACATTATCAGAGCTTTCAGTTGAACTTTGATATTTCACAATTTCGGAAGTCAAATAACAGCTGGGTTTTTTTCTGAAATTTTGGGGTCAAAGTGTCAAGCAGATCCACAAGCCAAAGCTCATTTTCTTCCTAATTAGAATTGATATTTTTCACTTGTGAGATTTCACTAGTCAAAAGCATCACTTTTTCTGATTTGACCAATCAAAACTGTTTACAAACAATAGTGGGGAAAATGAAAGCTGCTTGGGTAGAGTTTGCTATAACAATTAATCACTAGAATAAGTAACAATATCTTCAACAATACCAAATATGTTTTACTCAAGAAGTAACTAACTTGTGAAACATATATGATATAATAAAAGATGCTTTTAGATATCCTGTATTTATCAAACAATACTTTGGAGCAGGGTTTGTAGCTGGAACAATTTTCTCATTACCCAGTCATGGGTGGATAAAATCAGGAGTCCATCCACTGCAGCAAATGTGGGTCCTGGATTTTATCCACATGATTGCTTGCAATATCAGAACGAGAAAATTGTTTCCACATCAACACCTGAACAAATTGTGATTGACTCTGTATGTCAATACAATAATAATAAAAGACTTTATTTAGGGTCGATAACACTTTGAGTTGTAAGACTCTTCCTTCAAGTGGTTGACATAATCAATGTACATGTACAATATATGTAAAATTAAAGCATCAAATACACTGCTATAAATTCACATGCTAGCAAAATAAACTGAAAAGGGAACAACTGCAAACTGCCCACAAGGTAAATTTTCATGTCAATTGAGCACTTGCAACTGGGTATGTTGCAGAAGGTGTTAAGCGCTTTAATGACACTGATCTTTATTATAGTGTAGATGTCAGAATCGAACATATCGAGAGCATACATTCATATTTTCTGTATAACTATGTTTCCGGTATTTAGGAATATTTTACCGTAAATCAGTGACATTTGTTTTGATTTGTTTTTGTTACTTATATAAAAGAAGGAAAAATGTGTCTCTTTTTATCTATAAGTTTGTTCTTATTTTAATTAAAAAGAAAATCAGGATATGAAAATCCCTCTGGTTCCTACTATTAACAAGCACACTGTGGGGAGATGTGTAACAGGAGAGGAAAAATGCACGGCCAGACCGGGATTCGAACCCGGGACCTTCCGAACTCTAGACGGACGCTCAACCAAATGAGCTATCTGGTCCCCGACGATCGACCCGGTCTAGATCCGCCACATTCCTCCCTCCTTTAACAAAGTCTTCGACCCCGAAGACATCATGAGTTACAACCCAGGTTCGGGTATCCCCTTGCTAAGTATGCACCCAATACTTGAAACAAGGTTTGGTCACATGCACCAAATGTAACAGGAGAGGAAAAATGCACGGCCAGACCGGGTTTCGAACCCGGGACCTTCCGAACTCTAGACGGACGCTCAACCAAATGAGCTATCTGGTCCCCGACGATCGACCCGGTCTAGATCCGCTACATTCCTCCCTCCTTTAACAAAGTCTTCGACCCCGAAGACATCATGAGTTACAACCCAGGTTCGGGTATCCCCTTGCTAAGTATGCACCCAATACTTGAAACAAGGTTTGGTCACATGCACGAAATGTAACAGGAGAGGAAAAATGCACGGCCAGACCGGGTTTCGAACCCGGGACCTTCCGAACTCTAGACGGACGCTCAACCAAATGAGCTATCTGGTCGCCGACAATCGACCCGGTCTAGATCTGCTACAGATGTGCGATAGCATAATTACACATCATATGAGATATCATGTAATAAAACATGTTTGTATCCATGGGATTGCAATGAAACAATAAATGCTACCAAACCCGACTGGAACGTTGCCGACAGTTGAACTAAAGGGCGTAAATATTGCACTGAATACTTGTATTTGAATATCATTTTACCATTCTAGATATTCAGGCAATTGGTATATATTCATTCCTGAACATTTGTTTCAGCTCTAGTGATTGTAATTTTCAGGAATAAACTGGTTATTTTTTTTAAATATGCTCTCCTCTTTTCAAATATTACTAAGTAACCGACATGGGAATGATTTTAAAAATATTAATGCATTTATCTGATTTGACAAATTTGCTCAATAGAACAATTACATTACATCATAGAAAATAATCAATACCAACAATATATCTCAGCAAAAACATACTTTTCAATATAATTAGGTGAAAACTCACTCCTTTTCTATGACATTTCAATATGACAGAAGTAGTAAATTCAGTTTTAATTGTGTCATTTGTCATTCACAAGTATCATTGTATAGTCTTGTATTGACATTTTCAAAATCACCAAGAAGAAACATGTGTAACATACTGTACCTATAAATGCATAAATTAGCATTTGGGAATATATTCAAATCATAAAACCCAGCAGCTGACAGACAAAGACATTTTTGAAACTATAAAGTTATGGTTTAGACTTAAAAAGACAGGGAAAAAAATTGTAAATTCTCAATCGTATCATTTTAAAGTATGATTACTTGGTTTAATACTTCTTAATTATCAAAGACACAATCCTAAATAATATACAGAAGTTACAGAGCACAATCAATGTTTGATGTTTCAGAAATAAAAATACTCAAGTGTTAAACGTTGCAGTAAATTATTAGTTTCTGTACCAAAATGATGGAACTATGAGGGAAATAATGTTCTGCACGTAACACTGAAATTTGAACAACTTGTTGAATGTACATGTCTGTTTCATGCAAATCAGACATTACATATTTCATATCCAGGCTTGTCAGTCACCAATCCAATGCAATCTACAAACAAATGGTCGGATAATGATGAGGCAATTAAGACAAAACATGAAAAACAGGGTATTATGGTATTTTGGTTGGGAAACGTCTGAACATGCATATCTCCAGACACTGGAAAGGCTACGGTTAGATAATAAGGAACTTGAACGTCTGTCGGATTTTTATTTCAATAGACATCATGTCATATGTAAAGATGAGTACAAGCATACTTTCTTATCACCCTGACTACTTACAGTCAAAACGGCACCATCAGAGTATACTAGCTTTAGCTATTTGATGACATATTGCGAAAATGAGATATTCCAGAATATGCAAATGGCAGAACTGAGAGAAAATCAATGGGTCACATGTTCAAGAGATGTAAGATGGCTACGAAAAGTGAAGATTCTAGTCATCCCATAGCTATGCAAAATTCTAATTACACATTCATTCATACTCACGTCTGATATTTCATCGTCATCACTTGTAGATATATCTTGTCCAAATGTCGATTGTGATGTCGGCAACGGCTGAGTTTCGTCCAATGGCAATGGTGATGGATACGACGGCCCCGTCGGACTACCTTGCTCAATTTCTACAGTTCTTATTTCTTTGTTTGAGTCATGGTCCTCATCTTGTGTGACATTCTGCATCATTGCAAATAACTTTACCTTTATCGTTTATTTTGGATTCTTCAGTTTCACTTGTCAGATGGCATTTATTCTTTTTTCATCACCTCATGCTAAGTTGCCACCTTGACCGCCATTACAAATGTTCCATTGCAAAGCCCCGGATGACCATATGTGCGCAGGAGCAGACAACTTCTTGGTTGTTAAAAAAATAGGATTTTGCTCGGTTTGTGAATATGATTATCATTATTTACATGAAACTGGAATTAGCTTTTGCATCCTCTAATTTAAGCCAAAAAATGTCTATTTTAAGGAAATCCCAGAAATTGAAGGAAACCGACGGTTAATAGTATCCAACATTGTTGTCAGGGCGTAAATAGTACTTACGCGCCATAAATATATATTCATGAACAGACCACAAAGGAAAACGGGACTGACTCACTGCATGAGTGATGCCTTTTGCTAAACACATTGGATAATCTTTGGATACTCCAACAGGGACTCGGAGCATACAGAATACAGATTTCTCATTTATAAAGGGGCGATTTATAAGGAAACGCACATATCACTTATGTATAATATCTATAAAGCAAGAAGGAGAAAATGTAATAGCGGATTTTTTTCGGTTAGATCTTAATTATTACTGATTTCATATTATTCCTAAAACTAATTGAAACTGCTGATGATCTAACACTAAGTACTATTAAGTAAATTACGATGGAATAGAGAAAAAACTTGAAAATACAAGGTTTAACATCGAAAAACAAATTATGAGTGGGGAGGGGTAAACTTAATTAACTACCAAAAACCATATGTAGATAAAGCAGTTGCTATGAAAAAATGCTATATTTTTCATAATATTTTTTTCTTTTTATAAGCATCCACGAATATATTTGTTGTGGTTTTTCATTTACGTAACGATGGAGTCAAAATATGCTAAATATGTAATGCATCTTTTTCTAACGGTTACCTCCCTTACAATACAATTTATCCAGAATATGGGCGTGTACTGCTGCACAAAATTACATACATATATACCGGTCTTGGATTTTTACTGTTTGTTTACTATAAGAAGATCTAAAGCAAGCAGTAATAGCATCGGAATAAACCTTAATAGAAAATAAAAAAATGTCTAGATATGATTACCGCCAATATGAAGAGTTATAGCCTACTGTCAATGGGCAGACTATGGTCATTTGCTAGTAGAGTAGGCCTAGTGTTGTGTATTATTGCTCTGATAACGGAAAATAAAAAAAATCAAGTTCATTTAATTAATTTTGGCGTTAAAATGATAAAATTGCATGGATGGTGGACACTAACAATCATTGGATCAAACGATTTTCATTTGTATAACACAATTAATATGGTATGCTATTGGACAATCCTCAACCCTTGACGAATATCAAGTCTTCTTGTTGCCAACCGACTATTTTTTTTACTCTAACATAATTCCCAACCCATAATTTCCACTTCGCACGGTTTTTGTTTGTATTTTTGTACATTCACGTGTAAGGTTTCCTGTAGGGATGTATAGTGAGCTCCTTTTATTTTGAACAATGTTTCGGAGGAAAATTGTACTGACATCAGCCGAATACTAATTTCATAAAATTACAAAAAAGTGTCTATGTAAGATAATCCATTACTTACAAATTTCCCCCCCAAAAAAAAGATTTCCGAAATCGAGAATGACCAATTGCAAACATACATCAAATAACTCTGGTAGCCTAAGCTAGTAGACATCTCTACTTTTGTATGTGTATGTGTTTTACCCTTAGTTAGGGAATTGGCCTTACAGAGTTTATGTTCCTACGTTAGGGTGTTAGTCTGTTAGACTTAGGTCCTTAAGTTAGAGTGTCGGTCTGATAGACTCAAGTCCCTAAGTTAGGGTGTTAGCCTGATAGACTCAGGTCCCTAATTAAGGATGTCAGCCTGATAGACTCAGGTCCCTAAGTTAGGGTGTCAGCCTGATAGACTCAGGACCTTAAGTTAGGGTGTCATCCTGATAGACTCAGGTCCCTAAGTTAGGATGTCAGCCTGATAGACTTAGGTCCCTAAGTTAGAGTGTCGGTCTGATAGACTCAAGTCCCTAAGTTAGGATGTCAGCCTGATAGACTCAGGTCCCTAAGTTAGGGTGTCAGCCTGATAGACTGGGGTCCCTAAGTTAGGGTGTCAGCCTGATAGACTCAGGTCTCTAAGCTAGGTTGTTAGCCTGATATACTCAGGTCCCTAAGTTAGGGTGTCAGCCTGATAGACTCAGGTGTCTAATTAAGGATGTCAGCCTAATAGACTCAGGTCCCTAAGTTAGGGTGTCAGCCTGATAGACTGGGGTCCCTAAGTTAGGGTGTCAGCCTGATAGACTCGGGTCCCTAAGTTAGGGTGTTAGCCTGATAGACTCAGGTCCCTAAGTTAGGGTGTTAGCCTGATAGACTCAGTTCTCTAAGTTATGGTGTCAGCCTGATAGACTGGGGTCCCTAAGTTAGGGTGTCAGCCTGATAGACTCGGGTCCCTAAGTTAGGGTGTTAGTCTGATAGACTCAGGTCCCTAAGTTAGGGTGTTAGCCTGATAGAATCGGGTCCCTAAGTTAGGGTGTCAGCCTGATAGACTCAGGTCCCTAAGTTAGGGTGTTAGAGTGATAGACTCAGGTCCCTAAGTTAGGTTGTCAGCCTGATAGACTCAGGTCCCTAAGTTAGGTTGTAAGCCTGATAGACTTGGGTCACTAAGTTAGGTTGTAAGCCTGATAGACTCGGGTCCCTAAGTTCGGGTGTCATCCTGATAGACTCAGGTCCCTAAGTTAGGGTGTTAGAGTGATAGACTCAGGTCCCTAAGCTAGTTGTAAGCATGATAGACTGGATCCCTAAGTTAGGTTGTCATCCTGATAGACTCAGGTCCCTAAGTTAGGTTGTTAGCCTGATATACTCAGGTCTGTAAGTTAGGGTGTTAGTCTGACAGACTCAGGTCCTTAATGTAGGGTGTTAGCTTGATATACTCAGGTCCCTAAATTAGAGTGTTAGCCTGATAGACTCAGGTCTCTAAGCTAGGTTGTTAGCCTGGTAGACTCTGCTCCCCAAGTTAGGGTGATAGCCTGATAGACTGGGGTCCCTAAGTTAGGGTGTCAGCCTGATAGACTAGGGTCCCTAAGTAAGGGTGTTAGCCTGATATACTCAGGTCCCTAAGTTGGGGTGTTAGCCTGATATACTCAGGTCTCTAAGCTAAGTTTTTAGCCTGATATACTCGGGTCCCTAAGTTAGGGTGTAAATCTGATAGACTCGGGTCCCTAAGTAAGGATGTCAGCCTGATAGACACAGGTCCCTAAGTTAGGGTGTTAGCCTGATAGACTCGGGTCTCTCAGTTAGGGTGTTAGTCTGATAGACTCAGGTCCCTAAGTTAGGATGTTAGCCTGATATACTCAGGTCTCTAAGCTAGGTTTTTAGCCTGATATACTCGGGTCCCTAAGTTAGAGTGTAAACCTGATAGACTCGGGTCCTTAAGTAAGGATGTCAGCCTGATAGACTCAGGTCCCTAAGTTAGGGTGTTAGCCTGATATACTCAGGTCTCTAAGCTAGGTTTTTAGCCTGATATACTCGGGTCCCTAAGTTAGGGTGTAAACCTGATAGACTCGGGTCCCTAAGTAAGGATGTCAGCCCGATAGACTCAGGTCCCTAAGTTAGGGTGTTAGCCTGATAGACTCGGGTCTCTCAGTTAGGGTGTTAGTCTGATAGACTCTGGTCCCTAAGTTAGGATGTTAGCCTGATATACTCAGGTCTCTAAGCTAGGTTTTTAGCCCGATATACTCGGGTCCCTAAGTTAGGGTGTAAACCTGATAGACTCGAGTCCCTAAGTAAGGATGTCAGCCTGATAGACTCAGGTCCCTAAGTTAGGGTGTTAGCCTGATAGACTCGGGTCTCTCAGTTAGGGTGTTAGTCTGATAGACTCAGGTCTCTAAGCTAGGTTTTTAGCCTGATATACTTGGGGCTCTAAGTTAGGGTGTAAACCTGATAGACTCAGGTCCCTAAGTAAGGAAGTCAGCCTGATAGTCTGGGGTACCTAGGTTAGTGTGTTAGAGTGATAGACTCGGGTCCCTAAGTTAGGGTGTTAGCCTGATAGACCCAGGTCCCTAACTTAAGGTTTTAGCCTGATAGACTCAAGTCCCTTACTTAGGGTTTTAGCCTGATAGACTCAGGCCCCTAAGTTAGGGTTTTAGCCTGATAGACTCAGGTCTCTAAGCTAGGTTGTTAGCCTGATATACTCGGGTCCCTAAGTTAGGGTGTTAGCCTGATAGACTCGGGTCCCTAAGTAAGGATGTCAGCCTGATAGACTCGGGTCCCTAAGTTAAGGTGTCAGCCTGATAGACTGGGGTCCCTAAGTTAGGGTGTTAGCCTGATAGACTCGGGTCCCTAAGTTAGGGTGTTAGTCTGATAGACTCAGGTCCCTAAGTTAGGGTGTCAGCCTGATAGACTCAGGTCCCTAATATAGGTTGTAAGCCTGATAGACTTGGGTCACTAAGTTAGGTTGTAAGCCTGATAGACTCGGGTCCCTAAGTTCGGGTGTCATCCTGATAGACTCAGGTCCCTAAGTTAGGGTGTTAGAGTGATAGACTCAGGTCCCTAAGCTAGTTGTAAGCCTGATAGACTGGATCCCTAAGTTAGGTTGTCATCCTGATAGACTCAGGTCCCTAAGTTAGGTTGTTAGCCTGATATACTCAGGTCTGTAAGTTAGGGTGTTAGTCTGACAGACTCAGGTCCTTAATGTAGGGTGTTAGCTTGATAGACTCGGGTCCCTAAGTTAGGGTGTTAGCCTGATATACTCAGGTCCCTAAGTTGGGGTGTTAGCCTGATATACTCGGGTCCCTAAGTTAGGGTGTAAATCTGATAGACTCGGGTCCCTAAGTAAGGATGTCAGCCTGATAGACACAGGTCCCTAAGTTAGGGTGTTAGCCTGATAGACTCGGGTCTCTCAGTTAGGGTGTTAGTCTGATAGACTCAGGTCCCTAAGTAAGGATGTTAGCCTGACATACTCAGGTCTCTAAGCTAGGTTTTTAGCCTGATATACTCGGGTCCCTAAGTTAGTGTGTAAACCTGATAGACTCGGGTCCCTAAGTAAGGATGTTAGCCTGATAGACTCAGGTCCCTAAGTTAGGGTGTTAGCCTGATAGACTCGGGTCTCTCAGTTAGGGTGTTAGTCTGATAGACTCTGGTCCCTAAGTTAGGATGTTAGCCTGATATACTCAGGTCTCTAAGCTAGGTTTTTAGCCCGATATACTCGGGTCTCTAAGCTAGGTTTTTAGCCTGATATACTTGGGGCTCTAAGTTAGGGTGTAAATCTGATAGACTCGGGTCCCTAAGTAAGGAAGTCAGCCTGATAGTCTGGGGTACCTAGGTTAGGGTGTTAGAGTGATAGACTCAGGTCTGTAAGTTAGGGTGTTAGTCTGACAGACTCAGGTCCTTAATGTAGGGTGTTAGCTTGATATACTCAGGTCCCTAAATTAGAGTGTTAGCCTGATAGACTCAGGTCTCTAAGCTAGGTTGTTAGCCTGGTAGACTCTGCTCCCCAAGTTAGGGTGTTAGCCTGATAGACTGGGGTCCCTAAGTTAGGGTGTCAGCCTGATAGACTAGGGTCCCTAAGTAAGGGTGTTAGCCTGATATACTCAGGTCCCTAAGTTGGGGTGTTAGCCTGATATACTCAGGTCTCTAAGCTAAGTTTTTAGCCTGATATACTCGGGTCCCTAAGTTAGGGTGTAAATCTGATAGACTCGGGTCCCTAAGTAAGGATGTCAGCCTGATAGACACAGGTCCCTAAGTTAGGGTGTTAGCCTGATAGACTCGGGTCTCTCAGTTAGGGTGTTAGTCTGATAGACTCAGGTCCCTAAGTTAGGATGTTAGCCTGATATACTCAGGTCTCTAAGCTAGGTTTTTAGCCTGATATACTCGGGTCCCTAAGTTAGGGTGTAAACCTGATAGACTCGGGTCCTTAAGTAAGGATGTCAGCCTGATAGACTCAGGTCCCTAAGTTAGGGTGTTAGCCTGATATACTCAGGTCTCTAAGCTAGGTTTTTAGCCTGATAGACTCAGGTCCCTAACTTAGGGTTTTAGCCTGATAGACTCGGGTCCCTAAGTAAGGATGTCAGCCTGATAGACTCAGGTCCCTAAGTTAGGGTGTTAGCCTGATAGACTCGGGTCTCTCAGTTAGGGTGTTAGTCTGATAGACTCAGGTCCCTAAGTTAGGATATTAGCCTGATATACTCAGGTCCCTAAGTTAGGGTGTTAGCCTGATATACTCAGGTCTCTAAGCTAGGTTTTTAGCCTGATATACTCGGGTCCCTAAGTTAGGGTGTAAACCTGATAGACTCGGGTCCCTAAGTAAGGATGTCAGCCTGATAGACTCAGGTCCCTAAGTTAGGGTGTTAGTCTGACAGACTCGGGTCTCTCAGTTAGGGTGTTAGTCTGATAGACTCAGGTCTCTAAGCTAAGTTTTTAGCCCGATATACTCAGGTCTCTAAGCTAGGTTTTTAGCCTGATATACTTGGGGCTCTAAGTTAGGGTGTAAACCTGATAGACTCGGGTCCCTAAGTAAGGAAGTCAGCCTGATAGTCTGGGGTACCTAGGTTAGGGTGTTAGAGTGATAGACTCGGGTCCCTAAGTTAGGGTGTTAGCCTGATAGACTCAGGTCCCTAACTTAGGGTTTTAGCCTGATAGACTCAAGTCCCTAACTTAGGGTTTTAGCCTGATAGACTCAGGTCCCTAACTTAGGGTTTTAGCCTGATAGACTCAGGCCCCTAAGTTAGGGTGTTAGCCTGATATACACAGGTCCCTAAGTAAGGGTGTCAGAGTGATAGACTCGGGTCCCTAAGTTAAGGTGTTAGCCTGATAGACTCAGGTCCCTAAGTTAGGTTGTAAGCCTGATATACACAGGTCCCTAAGTAAGGGTGTCAGAGTGATAGACTCGGGTCTCTCAGTTAGGGTGTCAGCCTGATAGACTCAGGTCCCTAAGTTAGGGTGTTAGCCTGATAGACTCGGGTCCCTAAGTTCGGGTGTCATCCTGATAGACTCAAGTCCCTAAGTTAGGGTGTTAGAGTGATAGACTTAGGTCTCTAAGTTAGGGTGTCAGCATAATAGACTCAGGTCCCTAAGTTAGGGGGTTAGAGTGATAAATTCAAGCAAAACGCAGGCCGCAAGTGCCTCATTGACCAATGTTACGGCACCAAGATTGCATAATTATTAAGTTCCTCCACTAGATGTTCGTGGCACAGCCATTCTTGCAATGAGAGTCATTTTCCACGGTGATTATGGTGATATCACTAATTCAAAATGAATACGCGTTAACAATAATAATGAATAGGTGCTATCACCAAATGATTTAGTGATATCTTCAAATCACTTTAGTGACAGAAAAACGGCGCCCTGTATATAACTTGATTATTTTGGATGGAATATGAGAAATCGTTGTTAAAACAATTAACTCTAGTTGAACTTGGCTGTTGGACCTTCTTGTGACTCATGTAGTTGACCATTCATAAAACCAATCCTTTGTAGGTATAGAGAAAAACTTGTTTGTTATCAGGCATATACAGTTAATGCTTTCCAGTATTTCCAGCACGGAAGTATTAACGAAAATCTGTGATATGATAAGCTTTAATGTAGAAATAAGGCGTTCAGTTTTTCCTCCCTTGAGCCTTTTCCTGCCATACGGAAGTAAACATGCTCAGGTAAGAGACACCGACCGGGTGTTGATCTCGCGGACGCTAACCACGATGTTTTGGTGACCTTGACCTATAGAAAGGTAAAGGACCCGGTGTCTAGTTCTGACAAGTATACACTGTATTTTGTGAATCATTTTCTGGTCGGCAACGATAAATTCGGACTTATTTTAGGTCACGTTAACTTAAAAAGATGTAATGACACAAAGCAAAAATATATAGAAATATCTTTACACGAAACCAATAAAGCTTGGATTAAATAAAAACAAAATGATATTTCTCAATGAAAACGTCCACTTCAATCCGTATGTAAATATGTCTTACACTCTTTAATTTGAAAAAAAATCTGATTTGACAACGATTATAGCATTTGAAAATAGCTCAGGCGGTGAAATTTGGGCCACAACATTTGTATATTTGAGTGTAAATATATTCACTTGACTTAATAACTTTAACTTATTACAACATTAAAGTTAGTCCGGAGGGTTCGGACTCTCTGACCCGCTAAACAAGACGTTTGAATAGTTTTTCTACTTTTACTATAAGTCATACTGTTTAAAGGGGCATCCCGGGGAAGTCTACAATGAAGTTCTTGAATGTACGTGCTGTCTGCACTACCAGATACATTTTCCTGATATTTCAATTTTCAAAGCGCACTCAAAATGTGTTTATTAGCCACTTGCAAAATTGCATTCCTTGGGAAAGCCCGATAAAAATAGCGCTGACTATTTTGTCGCAAGTCGACGAGAGGCCCATAGGGAGGGGATACGTAATTTACAGGTCCGATGATGAACCAGACACAAAGTCCGTGTATAAATTTATTGAATCACATTCACATTAATAATCAGACGTTAATTACACACGATATGCATATGAATACATTTATGTCGACATCTCTGGATCATTTATCGACATCAGTACCTGACTGAAACCGATGCAAATCACAGGGACCCGAGAATTTGTTACAGCTAGTTTTGGACCTAAAATAGGATGTTTAGAGTAATTTTACACATTTGGGAGGTTAAGATCAATGGTCATAAAAGCTACACTGCACTCTTACATTGTACGTTGAACAGTGTCATGTGGGTTTCCGACGATGACAACCATAGGGCAAACCTTAATTTCTGTAAAAAGTTATCTTCACGAATCCTCATTTAGAACCATTTCACAATAGGTATGCATGCATTGAAAAGTAAAAAAATAAAATGAAATGATTCCGATTTTTTTTTTATACAACTCGATGTATTGAAGATTTTTTTTCAGACTATCTATTTAACCATCTAAAATCTATCCAAATTTCAGCGTCAACATACTTACAATTATATATGTATCACGGAAGTCCGTGCACTCATATGACGCACCACGCACTAAACATGTAGAATACATGTATAATATATATCTCAAATTTGGAACTAGTCGAGAAGATAATTGTCCAATACTTAATCCATTTATAAATGTTATGATTCTTTACTTTTTTATGTAAATTTAAAGGTTCGTTAACATTTTCAACACAACTGCAGACATGGGACATACATATATATGATTTTTTTTTTTTATGAATTAATGACTTCACTTATATAATGCATATATTTTGGTTCATATCAAATTTAATACCGGGGTCCAAACCCGATAATATTTGTTCAATCCGTATTTAATAGATTAGGTATGACAAGATTTTTTTATCCGCACATGATGACATAAATTTATTCATTTTGTCCAAATTGAATCCGTATACATTAAACTCATTCACCCGGGATACCGGCGTTTTACAACGTAACCCCCCCCCCCCCCCCCCATACGGTTTTTCTTGTATGTGAAAAGGTCTTTCTCTTCAGCAATATAATTCAATAATGCCGTTTTACTGGAATTGGAATATTATAAAGGTAATATTACAATACACGCTTTCAAGTTTTACACACGCATTTCATGTAAAAGAGGAATGAAAGAGTTATCCCTTGGGAGGCCCAAAAAACCAAATCAAAACTGTGTCCCCGGCAATCCAGAAGAAAACTGTAACAATGCAAACAATTGGGCTGTTAGTCTCTCCCTTGAATACTTCACATCCCTCATTATGCTTCCGTAATATAATCCTTACGTTCAAATTTGACCATTCGACCACTTTTCGCTTGGTAGTTACATGTAGGTCACGCGGATCGCCATTTTTTGTTTACCGATGTAGCTTGTTATGCGCATGCGTTATCATATGTGATGCAAAAAAATTTACATTTCCAAATCGTTGATCAACGAATAGTGATTCCCTTTTTTAATTATTAATTAAAATTTTTGAGAACATATTTCAGCGTGAATCGCCCATTAATTTTCCACTAGTGTATACATTTAATTCATATATACAATAATTCAAAATAAGCATAAAAAAAATATAGTTTTACCGTGATGCCTCTTTAAAAGGGGCATCCCGCGAAAGCCTAAATGCCTGTTCTTGAATATACATGGCGTCTGCACTACTAATTATACTTTCCTGTTATTCCCAAATTCAAAAGTCCGCTCAAAATGTCTATAATGACCACTTGCAAAATCGCATTCATCGGGAAAGCCCAGATAAAAATAGCGGGGATGACGCAACGTGACAGGTGTGCCGCAAGTTTCCTGCTCAGTTTGACGGAAGGGGCCATACGGGAGGGGACGCGTAATGTATACGGCTGATGAAACAGAGACAAAGTCCGTGTATAAACTTATTGAATCACATTCACATTGAAATTAGACATCAATCGCACACATACCGATATTCAAATGAAGAATAATTGTCGGCATATCGGCACCATATATCGATCGACACCAGGAATTATCTATATTATATTTACCTGACCGAGACCGGTACACATGGGTACGGAATACGGCCATGGTACAAACCTTAATTTATGTAAAAGGTAATATTCACGAACCAACTTTTTAGATGATTTCATAAAATGTATGTAGCATGCATTGAAAAGTTCGAAAATAAAATGACATGAAATGTTTGCGATTTTTTTTTACAACTCGATGTCTTGAGGATTTTTTTTTTCAGACTATATATACAAAGTACATTCATATTCATTTAAAATCTATCCAACTTTCAGCGTCTTCACACGTTAACACGTATCACGGAATGCGAATATTTAAGTCCACACACTCATATAACGACACACTATAAGCATGACTACATGTATATCAGATTTGGAACTGTTGAAACACTTATAACTACACGTTGTGAATATGTTATGATAATTCCGCTTTCTTTTAACATCTTTTTTGTCGTCTTGTTAAGGGACGGTGACTTTTAAAAAAAACCCTGCAGGAATGGAATATACATATATAATTAATAAGTATATGTTGTATAACTTTGGGGTTTTTTTTTAATTTTTTTTCCAGTTATGTATATATTTTCGTATCAAATTCAATACCGGGGTCGCAACCCAATGATATTTGTACCTTCACTTATTTATAGATTAAGTATGAATATTACTTTTTTTTTACGCGTGAAAACAATTTTTTATATTCCTTTTGTCCAAATTGAAGCCGTATGTACCTCGGTCGCACGTCCCGTTTTACAACGTAATCAAACGACTTTTTTTCTGTTATGGTATATATAGTATTTGAAAATGTCTTTCTATCCAGCAATATAATTAAATCATACTGTTTTACTGGAACAAAAGATTTTATAAAGAGAATATTATAAAACAAACTTTTAAGTTTAATATTACACACGCATTTTATGCAACAGAAGACTGAAACAGTTTCCCCTTGGGTAGCCTCAAAACCAAATCAAAGCTTTATTTGTGCATGTTACCATTATACAGAAGAAATATGTAACATACACACAAAAGAGCAGGTACTTTCTCCTTAGAATACTTCCCATCTCTCAATGATTCCGTAACGCAGTCTTGTGTCATATTTTGACCATTCGGCAACTTTTCGCTTAGTAGTTAGGCCTTATCGTAGTGTAATTAACGGTAATAACAGATAGAGTGTTTACAATGGAAACGGCGCTCGCTGCGCATGCGTTGGTAGGTGGAAATCCCAAACCAGAACGTCTGGCTAAACGTTTTGGAATTCCACTAGTTATTTTGAAATTATATATTTTATGAATACAGGTCAGCGGAATCCGATCGTCGTAGTCCATAGGAATACCCACTCGATATGTGTATGTAATATTTTGAAAAAAAAAATATGAAAAAAAGCTTACTTTCGCGGGATGCCCCTTTAAAGGCCCAATATACGTAACTTCAGGGAAATTTTCGTGATTCTGAAAAATTATGAAAAAAAATCCAGTTGATAACCATGCAAAAATAAGCCTAAAACGAAGTAAACATGAGCGGTAACCAACAAGAAACTCTTGACAAAAAAATCCAAAGAATTGAAAATAATTCAGGTGGGGCCCACTTCAACAACAAACAGAAGGTAGAATACGGTTCGAAATGGACGCGTGTTTCAAGTGCTGCTGTACCGGTAACCGCGAAAGAATTCATCTTGAATATTGCTGATATCAGTTAATCTTAACTAAATCTATACATATAATAAGTTATTAGGCTAGATTCTTGCTTCAAGTTTTGCCGAAACTTACGTATATTGGGCCTTTAACCTGCTGTTTTGCGAAGCAAAATTATATAAAAGATACATCATAGGAAGGCAAGTGTGCTACATACCGAGGTCCCAGTGACCTTTGACCTCAAGCAATTAATACAATTTCTGCAGCATATCTAAACTGATCTTCCATGATTAGAAATGTGCACATACATATAATAGCCCTTCGCATGTATGGTTAAAATGTCAAATTATTGCAAATAAAACCCTTTTCTTGCGAATGTATGAAAAACTGTCATGTTACAACACTAGAATTACCTCCGTTCAGCTATAAATTTTACCAAGAGTCGTCGAAGCAACCTATCAAAACAGTCACATTTACTTAATTTCACTAAATTTCATGAAATTTCTGTCATATATGAATACTCCCAATACTTAACATGGTGCAGAAACTATTGACTTGGTGACTAAATAGGGTGGAGCATGCCAATTTAGTTTTCTCGAACTTAACACACATTTTGGTAATTTCAAAATTATATCTCTAGAGAGCAATATTTTAAAACAGAAAAGCTATCGTGTTAAAACAGCACAAACAACATAACCACCAAAGGGCAACGGAGTATGCAGAGTCCTTACTATGTTTGATGTGTATAGATTTCATGTAAACATTTTCTTCATGTTGGAAAGTATGATTGATGTAAAGATTATTTCACACAACCATCTATGACCAAGTCATAAACAAAGCGTAGCTAAATCGAGTCATTTCCGTATAACAACTGTATTATTGTAGATATGCCTAACAGCACAGACAAAATGACCAATTTGTCTTTACCAACTCATACACATTTTACACCTTTTGTGTGCATATGCATTGCTTGTCATTAGTCTGATTTATGTGACAGGATACACATCGTACTAGTCATCGAAACGTCACACAAAACATTTATTGGATGTGTAAAATAATCTTTACATAAAAGGATTTCATGTAAATAAAAGATCAACAAAACAATAGTTTAAATTTCATAATTTTAATAACTTTTTATGTTCTATATTGTGTACAGTCATCTATCACAATAAAATAGTGTTAGATGTCGACCAAATGGAAGGAACGACCTCTACCATAACATTGCATACAGACAACCAATCACAATTCTTTGTACCTCATGATCTTATAAATAATAAAAAAATGTAGTCCAGCAGAATGTACTAAATTATAATACAATGCAGAAAAAAGGTTGTATAGCAAATATTATAACTGCTGATGTCTTTATATTATAGTATCAAAATTATAATAATAGACTAAAACATTAAGGGACCTAACTAAAGGATGAAGGTAACAAAGTACTGAAACGTAGCATAAGCTAAGAGGGACATGTTAACACAATTGAATCTAGCAATCAAATTATAACAGGTTTGTTGACACACAGAGTAGATGTCAAGCTGGAAAACAAATTTGCATGTGCATTAGATATCAAATAATGCCCTTGTTATTTTAACCCTGTCATCATTCCGTCGTTTAAAATATCAAACTCCACAGTTAATAAAACACAAGGGATTTAATTTTCGGTATTGTAAGTGTTTTTTTTTCAGTTGGATGTGTATTTGTCCTACATTCATCATCAGCAATGTAGTAAACCAGTCTTAAAACCTCTAACAAAATGTACAGAAAGCCCAAGTAATTCAGTACCTGAGACAACGAACTATTGAACTAAAACCTTACTCATAACTATTAATGAAGTACTAGACTATAATGTGCACCATTTTCAGCCGTTTTGCCGTGTTGACATTCAATCACTATCACATGCCTAAGATAGAAGGCTCAAAACATAAAACAGTTCTTTTTCATTAATATCAAGGAAGGAAACAAAATCAAGTTTTTAAATGACTTAAAAAATGTCCCGGCAAAAAGTTTTTTTCAGCTCGATAAAACCTTGAGCCTTTCATCACATCCGTAGATAAGACATGCTGCCTCTACTTCCTGTCAATGGTGTCAAGATGGCACCCACCTTAACTCTCTCATATTCCCTGACAAACAATGTAAAAAGGAACAATCATTCTGTATAAAAAAGGATTTCATATATACTCAGGGAATGGGTTTTTAAAGTACTGCCATCTTGTATACACATTATCATCCACTTATCTTGTCACATCCCTCACAGGTAGAACTGGAAGAAACCCCTTGATGCATGGTTACATTTTTAAGAGTTCTGCATTCCCCAAGATCTGCTACAAAGCTGGCAATTGTTATTATAACATTATAACCAGAACTTCAAAGGAATAAAAAAAAAAAAATGCTGCACTTGATATAACATGTACTACACGCTTGCCTGGTTCATCACAGGAATCAGACAATCAACAGTGTCATGTGGGGTCTAAAGCATTGACATGGTGGCAGTTTTGCATACAAATGACAAGGAATGGACAAACTGCTTTGTATGGAAACAAAACATCCTCTGATTTGTAGCCTGGTTTCAATGTTGATAGTTCCCAATTTCATGTTCAACACAATCTTCCTAAAAGGTGGTGTGACCATCAAATTTGGAAAAGCTGTCTAGAAAATCAAAATAATGTTCAGTACGAAAGAGCACTTCCTAACTGTTCCAGTTCCTGCGTACACCACGAATGGAAGCTAACTGCAAGGCATTCTGGGTGGTGAATTCAAATGTCCATCTCAAACTGAGGCCCATCTTCATGTTCTGAAAAGTAAGACGACAATTTATATTAATGATTTTTTCCCCCCAAGAAGGCATCACAGATGATAAAAATATCACACATAAAGCAACTGCACAAGAGATTATATTTTTAACACTTGCGAGAAGTTTTGTGACAATCAGTTCATGAAATGAAGTCTGTTGGGTAGCGACACATTTGGGACTTGAAACAAATCTAGATCTACACCCAGGTAGATCTCATACCCTGCACGACTTCGTCACCAGCGTATTATATGATGCGAAAATTGTTACTGTATTGGTTCAAAAGGGGTGCTAAAAGAAAAACAAAACTAAAATCTTGACGAAAAAATCACTTTTATAAAGTCAATCACTATGATTATTGTGACCAGAATTGGTGGTACTCGTGTTGCGCGACATAATTTTTATCAATGACAACTTGTACAGATTTGTCAGGATTAGTAGGGGCATTTATTTAATTTCAATACCACTGCAGATGAGAGGAGGGGTGCAAATTATGGCAATATGGAATTCAATGTTAGCTTTTAATTTTGCAGTCTGCGACTTTAGCCACTAGTCCTATGACCAAGACTAGTAAATTTTGGTTTGGACTAAATTTATTTGAATTTCAATATATTTGTTATAATAATCGCTGCATTTCGCTTGTCCAGACTAGTGCTTGACTGCTTTTGTTCTTTTTAGGTAGGTTGCACATTCTAAATTGGTTTAATTCCAGTTGGCGCTCACAATGAATGCCATCTTAAAGCAGTTAAATAAACAAAAAGTGCTCCAAGTTTTCCTTGACTTAAAATTACATTACACACATTTTACTCTCATGATTATTGGAATTTGACCTCACCAGGCATGCACAGTGGACAATGGGTTCAAGTGTGTCACTAGACCACAGTACAAGAACTTCCTTTTCTCACTAATAGTGTTGATATCAAGAAACACACCCATACAGGTGATTATAACTGAAGCCAGCATTCCAAGAGAACTTATTAACATTTAATTCAGGGGTGTAAAAATCCACTAGCCCGAAGCCCGGGGCTAGCAGATTTTCAGCTTGGGCTATTGAAATTAAGAGGCTTACTAGCCCATGGCCAGTGACCTTTTTATCCTGTCAGGACTAACAAAATTGCTTCTGTTCTATCTTATCATCGTAAAGGTAACCAATTTACATTGTCAACCTGTTTTTTCATTGGTATTTTCACTACAAAATTTATTTGAAACACAGTCATTCTCGCCATAACTGAGCATGATGATGTAAGACATTCCGAATTTTGAAGATGTCTTTCAACAATGTACACCTACTTACAATCCAGGACATGAAAACATACATTTCAAATAAATTATTTCAACAGGGAAACCTGATACACTTTTATCAGTGCCTTACCAGCTTTTTCTCCTGTTGGTTTTTGTTTTTGATTTTCATCCGTGACATTGCCATTTTCAAGTGGCATATCAACAGTGCCTGGTGCTGTTACTCCTGGGATTTTGGCCATATTTGGTGGAGGACTTTTTGTCAATGGTGAGTTTCGACACTGCAGCAAGAAGGAACGTTCATAGAAAATCTTTGAGCCTGTAAAAAGATGTAATTTTATTTTATTAACCGATTGAATAAATGATGCATATTACTGATTACATTGTAGACACTCATTGATATATATCTTATCTTGTAGAAATTAACACTAATTAACGATCATAAAATAAGATGACCAGAACTAGTTACTGACTGAACATTTTTGTTTCATTTTCCCTAACTATATATCAAAGTTTTAGTGCATATATACATAAAATCATTAATACACAAATGAAGTACTGTAAAGTTATTTATCCCAAAATTAATCTACGAATTTATATGCATATTCATTTGCCTTTAATAAATAGAGGGCCAGACCGACAATAGAATTATAAAGTAAAGCATATCATCAAAACTATAAATAAGATGCAAATTGTTGTTTATGTTTTCAGATCAAATCATGGATTTAATTATTCAAATCAACCCATTTCTATTCATAGCTTTACTACATATCAACACACAGATAAACAAATATTTGACATCATCATGACCTCTCAGCTCTCATTGACCCAGGTAGCATGATGTAAACATTCACTGCGTCATCAAGGTGAAGGTCGATTAAAAATACGGGAAATTTTTATGTAATGATTAGGGCAATTTATAAATAGAAAGCTGCTGTCCATGATGTCAATCTCTTATCTTAACCAACAATGGTCAGTGCAAGGATGACGCAATCATTTGCATGTGCTTTTGTTTGATAAAAGGTTGCATTTGCTGTGCGCAGTCGAAAACAGCCGACCACATGGTCCATTCTCAAGGCAAAAACAATATGGTGGATGGCCTCAAACACATTTCCTGTATCCTTGGCATCCCTTTCGCTGCACATGACTGCCACGAACTCATACGCAGTTGTGATTTGGACAATTTCCAAATGGAATGGCGGCATCAATGAGAGGAAAAATTAGATTCAAAACAAATGTCACATGGTCCACATACGCCGCCATATTGGATTCTGCATGCCTTTGCATTTGTTTACGTTTGCAAATTCAATTCGGAAGATATGCAATTTTAACAACATGCAAATGACGTCAACACATTCGTCAATAATCGGCAACGTTAAAAGTATCAAATCCTCATATGCATCAAAATAAAAGCATGCTTACCCCCTGGGGTTGTAGAAAATATGGATCCTCCAGGGGTCGTACTGTAATCATGGGGTAACTGCGAAATATCGTTTAAAACTATACGTCTGCTTGGAATTTCTCGTCCTTTAAGTAACTGCTGTGGCGAACCTGACATTGACATTCTTGTTTACACGTAAATATTGGGCTTTCTATGCCTTAGTTCCGTTTCCCTGCTCTTTCCTGTTTCTCTCGTCAACTGGCCTTGTGTTCTCGCTGATCTCACCTCTCTCCACAACAGACCGCGATCACATGGTCGGGGTCATGACCCACAATACGCCAATCGGTAATTTCCGTTAACTTTCGGGTCACATCGGCCAGCATCTTTAGGCTAATATATGATGATTTAATATGATACATTATAGACGTAGGCCATGAGACTATATATCCATACATAAACAAAATTTACATGATATCATTCTTCTTGTGTCAAGTGAACAGCATTTAAACTAAAATTTTAAGTTCGATTAGGCCTAACGCGTTTATAACTTCTACTTCTACTTCTACCGATTGTTGACCTCCTTCAACATTATGAAGATGCTGTCAATGATCTGCGCTATGCTTAAAGGGAAAAATAAGAAGTAGCACTAAATTATCAGGTTAAAACTATGTACATTGAGGACGAAATTAATATTTGTAGGAAGAGAGCTGGGATTTGAAGGAAGTAATAGTGTTTGCAGAGATGAGATCAGGAGGGAGTTTGTTCCATTAGGATATGGTGTTTGGAAAGAAAGATTCTTTACGACAGGTGGTGCGGCAGTGTGGGACTTGATAGGAAAAGGAGTGTGATAGTCGAGTTTGACGGTTTTGAGTGGTGAGATGATTGTCTTTGTTGATGGCAACAAGGCTGTGTGTGATTTTATACAGCATAGTGAGTCTGGCATCCCTACGCCTGTCTGAAAGACTACGCCAGCCTAGTCTTTGGAGCATATCGCCAACACTGGATGTATTGTGATACCTGTGTGTCACAAAGCGGGCGGCTCGTCGTTGGACCATTTCTATTTTGTCAATATCCTTTTTTAGATGTGGGTCCCAAATTGTACAAGCATATTCTACTGAAGGCCGAACTAATGATTTATATGCTTGCTGTTTCACAGAAATGGAATTGATGTTTAAGTTTCGTTTTAGAAAACCTAGTGTTTTGTTGGCTTTATTGCAGATGTTTTGTATGTGGGGGCCCCAATTAAGATTTTGTTGGTCTTTCCTCTTCTTTTTATTATATGTATCATGTTTATAATACTCATCTAGAACAATTAAAAACTTTATAACATCAGTTGAAACTATTACATCCAGGGGAAGACTGTTCCATAGATCAACTACACGAATAGTGTGTTACTTTACTGAATTGCATCCTTAATAAAAAAAATCAATGTAAAGTTACATGTAAACATGGGGCTTACTTACGTCATTGTTTTATTATCAAAAAATAACTGTATCATCACGGAAGTTGGATAGATAATCGAATTCCGTGCTATCATGATACATATAATAAATAGGTTAGTTAAATCGTAAATCAGTATATAACTTTCGCTTTTCTCGTAGAAGTAAATACAGTTTTAAAAAGAAGAGGAAAGACCAATTATATATATATATATAATTAGCTATTTGAAGTCATTGGGACTTTGACAAACGTGTATGTTGAAATAAACTCGGTTTTCTGGTTACTACATATTTTATTTAGATCTCTTATCTATTATTTCATGTATCAAGTTATGTTTATAGACACTCTCCAGAATTATTTTTAAAGACACTACTGGACTAGATATGGAAACCTTGTCATTGGTACAGTGTGTGTACACTTAACGCAATTTGGCTCTGTGATACTAGCATAATGGGAATTTTCATAAAGAAATGGAATGTATGCCACACCTCAGTTTCTTGAGTTTCTGTCAGTATATAAAAAATGTTTATACATATGAAGCCGCGGCCCATTACAGAATAATGGGAGGCTCATTTCACACATATATATTTATTATTTACTGACAGAAACTCAAGCAACTGTGGCCACACCCACCAAAAATATAATGCAGGAAATTAGTTGTATTATTTCGATTCTGAATGTACCTCAATAGTGATGGTTGGTGTATCTAACACCAAAAAGACAAATGTTCATTTGTCTTTTGTTAGTATAAAATGTGGTTTTGTATGTTACTGGTACCTTGTCTCTCATAATCGTTCTCGCACACACATAGAAATTACATATCGATTAATATAAGTTGTATTTTGTTGTAAAATAATTATAAATAAAGTTTATATTATACAGAAAATGACATATTTGTCGTTTAGACGCGTCATTTCTATTTCCAATCGGAGATAATGATTGGGAATCAAATAATGAATGCTGATGTCAACATTGGAAGGTGACTGTGGGTACAGGACATTGTTTTGTAGGGTCACAATTAAGTCAAAGGTCAACCAATGAAATAAGTCCACGAAGTTATCTACTAGTTGGGTAACCAATAGTGATTACAAACCTCTAGCAGCGTTATAGTTAGAAATGATGGAACCTCTACTGGTTGAAGGGTGAAATTGAAACACACTGTTGGGAAAATTAAAACGGCTACTAAACACTCGGTTGTTAGTGCCGTTTGTCTTAGCCCGAGCTTCCTCTGGCCCCAATACCAGACCTAGACATTTTGACCTATATATGTCTAGTGTGGGCAAACCAGATATGGTGTCGGGGCCAGCGCAAACTTGGGCTACGTTTATCTCATAAACGCACAATTTGAAATATTTCTGTTGGAACATTTAGACTGAAAACTTTATTCGAATGCATGATTTTGCGTGACGCTTTCAGCCAAGCCGACTCCATGTTACTTATATGCGGTAGTATAATATTAACCGATAGAAATGACGTCATTCTCCAAAAACAACATTTTTGACCAAACAAAGGTGGTCCAGACAAGTTTCCTGACGTTAAGGTTAGTATGAAGCACAGTTGCTTGAGTTTCTATCAGTAAATAAGTAACTGTATATATATAAGGAGCCGCCGTTTACAGAATGTATTCTATATATAATGGGCGGCTCGAGCTCTTTATAGATATATTTTTTTTATTTACCGACATAAACTCAAGAAACTGTGGACGAAGTCAAAATATTTAAAATATAGTAATTATAATAAATGTACAAAACGCGAGTTTTGCCTTCGCCGTAATGTTCTTGTACACTAGTATAATTGAAAGGCAATGCTTTATTCTTGCTTTCCCTCAGGTTATCCTATCTTTATAAAACCAGAGACGTATATTACACGTCTGTGATAAAACGGTTTAAATTCATAATGACATATCATGCTCCAGTATATCTAAAACGTTCTATATTTGGTCTATATAGAGGACACCAGTCAGTATAATAGCTAAGTACACAACTGACTCGGTCTCTGCACACAGAGCCAGGTCACATTCACTTCAAGTACGAAATCTAGGTCAAACAACTTTGATATCTAAAATGATAAAAATAAATTCTCATGATCATATCAGTGCTAAATAACGTACTTCAACCAATTTTACATAAAACCACAGAATTGGATGGTATCTAAGTCCACGATAAAACTTTATAGTGATGTATTCTGGTTAGAATCGTACACGTTTGCAGTTGTTTACACCTGTAAAATATTGAGATTGACCTAAATAACCCATTGTGATCGTAACACGACCCAGGGCCACTATGTGTATTAGTGCATACACGTGTACTCGAGTGGCAGCTAGCTAATCTCTTAACCGTGGCGACTAGCTAGATAATCCACCATGTTAAAGCCAACCTTAGTGGGGTGGGGGCAATGCTGTTTACATAAGGGGGTGGGGGGGGATAAAGTGAAATTGCCGGTTTTGGAGGTAAAAAGATACATTTTGAATGGATCCTGTCAATGTCGATATGTAAAGATGGTCTTGATATTTCTGCAAACGACGATATAAAAATCGCCCAAGCTGTACAACTTTTCCTGAGAAGGTCGGGTAGATTCGACTAGTTGTCATTTCCTTGTTTTTTTGTACGAAGAAAGAAATAACGATTATTTTCCATTTTCCGAGTGATCTAAAATTGTAAGTGCGATGAATAAAATATTAATTTTGATTAAAACAAATAACAACCAACTGTGCCACACTTACGCCTCAATTACTATGAGAATATTGCTACCCCCCGGGGGGGGGGGGGGGGGGTTAAGATCAATTTTCGATAAATATGCCCCCTCAGTGGTCATAAAAGCTAATGGAAATGGAGATTATTTCTGCGGAAGGAGGATACATTTGACTTGCATTTAGGAGGTTTATAAAATAAAAATTATCCATCTTGCCAACGGTACCAAGCGTTTTTTCGTACCTCAACTAGAAATGTGATTTTTGATGCAAGAAAGGTAGGTGGGGCCGATTTTTCGATCTGGAAAGCTTTCCACCTTTTAGCTTTTATGGCTACTGAGGGGGCATTTTTATCGAAAATTGATCTTAACCCCCCAAATGTGTAAAATTACGCTAAACACCCTATTTTAGTTCCAAAACTAGCTGTAACAAAATTTCAGTGTCTCAGAATTCTCGGCGCCTTGCAGGCCATTTCGTTACATATTCATTAGGTTGACGCCACCCCGCGCGCTGGTCTTTTGCTGTCATTGGATGGCTAAATTTAAAGGAAGACCGCCATCCATTGACAGCAAAAGACCAGCTTTTATGACTACTGAGGGGGCATTTTTATCGAAAATTGATCTTAACCCCCCAAATGTGTAAAATTACGCTAAACACCCTATTTTAGGTCCAAAACTAGCTATAACAAGTTCTCAGGTCCCTGTGCACGTGATTACAACAACAAAGATATCTCTTTTGATAAAAAGTAGTATTATAATGTTTGCAATTTAATCTGTAACTGTAAAAGTAAAATCAAAGGAAAAATATATTCATTGATGTAACTCATTCGGAGTATATGTACGTGTTGCGGTATTTTAATACACACACATATATATAAGAAGTTCAATTTATCACATTATATCACGTAAAACATAATGAAAACGTTCCTTAAATCTTGGAATTGCATGCCACGCCAACGTCTAGTCAACATTACAAACGCAACGCCTACTAAACATAAGTAAACATTATCAGTTACCCACTAGAGGGCAACATCCAAGAAGTGATTTCATTGGTCAAAACATCACGTAACGATGCTTTTGTTATGTAACTTTTCTTTGTAACGTTATGATTAAAGACAATAACTAGTACTGTTTCCGCAAACAGAAGCTGACATGGTGTATTTTTGAGGGAAACATATATCTTTTCATGACAAAATAACAGTATAGGAGAAGAGAGGACCGTTAACTCCTGATGGTAGGTTACCACGTTTATATAAATCGGTAAACCTCGTAGCTTCTGGAAATTGAAAAAAAAAACCAAAACTATCTTGAGTTAGATAAACATGATTACTACCCACCAATCATACGGAACCTCTATGTTAATTAACTTATGTATTCTTAATGCATTTCATGTGATTGATTTTAGTGTGGTTTCGGCAGATGCATTTTTCAGCTTTCATACATGACTCAACTCCAGTTCGAAGTTCACACAGCTCTTTATGAGCTGATAACAGACATGAAATGTAAATAATACCGACAAACACATTTTATTGGACCTCTCCATAACATCTTATACCTTAACCATCAAACCTGTCACAAGTTATATGACACACAGATGTAGATTTTCTCATGTTGTTGTTTTAATGGACGGCGAAGTTCCCGTTTGGAGAAAACATCTACTTAACGTTTTGGGAAAACATTATTCATTAATTTTGAAGTCCCTATTACCCATGACAACGTTACTGGTGCAAATGTAGCTAAACTATGGCAAGCTAACTTAACACTTATTCAAGGAGCAATGTCGATTCTGTATTTTATCGAATTATATGAGATATCTTATATAATTATTTAAGATATCTTATATTGAAAATTATATGAGATATCTCATATACTATATGAGATATATTAAATAAGATATCTTATACAGAAGTCCTTGACTCCGGGCTAATATACGAAAATATTGACCAGAGCAACTACTAGAATTGTATAGGCACTTAAATGAATGAGGAATAATATGATAGCTTATATAATATATAAGATATCTCATATGCTATATGATATATCAGATATATTTTTTCTGAAATACAGGATCGATATTGCTCCTTGAATAAATGTTAAGTTGGCTTGCCATACGAAACGTCAATATATTGATTAGGAAATATCTGAACATTTCTATGCATGAACATTTTTCAAGGGGACTTCTAACAGGCCGATATACTAGTAATCGTGGTTGAAACCTAACTGTTGATGGGCTATACATTATCTTTATCTCATTGAGAAATATTCTGTATCTTTGTGTGATATGAATATGGTCGTTTTTGATTATTAGTGTGCTTACTTGTTGTGATTGACAATGATGACTCGGTTCTCATTTTGAGGATTGATGCCTACTTGGATGTGACCAAGATTTACATGGCGGGTGTCGTCGATGAAGCAGAAGACACTTAATCTTCCGGAACACCTGGGCCCGTATTCATAAAACCGTTCTCATTGCTCAAGCATGAAATTTGTGCTCAACATTGATTTCTTAATCTGGATCTAATTTATTTAAAAACTCCCATGTTGTCAAAGTATTCGAGGAAAATAAGGATCCATGAAAACAGAATACTAATTTCAACAGTTACAATTGACTTTTTGATCGTTGACATGATTTAAGTGAGTTTCAAGGAAGCTGGCTTGAGCACAGAAATCATACTTGAGCATGAGAGCGGTGTCATGACTACAAGCTCCTAGTTTTATTCTCTTGTGCTTTTACGAGGGTCTCCATGTAAATCTTTCCCCTCTTCCTATTGTGCTTCTAGTTTAATCGATTTTGAGTTCGGATTATGGTTTTGTTGACGCTTTGGTATTCTCTGATTTTTTATATCAAAATACCGACTTTTAACTTTCTTAGTTCAAGACGGGGTCAGTTACGTCTGATTGGCCGGGACTATTACCGATGTAAATCGATTTTTACTTAGCAACTTTCTTTATATCTGTGAAGTGTAAGTGATACACTTATACCTACTACATGTATTAACGTAGCGTACTCCAACCGTTTGCGATGCATTATTTGCGATAATCTTGCGGTAATACTGTTACTGTTCACACCAGAAGAGATTCTTTCTCATCATCATCATTATATTATCCAATCTTTCCTTTTAAATGTAAAAGTGTCATATGGTTTAAAAAAAGGTGAGAAACACCGATAATTAAATAACTTGATAACTCGAGCCCGGGATTAATTTAATAAGACTTATCTAAAAAAACCTGACAACCATCGTAATTATTATACGATTAAAATGGTCCCACGAGTTATCTCGCCTTGATTTCATGTACTATTGAATTATTAGAGTTTTCATTTTTTTTCTTTAAAGGCCCAATATACGTAACTCCAGGGAAATTTTCGTGATTCTGAAAAAAAAATCCAGTTGATAACCATGCATAAATAAGTCTTAAACGAAGTAAACCTGAGCGGTTACTTACAAGAAACATTTGACAAAAAAATCCAAAGAATTGAAAATAATTCAGGTGGGGCCCACTTCAACAACAAACCGAAGGTAGATGACGGTTCGAAATGGACGCGTGTTTACAAATAGCGTGTTTCAAATGCTGCTGTACCGGTAACCGCGAAAGAATTCATCTTGAATATTGCTGATATCAGTTAATCTTAACTAAATCTATAAATATAATAAAATCTATAAATATAATAAATTATTAGACTAGATTTTTGCTTCAAGTTTTGCCGAAAGTTACGTATATTGGGCCTTTAAATGATCAGAATTTCCGGATTTTCCTAGATTACCTTGAAGCTAGTCCTACTCACATGTTGTTCCGATTGAGGAATTAAATTAGCATCTGGATGAAACACGAGAAAATAACCCAATAAATAATGTGTCAATTGTTTGGAAAAGGTTACTAAATTCTAAAAGGATGAGGAATTAAAGGTCTCTTCTAATGGAAAAGAACAATTACCCTCTTTAACAACGAATTATCGGTAAGGGTAAAAAGTGGTGTTAATATAGTGGTGCAGGTATATACGGTATTTGTTTACATGTTGGTATTGTAACCAAAAATAAAGAATTAAGAAAATTGGTAAAGCAAAATATAAAAGTAATCACCTTTTCCTTTCGACACGACGTACAACTTGAACATAATTTTCAATTGAAATGATTTAAAAAAAATAAGGCGTAGTAATTAGAATATACTCTCGAGTGCATAAAGGGAGATAACTACCAATGATTGGTAAAATGAGATTGTTTCACGAGTTATCTTACTTCCATTGCAATTGCACAGATCAAAACTACCGAAGGTTACTAAACATAGTAGCACATGGTCCATAAGAAAACAAGTCTGTATAAGGAACTGAAAAAAACTATGATGTTTGTTGAGATCAAAGTAAATTGGTGTGCTTAGTAAGAATTAGTGTACATGTGTTTCGCTATTATCATGTGCTAAATGTTCTTTTTGTTTACTGATAAACTCAATAGAGAATCTGTTTTCGGGGTATGACTTTATACATGCAGTCATAGTCTGCCAATTAAATATTTTGGAATAAATATCGCTCCTCCTGTCTAATCATTGCACAATCATTAATACCTCAGACAGAAACAACACGTTCATCATAGCTTCCTAACATATACTGTAAACTAATAAATCAATACCAGGCCAGAAACAAAATGAATGAATGTGGTAGATTAGTAAACTAAGCCGTGAGAAGGCCGACCAAAAGGCCGGATAATTTTGAAAGACACTGGAGAGCATGTTTGGAACAAATTCGTGATTTATCTCGATTTTGTTGCTACAATAACGTCGATTTACTTTACAAATGAAACACATATATAGTAACTTGTGTTTGGCATGGATAGAATGACTAAGATCAACAGTAAGCTGTGTGGAAGCTATGCCGCGGACCAATCGTTATGAATGACTCTTAGGAATAAAACGAACGAGTTAGCTTCATCACACGTAAGAAAGAGGCCCCTTACTGACACTTATATAGATTTAGTAACTACCGTGTGAAACCACCCAGGATAAACGATTCCTAAAACTACAGTGGATACCAGTTAGCACGAAGGTAGAGGTAGAATGAAGGCGTAACTCCCGTTTTGTACGATTATGTTTGACAACTAATTCAATATATACTCGACTTGATTCTGAAATTCGATACAATATGATGTTATAAGCCACGGTCGAAAACTCAATTACATGTTTCTTCTAAGTATGTACATTCTGGTGAAAAAATAGAGAATACCGAAGGGTCAACAAAACCATAATCCGGACTCAAAATCGATTAAACTAGCGGAAAAATGGGAAAATTTACATGGAGACTCCTGTAAAAGTACAAGAGAATTAAACCAGGTGTTCCGGAAGAGTAAACGTCTTCTGCTTTATTCCGGTTTCCTCCCTCTGAGTATTCTGGTTTCCACCATAATTAGGACCCTTTTTGCGTTTTCTTCCTGGTATGATTATATATGAGACACAATAGATATTGGAAAGCGTGTTAACGACACAGGCAATACACATTACATGCTTGCTTCAAAACGCCATCAAAGTGTATGATGTAAAATTCACAACGGAGTGGCTGAGCAAGAACTTGTACTACTGAATATGTAAATATAAATATGTTGATTCGAAATATTTCGAGTTTCCGATTTGATTCACGTGTCAGATAAAGATACTTGCGCCCGCATCTCTTTCTTTTAGCCAACTGTCCTGATAAACCATACCGATAAGGCATTGTCACAAGTGTAGGGACTTCCTTGTCATGAAGATGAACGTTATCTAAATACGACATAAATTTCACCCACCTTAAGTCCATGCTTGAAAATTAAATAACGAAGTGAACAACATATCAGTTGAGGCTTTAGAGGTGTGACATTGGAGCTTATCTAGATGGATTTGCTTTAATAAATCACAGGTTGCATGTGCTCGAGTTGTGTACTAACAGCTACAGAATACCTAAAATGTGTACCTTGTAATGCGGTTGAATATTTGTTTAAGAAGAATAGATAGGAAATCTCAATCCGGAAGATAGGGGGATGGAGTGGAGGGAGAGACTCTATTATAATGTTGTCGTATTGCTGAGGTGATGTCGTATCATTGTACCCCGGGCATGTGTACTCACATTACCGGTGCTAGATATACTCTTTTCGCTCACACTTCATTGGTCCATTCCCATTTTCGCGCGGGCAAAAAATAAACCTGCTTTTATCTACTTAAATCAAGACAGCTCACACGCACTGATATTCTAAAACGTCAAAATGGCGTCTTCACTTTATTCAGTGTAACCAGAGTAACGTCACCAGTTTCGTCAAACATTGCATCTGCCATTGAAGATGGCACTATGCACCGAGCTCACATTACAGTTTATTTTACGAAAGAAAAAGTCTAAGAGAAAAATAATAATCAACCATCCCTGTTTAATATAGACAGAGAAATCTCAACCCTCGGAATAAAACTGATGAATTTTAGTACTCGGAAAAGCCCACGCTAAAATCCATAAATCTTTCCCTACATCAAACAGGGGTGATATAACACTTCTTCTTAGAGTTGATACGGGGATTCTTCTACTCATAACTACGTTATGACGTCACGTCAAGAATATAATGACGTCACATCAACACTATATATATTTTTTTCTGAAAAAATGTTTTAACAACCGCTTCCAATTTGATGTTACTTGTGACCACCATATGACTTTGTATGTATCTCCTGCGAAACACGTTATCATAGTTTGTAATTAACGCAAATTCATGGTTGGCAGTAATATTTCCACTTTTCACATTTACAAATGCAAATGAAATCTCTATACTTCAAACAAACCATTGCTCGGTGAGTATAACACATGATATATATGTACTCCTAAAATAACTCAGATAATCGAAAATCTGAATTATTAAGTAAAGGAAAAATGTATTTGATCTGCTTTAACCTTTGAAATCTATGATTCGTCATTTCATGTAAATGTTGATCCCGAATCCCCGGAAATCCTCACCCTGCCACCTGTTGCGGGGAAATTCCCTTTGTTCCTGAAGCACACGCATCGCCCTTTGGTGATATCTTCAAAGAACCATGTAGGATCACTTGGCACTTCCATAAACCTTGAAATATGAAAAACACATTTATGTTATCGTCTGTGTAAACCTCAAGCCTGAAATTAAAGTGTTGGCTCCAGAAGTTATCCGGAGCTATTTATAACGAGGAAGTGCTTGGTGGAACTATACACGCCACATCTTCACATCTCAGTAGGTTCCTTTGTTCTACCTTAACGTTAACAGGGGAAAAGAACCTCTGTTGTAGATGACATTTATTGTTAAAATGACAGTGTTTCAAAACTGAAGCCACATCGATTTCAATTTCAATAAATTTTATTGTCAAGAGAGAAATAGATTTGGCGGCAAGCATAGCTTGTTTTAGCCATCTCATAACACAGTAGCGAATAGTGGTACAAGCATAAACATAGACATTGTAATACATGCAAACAAGTTGATAGAATTAAATAAAGTATGGTAATATCTACTAAATCTTCTCATTATTTTAATTCAATTACCTAATCAATACTTTAATCTTTTAATGTGGTACATGTTTTGGGCCGAAGATAAATAAAATATGAAGTACCAGAAAAGATGTAGAGCTGCATATACTATAAAAGCCAACATTTTCGCGTGTGGATTGTTTCGCATTGTCAGTATCCAAACTGTTTGCGGTGTTGAAATTTTTGCGCGTCATTCATGCTGTTTTGTACTGTGTACCTATCATACTATCATACACTGTAGAGTTTGAGTGGTGTTTAGTATATTTAATACTAGCGAAATTGGCGAAAATCTCCACACCGCGAACAATTCCACTTTTATATATAAGTATAAACAGTATTAACATTTAATGGGATTGAATAACCACATCCAACAGATACGGGCCAGAAAAGTCTATTGTATCACAGAGGACCATCAACTTTTGGGTTTGAAAATTCAATCCCATTGAATAAGTCAATCTATGCATATCAATACTGGTGAACTATAAAGTGAACATGTTTTAAATCTTTGATTTTCGATTAAAAACAGATGTAGTTGTTCTTTTTAATATTGACAGGAGAGTATAACTGGTCTTCTGATCTCTACCCCTACCCCCCATCCCCCTCCCTCCCTCATCACCAATATCAAAGTAAACAAAACAAAGATAAATCAATCCAGAAATAAATGTATATAGAAATAGGAGAGAAATGTAATGTACCATATACATTTAGTTTCAAACCCATGTGAGGCAACGAATACCTGGAGAGTCCTCCACGGAACATTACTGATGCCTGTCTTAAGCCTCTTCTCAAACACATTATTCTTAAAGCTAACATGAGAAGCGATATTAATCCCCGTGTTACTGTCGCTGAATGAACACACTTAGCCCAGACAGATAATAAGGATAAATAGCACCAGTATTGTTACGACAATATCACACTGCAGCTGAAGGATGGATCACCTCTACTTAAAGCTATTGATACGGGTCGTGATGATTGTAAATACGCGATATGGCTCAATTACTATTAGTAATAGTTCTATTATGTTATATTTACTCTGCATCTTTTCACTGTAATGCATTGTGAATGCGGATATGTTATAACACCATTTGCTATTGTGACGTCATCAATTTCATTCTTGTCAACGCTTTGTTTCCAATTGAAATTATTCGAAATTTCAAAACCAAGAATTATTACTCTATCAAAATGTAAATAAATACAATGAATATTTTAGCAGAAATTCTTTCGGTCCTATAACACAATCAAATGCTGTTGCTTACAAACTAACAGAAAGCCCAACGTGCTTAATTAAGTTTGTCATCAGTGAAATGTGTGTTATAGGACCATAACAACATTAGCTAAAGCATTCACTGCTGAAATAAATGCTCACTTAATGAACTACATTGTATTTATTTTGGCACTGTATAGAAGAAAACACTAGTTTTATGGTGTTTTATCCGTTTTAAAGTTGTATCTCTAAATGTTTCGAGATGAGCTTTCATTCTTTTAATGCTGCACGATTGTTGCGTCACATCTGGGTGACCTATTTGTATAGTACAGCGAAATACAATTCGCCTCTTTTTGTCTATATTAAGTGATGGTTTTGCAAATGGTTTAATAGAAAAAAGACCAGAAAAACCGAAATGGCAACAAAACCATAATTCAAACTCAAAATCGATTAAACTAGGGGCACAAGATTCACATGCAAACCTTTGTAAAAGATGACGCACACCTATACTGTACCTTTTAAATTTAGTAATAGATACAGTATGCCGAAAAAATGAATTAAACTGCATCATATAGCTGTTTCTTAAAGTACAAGAGTAAAGCGTCTTCTGCTTCGTCAACGACTTCCACCATGTAAATCTTGGTCACATCCAAGTAAACACCAAGTCCTTAAAATGAGAATCTAAGTAATCACATTAATGAGCATATTCAAAAGCGTTCACCTTTATATCATACGAGGATACAAAATATTTCTACATGTAGATTGTGAACATAAAACTTGTTCATAATCCTTATCAACCCACATCTCTCGAATCCCTGTGTAGTAAGTTTGCTTGTCAGCAGCCGATATTTATCGTGAAAATCTCTCAATTCAGAGCAAACCTTAGAACAACGAATCAACTGCGAGATGTAAACAATATAATGAGTAAAGATGGGGAAAGTTCACGATTGGAAAATTGCCATCGTCACTTTTATAATAAAGCTTAATTAATATCTTGTTGGTCATAATCTTCCATATAGTCCATAAGTATCTCGAAATTCACATTCCATTTGATAGATGGAATCTCTTGCATGATAATTAGGACCTTTCATAAAAAGCTCCCGTAGCTTTATTTGAGGGATTATATTCAGATTGCCAGTTACTATTTGTCCAGCTGGACGTTAGCAATATGGAAATATAGAACATGAACACGCTGAAGGATGCGTCATTCACAGATGACCATTCATTCTTTGTGGTAACTTTGTCATTTTTCGTCTAAGAAGGGAACTGTTATATTGTTACTGAATAGAAACCCTATATTAAACCTGTGTCAGAACATGTTCTACCACCTCCTGTGGGCATACAACGATCTCAGGTGAAGTAAGTATACAATGACAGACGCTGGCGTGATAGGGCTGTAAATCTGGTCACACTTCGATCATAAAACGTCTTACACGTACAGTTGTACATTGATGGCTGTCTGGTAGAAAACGATGGTATGTAATTTAATGCTCAATAGACAAAACCACCCATAATAAACATGTTATTTCCAGTAAAGTATGGACAGTGACATGCAATCCCATATGCAAGAAAGGCTGGTATATAAATGGCACTGAAAAAACGATACCAAAATGAAACCTGTAAATACAGATAGGAAATCATTTGACTTTTATTTTGCTGTCTTTGTTGTTGGTTGATGTCAATTTGTAATAATGGCCAATAAAGTGTGTCTGTTTACCAAGACTTGATATGGTTCTAGAAACAGGACTACAATGTTAAACGAATATTGGTATATCAGGAATGTAGTACTATAGCGTCTAAAACAAATATATGCATGTTGTTTGAAATGCCACCAGGTACTTTTTTATATAGTCAGAAAGGTACAGGTATTATTTCAGTCTGAAATTTTAACGAACGTAAGGTTTGAATATTGAATTTTATATTGAAATGCTATCATAACATTAGTTGGGTAAATATTGAATTGCGACAAGATACCAATTATTCCTGAATTAAATAACTGTCAACGTTCAAAATATTCGACATCGAAATAGTATTACATGTGCAATTTCTCGTGTGAAAAGTAGCTTATTTTACTTACCTTTACTGATTAACCAATGCGAATCACAGACAAGATACAATTTAATTGAATATGTCGTCATACATAAGTGGTCCACGGAAATGTCTTTTGGGATGAATTCGTCGATGTTTAATGATATCCAATTTATCCAATCTCGACTTTTTACCTCCCCAAAGTAGCCAAATTGTTTCCTTAAAGGGTTTTTGGCCACGATTTTGAAAATCTTGTAAAAAGTGATGAAACTTGTAGTACATTTCAATAAATACTGATTAGCCCATCAACGAGCATTCGATTTTGTCCCGGGATCTAGATATTGACAGTCAAAGTTGACCGCTCCCGACTGGCGAGAATTTTAATGAGCTGACCGGTCACGTGGTACATGTGACGTCATTGAAGCACAACTGACCGACTCAGGTAAACTGATCAGTGGTACATTGACGAAGAAAGCTTAGTAGAAAAACGTCTATTGAAATCGACATGTTAGTCAATCTTGATTGTTGTTTAATTCTTTTGATTAATGAACAAACTATCTTGAAAAAAATATAGGTATGTATTTGTAAACTTAAGAAAGGAAATAGGAAATGCCGTTTAAAAACATCGTAATGTTAGTGTGTATTACATATCCGCCTTTGCTAACAATAGTTCTTCTACAAAGGACCACGGAACTAACAGGGCTGTGAACGGACATTATGATTTTACAGACACGTTACATAGGTTTTATAGATAGTATATCACTACAGTTGCAACAGACACGCATAGAGCGGTTGTGAGTATATTACCGGACGGAGCCATTTTCTTGAAAAATCTTTTTTTTTTTAAAATTTAGTGTGTTGAATTTGTGACTTTATTTAGCTGGAATTGAATTAAAACACCATACACTGCTGATCGATTCATGAATATGTATTCCAAGTTGTACCCACAACATGTAAAATTCGCAAACATCAAATCTTCCTTGATTGCATATAAAGTGTGAGGTAATATACTCCGTGTTTGATCTTGGTGATTTTAAAATCATGTGGTTTGCTAATACAAACTATTTACGCTGTACAATTAAACATTTTCGTAAGTACTTCGGAATATATATTATGACGTCAACAGTACAGTATGAATTGAGATGATGAAGTAAATAAAACCACGGACTTAGGTAATGTAAGTCCGTAATAATAATATATAGTCTAAGTATATGGTAATAGTAAAGCACGTAAAATGGAATGCAAAAACTTTCATTAGTTCAATTTTTTTTAACTGTGCACGTAAACAAACAATTTCTGCCTGGTATCAATAAAGTTGACATTGTTACAAATAGATGTGAAAACATAACAGTCTGAATTATTTGTGTTAAATTGAAATATTGTTTAAAATGTCGACTGAAATCGGTTTGCAAAAATTAAAGGTTCTTCCCAACTTTTTTATTCCACTTGATTCAGTAACACACCAGTCTATTTGTGTGGAATGATTAAATATTTTCCAAGGATAAAGTCTGCGGCTATGAAAAAAAAAACCAAATAACATAACCTAATGAGTATTGCAACATATTAGAAAAGTGTTTTCCTACGATTACTCTATACGTTTTTACAACATCTCTTAATCACCCAGTTTTGGGTTGAAGTGGTTGCAGTTTGAAATAACTCTAAATCCTAGCGCAGAAAAAGACTTCGTCATATTCTTTAAATTGTTCCTAAACAGAAACAGTAGTCTAAATATACGTGAAATTCAAACACGATAACGAAATGAATTTTGTTAGGCTCTCTCTAGTTGGTGATATTCATTTTAACTAGGATTCAAATAATTGGACGAGTTTAAAGCTTGTTTTTCATACAGTATTCATAAATAAGATCTGGATAAGTTTTGGTTTATATTATAAAGTGAAAGTGTGTCACATTAACGCATCTACAATTCTTGGATCAGCCCCTGATCTGAATATATCATGAATCCAGGGACGCATACACGTCCTTGAAAAATCCAATAACCAAATGTTTATGTTGATATTTAAAATATGCAATTATTAAAATAAAAACGCCATAGTATCAGCATCGCCATTTTTACAAATATAATAAAACTTAAAAAATCAGAAACATCGTATGTATGTGATACATATACAGTTTAACCTAATTAACATCGTCATGTTTTGCCAAGGTTACTAGCCTAATGTTAAATACTGATAATAGAGAGTTATATTCTGTTGAAAACGCCTATAAATTCTTTTAAAGAAAAAAGTTTTTTCCCCGACACTGGGGACGGCTAAGGAAAAAAAGAATTATCTCACATATACGTCCCTGATAGTTATAAGATCAAGAATGCCCTTCGAATTCACGGCCAAACATTCACACCTCTTTGTAATTACAGGGTAATTAGTACAACTGCCACAACTCACAAGTAGGTACCACAAATGCCCTTTGGCTAGTATATGTATGACAGGTAAGGCTACAGGTAACTTACATAGCTGTAAAATCAGATTGTGTAAATTGTATCACTGTCTCTAAGCTTGGAGTTACTGGAGTGACGGTCTAGATTCGAATTTGATGCAGTTCATGCAAAAATCGGAATTAGATCAGTTTTATTTTTCTGACAAGATCATTAATGATGATTGATAATTTTAACCACACAACATATATTAGTTGCTGTCATTACTTACACCAAGAAATAAGATAGGAAGTCCATACTTACACTTGCAGATAATACATAAATATGTAATGGGAGTATCAGAATAGGTACAGGTATCGGATACGTTGTGCCTCAATGACGTCACACATCACGTGACCTAGAATCCCGGTCAAAATGTGCATATTCACTAGGCTAATATAAATGGGGCGTGACCTGCCTGTCAATTTTCCAGACACCGAAGGAGACGGGGTATCGGTCACTACACGAAATATGAAATAATGAAAAATCGTGGCCAAAACCCTTTAAATGGCGGGTTTTCGACTTTTCGAGCGCTAATTGATGCCCTTAGCTCTCAACTTTTGGCTTTTGATTTCGCGAATACGGATGTAATTTGAATACATCGAAAACTTTTCATTTAATGACCTAATAAGGGGATTATCAGGGGCAAACGGTATAACTCAAATACCATTACCTGAGTTACATTTTTCCGTTGGCTTTCATATGCAATTATTTACGTTTACGTGCGTTATTTGGCAAGTCGGCTACAATGGTTGAATTTGTTTTGGAGTCCGTGAAACCGAGTTCTTCGGAAAGGACTTCAGTTGTCTATGATAAGGTTCATCTCTTAGGAAATATGTGTATTAATCGAAATTTTACTTCATACACAAACAAAATGCTTAGCCAAAGTATCGCAGGAATTCAAGAATGACTGGTTCTTTTATTAAGTCATAACAAAATCTGTTTTGAAATGTTGGGCACGTTTATATGTTCATCGTTCATATATCAAGTAAAGCTTGTTACGAGAGTCTCCATGTAAATCTTTCCTTTGATTCTATTTTGCCCCTAGTTTAATCGATTTTGAGTTCGGATTATGGTTAGTTGACGCTTTGGTATTCTCTGATATTTTTTTGTATACGTACTGTAGCCTGGCATTATAAGTAGCTACAACATCTAAATACATTTATAGGTGTAACCAAAACTGTCATTTCTCTTTGAGAACTCTTGTCACAAACAGTTATTGTTTGTAGGAAGTTCAGGAAAACAGATATGTTTTTGTTTCAGAGATCTATTTCCACGAACGTTCTTTAACTGAATAGAATTCTTTAACTTTAAAATCTAATGGAAAGCATTACAGAAGTTAAGTAAAAAATCTTAAGTTATGGAACTTTCCCTAACTTCTGTAATGGTTTCCAAAAGAGGTTTTTAAATTAAGGAATTTCCTTATGTTGAGACGTTCCTGAAAGTGGGGCCAGGGTATTAGGATGAAAGGTTACACGTGAGATACCGTGAACAGAACACAGTAAAAGTAAGAAGTTTTGGCACGTCTCATATTTCCTGCCAGATTTCTCGATATATATAAGGTTGCTGCAGCTATTGTACGGAACCATTCCTACTGTGTCCTCCTTCGGTAATTAATCGTTACAATCCCGAAGAATTCGCAGGGACAGCTTTTCCAGGAGCTAAATAAAAGTTATATACCACCTGGATGGATTTCCTTCTGTATGCCTGTGTGCGCGCGTGTGTGTGCTGGAAATGTATTGTGTTTTGTTGGTAGTGGATTTTTCGGTTGTTTATCTGACCTTTCTTCATTACTCTCAATGCATCATCAACATGCCCAAGATGCTTCTTAGATAAATTGACAGCAAAGAGCGATACTTAAACATTGTTGCTCCAAAGCTATACTGATGAAATGTACCCCGAAAGAGAAATATTTGGTGCTGAGTATACACTCCGACGACTCCAATCTGTTGTCAACAACTTTTAGCCTGTCCTTTGTAACCCTTGAAGCAAGGTCTCTTTCCTGGTGTATTTGTAAGAAAGGTATTTCGCCATGCGAGCTAAAATGTCTTTCTAACAATAATATTAACCATATAAACTGGCACTTGTTTACGTTACGTTCCGTGTATCTCACCAGTGGGCAAGCCAGGTTGATACACACGGAATCAGTGTTACTCGCAAAGGGGTTGTAATATATAGCCTGGTTTGTGGGTCCTGGACATACAGTGATGTCTCTGATATAGGGAAGACCTTTCTAATTTTCCATTGCCCTTCATTTTTGTGAGAGTAATGGCCAATTTACTTTATACAATGCTATGAAATCTGTTTTATCGCCTAGTCTGCTGTCGGTTATCATGGTCCTTATCTTTTCTTCCTATTCTGCTTTGTCCATTACCCGTGTCTTGAGCTGAGTGCCTGACATATCTAATTTTCTCTTTCTATCTGTCGATAGCAATCTTTCCTCCGTTGTTTTTCTCGACATTTCGTGTATTCGTTGCTGTATGAAGATGATCAGTTAGCCTTAGCCTCGTCAGCAGTGTCTTAATGCAAAATGGTTGAATATTTGTTTGTAATACCGTTACCATTTTAAGCACTCTTTCTCCTGGCAACTGTTTTTTCTGCTCTGTCTATGATGCTACGAGACATACTTGTATTGATGGGGCAGTGCAGCTGCAGTGAGACTAGGACATTTCACATCTAAAGATGAGTTGTAAATGTTCGAAATTAGGACTGTCGATATCTCGATCTAGTACGAATAATATTCATCAGTTTAACACGAAAAGGAGTTTTGCGAGCTTTCGAAAACGTCTGCATTCTTTATCAAGTAAAATGTGTAAGGTTAAATGTGATGACTCGTATGAGAATAACTGTGTTATTTTATTTAAAGCCCCAGGGAATTATTATAATGTGGTGTGTACTTGAATGCATACGTATGTTTACGCTTACTCTTCCGGAACACATGGTCTTATTCGCGTGTACTTCTACAGGGTCTCCGTGTGAATCTTTCCTTTGTTCATACTTTGTTTAATCGATTTTGAATTGAGATTATGGTTTTGTTGACGCTTCGGTATTCTTTGATTTTTGTGAGAAAATGAGCACAATGTGAAGACAAGGACTGTTATTACGCATAACTGCATACTTTATAAATATTAACCGTCGTCATAGCCGGTTTAGTGTATACAGGTAAATAAAGGATATGATTTCAATGTACCTATATCATTCTATTTGTTTTAATGTCTATGAAATTCGTGGATATAGTTTACATTAAATGAACTCGCTCGAGTTCGTTATCCGAACGTATGTGAACGGTAATGTTAAAGTACAGCGACATTCAGGGAACCACCGAAAGCAGGGACGAAAATTAATCTTATTATCACCAAAATCATGGGAGTCTGGAGAATAATTGTGTAAGAATTGTTCCAACGGCTGGGAGCAATAATCCCGTATCGTCCAAAAAACACACATTACCGGAATAAGCAACGTTAACAAGCCTGAAAGAGTGCTCGGGTCAACAAACGTGATTTAATATTGGGTTATCATGTCGCCAGTACACGGCACTTCCCAGTGTTATAGTACCTTTATCGTGTGGTAACACTGTTCCGGGGGGATCACAATCACACTTGCTCCTCGCTCTCTGACATTTTGCACTGAGAATTATTGTCCAAGATAAAAATATTATCAACATCATTTACATGAATAACAATCGTGTCCTATATTCTTATCTGATGGATTAAATGTCAGAGCGTCTAGACACACATAAATCACATATCAAATGCTTTAATCAAATGTTTACGGGCGACATATTTTTCTATATTCATCAGTATTATCTCCCGTGTCGTTGCAGACTGCTGCCATTTTATTGGATTTAGTGTTTTGCCCATTCTCTGTAATAATTGGCTATATATAGGTATTAGATTTCCGGAAGGAACATCTGGATTCAAATGTCTGGGGACCCGAGTCGTAAAGAACATCGCATCAGCATCGATTGGTCAGAATGTACAGTAATTCACAAGCAAGTCATGCCAGTTGAGGTTTCTGCATGCCATTCAGTATATGGGGATTTTAGTTTAGTAAGCCGTGAATTAGATTTGTGGATAATTCATTTTTGTTTTGAAAGGTAGACCTACACTATTGCATTAGACGTTGGTATTTTTTTAGCGGGAACATGACTCTTAGTTACAGACATGGTTGAAGCATACTTTGAGAAAAAAACACAACAGCTAGGATGAAATATACTGAGGAATAGTACGAATGATTGAATTCCCGGTTGACATTATCTTTGTCGAGTTCGGAGGAAAGATTTTCGAACAGACTGTTGGCATTCAAATCGGAACGAACTGTGCCTCAACTGTGGCTGAATGTGATGAGGGGCTTATCAGGACGGGTATCAAAAACCTTGCCAAATCTTTCAATTTCACTTTCAGGTATATCGACGATGTGTTGTCTATAAACAACAAGAAGTTTGTTGACCTAATCAATCACACATACTCTACTAAACTTGAGATAAAGGACACTATAGACTTTCTGACTGAGGAAGATATAGTACGATTGATTGAATTCCTGGTTGACAATATCTTTCTTGAGTTCGGAGGAATGATTTTGTAATGAGAGAACGTATATAGGCCTATAGCCTGCTGTTTAATCCAATTGTTTTCACAATATGAAAGATGAAATGAAATGAAAATCAGCTTCTTGCTTCGATCTTTACTAAACTATGTGAAATAAAGATGAATGTTTTTGAGGATGCTCATTAGTGTGTTCCTTTGTTGTGATTGACAATGATGACTCGGTTCTCATTTTGAGGACTTGATATTTGCTTGGATTTACATGGCGGGTGTCGTCAATAAAGCAGACGTGGTCTTATTCTCTTTTACGAGGGTCTCCATTTAAATCTTTCCTTCGTTCATATTTTGCCTCTAGTTTAATCGATTTTGAGTCAGATTATGGTTTTAGTGAGGCTTTGGTATTCTCTGATTTTTTTCTTGTATATAACTGTAAACTTCTTGTTATGCAATGAAAGATTATTGACTTTAATAGCGATGTAGTTTTTTGTAAATTTGATATGTGTTTTTTAAAATCATATTGGTATTTAATTGGCATCTGTTATCATACTAGGCTAGATAACTATAACACCAGTAACAATATGAGAAATCTTTATTTGTGATCATCCCATCCGAAATCTTCACCCGTAATTTCGTAAAATCGTTTATTAAATGGTCTGTAGAAATCCCTGAGACGTTTGACTAGCCTGGGGGTAACTGTGGGGTAATGTTTGGCCCCTGTTACTCCCACACATCTCGGTTTTCCGTGTCGCTCGTGCTTCTTCACGCACGGAAATCCGCGTGTTTTGTTGAAATATAAATGTTTTGAGGTAATCATACGTTTGAGACCAAGAAAATCTTGTACTTTAGCTATCTCTCCTGCCGGATCGGCCACAAGTCTCTCACCGCTAACAAAATGAAACTGGTTTAAGGAAAAATACTGTAACCATCGCACAAGACTTTTGGAGTATACACCATTGCACAGAACTGACCACGACGTATCCACCAATCCTGTAGCGTTATTGAGAAAGGCCAGCTCCTCGAACGTCCGGATATCGGAATGTTTAGACGCCAACTGTACATAGTCTGAAAACGCCCGAGAGACTGGGTCTCGAACGACAACTATAAGTTTTATATGTTTTGCCATTCGGTACACTTTTTCAGGGACACCTTTGATGACGTAATAACTTGGTGTTTTCTCAATGGTCAGCTGGCTGCTGAGGGTCGCTGGCATCTGTTTCCTGCAAAAGACAAAATTATTATAATGGATGAATAAAATTAAAAAAGGGAACTTAATAGCTCACCTGGTACATTGTCAAATTAAAAGCTGTTGATACTATATAAGTTTATTGAAGAGTACAAGTAGTAAGAAGAACTATATATGTAAATATGTTTGGATGGTTAAGACACCAAAAATGAAAGGGAGGGGGTGGGGGGGGGGGGTGGGGGGGGGGGGGGGGTGGGGGGGTGGGGGGGGGTTCACAGCCTACAAATTCTCAATCTATATTAAATGAAAAATTCTTGATAAGAGATGCTCAAGTGCAGTTTATGACTGTGTCAATATTAAAGGTGGTTTATATTTGATTTGATTTATTTTGTTTTACGTCCTATTAACGGTCAGGGTCATTTAAGGACGTGCCAGGTTTAGGAGGTGGAGGAAAGTCGGAGTACCCGGAGAAAAACCACCCACCTACGGTCAGTACCTGGCAACTGCCCCATGTGGGATTCGAACTCACAACCCAGATGTAAGGGAATTAAAGGAAAATGATCTTAAATTATTCCTTTGTTTCCTCTGTTAGGTCTTACACCTCTTTCCCAATATTGGGGCAAACATCTCAGTTTATATAAAAATGATACTGTATTCCTTTAGCATGCTTCAGACAGCATTTGGTTTAAATTCCTTCATATTATCAGGAAAAAAAATGTCCTTTGCTTCCCGTAGTATGCCCCATCCATCTGCCCGAAGGGTGCAACAGCCTCTATCTAAAATTTGGGGATCAGGCATTTCAGTTTATACAAAAATGATTTCGTCTTCCAGCATGCTTCAGAAGGCATTTATTTTAAATTCCTTCATTTTGTTAGGAAGAAAACATCCTCCTTTGTTTCTCGTATTGGGAACCACCCCTATGACCCAAGGGGGCTACATCCTCCGTTTATATACACACATATTATACACGTGCAAAAATAATATGTTAAAATATAATCATTAAGATCCTTCCATTGGCTGAGAAGAATATTTTCAATACTTTCCTCTATTTTCCATTATGGGGCACCAACAATCTACTCCAAAAAGGGGGTCCCTCGGTCCGAGTGAGCTAAGGAAGCTACCCAACAAAGTCAGACTGGTGACGTCGTTAGATTATCATATACCTCTGTGGCGATATAAGTGTGTCATACATTGACGAAAGTATGAAGTATGATGACTAAATAACCTACGAACATCATAGTGTCATACATTGACAAAAACATGTAAATACAATGTCTAAATCTCTCTAAGGATATCACACTGTGTCATACATTGACAAAAACATGTAAATACAATGTCTAAATCTCTCTAAGGATATCACATTGTGTCATACATTGACAAAAACATGTAAATACAATGTCTAAATCTCTCTAAGGATATCACATTGTGTCATACATTGACAAAAACATGTAAATACAATGTGTAAATCTCTCTAAGGATATCACACTGTGTCATACATTGACAAAAACATGTAAATACAATGTCTAAATCTCTTTAAGGATATCACATTGTGTCATACATTGACAAAAACATGTAAATACAATGTCTAAATCTCTCTAAGGATATCACATTGTGTCATACATTGACAAAAACATGTAAATACAATGTCTAAATCTCTCTAAGGATATCACATTGTGTCATACATTGACGTAAATATGTAAATACAACGTCTAAATCTCTCTAAGGATATCACATTGTGTCGTACATCGACGAAAACATGTAAATACAATGTCTAAATCTCTCTAAGGATATCACATTAAGTCATACATCGACGAAAACATGTAAATACAATGTCTAAATCTCTCTAATGATATCACATTGTGTCGTACATCGACGAAAACATGTAAATACAATGTCTAAATCTCTCTAAGGATATCACATTAAGTCATACATTGACGAAAACATGTAAATACAATGTCTAAATCTCTCTAAGGATCTCACATTAAGTCATACATTGACGAAAACATGTAAATACAATGTGTAAATCTCTCTAAGGATATCACATTGTGTCATACATTGACGAAAACATGTAAATACAATGTCTAAATCCCTCTAAGGATATCACAGTGCATCACACAATGACGAAAACATGTAAATACAATGTGTAAATCTCTCTAAGGATATCACATTAAGTCATACATTGACGAAAACATGTAAATACAATGTGTAAATCTCTCTAAGGATATCACATTGTGTCATACATTGACAAAAACATGTAAATACAATGTCTAAATCTCTCTAAGGATATCACACTGTGTCATACATAGACAAAAACATGTAAATACAATGTCTAAATATCTCTAAGGATATCACATTGTGTCATACATTGACAAAAACATGTAAATACAATGTGTTAATCTCTCTAAGGATATCACATTGTGTCATACATTGACAAAAACATGTAAATACAATGTGTAAATCTCTCTAAGGATATCACATTGTGTCGTACATCGACGAAAACATGTAAATACAATGTCTAAATCTCTCTAAGGATACCACATTGTGTCATACATTGACGAAAACATGTAAATACAATGTCTAAATCTCTCTAAGGATATCACATTAAGTCATACATCGACGAAAACATGTAAATACAATGTCTAAATCTCTCTAATGATATCACATTGTGTCGTACATCGACGAAAACATGTAAATACAATGTCTAAATCTCTCTAAGGATATCACATTAAGTCATACATTGACGAAAACATGTAAATACAATGTCTAAATCTCTCTAAGGATATCACATTAAGTCATACATTGACGAAAACATGTAAATACAATGTTTAAATCTCTCTAAGGATATCACATTGTGTCATACATTGACGAAAACATGTAAATACTATGTCTAAATCCCTCTAAGGATATCACAGTGCATCACACAATGACGAAAACATGTAAATACAATGTGTAAATCTCTCTAAGGATATCACATTAAGTCATACATTGACGAAAACATGTAAATACAATGTGTAAATCTCTCTAAGGATATCACATTAAGTCATACATTGACGAAAACATGTAAATACAATGTGTAAATCTCTCTAAGGATATCACATTGTGTCATACATTGACGAAAACATGTAAATACAATGTGTAAATCTCTCTAAGGATATCACATTGTGTCGTACATTGACGAAAACATGTACATACAATGTCTAAAACTCTCTAAGGATATCACATTGTGTCGTACATTGACGAAAACATTTAAATACAATGTCTAAATCTCTCTAAGGATATCACATTAAGTCATACCTTGACGAAAACATGTAAATACAATGTCTAAATCTCTCTAAGGATATCACAGTGTATCACACATTGACGAAAACATGTAAATTCAATGTCTAAATCTCTCTAAGGATATCACAGTGTATCACATATTGACAAAAACATGTAAATTCAATGTCTAAATCTCTCTAAGGATATCACATTGTGTCGTACATTGACGAAAACATGTAAATACAATGTGTAAATCTCTCTAAGGATATCACATTGTGTCATACATCGACGAAAACATGTAAATACAATGTCTAAATCTCTCTAAGGATATTACATTGTGTCGTACATTGATGAAAACATTTAAATACAATGTGTAAATCTCTCTAAGGATATCACAGTGTATCACATATTGACGAAAACATGTAAATACAATGTCTAAATCTCTCTAAGGATATCACATTGTGTCGTACATTGATGAAAACATTTAAATACAATGTGTAAATCTCTCTAAGGATATCACAGTGTATCACATATTGACAAAATCATGTAGATACGATACCTACATATGTCTAAAGATATCATAGTATGTCATACGTGGACGAAAAAACGTAAATGAAATGCCTAAATCTCTCTAAGGATATCCCACTGAGTTAAAAATTAACGGAAACATGTATATAATTAAGACGCCTCAGCGTCTGGATATACCTTCCACCATACCAGCTTCTGTTATTGGTCTACCCTCTGACCCTCTGACCTGGGGCCAGTTAAGTTATTTTACCATAATCCCGAGTGATTGAGGTCAGGTCTGTTAAACATATGGTAAACACGTCACGAGGAGATACTATACAGTACTGGAATGTTTTAGTTACAGTTACAATAACATCTGGATCTCTACATTTCTCCCGCGTGATTTTACACTCGTTTGAATGTTTGCTCTACATAGAAAACGATGTCTTCTTGTTTAAATTCGTATCATAGCAAGGCATTAGTTCAGCTGGCAGATTTTCCACTCCATAAATATAATTTTTCATAAGAGTTTTTTATCTACACTATCCTGAAGTTCTACACGCAGAATATTTAACAGCATTGCTGACAGCTCGTATTGTACATTCTACATCGGTCATAATTTCCCATGACTCTCATTATTGTCAATATTCAGGGTTGTTTATTCAAATTCGGTTATCAAGTAAGCAGGACCCGTATCTATAAACTCTGTTCATGCTCAAAATAAGACTGTGTGCTCAAGCTCACTCCCTGGTAAGTGATAAAGTATTTCCATTTAATTTAATGTTTTGTAGGTACTTGAGACTTGTAACGGAAAACCATTCCCCGGAGATTTATCCCGCCACAAGATATCGGTGAGTTAAAAGAAATTCGATGAAACATATATAGCCTTTTTTTTCAAACATGCAGTTTCAGAATATGAACAAAATTGAGTAATAACAAATTAACCGTGTCAATATACATCACAACGTATACAACAGTGTCAACACACAGGGACAAAATATACCACAGCGTCGATACACAAGGACAAAATATACAACAGTGTCAACACACAGGGACAAAATATACAACAGTGTCAACACACAGAGACAAAATATACCACAGCGTCAACACATAGGGACAAATATACAACAGTGTCAAAACACAGGGACAAAATATACCACATCGCCAACACACAGGGACATAATATACAACAGCGTCAACACACAGAGACAAAATATACCACAACGTCAACACACAAGGACAAAATATACCACAGCGTCAACAAACAAGGACAAAATATACCACAGAGTCAACAAACAGGGACAAAATATACCACAGCGTCAACAAACAGGGACAAAATATACCACAGCGTCAACTCACAGGGACAAAATATACCACAGTGTCAACACACAGGGACAAAATATACCACAGGGTCAACAAACAAGAACAAAATATACCACAGCGTCAACACATAGGGACAAAATATACCACAGCGTCAACACACAGGGACAGAATATACCACAGCGTCAACACACAAGGACAGAATATACCACAGCGTCAACACACAGGGACAAAATATACAACAGTGTCATCACACTAGGACAAAATATATCACAGCGTCAACTCACAGGGACAAAATATACCACAGTGTCAACACACTAAGACAAAATATACCACAGCGTCAACACACAGGGAAAATATATACCACAGCGTCAACTCACAGGGACAAAATATACCACAGCGTCAACTCACAGGGACAAATATATACCACAACGTCAACTCACAGGGACAAAATATACCACAGCGTCAACACAAAAGGACAAAATATACCACAACGTCAACACACAGAGACAAAATATACCACAGCGTCAACACATAGGGACAGAATATACAACAGCGTCAACACACAGGGACAGAATATACCACAGTGTCAACATACAGGGACGAAATATACAACAGTGTCAACATACAGGAACAAAATATACCACAGCGGCAACACACAAGGACAAAATATACAACAGTGTCAACACACAGGGACAAAATATACCACAGCGTCAACACACAGGGACAGAATTTATCACAGCGTCAAAACACAATGACGAAATATACCACAGCGTCAACACACAAGGACAAAATATACCACAGCGTCAACATACAGGGACAAATATATACCACAACGTCAACACACAGGGACAGAATTTACCACAACGTCAACACATAGGGACAGAATATACCACAGCGTCAACACACAGGGACAAAATATACCACAACGTTAACACACAGGGACAAAATATACCACAACGTCAACACACATTGACAGAATATACCACAGCGTCAACACATAGGGACAAAATATACCACAACGTTAACACGCAGGGAAAAATATATACAACAGCGTCAACATACAGGAACAAAATATACAACAACGTCAACACACAGGGACAAAATATACCACAACGTCAACACACATTTACAGAATATACCACAGCGTCAACACACATGACAAAATATACCACAACGTTAACACGCAGGGACAAAATATACCACAACGTCAACACATAGGGACAAAATATACCACAGCGTCAACACACGGGGACAAAATATACCACAACGTTAACACACAGGGAAAAATATATACAACAGCGTCAACACACAGGGATAGAATTTACCACAGCGTCAACACACAAGGACAAAATATATCACAACGTGAACACAAAGGGACAAAATATACAACAGTGTCAATACACAGGGACAAAATCTACAACAGTGTCAACACAAAGGGACAGAATATACCACAGTGTCAATACATAGGGACAAAATATACAACAGCGTCAACACATAGGGACAAAATATACCACAGTGTCAATACATAGGGACAAAATATACAACAGCGTCAACACACAGGGACAAAATATACAACAACGTCAACACACAGGGACAAAATATACCACAGTGTCAACACAAAGGGACAAAATATACCACAACGTCAACACATAGGGACAAAATATACCACAACGTCAACACATAGGGACAGAATATACCACAACGTTAACACGCAGGGACAAAATATACCACAACGTCAACACATAGGGACAAAATATACCACAGCGTCAACACATAGGGACAGAATATACCACAACGTTAACACGCAGGGACAAAATATACCACAACGTCAACACATAGGGACAAAATAAACCACAGCGTCAACACATAGGGACAAAATATACCACAACGTCAACACGCAGGGACAAGATTTTCCATTAAATGCAAATTTTAATGAACAATGCACGAGAAACATTTTGACAGAATCTGGCAAGAATTGAACAAATTATTCATTTTCGAATGGTTTTTATGAAATACCCGATTTCATTAACCACGTGTGTTGTGGCTATTTGACAGTTTGTGTGGATGCCACTTTTGTAAGAAAACATCTATAGACTTGTTTGTGACATTACTCTATGGATGTGTCTATAGCTACATATACAAGGTCTTTTGTGTACGTACAAGAACCTTTCCCAGTCTCCCGTACCGACGGAATCGTCTTTATTGAGCAAGTCCAGGTGACATGGCCGACAGACATTAAAGCACGGCCACTTTGGACTTTAGTGGTTATTGTGTTTTATCGCGGTAGGTCTTGATATATCTCTGTTCCTTCTTCCGCCAAGTGTCACAGAACTGAGATAAAACCTAGTCTGCTGAGAGCTGCGACCGTTATAGAGGATGCTGCAGCCATTCGGGGTCATCAGCCACTCGTCGGTATATCTAATATATTACCGATCACACAAAGCTTATGCGACAACATTATGGGTAATGTAAGTGATGCTATGTAATTTCTCGTATTGTTTCTACAGTGTTATTGTATTTCATTCCTGCGTCATCCGTCCCCAAGGTAACTACAGATGCCCGACCTATCGTAATATAATCGTAATAATGGCCCCCTCTGTCCAGATGACCTTTTTATCTCCAGACACGTGATATATTTTCAATTTTATTTTATTTCATTAAAGGACAAGCTGATAGTTTGTCTGGTTTTTATTTCAGTTGTCAGTAGTAAATGAGACCTGACTATCAGATTGTGAGATCGGTGCTACCTTAGCTTACTACGCTATAAATAGAGTGACGTTTTCCTTCAGACAAAATGATATCGAGTGATGTTACGTGCCAAGAAAGTGACATACAGCTACTAAGATCAACTCATAATATGCGTCATTTGGTTGGGTAAGTTACTCTAATCACAAGGAAAGCTTCGGGCATGATCACATGCTTCAAAAAGAATAATTAGAGAGTAATTTGTTCCAATCTCCCTATACAAAATATCATATGTTAACATGTTTGGATAAGCCGTTTTGCAAATTATACACATTTCGATCCTTTTGTAAAAAGGAAAACCCATTTGATCCTTCTGTGTGATAATTTCAAGTACTACTAAGCTATGTAAATGTCAGACAACCATGTTTGTGAGGACACGGTAATGGTTTGTGTGGTTACCATTTTGAACAGACAACACATTTCCTGAGATGCCGTTAGAGACATCACTGGTCTGTAATTACTTTAGTGAGGGAAAACTCAACTGGTAAAAGGCACACAGAATTGGAATTCTAAATGTTATGACTTCAGATGGTATCAGATTTTCCAGTAGCGTTTCTATTACAGGAGTGAAATACAAATGATTTTCGACGAGAAACCATTCAATATGCTGTTTATTACCATTATAGCCTTTATTATATTGCCTTACAATCGAAGACAATTCCAAACGCATTTTGCAGCTTCCTATTGGATTTGTAATCACTATTTCCATTGATTAAAATCCAAGAAAGTGCAAATCCTTTCGTAAATTGACTGTTTTCCCTTCCGATGGGAAATATCGAATTGGCATCTTCTTTAACACTATTTCGGTTCCTCAGCCAGTATTATGCAATGTAATATCACAAAGTTTAAATGTTTGTGAATCTTTGAGATGATATGTCCTTAGTATGGGGCGTACTCATTATTACATACGGTATTATATTTCCGGTTTGTTTTGATGATTTGTGGAGATGTCCCACTTAGACAAATCACACGCGCTCTGACGTAACACGTCAAAAGTAACAGGCAGTGCGACTGTTGTCTGTGTTTATCGGACTGCCTGCCGTTCTTAATCAGCCGACATTAACATAAATAGGAAGAGTGGTTGTTAGTTATTTATTGACACTACTTATACGATTCCAATCATTTACATGCTGAGTGTAGATAACCACACATTAACTCTCAGACGAAAGTCTCGCGCTCCTCTCGCGCTGCGTATCCCTCTTTCCAATCTATCCCTCCCCAGTTCTTATCAAAGGATACCGAAACATATGGTGACCACTTTTTATAGAACACTTCCACACGCATTCCCTGTCGATATCAACAGCACACTGTGGTTTATTCATACAAGGTGTGATTCCAGATTGAGCTTGGTATTTCATATACATTTATTGTAACTTACAACGTACTAGTACTTTAATTTGAATAACAATAACATATCTTCACACAAAACGGTTCAAAATTAGGCCGCGTGAAGAATCCAACAGATATGACCCTGATACAGAAGTTACGGGTACATCATTACCATACTGACAGGGAGCTAATTGGATGAGAGACATACGCTAAGAGTTCCTACATCGTTAAAGTTATGGCTTACCTCAACAATGAGATTTGAAAACCATATCAAGTGAACATAACGATGGCTATCATTTACTTAAAATTCAGTTTCAGGGCATCACAAACATATAAAGCAGTCTCACGAATACGGTGACTGACATGTGCACTTTCGTTATTTTGCAGCAACAGTAATGGTAGATAATCTCCCCCTTTCGCCCGCAGACTTTACCGTTTTTTACAGTGAAATAACAACACTACCATTACTTAAATTGCACATATCAGCCACCATATTCAAGTGTTGGTAAAATCTAAAGATATCGTTTTGCATGTACAAAAAATATAGTTTAATGTCTTGATATTCTCTTGTATAAAACATTGACTGGTATATATAAAACCACACTAATCTCTTCATCACATCGTCGACAGTAAGGCGTCAGTAGTTACCATTAATAAACATAATATTAGGGGCCATAAAAACCATCCACCATGTATTTATAGAATGAAAGGTATTACAGTGTATCGCTGGCACAACGAAAAGTTAACATCTGTACATCTGTATGTCTCTGTTCAACAGTAACATAATTACCTAAATTATACATTTGTCTGTATTCTGTCTCACACAGCACTCAGCAGTTCACGTTTCTCAATCACAAATGGCTTGTATGCAAATAGTAAACCTCGGTATGTAGAGTGTGTCCATTTATTCATTTGTCTGCTAAGTATCTAGTTCTCTACTACTGATTCCTTAAGTGCTTAAAAATTAAATTTACATGCGGTTTAAATTGGAACTGCATGCGCGATGGAGCCAGCTTTGGTCTTGGGAAGTTAACAACCTAGGTCTGTGAGGAAATATCGGTAGTGGTAGTTGGGTTTGAGAGATATGGCCTATCTTGTTTCTATAATTTTGTTTTTCACAAACGCCCAGATTTATATGTGTCATTTGTTGCTACATGACATGAAAGCCAAAAAAGCCTTCGTGTTATATGATTACAGCGATAACTCCTGCCGGCCAATTATGGGTTCTAGCTGTCAATCTCTCTGCCTTTGGTGTCACTGAAAACGTGATAGATAGGCGATTTCAATTTCCCTTACTTCCGCTGCATCAACAATCCTGGAAGAAATTGGCATGTACAGTGGAGAGTCGAGAGCAATCCACTCAAATGTCATCATATCGGGTTTTAAGAATCATGTACCCAATATTTGAACACGATAAAATTCTGATCGTTGTTCGATTTAAACTTAAAACTACCAAACGGCACATTAATGATCAGTCTTTATCACCCTGATCTTTTATCACACGACCTTGTTAATTTTCCTTCGTTATTACAACCAATTCAAGGTTTTCCCCACACATAAATAACAAAACAATAACAAGAGGTACAGAGGGCTTGTGTGTCTCATCTGAATACAGTTGTATCTAAACCATTCTGGACAAACTTGAACAATAGCCTGTCATTCCTTCAGAAGAAGAATGTTAAAGGATTTACTAAATGTGTTCCCTTTGTGTCCCCGTAGGGGTCAGATCTACCGTTCATAACAAATGAATCCCTTTTACACAAGCATGTTTCAGAACAAATATGGAACAAATGATTTCATTTCTACTGAAGAAGTAAGATTTGAAACAAACTGCTGTTTATCCCATATTGGGCACCCGTCCCTACTAAAGGCTCCGGAGGGCCAAACTTATTGCAAGGATGCTTCAGACCAAATTGGGAATTTATCATTTTATTTCTACGGAAGAAGGACCCCTTTTTGTTCACGCTCCTCGGAAAGATGAGCAAAAAAAATCGTTCTCTTTTCACGATTGCTAACAATACAAACCTTTCCCCTTTCACGATTACTAACAACACAAACCTTTCTCCTTTCACGATTACTAACAACACAAACCTTTCTCCTTTCACGATTGCTAACAATACAAACCTTTCTCCTTTCACGATTACTAACAACACAAACCTTTCCCCTTTCACGATTACTAACAACACAAACCTTTCTCCTTTCACGATTACTAACAACACAAACCTTTCTTCTTTCACGATTACTAACAACACAAACCTTTCTTCTTTCACGATTACTAACAACACAAACCTTTCTCCTTTCACGATTACTAACAACACAAACCTTTCTCCTTTCACGATTACTAACAACACAAACCTTTCTCCTTTCACGATTACTAACAACACAAACCTTTCTCCTTTCACGATAACTAACAATACAAACCTTTCTCCTTTCACGATTGCTAACAATACAAACCTTTCTCCTTTCACGATTACTAACAACACAAACCTTTCCCCTTTCACGATTGCTAATAATACAAACCTTTCTCCTTTCACGATTACTAACAACACAAACCTTTCTCCTTTCACGATTACTAACAACACAAACCTTTCTCCTTTCAAGATTACTAACAACACAAACCTTTCTCCTTTCAAGATTACTAACAACACAAACCTGTCTCCTTTCACGATTACTAACAACACAAACCTTTCCCCTTTCACGATTACTAACAACACAAACCTTTCTTCTTTCACGATTACTAACAACACAAACCTTTCCCCTTTCACGATTACTAACAACACAAACCTTTCCCCTTTCACGATTACTAACAACACAAACCTTTCCCCTTTCACGATTACTAACAACACAAACCTTTCTTCTTTCACGATTACTAACAACACAAACCTTTCCCCTTTCACGATTACTAACAACACAAACCTTTCTCCTTTCACGATTACTAACAATACAAACCTTTCCCCTTTCACGATTACTAACAACACAAACCTTTCCCCTTTCACGATTACTAACAATACAAACCTTTCTCCTTTCACGATTACTAACAACACAAACCTTTCCCCTTTCACGATTGCTAATAATACAAACCTTTCCCCTTTCACGATTACTAACAACACAAACCTTTCCCCTTTCACGATTACTAACAACACAAACCTTTCCCCTTTCACGATTACTAACAACACAAACCTTTCCCCTTTCACGATTACTAACAACACAAACCTTTCCCCTTTCACGATTACTAACAACACAAACCTTTCCCCTTTCACGATTACTAACAACACAAACCTTTCCCCTTTCACGATTACTAACAACACAAACCTTTCTCCTTTCACGATTACTAACAATACAAACCTTTCTCCTTTCACGATTACTAACAATACAAACCTTTCCCCTTTCACGATTACTAACAACACAAACCTTTCCCCTTTCACGATTACTAACAACACAAACCTTTCTCCTTTCACGATTACTAACAACACAAACCTTTCCCCTTTCACGATTACTAACAACACAAACCTTTCTCCTTTCACGATTACTAATAATACAAACCTTTCTCCTTTCACGATTACTAATAATACAAACCTTTCTCCTTTCACGATCACGAACAGTATACACGCCTATCTCCTTTCACTATTACTAACATTGCAAGCCTTATCATTAGCAAAACAAACTTTGGTTAACATATTATCACAGCATTTCAATAACTTCCCCTCTACCCATCATTAACCATTCAAACCTTGCTACATACACTATCACGTGCAATGATAAGGCTATATTTCACCTATCATTACCAGCCCTTCACCTTGTCAGGATCACCCACAAACCTTTATACACATAGTATCAATAACAACGATAGTTTTAATCAACATATGATCGCCAATATTATCCACGCCAATCTCTCTGTATTCAACTCGTCTCTTTTCTGTTAATATCGCCTACAAATATTTTTTATATCGAGTAATAATTTTGCAAAGCTTGAGTTATTTCCGTCGAATTTGTTCCCAACAATGTATACCTGACATCATTTAATTTATCTTTTATCAAACCAGCCAGGAACAAGTTGTAAAGCGCAAATCCCATAAGGCGATTTAAACAATGGCAATGTCATTGAAATGTCCAAATACTAACCATCTGTGACGTAACTGTCAAGATCGAGTGCCAAACCAATAACTCAGAGGTTCCAGTGTGCACGTGCATGACCTCAATGGAAACACGACATATGTTACCATGCCAAAAGTATCACAAATCAAGAAAGATACGTTATGTAAATGAATACGGGTTGAAGTCTGGGAACCATATTCCTGTTTATAAGCAGAGGTTCCAGTACTGAAAGGGGACGAAATGTCATAATGAAATGATCGAAGCATTCTAGCTAGCATTGTATGGCAAATCGAAGTAAATGCTATTTTTTTTTCTCAACACCAAACTATGCAATCATTTATGTTATCTCTAAATACCTACTATAAACACCAAGCTGTAATATATAGCCACGTGTTAGTAAAGTATTCATTGGTTCATATGACGTCACAGACAAAAAGAGATTCGCCTACATCGTTGGTGTATAAAATATGTTACAAAATGACAACATTATTAAACTGTGACGTGGACACGCTGCATCACAACGCACAAAGGAATGACGTTTGATGACGGAATCAGTGACGCGATCTCTCGCGAGTATGAGCTGCCTTCATCTAAGTTGATCAAGACAGATATGTTAGTGTATGCAATTGCGAAAAGATGAATTTGCAGAAACAACAGACATATTCATAACGCCGACCTCTCACATCAAACAGATCACAGCTAAGATGAACTACACTGAGACATTCCGTTTGGCAGTGTCTAAACGCTACAAATGTGTGGACCTTGTGTGTTATTTTTGTTATTTCGGCTCCCGAACAACTGGCAAGGATCGCCTGCCTTACAGTGAACCCAGAACACCTGGAGAACTCCTCAGACCTCTGTACGTATCTGGTCAGTCTATTAATATTTCCTGGACAACCTATTAACATTGTTCGCGTGCTTTGAGGCAGATAACTCGGTGTACCCCACATATGTGATTTACCGGTAATCTATACTGAAAGTAGGGCTTGTTTTAATAACATTAACAGTAAAGTAAATAGAGTAAAGTTTAAACCATCCATTTAAACTTGTCAGTGTTCACTATGTTTGCTTCTTCTTACAGTTACTAGATACGTTTAAACATGATACACATTGACATCTAGTATGAAGCTGGGCTAACTCAACACCACACGAGCTAAAGAGGAATTCTTCTTCCATGTAAGATGTGAGGAATGTGGTTAGAGACCAAAGTCGATGGTAGGAATGCTTATTTCAAAACATTAAGTGAAAAGAAGGTTAAGAGAAAGAGATGGGGGGGGGGGGGGGGGGGGGGGGGGGGAGGAGGGGGTTAACGAGATTGACTGACAGACACGTGACAGTAAAACCCACGAGCAGGGTTAACTGAACGAAAAAACTGTTAACACTCACAGATGGGTGCCAAAATATTATTCTTGAAGATGGAAAAGCTTCTTTTAATTCCAGACACCCCATCAGGACACATGGGATCCAACAGTCTGATTTAAACACTTTCTCGTCCTGTTCTGATGTCTTTAATGACATTCAAAATGTGACACATTGCATAGTTATATGTATACAACCTTTTACAAAAACACATAAAACATTGCTTAGTGGTAGTAATATTGTTGATGTATAACTCTTAAGACTGATAAAGTGTGAGGAAAGCACTATTTTAATATATAGCAAAGGCATTGTGCTACCAGCACAAGTAAATCTTTCTGTACATGTATCCTCTGTTATGAAACAAAAACGATGTTATTTCTCCATGGTTTACAAAGAATACCAACCATGTTGATATTTATCTATGGTTTACAAAGAATTACATCTGTGTTGCTTTTTCTCTATGGTTTAAAAGGAATAACAACTGTGTTGCTATTTCTCAATGGTTTACAAGGAATAACAACTGTGTTGCTATTGTTCAATGGTTTAAAAGGAATAACAACTGTGTTGCTATTTTCTCAATGGTTTAAAAGGAATAACAACTGTGTTGCTATTTTCTCAATGGTTTAAAAGGAATAACAACTGTGTTGCTATTGTTCAATGGTTTAAAAGGAATAACAACTGTGTTGCTATTGTTCAATGGTTTAAAAGGAATAACAACTGTGTTGCTATTGTTCAATGGTTTAAAAGGAATAACAACTGTGTTGCTATTTCTCCATGGTTTAAAAGGAATAACTATTTCTCCAAGGGCTACAATGAATAACAACCCTCCATGGTTTACAAGGAATGACAACCATATATCCATTTTATGTTTAATTTAAAACAAATGGTAAAAACGTTTCCATTTTTCTATGATTTTCAAGGAATAATAACAACGTTGATTTAAGGGGAAAAAATGAATATCGCCATTTGCTAACGAACCAACATACAATATGACTTAACGTGTATGCAGCTTGTGATTATTCTAAAGATGTGATATGTGTTTTTATAATTTGTTGATATGCAACATAAGATAATTCATCGTTCTACGTAAACTGAAAGAGACGCAAGCTATTTTTACTTGTTATCGTGCAGTTGAGTATGTACGATATTCAAGTGTTTAAAAGTGATTAAAATCATTGACAGAGTAAACAAAATAGCGTGCTCTCGACAATAAGATCATGAGTAATACTACAATTATAGATACAAAAGAATACTTAAAGTCAGTCAAATAAATATGACTAAATCTTAGAACGATGTGCCGTATGTTGGAACCATCTATATATATATCAAGAGCTGGAGAGTGGATACACATCAGTTGTTCTATATGGAACACAGCGTCAATGGAGTGCTATATTTATTCAAACAATATCGGTTTCGGCCGATTAATTGCAATGATAAAACCTATTTCACATCAAATTGTTATATTTGCGCTTTAAACTTCACTCATTCACGGGCCATTTCAGAATGATATATTTTATTGATACTTTCAGTCTTGCTACTGTTTTTTTACCAGACCCGAAGCTCCAGTGCCTATCCTTGATGACATAGCAATACTCTAGTGTGGCCACACAGCTCCTTGGCGATACCATGCCATAACAGCCCGACCTGGCTCGACCAAACTTTATTTTTTAGATATAAAAACAAACACGCCAGTAGAAGGTGGGACTGTACTGTTTTCATATCATTATATTCACCAAAGGAAACATAATTACGTTTCTCAATTTACCAATTCCAAAAGGTCCTGCTCGACCCCTGCGAAGCGGTAACCATACTGGAGCCAATCTTTGATGTTAGCACTCGGCAGCTTAGAAACCTGTATAAGACCCTACGTTTGACTAGATTAGAGATAAAGGTTTGTCTAACTAGATCTACCGAGGATGGAAAGGTCTGTTTGCCGTGTTTATTGTCTGTAAGGATATACCCTTGTTCTGTTCCTGTACTTGTATAATGGCTGCCTTGACTAATTTTACTGTAACGACTATTCGCTCGCTCTCCTGAAGCCTTGGCCCCAGACTCGAATCAGCGGGTGGGTTCAACAAACTATCTCTTTGTAGATAATTAATTACTTCGACGAAGGCAAATAGCGAGAGGCAATGTCTATAAGTAATGAAGGGAAACGGTAAAAAAGTTATAATTAAATAACGTCGATTTTCCCTCTAATGAAGAAGAGTGACTTGGAGCATGCGGACGAGAAGTGCGAGTTTTATGTACGGTACGTGTGTGTGTGTGGAGACGGGCTGGCGTGACAGGAGACAACTAGAGACTTACATTTGGGCAATCAATGGACGATATAGACAGACACCGACATTTCGCGTGAAAATTGTCTGAAGCGAGGACATAGGATACGTACCGTGCCAAATAACGGTCTGCAGAGTCCACGTGTTTGTCGTGCACCGCCAGATTCACTGCCAAACGCATGTGCTGACAGCCATGTACTAGCGAGATGACATCATCAGTGTGGTTGGCAGATGACGTAATTTACTTACATGTTTATGAATATATTGATACGGTAATAAACATTTAAAACATCAAAGTTCTTTTGAGATGACAAAACTTGATGACACCGGTGTCCTTGTCACATGGCATCGGTGTACTTATTAAAGAGTAATAAACCAGGATTGCTACACCTATAAGTAAGATAACGAGGTTAGACGTAAACTTGTGCGAGATAACGAGAACCCGTTATTTCCACTGTTTCGGGCGGTATAAAATCTGTGTGAAATATTACATACCTGAAGCAATTTCTACACTTGCATATAATTTTTTGAACTGATTCACTTTTTGTTCAAAATTAAATATTAAGTTCGAGTTTTGAAGAAGAGATGACAATCACCAGCGATATTAGTTGTTGACACTTTTGGCGTCATTGGGCAACTGTCAAGGTATTATTGATATAACAGATTTAATAGTCTGATTTGGGTTGGAAGGTGTACGTCCTCATAGCAGCTAATACCTTGTAAACACGGTATGATGGCTCCTCACTGAAATGGCAAACCTCGAAATGACACTATGGTTCTCCATCTGACCAAGTCTTACCCACACCTATTAAAGGCGAACGTCAGACAGAGAGCTGTAGGCACCAATTTTAAGAAATTGGATTTTGCTTCGCTCGGGGGACAAAACCCATGAAGGGCAAATGCGAAGTATTGGCAAGAAAGGCACTTGGAAACAAAACATTAATAAGGAAGTGGAGGTTGAAAAAAAAACATAGGTTTAAAGTATCGCCATGGTGCAGTGGAATTAGTCTGATCACTGTCGAGTCCCAAAACAGGGAGCACGAGAGAATATTTCCGCCTCTGAGAGGTAGAAATCACGCAGTTGTTACTAGTAACAACATGATTATTGTCTAAACCCTAACCTGGATGGTGTCAATACAAAATACACGTATAAGTTATTGAGAGTTTTGCGTACGTGGTTGTCATGGTAAACTATGACACGTTACATTGTTGTTCTATACTAGTCAATATAGTTACCGTTTTCAACACGCTTACTCTTCCGGAACACCGGGTCTTATTCTCTTGCACTTTTACAAGGGTCTTCATGTAAATCTTTCCTTTGTTCGTATTTTTTTCCTAGGTTTAATCGATTTTGAGTTCGGATTATGATTTTGTTAACGCTTCGGTATTCTCTAATATATATTCAAACATGGAAGCAATGGCGGTTTCCGTGGTACCGTAGTCTTCTCTGGTGACTTGGGCTCCCTTGACAATTTAGTCGGATTTCAATAAAACCGGTCAAGCTAGGGTGTATCTTCTATAGAGCTGTTGAACTCTTTCAATAGAAATATTCGAGACGGTCAAAAACACTCTATCTAGTTCCCGGTGTCTAGCAAGTGTATAAACATACTTCTACCACAATACCCTGTGTTATTCCACTCTCAGACCATTGTATAAACGTGCTGACTGTTGGATAAATATATGTTATATACCAATAGTGGAATATGACCTTCCGGACTTTTGATTGGTTGAGACGTTGAACTTTGACCGGAAATGTGGATTGTTGACAACGTCATCGATTGTTGACTTCGTCACAACTTGGCGGGAATATATTCGAGATGATGTGATTTCCCGCAAATCCGCGATTCACCCCAGAAAAACAACACTGCAACTGCCGACTAAATATCATTGTGGTAGAAACAGGTCACACGACTCGTGGTTATTGGATATGGAAATTATTTCACTCTCGTTAATTATATTTTAAAAGTTACAAAAGACACTCGCTAAAGCTCGTGTCAATTGTAACTTTAAAAAAATAATTAACTCGAGTGAAATAAATTACATATCCAACAGCCACTCGTTGTGTAACCTCTGTAACGTACATAAACCGTTCCTGATACCTTATATTATGGCAATGTCACGTTTTCGAAACAATAAAGGCATATATCCCTCCGCTTTACCAGAGAAAACCAGGCATGACAAACAGGATTTCTTACATTGGATGGCTTTTATGCACTTAATACAACCGGAATATTTTATTTCAACCATGAAATTGACAATGATGAACATATGCACTATCGGAAAACATTTGATGTGGATATATAGGCATTGCGTCCGGTGTAACGTTGAGACCCCGTTGAAAATTGACCCTGGGTCAGTTTTCAACATTGAATATGTTTGACAAGCGTAATTAAGATTATCATTTATTGGAACCAGTGGTTCCAAATCGCCTCCTCCTATTTTACACGTGGGACAGTTGTATTCTCTGTTATAAATTCAAGATAAAACACATATCACGTGTGCACATGATGTCACGTGTGCGCAGGTGTCGTAAGCGTACGTAACAACCCAGATATCACGCGCATGACAAACGTCGACGTTTTCGATATAGTTGTTTGTTCTTGTGTGATAACATCTTGCTATTTCATTAAATATTTAACATGTTGTTTCAATACATGCATTAAATATTGTCTAACATTGTAATTTAACCTTACAGGGGCAGGCAAATGCAATAAGATACGTGCAATTTTTAAATACGTGCAACTTTGAAATGCTTCTAATTAAGACTGAAATATGTTCATATTATGTTTTATTATCAATTTATTCCGTGTGCCATATCTAAAGTTACTATAAATACCGAGTCGCCACACTAAGACGGAAGCTAACAGTAGTTTTGTAACCGACCTCGTGTATCGATCCGGAACTTTTGCCTCGGGATGTTTCTGATGTTATCGTAGGTTTTCCCTACCGACGTCGGTTCTATCATTGGTTGTAAAACTGAACATTTGGTTCCTTACTTTCGATATAATCTGCAAAACTCGCAACATAAATGTATTTTTAAGGGGAAGAGTTAGGTTTATTTCTGCTCCAAGATGAAAGGCCTGGTCTATTTGCCGACAATCCAACGGCGATTTAGTCTAGTGATTGCTTCAGTAATTGAAAAATCCAATTAGTAAATTTAATGAGCATGGTTAACGGAGACAAGTATCTCGATCCGGCTAGTAGCCATGATCCGCTCTGTACATTAAAACGTACGTGTGTATCAGTATTATCCGTTCCCGTATCTATCTAGCAGCGTCAGCTTTTAACTCGAATAATCTTTAACTATTGATAAACCTTATGAAGATTTCCGACTTTATATGATTAATCTGTGATTCACAAGTAAACATAAAGATCGATTTCAGCTTGGGATAGAGTTTATCCTATCAAAAACCAATCCCCGTAGGTAGGCTCCACGTGAAACATAACTCATATTTATTAGAAAAAGAGGCGGAATTACAGGTCAAAGGATAAAGAAACAACAGTCAATAATCTGAAATAAAACATATTTGGTGTGATGGGCGGAAAGAATATTAAGATACAATATTCGGGTATTAGCATACCGTGACATCGTTATGGTACCTTCAAACCTTCGTTAAACCAACATGAAATCATGCGTATTTTCACGAATGACATAAAACTGGCTGTACAATATACTAAAACAGCTTTACACACATCTCTGGCACTTAGTACGAAACAGTGGGTACCTATTACCATATAATGAGCCAATCACAGTAAGGCTGTGAAAGGCTGATTACACAAACTACTGCCAGCGTTGTAGAATTATCGGCCTTCCGCTCCATTAACGCGGGGTTGGAGGCTTATATACAGTAAAATCCACACGCACAATTTAAGGGATCCTGTGGTAGTTACATAATAAAATTCATAATTATTTCAACCTTAAAACTGATTATTTTTTTTTACATTTTGAACCATCTACATGGATCTTTGTTAACAAACATGATCAGTCGTAAAAGAGAAGTCAGTGAAACTTGACGATACTACATCTACTGGGTTTCCGCTTCAGTCTGGTCGCCTTCAGGCTCCAGATACCAATCATCAACGCTACAGAACAACATTGTCATGTATCAGAAATACAAGGTTTTCATTTGCCCTGAGCACAACTAAGACCCCGGAAAAGCGATAACACTATTTAAACCTTAAATCCAAAATGGCCGCCCGACGGTCAAGTCAGTTGCATATCGAAGACAAAAAGGGCCTTGAGCACAAAATTGTAGAGAAAATGTGTCTGGTATTTCTTGTGAAATAATTATAACAAGCACGGATAACTATAAAAAAATGTTGACTCTGTCCTCCAAGAATTGGAGCACTATCACCTCATCAAGGAACCTACTGTACTCGCCCCCCCTACAGTACTCGCCCCCCCCCCCCTACAGTACTCGCCCCCCCCCTACAGTACTCGCCCCCCTACAGTACTCGCCCCCCCCTACAGTACTCGCCCCCCCCTACAGTACTCGCCCCCTCCTACAGTACTCGCCCCCCTACAGTACTCGCCCCCCTACAGTACTCGCCCCCCCTACAGTACTCGCCCCCTTACAGTACTCGCCCCCCCTACAGTACTCGCCCCCCTACAGTACTCGCCCCCTACAGTACTCGCCCCCACAGTACTCGCCCCCTAGAGTACTCGCCCCCCCTACAGTACTCGCCCCCCCTACAGTACTCGCCCCCCCTACAGTACTCGCCCCCCTACTGTACTCGCCCCCCTACTGTACTCGCCCCCCCTACAGTACTCGCCCCCCTACTGTACTCGCCCCCCCTACAGTACTCGCCCCCCTACTGTACTCGCCCCCCCTACAGTACTCGCCCCCCTACAGTACTCGCCCCCCCTACAGTACTCGCCCCCCCCTACAGTACTCGCCCCCTCCTACAGTACTCGCCCCCCTACAGTACTCGCCCCCCTACAGTACTCGCCCCCCCTACAGTACTCGCCCCCTTACAGTACTCGCCCCCCCCTACAGTACTCGCCCCCCTACAGTACTCGCCCCCTACAGTACTCGCCCCCACAGTACTCGCCCCCTAGAGTACTCGCCCCCCCTACAGTACTCGCCCCCCCTACAGTACTCGCCCCCCCTACAGTACTCGCCCCCCTACAGTACTCGCCCCATCCCCTACAGTACTCGCCCCCCCTACAGTACTCGCCCCCCCTACAGTACTCGCCCCACCCCTACAGTACTCGCCCCCCCTACAGTACTCGCCCCCCTACAGTACTCGCCCCCCTACAGTACTCGCCCCCCCCTACAGTACTCGCCCCCTACAGTACTCGCCCCCCCTACAGTACTCGCCCCCCCCCTACAGTACTCGCCCCCCTACAGTACTCGCCCCCCCCCCCTACAGTACTCGCCCCCCTACAGTACTCGCCCCCCACACAGTACTCGCCCCCCACACAGTACTCGCCCCTCCCCTTACAGTACTCGCCCCCCCTACAGTACTCGCCCCCCCCGTACAGTACTCGCCCCCCTACAGTACTCGCCCCCCCTACAGTACTCGCCCCCAACAGTACTCGCCCCCCTACAGTACTCGCCCCCTATTGGTGTGGGTGTGCTATGGCCTTCACGAAATGAAGCTTATAGCATGGAATATCAACAGTCATGCCATCTGTCATTAATTTGATAAATATTCATGAAGATATTCGACATTGTTTACCAATGAGAATAAATTACAAATACAAACTATCAACATTTGACCACATGCTTGAGTTTCTGTTAGTAAATAAATAGATATAGGCCTATATATATAAGGAACCGTCCATTATAGAACCATTACATTCTGTAATGGGCGGCTCTATATATATATATTATTTACTGACAGAAACTCGAGCAACTGTGATTTGACCTAGTGACCTTGCATCACTAACCAATAATACGGTGAACTTTGACCTTTAACATCAAGGAACAAGTAGTGCCAAACTCAGTATCATTGTTACACAGTGATATTGTTATAATGTTTACCACTAGCATTTCACGTAATGACATCGATCCTATGGCTGTGGTGCTGTAATATCTGTTTAAAAACTGGTGATGTGATATAATACTAGGTCCCTTAAATTCATAACACTTTAAAGTTGTAAAGTCCTTGCTTTTAATTCTAACAATAGGATTTGATAGTGTTACCACCAAATTAAAAACAAGAATTCCACGGAAGTGGATGTGTCGCCTGCGCAGCAAGTTGTGAGATACTGAAGTAACTGCACTCAAAACAGATTTTCTATTTATAGCAGTGACCTTGACCTTTGACCCTGAAAAGCAATCCCAAGCAAGCATTTTTGGTAATGATGCATTGTAAGAAAGTACTCTATGAAGTTTGAGTTTAATTGGCACAAGGAAACTAAAGTTATCGCACGGACACCGATTTTCTATTTATAGCAACAGTGACCTTGACCTTTAACCCTGAAAAGCAATCCCAAGCGAGCACTTTTGGTAAGGAAGTACTCTACGTAGTTTGAGTTTGATTGGCCCAAGGAAACTGAAGTTATCGCACGGAAACCGATTTTCTATTTATAGACACAGTGACCTTGACCTTTGACCTTTGACCCTGAAAAGCAATCCCAAGCGAGCACTTTTAGTAAGGAAGCACTGTATGGAGTTTGAGTTTGATTGGCACAAGGAAACTCAAGTTATCGCACGGAAACTGTTGGTGCAGACGCCGACGCCGACGCCGACGCCGCCGACATAGTGATCCCTATATGTCGCCTTTTCAGGCGACACAAAAACTGACACATGTAAACTTAGATTTTGACAAATACTCCAAAGTTGATGCTGTACCACTAGGTCTCGGGGCGAATCTATTTGTAATATAAGGGTCTTATTCAGTACCCCATATGAATTAGAACTAACAACACTTTGATCACACTAACAAAGATGGCGACATGATGGCCACAGTCTTCTTCAAATCAAACTTCCAACTATTATTAAACTAAATCCCTAGAAGAAACTATTTACAAAAATTGTAAAAGTTTTGTCCTGACCAATACGTTTTGCGAAAAAGCAACAACAAACATCGATCATGAAATCCAAGACATCAAACTGGCGGCAACCACGTTCTTTAAATGAATGAGAACGGGTATGTGCTGGACTTTATCTCGATAAAGGCCTGTTAGTACAGCTGATAATCTGATAAAAGGCTAAAATAGAGTAACTTTGGTACCTAGCTAGCGACACTAGCATACTGTACTGGTCAGATTAATATCAATTTTGCAGATGGGGAGGGGGGGGGGGGGGGGGGGGAGGGGGAACATACCTACAAATATCCTTTTTATGAATGTTTTTGTTTCTATCACTTCCCTTGACACCATCTTACTAATCGGGTTCTGTCGTAGGACCGGAATTAACTACCAATCTGGTTGTGATGTCCTACTAAACATTCAGCATTTCAGGTAAACTGTTGTTGGGTAGATTACTTTGTGCTGAGTAGATTGTTGTGTGCTGGTAGATTGTTGTGTGCTGGTAGATTGTTTTGTTGGATGGTTTGACGTGTGCCGGTTGGATCGATGTGTGCTGGACGGATTGCTTTGTGCTGGGTGGCATGGATCGCTGTGTGCTGGGTGGCATGGATCGCTGTGTGCTGGTTGGAGTATTGTGTGCTGGATGGATTCTTGGATGGATTGCTGTGTGGATTACTGGCTGGAATGTTGTGTACAAGATGAACTGATGTGTGTTGGAAGATCGTTATGTGCTGAGTGGATTGCTGTGTGCTGAGTGGATTGCTGTGTGTGGTTCAGTCGGCACAGTTATTCAGTGTGGTATAGACTCATGAGATATATATTTGACTGGTACTTAGGAACAAACAAAATAAAACCAAACCAAACCAGTAAAGATTCATTTGAATGCAAGCTATGAATGAAAATACTGCCAAGGTATAACGCGTCGTTTGAAACTGATTATTTTATAAATTTCCATCTTATTTCAAATGCCTGAGCAATAAAAACTGCTGCGAAGTGATACAATTTGATGAAGTACTGCATACTATAAATATCAATAGGCCTGACTGTACAGCTCGATATTACACGAAACACGAAGGGAAATGATACTCTCAGTTAGATAATACTGGTTTGATTAAAAGTGTAAGTTAGTAGAAAAATATCTGTTCTTTCCATTGATATCTAATTTGATTTGCATGCTTAAACAGCGACACGTGCGCGGTAAAATTTCCAGTATTCAAGTAAGGACGAATTCTGACTCTAGAGTCAGAACCCTTCAGACTAGATGCGCCCCTGCAGCCCGTCCCCACAGTGTGATACGCCCCTATAGCCCGTCCCCACAGTGTGATACGCCCCTATAGCCCGTCCCCACAGTGTGATACGCCCCTATAGCCCGTCCCCACAGTGTGATACGCCCTTGTAACCCGTCACCACAGTGTGATACGCCCCTATAGCCCGTCCCCACAGTGTGATACGCCCCTATAGCCCGTCCCCACAGTGTGATACGCCCTTGTAACCCGTCACCACAGTGTGATACGCCCCTTCAGCCGGTCACCACAATGTGATACGCCCCTATAGCCCGTCCCCACAGTGTGATACGCCCCTATAGCCCGTCCCCAGTGTGATACGCCCCTGTAACCCCGCACCACAATGTGATACGCCCCTGTAGCGCCCACCCCCACCCCCCATCGCAAATGATGCCCCTGTAGCCCGTCCCCACACTGTTATACGCCCCTGTAGCCCGTCCCCCCAATGTGATACGCTCCTGTAGCCCGACACCAGCGTTTAGCATAGTCATATGTCTTTATCAAACGAGTAAATTAACGTGAAGTCTGCAGCTGTGTTTTATCGAGGTTTAATTGGGACCTGGCTCGTTTTGTCGTTGTGTAAGTCACCAGTTGTTGAAAGTATAGTCAGCTGTGTTATACGTCATAATGACGTCACCGTTAATAAAAAAAATGCGAAGAAAGCGAACTGAGAAATTAAAAGCTTTAAAAAGATTAAAGTTAACCAAAGTGATTTAAGCTATTCATACATCTTAGAGACAGTGGGTGATTTTCGCCAGCTTAGTATATATGAACAAACTATTTTTGAAAATAATTTTTTTAAAGCTAATAGGACTTTGTATGAATTACGCCAAGCAGGTCTTTAGTTAATTCTACACGCGAACGTTCATGTATTATGCATGACACATGTCGCCTCCCCCAGCATCAGTAGCCCACTCGATTCCTATCACAAGGAAATCGGTTATTACAAGGTTTGTATCTTTCAGAGGCTACAATATAAATCTGGGAGAAAAAAACCCGCATGTAACAGGTGGTATTTCTACCCCCGACACAACTAACGTGGACAATTTCATGTTTCGTTCATAAAAATATTGCTGACGTCATTAAATGTTTACAAGGATACCTGTTACATCACAAAATCACTTACATAAATGCACAAATAGCCTACATATACTTATAACATAAGAGACCGCTGGTCCATCGGATAAAAGTTCCGAAGTACTTATTCTTGATGCAGATTCCGCCCGAGTTCTCGGCGCACCGAAATTGGTTTAAAACCATATGGAAGTAGTTTGCAGTTCTTGAAAATGATGTCTACATACAGTTCATATAATAGAGATCCTATTTGTATGTCAAAGACACGAATACATAGTATAATATTATTACGAAATATAACAAGTATAATATAGGTCGTTGTAGCATTACAAAATAGCAGAGGAGATTTCAAACGGAACGAAATTATGAGGATTTTATTTGCAACTATTTAAAATTGATATTAATGCATGTGACGAGTGAACCACTGATTCCTGCCACATTCACTAGTTACACGCATACATATCACACACAGTCACACATCTAAACGCAGGCAAGTTGAAGGCGAGGAGCTATTTATGCAACATTGACGAAATGTGAGAAGCAATGCGAAATAGTTTCATGGCAGAAACCTTACATTTTTTCAAACAAAAATCCAACGGTTTTTCCGACGAGTTACTTAGGTATTCAGTAACACTAACTGGATACAACATTAATTTGGTCTGATATATCAGTGAAATACACCGATAAACGGAATCACTAAATGCTAGATTATATAAATAGAAGATATGATCACACACTATCAGTTTATATTAAATCAATCCATAAAACGGAAGTCTGCATAAAAGTCTATATCGGTCTTTTTTCCTGTAGCTCATATTCATTTTTCCATTAAGAATATTTGAATGATTGATATAACGATAATTAAAAACGATCGATTTTACGATAAATACAAATATAAGAGTCTGTCAGAGCGAATCAATCCACTTTGATCTTTATGGTATTTACATGTACTTATAGCGGCTTCAACTACAGGAACTAAATCAACAGTGATAGCTAGCTTTACGTCATGTATCACAACTACAGGAACTAAATCAACAGTGATAGCTAGCTTCACGTCACGTATCACAACTAAACTAATGAAACTAAATCACTAGTGCGTGGTACACATCATGTATCATAGCTAATGAAACTTAATCACTAGTGCGTGGTACACATCATGTATCACAACTAAACTAATGTAACTAAATCACTAGTGCGTGGTACACATCATGTATCATAGCTAATGTAACTAAATCATTGGTGTGTGGTACACATCATGTATCATAGCTAATGTAACTAAATCACTAGTGCGTGGTACACATCATGTATCACAACTAAACTAATGAAACTAAATCACTAGTGCGTGGTACACATCATGTATCATAGCTAATGAAACTAAATCACTAGTGCGTGGTACACATCATGTATCACAACTTAACTAATGTAACTAAATCACTAGTGCGTGATACACATCATGTATCATAGCTAATGAAACTAAATCACTAGTGCGTGGTACACATCATGTATCATAGCTAATGTAACTAAATCACTAGTGCGTGGTACACATCATGTATCACAACTAAACTAATGTAACTAAATCACTAGTGCGTGGTACACATCATGTATCACAACTAAACTAATGAAACTAAATCACTAGTGCGTGGTACACATCATGTATCACAACTAAACTAATGAAACTAAATCACTAGTGTGTGGTACACATCATGTATCACAGCTAATGTAACTAAATCACTAGTGCGTGGTACACATCATGTATCACAACTAAACTAATGTAACTAAATCACTAGTGCGTGGTACACATCATGTATCACAACTAAACTAATGTAACTAAATCACTAGTGCGTGGTACACATCATGTATCATAGCTAATGAAACTAAATCATTGGTGTGTGGTACACATCATGTATCAAAGCTAATGGAACTATATCACTAGTGCGTGGTACACATCATGTATCAAAGCTAATGTAACTATATCACTAGTGCGTGGTACACATCATGTATCATAGCTAATGAAACTAAATCACTAGTGCGTGGTACACATCATGTATCATAGCTAATGAAACTAAATCATTGGTGTGTGGTACACATCATGTATCAAAGCTAATGGAACTATATCACTAGTGCGTGGTACACATCATGTATCAAAGCTAATGTAACTATATCACTAATGCGTGGTACACATCATGTATCATAGCTAATGAAACTAAATCACTAGTGCGTGGTACACATCATGTATCATAGCTAATGAAACTAAATCACTAGTGCGTGATACACATCATGTATCATAGCTAATGAAACTAAATCACAAGTGTGTGGTACACATCATGTATCATAACTAAACTAATGAAACTAAATCACTAGTGCGTGGTACACATCATGTATCACAACTAAACTAATGAAACTAAATCACTAGTGCGTGGTACACATCATGTATCATAGCTAATGAAACTAAATCACTAGTGCGTGGTACACATCATGTATCACAAATTTAACTAAAAGAATTAAGTCATCAGTGCGTGGTACCAATACCATGTCAGTGATTTCGATTGTAATTTACATACCGCAGTTAATTCATTAGTCGAGGATTTGCTTTAAATTTCATGATTTTCGTAAGAGATGAACAAACTTAAGGCACTGGGCTTCGAGTGATACCGCTAAAAAAGAGTATGAGCAAGTTTAATGGACACAATCTTGGGTCTCATGAAAGTGGACGATGTTATGCCCTACAGTAGATGCTTATATTCTTTCTTTGAGGACGTGGCATTTGCTTGGACGTGACCTAGATTTACATGACGGGTGTTGTCGATGAAGCGAAAGGCTTTTAATCCTCCGGAACACCTGGTCTTATTTGTTTATACTTTTTCCAGTGGCTTCTTGTAAATATTTTGTTACAGTATTTGTCGACGGTTCGGTATTCTCTGATTGTTTTTGTTACAGTATTTGTTGACGGTTCGGTATTCTCTGATTGTTTTTGTTACAGTATTTGTCGACGGTTCGGTATTCTCTGATTGTTTTTGTTACAGTATTTGTCGACGGTTCGGTATTCTCTGATTGTTTTTGTTACAGTATTTGTCGACGGTTCGGTATTCTCTGATTGTTTTTGTTACAGTATTTGTCGACGGTTCGGTATTCTCTGATTGTTTTTGTTACAGTATTTGTTAACGGTTCGGTATTCTCTGATTGTTTTTGTTACAGTATTTGTCGACGGTTCGGTATTCTCTGATTGTTTTTGTTACAGTATTTGTTAACGGTTCGGTATTCTCTGATTGTTTTTGTTACAGTATTTGTCGACGGTTCGGTATTCTCTGATTGTTTTTGTTTCGGTATTTCTTGACGTTTTAGTATTCTCTGATTGTTTTTGTTACAGTATTTGTTGACGTTTTAGTATTCTCTGATTGTTTTTGTTACAGTATTTGTTGACTGTTCTGTATTCTCTGATTGTTTTTGTAACGGTATTTGTTGACGGTTCTGTATTCTCTGATTGTTTTTGTTACAGTATTTGTTGACGTTTTAGTATTCTCTGATTGTTTTTGTTACAGTATTTGTTGACGGTTTAGTATTCTCTGATTGTTTTTGTTACAGTATTTGTTGACGGTTCGGTATTCTCTGATTGTTTTTGTTACAGTATTTGTAGACGGTTCTGTATTCTCTGATTGTTTTTGTTACAGTATTTGTTGACGGTTCGGTATTCTCTGATTGTTTTTGTTACAGTATTTGTTGACGGTTTAGTATTCTCTGGTTGTTTTTGTTACAGTATTTGTTGACGGTTCTGTATTCTCTGATTGTTTTTGTTACAGTATTTGTTGACGGTTTAGTATTCTCTGGTTGTTTTTGTTACGGTATTTGTAGACGGTTCTGTATTCTCTGATTGTTTTTGTTACAGTATTTGTTGACGGTTCTGTATTCTCTGATTGATTTTGTTACAGTATTTGTCGACGGTTCTATATTCTCTGATTGATTTTGTTACAGTATTTGTCGACGGTTCTATATTCTCTGATTGTTTTTGTTACAGTATTTGTTGACGGTTCTGTATTCTCTGATTGTTTTTGTTACAGTATTTGTAGACGGTTCGGTATTCTCCGATTGTTTTTGTTACAGTATTTGTTGACGGTTCGGTATTCTCTGATTGTTTTTGTTACAGTATTTGTTGACGGTTCGGTATTCTCTGATTGTTTTTGTTACAGTATTTGTTGACGGTTCTGTATTCTCTGATTGTTTTTGTTACAGTATTTGTTGACGGTTCTGTATTCTCCGATTCTTTTTAATTTGTTACAGTATTTGTTGACGGTTCGGTATTCTCTGATTGTTTTTGTTACAGTATTTGTTGACGGTTCTGTATGCTCTGATTGTTTTTGTTACAGTATTTGTAGACGGTTCGGTATTCTCTGATTGTTTTTGTTACAGTATTTGTCGACTGTTCTGTATTCTCTGATTGTTTTTGTTACAGTATTTGTTGACGGTTCTGTATTCTCTGATTGTTTTTAATTTGTTACAGTATTTGTTGACGGTTCTGTATTCTCTGATTGTTTTTGTTACAGTATTTGTTGACGGTTCTGTATTCTCTGATTGTTTTTGTTACAGTATTTGTTGACGGTTCTGTATTCTCTGATTGTTTTTAATTTGTTACAGTATTTGTCGACGGTTCTGTATTCTCTGATTGTTTTTGTTACAGTATTTGTTGACGGTTCGGTATTCTCTGATTGTTTTTGTTACGGTATTTGTTGACGGTTTAGTATTCTCTGATTGTTTTTGTTACAGTATTTGTTGACGGTTCGGTATTCTCTGATTGTTTTTGTTACAGTATTTGTTGACGGTTCTGTATTCTCTGATTGTTTTTAATTTGTTACAGTATTTGTTGACGGTTCTGTATTCTCTGATTGTTTTTGTTACAGTATTTGTTGACGGTTCTGTATTCTCTGATTGTTTTTGTTACAGTATTTGTTGACGGTTCTGTATTCTCTGATTGTTTTTGTTACAGTATTTGTAGACGGTTCTGTATTCTCTGATTGTTTTTGTTACAGTATTTGTTGACGGTTCGGTATTCTCTGATTGTTTTTGTTACAGTATTTGTTGACGGTTCTGTATTCTCTGATTGATTTTGTTACAGTATTTGTTGACGGTTCTGTATTCTCTGGTTGTTTTTGTTACAGTATTTGTCGACTGTTCTGTATTCTCTGATTGTTTTTGCTACAGTATTTGTTGACGGTTCGGTATTCTCTGATTGTTTTTAATTTGTTACAGTATTTGTTAACGGTTCGGTATTCTCTGATTGTTTTTGTTACAGTATTTGTTGACGGTTCTGTATACTCTGATTGTTTTTGTTACAGTATTTGTTGACTGTTCTGTATTCTCTGATTGTTTTTAATTTGTTACAGTATTTGTTGACGGTTCGGTATTCTCTGATTGTTTTTGTTACAGTATTTGTTGACGGTTCTGTATTCTCTGGTTGTTTTTGTTACAGTATTTGTTGACGGTTCTGTATTCTCTGGTTGTTTTTGTTACAGTATTTGTTGACGGTTCTGTATTCTCTGATTGTTTTTGTTACAGTATTTGTAGACGGTTCTGTATTCTCTGATTGTTTTTGTTACAGTATTTGTAGACGGTTCGGTATTCTCTGATTGTTTTTGTTACAGTATTTGTTGACGGTTCGGTATTCTCTGGTTGTTTTTAATTTGTTACAGTATTTGTTGACTGTTCTGTATTCTCTGATTGTTTTTGTTACAGTATTTGTTGACGGTTCTGTATTCTCTGATTGTTTTTGTTACAGTATTTGTTGACGGTTCTGTATTCTCTGATTGTTTTTGTTACAGTATTTGTCGACGGTTCTGTATTCTCTGGTTGTTTTTGTTACAGTATTTGTTGACGGTTCTGTATTCTCTGATTGTTTTTGTTACAGTATTTGTAGACGGTTCGGTATTCTCTGATTGTTTTTAATTTGTTACAGTATTTGTTGACGGTTCTGTATTCTCTGATTGATTTTGTTACAGTATTTGTCGACGGTTCTGTATTCTCTGATTGATTTTGTTACAGTATTTGTTAACGGTTCGGTATTCTCTGATTGTTTTTGTTACAGTATTTGTCGACGGTTCGGTATTCTCTGATTGATTTTGTTACAGTATTTGTCGACGGTTCGGTATTCTCTGATTGTTTTTGTTACAGTATTTGTCGACGGTTCGGTATTCTCTGGTTGTTTTTGTTACAGTATTTGTAGACGGTTCTGTATTCTCTGATTGTTTTTGTTACAGTATTTGTTAACGGTTCGGTATTCTCTGATTGTTTTTGTTACAGTATTTGTCGACGGTTCTGTATTCTCTGATTGTTTTTGTTACAGTATTTGTAGACGGTTCGGTATTCTCTGATTGTTTTTGTTACAGTATTTGTTGACGTTTTAGTATTCTCTGATTGTTTTTGTTACAGTATTTGTCGACGGTTCGGTATTCTCTGATTGTTTTTGTTACAGTATTTGTTGACCTTTTAGTATTCTCTGATTGTTTTTGTTACAGTATTTGTCGACGGTTCGGTATTCTCTGATTGTTTTTGTTACAGTATTTGTTGACGTTTTAGTATTCTCTGATTGTTTTTGTTACAGTATTTGTCGACGGTTCGGTATTCTCTGATTGTTTTTGTTACAGTATTTGTCGACGGTTCTGTATTCTCTGATTGTTTTTGTTACAGTATTTGTTGACGGTTCTGTATTCTCTGATTGTTTTTGTTACAGTATTTCTTGACGTTTTAGTATTCTCTGATTGTTTTTGTTACAGTATTTGTCGACGGTTCTGTATTCTCTGATTGTTTTTGTTACAGTATTTGTTGACGGTTCGGTATTCTCTGATTGTTTTTGTTACAGTATTTGTTGACGGTTCTGTATTCTCTGATTGTTTTTGTTACAGTATTTGTCGACGGTTCTGTATTCTCTGATTGTTTTTGTTACAGTATTTGTAGACGGTTCTGTATTCTCTGGTTGTTTTTGTTACAGTATTTGTAGACGGTTCTGTACTCTCTGGTTGTTTTTGTTACAGTATTTGTTGACGGTTCTGTATTCTCTGATTGTTTTTGTTATAGTATTTGTCGACGGTTCTGTATTCTCTGATTGTTTTTGTTACAGTATTTGTCGACGGTTCTGTATTCTCTGATTGATTTTGTTACAGTATGTGTTGACCGTTCGATATTCTCTGGTTGTTTTTGTTACAGTATTTGTTGACGGTTCTGTATTCTCTGGTTGTTTTTGTTACAGTATTTGTAGACGGTTCGGTATTCTCTGATTGTTTTTGTTACAGTATTTGTTGACGGTTCTGTATTCTCTGATTGTTTTTGTTACAGTATTTGTTGACGGTTCGGTATTCTCTGATTGTTTTTGTTAGAGTATTTGTTGACGGTTCTGTATTCTCTGATTGTTTTTGTTACAGCATTTGTTGACTGTTCTGTATTCTCTGGTTGTTTTTGTTACAGTATTTGTTGACGGTTCTGTATTCTCTGATTGTTTTTGTTACAGTATTTGTCGACGGTTCTGTATTCTCTGATTGTTTTTGTTACAGTATTTGTCGACGGTTCTGTATTCTCTGATTGTTTTTGTTACAGTATTTGTTGACGGTTCGGTATTCTCTGATTGTTTTTGTTACAGTATTTGTTGACGGTTCTGTATGCTCTGATTGTTTTTGTTATAGTATTTGTCGACGGTTCTGTATGCTCTGATTGTTTTTGTTACAGTATTTGTCGACGGTTCTGTATTCTCTGATTGTTTTTGTTACAGTATTTGTTGACGGTTCTGTATTCTCTGGTTGTTTTTGTTACAGTATTTGTTGACGGTTCGGTATTCTCTGATTGTTTTTGTTACAGTATTTGTAGACGGTTCTGTATTCTCTGGTTGTTTTTGTTACAGTATTTGTAGACGGTTCTGTATTCTCTGGTTGTTTTTGTTACAGTATTTGTAGACGGTTCTGTATTCTCTGGTTGTTTTTGTTACAGTATTTGTTGACGGTTCTGTATTCTCTGATTGTTTTTGTTACAGTATTTGTCGACGGTTCTGTATTCTCTGATTGTTTTTGTTACAGTATTTGTCGACGGTTCTGTATTCTCTGATTGTTTTTGTTACAGTATTTGTTGACGGTTCGGTATTCTCTGATTGTTTTTGTTACAGTATTTGTTGACGGTTCTGTATGCTCTGATTGTTTTTGTTACAGTATTTGTAGACGGTTCGGTATTCTCTGATTGTTTTTGTTACAGTATTTGTTGACGGTTCGGTATTCTCTGATTGTTTTTGTTACAGTATTTGTTGACGGTTCTGTATTCTCTGATTGTTTTTGTTACAGTATTTGTTGACGGTTCTGTATTCTCTGATTGTTTTTGTTACGGTATTTGTAGACGGTTCTGTATTCTCTGATTGTTTTTAATTTGTTACAGTATTTGTTGTCGGTTCGGTATTCTCTGATTGTTTTTGTTACAGTATTTGTTGACGGTTCTGTATTCTCTGATTGTTTTTAATTTGTTACAGTATTTGTTGACGGTTCTGTATTCTCTGATTGTTTTTGTTACAGTATTTGTTGACGGTTCTGTATTCTCTTATTGTTTTTGTTACAGTATTTGTAGACGGTTCTGTATTCTCTGATTGTTTTTAATTTGTTACAGTATTTGTTGACGGTTCTGTATTCTCTGATTGTTTTTGTTACAGTATTTGTTGACGGTTCTGTATTCTCTGATTGTTTTTGTTACAGTATTTGTTGACGGTTCTGTATTCTCCGATTCTTTTTAATTTGTTACAGTATTTGTTGACGGTTCTGTATTCTCTGATTGTTTTTGTTACAGTATTTGTTGACGGTTTAGTATTCTCTGATTGTTTTTGGTACAGTATTTGTTGACGGTTCTGTATGCTCTGATTGTTTTTGTTACAGTATTTGTTGACGGTTCTGTATTCTCTGATTGTTTTTAATTTGTTACAGTATTTGTTGACGGTTCTGTATTCTCTGATTGTTTTTGTTACAGTATTTGTTGACGGTTCTGTATTCTCTGATTGATTTTGTTACAGTATTTGTTGACGGTTCTGTATTCTCCGATTCTTTTTAATTTGTTACAGTATTTGTTGACGGTTCTGTATGCTCTGATTGTTTTTGTTACAGTATTTGTTGACGGTTCTGTATGCTCTGATTGTTTTTGTTACAGTATTTGTTGACGGTTCTGTATTCTCCGATTCTTTTTAATTTGTTACAGTATTTGTTGACGGTTCTGTATTCTCTGATTGTTTTTGTTACAGTATTTGTCGACGGTTCTGTATTCTCCGATTCTTTTTAATTTGTTACAATATTTGTTGACGGTTCTGTATGCTCTGATTGTTTTTGTTACAGTATTTGTCGACGGTTCTGTATTCTCTGATTGTTTTTGTTACAGTATTTGTTGACGGTTCTGTATTCTCCGATTCTTTTTAATTTGTTACAGTATTTGTTGTCGGTTCTGTATTCTCTGATTGTTTTTGTTACAGTATTTGTTGACGGTTCGGTATTCTCTGATTGATTTTGTTACAGTATTTGTCGACGGTTCTGTATTCTCTGATTGTTTTTGTTACAGTATTTGTCGACGGTTCGGTATTCTCTGATTGTTTTTGTTACAGTATTTGTTGACGGTTCGGTATTCTCTGATTGTTTTTGTTACAGTATTTGTTAACGGTTCGGTATTCTCTGATTGTTTTTGTTACAGTATTTGTAGACGGTTCTGTATTCTCTGATTGTTTTTGTTACAGTATTTGTTGACGGTTCGGTATTCTCTGATTGTTTTTGTTACAGTATTTGTTGACGGTTCTGTATTCTCCGATTCTTTTTAATTTGTTACAGTATTTGTTGACGGTTCTGTATTCTCTGATTGTTTTTGTTACAGTATTTGTTGACGGTTCTGTATTCTCTGATTGTTTTTAATTTGTTACAGTATTTGTTGACGGTTCTGTATTCTCTGATTGTTTTTGTTACAGTATTTGTTAACGGTTCTGTATTCTCCGATTCTTTTTAATTTGTTACAGTATTTGTCGACGGTTCTGTATTCTCTGATTGTTTTTGTTACAGTATTTGTTGACGGTTCGGTATTCTCTGATTGTTTTTGTTACAGTATTTGTTGACGGTTCTGTATTCTCCGATTCTTTTTAATTTGTTACAGTATTTGTTGACGGTTCTGTATTCTCTGACTGTTTTTGTTACAGTATTTGTCGACGGTTCTGTATTCTCTGATTGTTTTTGTTACAGTATTTGTTGACGGTTCTGTATTCTCTGATTGTTTTTGTTACAGTATTTGTTAACGGTTCTGTATTCTCCGATTCTTTTTAATTTGTTACAGTATTTGTTGACGTTTGATTGAATTTGCTACAGTCTCTCTGACTCCCGTGGAGGACCGTATTGAGGCAGTATAGCAGTCTCCGTCGGTAGACTTTTAATGAATGGTAAAGATTGTGTTATACCCAACAGCAATATTGAGCAAATACCTTTCGTTATTGATTACGCTTGTTGTTCCATTGGTCAAGGGAAATATTGTTCCTAGAATATTTACAAATATCGACCATTTCTAGCAATAGAACCGGGTAAGATAGTCCCATAGTGTGAGTTTCCTGATCACAGATACCGAAGTTACTACAAACAGGGCGCTAGTTCTGAGCGGTAAGGCCATTTATATAACAGCCTGTTTTTCTTGTCATGTCTTATACATTGCTATATTAGGTACAGGTTGGAAAAAAGTTAAATTCAAAGGACACAACAATTGTGTATCCCGAATACAAGAACCTGTTATAACGACTTAGTTATGCTGTCGCGTAGTGTTCATACTTAGATCAATGCACCTGCCACATGAAATCGATCGCATGTTTGGATACACCGGAAAAAAACCCATTATACATCATATTAAAATGATTATAAACATAATTTAATCGATCGTAACACTCTTGTCTTATTCAGTTATAGTTCAATCTAATGGGCCTACGCATCTAAGTGATGATTATATTCTATACATTATTGTAGATGGGAAGATTACGTAATACAGCTCAATTAAAGAGATGGGAAATGTAAACTTAGAAATTAAAATAATCAACTTCCGGTAGACAAACTAGACGAAGGAAGTTCGGTAGAGAATCAGGTTTCCTCCCATATTAAGTTCCAATATGTCCTGTCATGACTAAAAAGAGTGAATTATAAAAATCCTTTTATAATGGATGTAAAAACAAAAGATCATATTAATACTTAACAGCACGTGCTTAAGAAGTAGGCGATAACACCCACACGTGCGTGCTAATAAGAAACAAAAGCATGTTAGCACTAAGGAACATGTACGTGTAACACTAATGAACGTGTACGTGTTAACATTAAGGAACATGTACGTGTTAACACTAAGGAACATGTAAGTGTTAACACTAAGGAACATGTACGTGTTAACATTAAGGAACATGTACGTGTTAACATTAAGGAACATGTTCGTGTTAACAGTAAGGAACATGTACGTGTTAACATTAAGGAACTTGTACGTGTTAACACTAAGGAACATGTACGTGTTAACACTAAGGAACATGTACGTGTTAACACTGAGGAACATGTACGTGTTAACACAAAAGAACATGTACGTGTTAACATTAAGGAACATGTATGTGTTAACACTTAGGAACATGTACGTGTTAACACTAAGGAACATGTACGTGTTAACACTAAAGAACATGTACGTGTTTACACTAAGAAACATGTACGTGTTAACACTGAGAAACATGTACGTGTTTACACTAAGAAACATGTACGTGTTAACATTAAGGAACATGTACGTGTTAACACTAAGGAACATGTACGTGTTAACACTAAAGAACATGTACGTGTTTACACTAAGAAACATGTACGTGTTAACACTGAGAAACATGTAAGTGTTAACACTGAGAAACATGTACGTGTTTACACTAAGAAACATGTACGTGTTAACATTAAGGAACATGTACGTGTAACGCTAAGAAACATGTACATGTTAACAATAAAGAACATATACGTGTTTACACTAAGAAACATGTATGTGTTAACACTGAGGAACATGTTCGTGTCAACATTAAGGAACATGTACGTGTTCACACTAAGGAACATGAACGTGATAACACTAAGGAACATGTAAGTGTTAATACTAAGGAACATGTACGTGTTAATAGTAAGGAACTTGTACATGTTAACATTAAGGTACATGTACGTGTTAACACTAAGGAAAATGACGGTTCTGTATTCTCTGATTGTTTTTGTTACAGTATTTGTCGACGGTTCGGTATTCTCTGATTGTTTTTGTTACAGTATTTGTTGACGGTTCGGTATTCTCTGATTGTTTTTGTTACAGTATTTGTTGACGTTTGGGTATTCTCTGATTGTTTTTGTTACAGTATTTGTAGACGGTTCTGTATTCTCTGATTGTTTTTGTTACAGTATTTGTCGACGGTTCGGTATTCTCTGATTGATTTTGTTACAGTATTTGTTGACGGTTCGGTATTCTCTGATTGTTTTTGTTACGGTATTTGTCGACGGTTCGGTATTCTCTGATTGTTTTTGTTACAGTATTTGTTGACGGTTCGGTATTCTCTGATTGTTTTTGTTACAGTAATTGTCGACGGTTCTGTATTCTCTGATTGTTTTTGTTACAGTATTTGTTAACGGTTCGGTATTCTCTGATTGTTTTTGTTACGGTATTTGTTAACGGTTCGGTATTCTCTGATTGTTTTTGTTACAGTATTTGTTGACGGTTCGGTATTCTCTGATTGTTTTTGTTACAGTATTTGTCGACGGTTCTGTATTCTCTGATTGTTTTTGTTACAGTATTTGTTAACGGTTCGGTATTCTCTGATTGTTTTTGTTACGGTATTTGTTAACGGTTCGGTATTCTCTGAATGTTTTTGTTACGGTATTTGTTAACGGTTCGGTATTCTCTGATTGTTTTTGTTACGGTATTTGTTAACGGTTCGGTATTCTCTGATTGTTTTTGTTACAGTATTTGTTGACGGTTCTGTATTCTCTGATTGTTTTTGTTACAGTATTTGTTAACGGTTCTGTATTCTCTGATTGATTTTAATTTGTTACAGTATTTGTTGACGGTTCTGTATTCTCTGATTGTTTTTGTTACAGTATTTGTTGACGGTTCTGTATTCTCTGGTTGTTTTTGTTACAGTATTTGTTGACGGTTCTGTATTCTCTGATTGATTTTGTTACAGTATTTGTTGACGGTTCTGTATTCTCTGATTGTTTTTGTTACAGTATTTGTTAACGGTTCGGTATTCTCTGATTGTTTTTGTTACAGTATTTGTCGACGGTTCTGTATTCTCTGGTTGTTTTTGTTACAGTATTTGTTGACGGTTCTGTATTCTCTGGTTGTTTTTGTTACAGTATTTGTCGACGGTTCTGTATTCTCTGGTTGTTTTTGTTACAGTATTTGTTGACGGTTCTGTATTCTCTGGTTGTTTTTGTTACAGTATTTGTTGACGGTTCTGTATTCTCTGATTGTTTTTGTTACGGTATTTGTCGACGGTTCTGTATTCTCTGATTGTTTTTGTTACAGTATTTGTCGACGGTTCTGTATTCTCTGGTTGTTTTTGTTACAGTATTTGTTGACGGTTCTGTATTCTCTGGTTGTTTTTGTTACAGTATTTGTCGACGGTTCTGTATTCTCTGGTTGTTTTTGTTACAGTATTTGTTGACGGTTCTGTATTCTCTGGTTGTTTTTGTTACAGTATTTGTTGACGGTTCTGTATTCTCTGGTTGTTTTTGTTACAGTATTTGTCGACGGTTCTGTATTCTCTGGTTGTTTTTGTTACAGTATTTGTTGACGGTTCTGTATTCTCTGATTGTTTTTGTTACAGTATTTGTAGACGGTTCGGTATTCTCTGATTGTTTTTGTTACAGTATTTGTTAACGGTTCGGTATTCTCTGATTGTTTTTGTTACAGTATTTGTAGACGGTTCTGTATTCTCTGATTGTTTTTGTTACAGTATTTGTTGACGGTTCGGTATTCTCTGACTGTTTTTGTTACAGTATTTGTCGACGGTTCTATATTCTCTGATTGTTTTTGTTACAGTATTTGTTGACGGTTCGGTATTCTCTGATTGTTTTTGTTACAGTATTTGTCGACGGTTCTGTATTCTCTGATTGTTTTTGTTACAGTATTTGTTGACGGTTCTGTATTCTCTGATTGTTTTTGTTACAGTATTTGTTGACGGTTCGGTATTCTCTGACTGTTTTTGTTACAGTATTTGTCGACGGTTCTGTATTCTCTGATTGTTTTTGTTACAGTATTTGTCGACGGTTCTGTATTCTCTGATTGTTTTTGTTACAGTATTTGTCGACGGTTCTGTATTCTCTGATTGTTTTTGTTACAGTATTTGTCGACGGTTCTGTATTCTCTGATTGTTTTTGTTACAGTATTTGTTGACGGTTCGGTATGCTCTGATTGTTTTTGTTACAGTATTTGTAGACGGTTCTGTATTCTCTGATTGTTTTTGTTACGGTATTTGTTGACGGTTCTGTATTCTCTGATTGTTTTTGTTACAGTATTTGTTGACGGTTCTGTATTCTCTGATTGTTTTTGTTACAGTATTTGTTGACGGTTCGGTATTCTCTGACTGTTTTTGTTACAGTATTTGTCGACGGTTCTGTATTCTCTGATTGTTTTTGTTACAGTATTTGTTGACGGTTCTGTATGCTCTGATTGTTTTTGTTACAGTATTTGTCGACGGTTCTGTATTCTCTGATTGTTTTTGTTACAGTATTTGTAGACGGTTCTGTATTCTCTGATTGTTTTTGTTACAGTATTTGTTGACGGTTCGGTATTCTCTGATTGTTTTTAATTTGTTACAGTATTTGTCGACGGTTCGGTATTCTCTGATTGTTTTTGTTACAGTATTTGTAGACGGTTCGGTATTCTCTGATTGTTTTTGTTACAGTATTTGTAGACGGTTCTGTATTCTCTGATTGTTTTTGTTACGGTATTTGTTGACGGTTCGGTATGCTCTGATTGTTTTTGTTACAGTATTTGTCGACGGTTCTGTATTCTCTGACTGTTTTTGTTACAGTATTTGTTGACGGTTCTGTATTCTCTGATTGTTTTTGTTACAGTATTTGTAGACCGTTCTGTATTCTCTGATTGTTTTTGTTACAGTATTTGTTGACGGTTCTGTATTCTCTGATTGTTTTTGTTACAGTATTTGTTGACGGTTCGGTATTCTCTGACTGTTTTTGTTACAGTATTTGTCGACGGTTCTGTATTCTCTGATTGTTTTTGTTACAGTATTTGTTGACGGTTCTGTATGCTCTGATTGTTTTTGTTACAGTATTTGTCGACGGTTCTGTATTCTCTGATTGTTTTTGTTACAGTATTTGTAGACGGTTCTGTATTCTCTGATTGTTTTTGTTACAGTATTTGTTGACGGTTCGGTATTCTCTGATTGTTTTTAATTTGTTACAGTATTTGTCGACGGTTCGGTATTCTCTGATTGTTTTTGTTACAGTATTTGTAGACGGTTCGGTATTCTCTGATTGTTTTTGTTACAGTATTTGTAGACGGTTCTGTATTCTCTGATTGTTTTTGTTACGGTATTTGTTGACGGTTCGGTATGCTCTGATTGTTTTTGTTACAGTATTTGTCGACGGTTCTGTATTCTCTGACTGTTTTTGTTACAGTATTTGTTGACGGTTCTGTATTCTCTGATTGTTTTTGTTACAGTATTTGTAGACCGTTCTGTATTCTCTGATTGTTTTTGTTACAGTATTTGTTGACGGTTCTGTATTCTCTGATTGTTTTTGTTACAGTATTTGTTGACGGTTCTGTATTCTCTGATTGTTTTTGTTACAGTATTTGTTGACGGTTCTGTATTCTCTGATTGTTTTTGTTACAGTATTTGTTGACGGTTCTGTATTCTCTGATTGTTTTTGTTACAGTATTTGTTGACGGTTCTGTATTCTCTGATTGTTTTTGTTACGGTATTTGTTGACGGTTCTGTATTCTCTGATTGTTTTGTTACAGTATTTGTAGACCGTTCTGTATTCTCTGATTGTTTTTGTTACAGTATTTGTTAACGGTTCTGTATTCTCTGATTGATTTTGTTACAGTATTTGTTGACGGTTCTGTATTCTCTGATTGTTTTTAATTTGTTACGGTATTTGTCGACGGTTCGGTATTCTCTGATTGTTTTTGTTACAGTATTTGTTGACGGTTCTGTATTCTCTGATTGTTTTTAATTTGTTACGGTATTTGTTGACGGTTCTGTATTCTCTGATTGTTTTTGTTACGGTATTTGTTGTCGGTTCGGTATTCTCTGATTGTTTTTAATTTGTTACGGTATTTGTCGACGGTTCGGTATTCTCTGATTGTTTTTGTTACAGTATTTGTTGACGGTTCTGTATTCTCTGATTGTTTTTAATTTGTTACGGTATTTGTTGACGGTTCTGTATTCTCTGATTGTTTTTGTTACAGTATTTGTAGACGGTTCGGTATTCTCTGATTGTTTTTGTTACAGTATTTGTAGACGGTTCGGTATTCTCTGATTGTTTTTGTTACAGTATTTGTTGACGGTTCGATATTCTCTGATTGTTTTTGTTACGGTATTTGTTGACGGTTCTGTATTCTCTGATTGTTTTTGTTACAGTATTTGTAGACGGTTCGGTATTCTCTGATTGTTTTTGTTACAGTATTTGTTAACGGTTCTGTATTCTCTGATTGTTTTTGTTACAGTATTTGTAGACGGTTCTGTATTCTCTGATTGTTTTTGTTACAGTATTTGTTAACGGTTCTGTATTCTCTGATTGTTTTTGTTACAGTATTTGTAGACGGTTCTGTATTCTCTGATTGTTTTTGTTACAGTATTTGTTAACGGTTCTGTATTCTCTGATTGTTTTTGTTACAGTATTTGTAGACGGTTCGGTATTCTCTGATTGTTTTTGTTACAGTATTTGTAGACGGTTCTGTATTCTCTGATTGTTTTTGTTACAGTATTTGTCGACGGTTCTGTATTCTCTGATTGTTTTTGTTACAGTATTTGTTGACGGTTCTGTATTCTCTGATTGTTTTTGTTACAGTATTTGTTGACGGTTCGGTATTCTCTGATTGTTTTTGTTACAGTATTTGTAGACGGTTCTGTATTCTCTGATTGTTTTTGTTACAGTATTTGTAGACGGTTCGGTATTCTCTGATTGATTTTGTTACAGTATTTGTAGACGGTTCGGTATTCTCTGATTGTTTTTGTTACGGTATTTGTTGACGGTTCTGTATTCTCTGATTGTTTTTGTTACAGTATTTGTTGACGGTTCTGTATTCTCTGATTGTTTTTGTTACAGTATTTGTAGACGGTTCTGTATTCTCTGATTGTTTTTGTTACAGTATTTGTTGACGGTTCTGTATTCTCTGATTGTTTTTGTTACGGTATTTGTCGACGGTTCTGTATTCTCTGATTGTTTTTGTTACAGTATTTGTCGACGGTTCTGTATTCTCTGATTGTTTTTGTTACGGTATTTGTTGACGGTTCTGTATTCTCTGATTGTTTTTGTTACGGTATTTGTAGACGGTTCTGTATTCTCTGATTGTTTTTGTTACAGTATTTGTTGACGGTTCTGTATTCTCTGATTGTTTTTGTTACAGTATTTGTTGACGTTTGGGTATTCTCTGATTGTTTTTGTTACGGTATTTGTAGACGGTTCTGTATTCTCTGATTGTTTTTGTTACAGTATTTGTTGACGGTTCTGTATTCTCTGATTGTTTTTGTTACGGTATTTGTAGACGGTTCTGTATTCTCTGATTGTTTTTGTTACAGTATTTGTTGACGGTTCTGTATTCTCTGATTGTTTTTGTTACAGTATTTGTTGACGTTTGGGTATTCTCTGATTGTTTTTGTTACAGTATTTGTAGACGGTTCTGTATTCTCTGATTGTTTTTGTTACAGTATTTGTTGACGGTTCTGTATTCTCTGATTGTTTTTGTTACAGTATTTGTTGACGTTTGGGTATTCTCTGATTGTTTTTGTTACGGTATTTGTTGACGGTTCGGTATTCTCTGATTGTTTTTGTTACGGTATTTGTTGTCGGTTCGGTATTCTCTGATTGTTTTTGTTACAGTATTTGTAGACGGTTCTGTATTCTCTGATTGTTTTTGTTACAGTATTTGTTGACGGTTCGGTATTCTCTGATTGTTTTTGTTACAGTATTTGTTGTCGGTTCGGTATTCTCTGATTGTTTTTGTTACAGTATTTGTTGACGGTTCGGTATTCTCTGATTGTTTTTGTTACAGTATTTGTTGTCGGTTCGGTATTCTCTGATTGTTTTTGTTACAGTATTTGTTGTCGGTTCGGTATTCTCTGATTGTTTTTGTTACAGTATTTGTAGACGGTTCTGTATTCTCTGATTGTTTTTGTTACAGTATTTGTTGACGGTTCGGTATTCTCTGATTGTTTTTGTTACAGTATTTGTTGACGGTTCTGTATTCTCTGATTGTTTTTGTTACAGTATTTGTTGACGGTTCGGTATTCTCTGATTGTTTTTGTTACAGTATTTGTTGACGTTTGGGTATTCTCTGATTGTTTTTGTGACAGTATTTGTTGACGGTTCTGTATTCTCTGATTGTTTTTGTTACAGTATTTGTAAACGGTTCGGTATTCTTTGATTGTTTTTGTTACAGTATTTGTTGACGGTTCGGTATTCTCTGATTGTTTTTGTTACAGTATTTGTTGACGGTTCTGTATTCTCCGATTGTTTTTGTTACAGTATTTGTAGACGGTTCGGTATTCTCTGATTGTTTTTGTTACAGTATTTGTTGACGGTTCTGTATTCTCTGATTGTTTTTGTTACAGTATTTGTTGACGGTTCTGTATTCTCCGATTGTTTTTGTTACAGTATTTGTAGACGGTTCTGTATTCTCTGATTGTTTTTGTTACAGTATTTGTTGACGGTTCTGTATTCTCCGATTGTTTTTGTTACAGTATTTGTCGACGGTTCTGTATTCTCTGATTGTTTTTGTTACAGTATTTGTTGACGGTTCTGTATTCTCCGATTGTTTTTGTTACAGTATTTGTAGACGATTCGGTATTCTCTGATTGTTTTTGTTACAGTATTTGTTGACGGTTCGGTATTCTCTGATTGTTTTTGTTACAGTATTTGTTGACGGTTTAGTATTCTCTGGTTGTTTTTGTTACAGTATTTGTTGACGGTTCTGTATTCTCTGATTGTTTTTGTTACAGTATTTGTAGACGATTCGGTATTCTCTGATTGTTTTTGTTACAGTATTTGTTGACGGTTCGGTATTCTCTGATTGTTTTTGTTACAGTATTTGTTGACGGTTTAGTATTCTCTGGTTGTTTTTGTTACAGTATTTGTTGACGGTTCTGTATTCTCTGATTGTTTTTGTTACAGTATTTGTTGACGGTTCTGTATTCTCTGATTGTTTTTGTTACGGTATTTGTAGACGGTTCTGTATTCTCTGATTGTTTTTGTTACAGTATTTGTTGACGGTTCTGTATTCTCTGATTGTTTTTGTTACAGTATTTGTTGACGTTTGGGTATTCTCTGATTGTTTTTGTTACAGTATTTGTAGACGGTTCTGTATTCTCTGATTGTTTTTGTTACAGTATTTGTTGAAGGTTCTGTATTCTCTGATTGTTTTTGTTACAGTATTTGTTGACGTTTGGGTATTCTCTGATTGTTTTTGTTACGGTATTTGTTGACGGTTCTGTATTCTCTGATTGTTTTTGTTACGGTATTTGTTGTCGGTTCGGTATTCTCTGATTGTTTTTGTTACAGTATTTGTAGACGGTTCTGTATTCTCTGATTGTTTTTGTTACAGTATTTGTTGACGGTTCGGTATTCTCTGATTGTTTTTGTTACAGTATTTGTTGTCGGTTCGGTATTCTCTGATTGTTTTTGTTACAGTATTTGTTGACGGTTCGGTATTCTCTGATTGTTTTTGTTACAGTATTTGTTGTCGGTTCGGTATTCTCTGATTGTTTTTGTTACAGTATTTGTTGTCGGTTCGGTATTCTCTGATTGTTTTTGTTACAGTATTTGTAGACGGTTCTGTATTCTCTGATTGTTTTTGTTACAGTATTTGTTGACGGTTCGGTATTCTCTGATTGTTTTTGTTACAGTATTTGTTGACGGTTCGGTATTCTCTGATTGTTTTTGTTACAGTATTTGTTGACGGTTCTGTATTCTCTGATTGTTTTTGTTACAGTATTTGTTGACGGTTCGGTATTCTCTGATTGTTTTTGTTACAGTATTTGTTGACGTTTGGGTATTCTCTGATTGTTTTTGTGACAGTATTTGTTGACGGTTCTGTATTCTCTGATTGTTTTTGTTACAGTATTTGTAGACGGTTCGGTATTCTTTGATTGTTTTTGTTACAGTATTTGTTGACGGTTCGGTATTCTCTGATTGTTTTTGTTACAGTATTTGTTGACGGTTCTGTATTCTCCGATTGTTTTTGTTACAGTATTTGTAGACGGTTCGGTATTCTCTGATTGTTTTTGTTACAGTATTTGTTGACGGTTCTGTATTCTCTGATTGTTTTTGTTACAGTATTTGTTGACGGTTCTGTATTCTCCGATTGTTTTTGTTACAGTATTTGTAGACGGTTCTGTATTCTCTGATTGTTTTTGTTACAGTATTTGTTGACGGTTCTGTATTCTCCGATTGTTTTTGTTACAGTATTTGTCGACGGTTCTGTATTCTCTGATTGTTTTTGTTACAGTATTTGTTGACGGTTCTGTATTCTCCGATTGTTTTTGTTACAGTATTTGTAGACGATTCGGTATTCTCTGATTGTTTTTGTTACAGTATTTGTTGACGGTTCTGTATTCTCTGATTGTTTTTGTTACAGTATTTGTCGACGGTTCTGTATTCTCTGGTTGTTTTTGTTACAGTATTTGTTGACGGTTCTGTATTCTCTGGTTGTTTTTGTTACAGTATTTGTCGACGGTTCTGTATTCTCTGGTTGTTTTTGTTACAGTATTTGTTGACGGTTCTGTATTCTCTGGTTGTTTTTGTTACAGTATTTGTTGACGGTTCTGTATTCTCTGATTGTTTTTGTTACGGTATTTGTCGACGGTTCTGTATTCTCTGATTGTTTTTGTTACAGTATTTGTCGACGGTTCTGTATTCTCTGGTTGTTTTTGTTACAGTATTTGTTGACGGTTCTGTATTCTCTGGTTGTTTTTGTTACAGTATTTGTCGACGGTTCTGTATTCTCTGATTGTTTTTGTTACAGTATTTGTCGACGGTTCTGTATTCTCTGATTGTTTTTGTTACAGTATTTGTCGACGGTTCTGTATTCTCTGATTGTTTTTGTTACAGTATTTGTTGACGGTTCGGTATTCTCTGATTGTTTTTGTTACAGTATTTGTTGACGGTTCTGTATGCTCTGATTGTTTTTGTTATAGTATTTGTCGACGGTTCTGTATGCTCTGATTGTTTTTGTTACAGTATTTGTCGACGGTTCTGTATTCTCTGGTTGTTTTTGTTACAGTATTTGTTGACGGTTCTGTATTCTCTGGTTGTTTTTGTTACAGTATTTGTTGACGGTTCTGTATTCTCTGGTTGTTTTTGTTACAGTATTTGTCGACGGTTCTGTATTCTCTGGTTGTTTTTGTTACAGTATTTGTTGACGGTTCTGTATTCTCTGATTGTTTTTGTTACAGTATTTGTAGACGGTTCGGTATTCTCTGATTGTTTTTGTTACAGTATTTGTTAACGGTTCGGTATTCTCTGATTGTTTTTGTTACAGTATTTGTAGACGGTTCTGTATTCTCTGATTGTTTTTGTTACAGTATTTGTTGACGGTTCGGTATTCTCTGACTGTTTTTGTTACAGTATTTGTCGACGGTTCTATATTCTCTGATTGTTTTTGTTACAGTATTTGTTGACGGTTCGGTATTCTCTGATTGTTTTTGTTACAGTATTTGTCGACGGTTCTGTATTCTCTGATTGTTTTTGTTACAGTATTTGTTGACGGTTCTGTATTCTCTGATTGTTTTTGTTACAGTATTTGTTGACGGTTCGGTATTCTCTGACTGTTTTTGTTACAGTATTTGTCGACGGTTCTGTATTCTCTGATTGTTTTTGTTACAGTATTTGTCGACGGTTCTGTATTCTCTGATTGTTTTTGTTACAGTATTTGTCGACGGTTCTGTATTCTCTGGTTGTTTTTGTTACAGTATTTGTCGACGGTTCTGTATTCTCTGATTGTTTTTGTTACAGTATTTGTTGACGGTTCGGTATGCTCTGATTGTTTTTGTTACAGTATTTGTAGACGGTTCTGTATTCTCTGATTGTTTTTGTTACGGTATTTGTTGACGGTTCTGTATTCTCTGATTGTTTTTGTTACAGTATTTGTTGACGGTTCTGTATTCTCTGATTGTTTTTGTTACAGTATTTGTTGACGGTTCTGTATTCTCTGGTTGTTTTTGTTACAGTATTTGTTGACGGTTCTGTATTCTCTGGTTGTTTTTATTACAGTATTTGTCGACGGTTCTGTATTCTCTGGTTGTTTTTGTTACAGTATTTGTTGACGGTTCTGTATTCTCTGATTGTTTTTGTTACAGTATTTGTAGACGGTTCGGTATTCTCTGATTGTTTTTGTTACAGTATTTGTTGACGTTTGGGTATTCTCTGATTGTTTTTGTTACAGTATTTGTAGACGGTTCTGTATTCTCTGATTGTTTTTGTTACAGTATTTGTTGACGGTTCGGTATTCTCTGACTGTTTTTGTTACAGTATTTGTCGACGGTTCTATATTCTCTGATTGTTTTTGTTACAGTATTTGTTGACGGTTCGGTATTCTCTGATTGTTTTTGTTACAGTATTTGTCGACGGTTCTGTATTCTCTGATTGTTTTTGTTACAGTATTTGTTGACGGTTCTGTATTCTCTGATTGTTTTTGTTACAGTATTTGTTGACGGTTCGGTATTCTCTGACTGTTTTTGTTACAGTATTTGTCGACGGTTCTGTATTCTCTGATTGTTTTTGTTACAGTATTTGTCGACGGTTCTGTATTCTCTGATTGTTTTTGTTACAGTATTTGTCGACGGTTCTGTATTCTCTGATTGTTTTTGTTACAGTATTTGTCGACGGTTCTGTATTCTCTGATTGTTTTTGTTACAGTATTTGTTGACGGTTCGGTATGCTCTGATTGTTTTTGTTACAGTATTTGTAGACGGTTCTGTATTCTCTGATTGTTATTGTTACGGTATTTGTTGACGGTTCTGTATTCTCTGATTGTTTTTGTTACAGTATTTGTTGACGGTTCTGTATTCTCTGATTGTTTTTGTTACAGTATTTGTTGACGGTTCGGTATTCTCTGATTGTTTTTGTTACAGTATTTGTCGACGGTTCTGTATTCTCTGATTGTTTTTGTTACAGTATTTGTTGACGGTTCTGTATGCTCTGATTGTTTTTGTTACAGTATTTGTCGACGGTTCTGTATTCTCTGATTGTTTTTGTTACAGTATTTGTAGACGGTTCTGTATTCTCTGATTGTTTTTGTTACAGTATTTGTTGACGGTTCGGTATTCTCTGATTGTTTTTAATTTGTTACAGTATTTGTCGACGGTTCGGTATTCTCTGATTGTTTTTGTTACAGTATTTGTAGACGGTTCGGTATTCTCTGATTGTTTTTGTTACAGTATTTGTAGACGGTTCTGTATTCTCTGATTGTTTTTGTTACGGTATTTGTTGACGGTTCGGTATGCTCTGATTGTTTTTGTTACAGTATTTGTCGACGGTTCTGTATTCTCTGACTGTTTTTGTTACAGTATTTGTTGACGGTTCTGTATTCTCTGATTGTTTTTGTTACAGTATTTGTAGACCGTTCTGTATTCTCTGATTGTTTTTGTTACAGTATTTGTTGACGGTTCTGTATTCTCTGATTGTTTTTGTTACAGTATTTGTTGACGGTTCTGTATTCTCTGATTGTTTTTGTTACAGTATTTGTAGACGGTTCTGTATTCTCTGATTGTTTTTGTTACAGTATTTGTTGACGGTTCTGTATTCTCTGATTGTTTTTGTTACAGTATTTGTTGACGGTTCTGTATTCTCTGATTGTTTTTGTTACGGTATTTGTTGACGGTTCTGTATTCTCTGATTGTTTTTGTTACAGTATTTGTAGACCGTTCTGTATTCTCTGATTGTTTTTGTTACAGTATTTGTTAACGGTTCTGTATTCTCTGATTGATTTTGTTACAGTATTTGTTGACGGTTCTGTATTCTCTGATTGTTTTTAATTTGTTACGGTATTTGTCGACGGTTCGGTATTCTCTGATTGTTTTTGTTACAGTATTTGTTGACGGTTCTGTATTCTCTGATTGTTTTTAATTTGTTACGGTATTTGTTGACGGTTCTGTATTCTCTGATTGTTTTTGTTACGGTATTTGTTGTCGGTTCGGTATTCTCTGATTGTTTTTAATTTGTTACGGTATTTGTCGACGGTTCGGTATTCTCTGATTGTTTTTGTTACAGTATTTGTTGACGGTTCTGTATTCTCTGATTGTTTTTAATTTGTTACGGTATTTGTTGACGGTTCTGTATTCTCTGATTGTTTTTGTTACAGTATTTGTCGACGGTTCGGTATTCTCTGATTGTTTTTGTTACAGTATTTGTAGACGGTTCGGTATTCTCTGATTGTTTTTGTTACAGTATTTGTTGACGGTTCGATATTCTCTGATTGTTTTTGTTACGGTATTTGTTGACGGTTCTGTATTCTCTGATTGTTTTTGTTACAGTATTTGTAGACGGTTCGGTATTCTCTGATTGTTTTTGTTACAGTATTTGTTAACGGTTTTGTATTCTCTGATTGTTTTTGTTACAGTATTTGTAGACGGTTCTGTATTCTCTGATTGTTTTTGTTACAGTATTTGTTAACGGTTCTGTATTCTCTGATTGTTTTTGTTACAGTATTTGTAGACGGTTCTGTATTCTCTGATTGTTTTTGTTACAGTATTTGTTAACGGTTCTGTATTCTCTGATTGTTTTTGTTACAGTATTTGTAGACGGTTCGGTATTCTCTGATTGTTTTTGTTACAGTATTTGTAGACGGTTCTGTATTCTCTGATTGTTTTTGTTACAGTATTTGTCGACGGTTCTGTATTCTCTGATTGTTTTTGTTACAGTATTTGTAGACGGTTCTGTATTCTCTGATTGTTTTTGTTACAGTATTTGTTAACGGTTCTGTATTCTCTGATTGTTTTTGTTACAGTATTTGTAGACGGTTCTGTATTCTCTGATTGTTTTTGTTACAGTATTTGTTAACGGTTCTGTATTCTCTGATTGTTTTTGTTACAGTATTTGTAGACGGTTCGGTATTCTCTGATTGTTTTTGTTACAGTATTTGTAGACGGTTCTGTATTCTCTGATTGTTTTTGTTACAGTATTTGTCGACGGTTCTGTATTCTCTGATTGTTTTTGTTACAGTATTTGTTGACGGTTCTGTATTCTCTGATTGTTTTTGTTACAGTATTTGTTGACGGTTCGGTATTCTCTGATTGTTTTTGTTACAGTATTTGTAGACGGTTCGGTATTCTCTGATTGATTTTGTTACAGTATTTGTAGACGGTTCGGTATTCTCTGATTGTTTTTGTTACGGTATTTGTTGACGGTTCTGTATTCTCTGATTGTTTTTGTTACAGTATTTGTTGACGGTTCTGTATTCTCTGATTGTTTTTGTTACAGTATTTGTAGACGGTTCTGTATTCTCTGATTGTTTTTGTTACAGTATTTGTTGACGGTTCTGTATTCTCTGATTGTTTTTGTTACGGTATTTGTCGACGGTTCTGTATTCTCTGATTGTTTTTGTTACAGTATTTGTCGACGGTTCTGTATTCTCTGATTGTTTTTGTTACGGTATTTGTTGACGGTTCTGTATTCTCTGATTGTTTTTGTTACGGTATTTGTAGACGGTTCTGTATTCTCTGATTGTTTTTGTTACAGTATTTGTTGACGGTTCTGTATTCTCTGATTGTTTTTGTTACAGTATTTGTTGACGTTTGGGTATTCTCTGATTGTTTTTGTTACGGTATTTGTAGACGGTTCTGTATTCTCTGATTGTTTTTGTTACAGTATTTGTTGACGGTTCTGTATTCTCTGATTGTTTTTGTTACGGTATTTGTAGACGGTTCTGTATTCTCTGATTGTTTTTGTTACAGTATTTGTTGACGGTTCTGTATTCTCTGATTGTTTTTGTTACAGTATTTGTTGACGTTTGGGTATTCTCTGATTGTTTTTGTTACAGTATTTGTAGACGGTTCTGTATTCTCTGATTGTTTTTGTTACAGTATTTGTTGACGGTTCTGTATTCTCTGATTGTTTTTGTTACAGTATTTGTTGACGTTTGGGTATTCTCTGATTGTTTTTGTTACAGTATTTGTAGACGGTTCTGTATTCTCTGATTGTTTTTGTTACAGTATTTGTTGACGGTTCTGTATTCTCTGATTGTTTTTGTTACAGTATTTGTCGACGGTTCGGTATTCTCTGATTGTTTTTGTTACGGTATTTGTTGACGGTTCGGTATTCTCTGATTGTTTTTGTTACGGTATTTGTTGTCGGTTCTGTATTCTCTGATTGTTTTTGTTACAGTATTTGTTGACGGTTCGGTATTCTCTGATTGTTTTTGTTACAGTATTTGTTGTCGGTTCGGTATTCTCTGATTGTTTTTGTTACAGTATTTGTTGACGGTTCGGTATTCTCTGATTGTTTTTGTTACAGTATTTGTTGTCGGTTCGGTATTCTCTGATTGTTTTTGTTACAGTATTTGTTGTCGGTTCGGTATTCTCTGATTGTTTTTGTTACAGTATTTGTAGACGGTTCTGTATTCTCTGATTGTTTTTGTTACAGTATTTGTAGACGGTTCTGTATTCTCTGATTGTTTTTGTTACAGTATTTGTTGACGGTTCGGTATTCTCTGATTGTTTTTGTTACAGTATTTGTTGACGGTTCTGTATTCTCTGATTGTTTTTGTTACAGTATTTGTTGACGGTTCGGTATTCTCTGATTGTTTTTGTTACAGTATTTGTCGACGGTTCTGTATTCTCTGATTGTTTTTGTTACGGTATTTGTTGACGGTTCTGTATTCTCTGATTGTTTTTGTTACAGTATTTGTTGACGTTTGGGTATTCTCTGATTGTTTTTGTTACAGTATTTGTTGACGGTTCTGTATTCTCTGATTGTTTTTGTTACAGTATTTGTAGACGGTTCGGTATTCTTTGATTGTTTTTTTACAGTATTTGTTGACGGTTCGGTATTCTCTGATTGTTTTTGTTACAGTATTTGTTGACGGTTCTGTATTCTCCGATTGTTTTTGTTACAGTATTTGTAGACGGTTCGGTATTCTCTGATTGTTTTTGTTACAGTATTTGTTGACGGTTCTGTATTCTCTGATTGTTTTTGTTACAGTATTTGTTGACGGTTCTGTATTCTCCGATTGTTTTTGTTACAGTATTTGTAGACGGTTCTGTATTCTCTGATTGTTTTTGTTACAGTATTTGTTGACGGTTCTGTATTCTCCGATTGTTTTTGTTACAGTATTTGTCGACGGTTCTGTATTCTCTGATTGTTTTTGTTACAGTATTTGTTGACGGTTCTGTATTCTCCGATTGTTTTTGTTACAGTATTTGTAGACGATTCGGTATTCTCTGATTGTTTTTGTTACAGTATTTGTTGACGGTTCTGTATTCTCTGATTGTTTTTGTTACAGTATTTGTCGACGGTTCTGTATTCTCTGATTGTTTTTGTTACAGTATTTGTTGACGGTTCTGTATTCTCTGATTGTTTTTGTTACAGTATTTGTTGTCGGTTCTGTATTCTCTGATTGTTTTTGTTACAGTATTTGTTAACGGTTCGGTATTCTCTGATTGTTTTTGTTACAGTATTTGTTGACGGTTCGGTATTCTCCGATTGTTTTTGTTACAGTATTTGTAGACGGTTCGGTATTCTCCGATTGTTTTTGTTACAGTATTTGTTAACGGTTCGGTATTCTCCGATTGTTTTTGTTACAGTATTTGTTGACGGTTCGGTATTCTCCGATTGTTTTTGTTACAGTATTTGTAGACGGTTCGGTATTCTCCGATTGTTTTTGTTACAGTATTTGTTAACGGTTCGGTATTCTCCGATTGTTTTTGTTACAGTATTTGTAGACGGTTCGGTATTCTCCGATTGTTTTTGTTACAGTATTTGTTGACGGTTCGGTATTCTCCGATTGTTTTTGTTACAGTATTTGTAGACGGTTCTGTATTCTCTGATTGTTTTTGTTACAGTATTTGTTAACGGTTCGGTATTCTCTGATTGTTTTTGTTACAGTATTTGTTAACGGTTCGGTATTCTCTGATTGTTTTTGTTACAGTATTTGTAGACGGTTCGGTATTCTCCGATTGTTTTTGTTACAGTATTTGTTAACGGTTCGGTATTCTCCGATTGTTTTTGTTACGGTATTTGTTGACGGTTCGGTATTCTCTGATTGTTTTTGTTACAGTATTTGTTGCCGTTTGGGTATTCTCTGATTGTTTTTGTTACAGTATTTGTAGACGGTTCGGTATTCTCTGATTGTTTTTGTTACAGTATTTGTTGTTTTTGTTACAGTATTTGTCGACGGTTCTGTATTCTCTGATTGTTTTTGTTACGGTATTTGTTGACGGTTCTGTATTCTCTGGTTGTTTTTGTTACAGTATTTGTTAACGGTTCGGTATTCTCTGATTGTTTTTGTTACAGTATTTGTTAACGGTTCGGTATTCTCCGATTGTTTTTGTTACGGTATTTGTTGACGGTTCGGTATTCTCTGATTGTTTTTGTTACAGTATTTGTTGACGTTTGGGTATTCTCTGATTGTTTTTGTTACAGTATTTGTAGACGGTTCGGTATTCTCTGATTGTTTTTGTTACAGTATTTGTTGACGGTTCTGTATTCTCTGATTGTTTTTGTTACAGTATTTGTTGACGGTTCTGTATTCTCTGATTGTTTTTGTTACAGTATTTGTCGACGGTTCGGTATTCTCTGATTGATTTTGTTACAGTATTTGTCGACGGTTCTGTATTCTCTGATTGTTTTTGTTACAGTATTTGTTGACGGTTCGGTATTCTCTGATTGTTTTTGTTACAGTATTTGTTGACGGTTCTGTATTCTCTGATTGTTTTTGTTACAGTATTTGTAGACGGTTCGGTATTCTCTGGTTGTTTTTGTTACAGTATTTGTTGACGGTTCTGTATTCTCTGATTGATTTTGTTACAGTATTTGTCGACGGTTCTGTATTCTCTGATTGTTTTTGTTACAGTATTTGTTGACGGTTCTGTATTCTCTGGTTGTTTTTGTTACAGTATTTGTTGACGGTTCTGTATTCTCTGATTGTTTTTGTTACAGTATTTGTAGACGGTTCGGTATTCTCTGGTTGTTTTTGTTACAGTATTTGTTGACGGTTCTGTATTCTCTGATTGTTTTTGTTACAGTATTTGTCGACGGTTCTGTATTCTCTGATTGATTTTGTTACAGTATTTGTCGACGGTTCTGTATTCTCTGATTGATTTTGTTACAGTATTTGTTGACGGTTCTGTATTCTCTGATTGATTTTGTTACAGTATTTGTTGACGGTTCTGTATTCTCTGATTGATTTTGTTACAGTATTTGTCGACGGTTCTGTATTCTCTGATTGTTTTTGTTACAGTATTTGTTGACGGTTCTGTATTCTCTGGTTGTTTTTGTTACAGTATTTGTTGACGGTTCTGTATTCTCTGATTGTTTTTGTTACAGTATTTGTAGACGGTTCGGTATTCTCTGGTTGTTTTTGTTACAGTATTTGTTGACGGTTCTGTATTCTCTGATTGTTTTTGTTACAGTATTTGTCGACGGTTCGGTATTCTCTGATTGTTTTTGTTACAGTATTTGTAGACGTTCGGTATTCTCTGATTGTTTTTGTTACAGTATTTGTTGTCGGTTCGGTATTCTCTGGTTGTTTTTGTTACAGTATTTGTTGTCGGTTCGGTATTCTCTGATTGTTTTTGTTACAGTATTTGTTGTCGGTTCGGTATTCTCTGATTGTTTTTGTTACAGTATTTGTTGACGGTTCTGTTTTCTCTGGTTGTTTTTGTTACAGTATTTGTTGACGGTTCTGTATTCTCTGATTGTTTTTGTTACAGTATTTGTAGACGGTTCGGTATTCTCTGGTTGTTTTTGTTACAGTATTTGTTGACGGTTCTGTATTCTCTGATTGTTTTTGTTACAGTATTTGTCGACGGTTCGGTATTCTCTGATTGTTTTTGTTACAGTATTTGTCGACGGTTCTGTATTCTCTGATTGTTTTTGTTACAGTATTTGTTGACGGTTCTGTATTCTCTGATTGTTTTTGTTACAGTATTTGTTGTCGGTTCGGTATTCTCTGGTTGTTTTTGTTACAGTATTTGTTGTCGGTTCGGTATTCTCTGATTGTTTTTGTTACAGTATTTGTTGTCGGTTCGGTATTCTCTGGTTGTTTTTAATTTGTTACAGTATTTGTTGACGTTTGATTGAATTTGCTACAGTCTCTCTGACTCCCGTGGAGGGTCGTATTGAGGCAGTAGCAGTCTCCATCGGTAGACTTTTAATGAATGGTAAAGATTGTGTTATACCCAACAGCAATATTGAGCAAATACCTTCCGTTATTGATTACGCTTGTTGTTCTATTGGTCAAGGGAAATATTGTTCCTAGAATATTTACAAATATCGACCATTTCTAGCAATAAAACCGGGTAAGATAGTCCCATAGTGTGAGTTTCCTGATCACAGATACCGAAGTTACTACAAACAGGGCGCTAGTTCTGAGCGGTAAGGCCATTTATATAACAGCCTGTTTTTCTTGTCATGTCTTATACATTGCTATATTAGGTACAGGTTTGAAAAAAGTTAAATTCAAAGGACACAACAATTGTGTATTCCGAATACAAGAACCTGTTATAACGACTTAGTTATGCTGTCTCGTAGTGTTCATACTTAGATCAATGTACCTGCCACATGAAATCGATCGCATGCTTGGATACACCGGAAAAAAACCCATTATACATCATATTAAAATAATTATAAACATAATTCAATCGATCGTAACACTCTTGGCTTATTCAGTTATAGTTCAAACTAATGGGCCTACGCATCTAAGTGATGATTATATTCTATACATTATTGTAGATGGGAAGATTACGTAATACAGCTCAATTAAAGAGATGGGAAATGTAAACTTAGAAATTAAAATAATGAACTTCCGGTAGACAAACTAGACGAAGGAAGTTGGGTAGAGAATCAGGTTTCCTCCCACATTAAGTTCCAATATGTCCTGTCATGGCTAAAAAAGGGAATTATAAAAATCCTTTTATAATGGATGTAAAAACAAAAGATCATATTAATACTTAACAGCACGTGCTTAAGAAGTAGGCGATAACACCCACACGTGCGTGCTAATAAGAAACAAAAGCATGTTAGCACTAAGGAACATGTACGTGTAACACTAAGGAACGTGTACGTGTTAACATTAAGGAACATGTTCGTGTTAACACTAACGAACATGTACGTGTTAATAGTAAGGAACATGTACGTGTTAACACTAAGGAACATGTACGTGTTAACATTAAGGATTATGTACGTGTTAACACTAAGGAACATGTACGTGTTGACATTAAGGAACATGTACCTGATAACACTAAGGAACATGTACGTGTTAACACTAAGGAACATGTACGTGTCAACACTAAGGAGCATGTACCTGATAACACTAAGGAACATGTACGTGTTAACACTAAGGATTATGTACGTGTTAACACTTAGGAACATGTACGTGTTGACATTAAGGAACATGTACGTGTTAACACTAAGGAGCATGTACCTGATAACACTAAGGAACATGTACGTGTAACACTAAGGAACGTGTACGTGTTGACATTAAGGAACATGTTCGTGTTAACACTAACGAACATGTACGTGTTAACACTAAGGAACGTGTACGTGTTAACACTAAGGAACATGTACGTGTTAACACTAAGGAACGTGTACGTATTAACACTAAGGAACTTGTACGTGTTAACGCTAAGGAACATGTACGTGTTAACACTAAGGAACATGTACGTGTTAACACTAAGGAACATGTACGTGTTAACACTAAGGAACATGTGTATGCTAACACTTGGGAACAGTATGTCGGTTATTAACTAGATCAATGTCCTCCTGTCAGTAAACCACTACTTAATATAACTGTAGATAGTCTGATTCTGATAATTTTCTCCTATTTTTGTTTTAGTGATAACGGTAGTTGGACACAGTTTCTAATACAAAAACACGGTAGCTTTAAGAGCCTTAGCTTCTTAACAAAAGCTACAAAAGCAAGCTGAATAACAGTCTGAGACTAAGGTTGGTATTGTACATACAAGTGTATGTACAATTTGTATGTACAAGCTAATGTTAGTACAGAACTTATATTGGATTATGTTGAATCTATGAAATTTGAAAAATTCATAATGTGTGTAATATGAACTTCAGGTTAAAATCTTCATCGCCATTGGTACAGAACATTACTTAATCAAAACTACGCGAGCGTAACTACCACACTCAACATGTGTACTCCACACCACTCAAGGACATTGACCGAGGCTTCAATGCCTGGTTGTGTTTTGGAAACTACTCATTTCCGTTTTATTGGACTAACCTTATTATCATTTTCGCATTTTGTTCTCAGATGGATGGTCAAGCTAACTAACACAAATAACGAAATATAAATTACCTGTACCACTCCAATCCTTTGTGGTAATGTTTATCGAAGAAATGAACTTCCGGTCCAGGTGCCCGTATGTCCGGATGAACTCTTAGAAAGGTTAAAAGTGCTCGTGTTCCACATCTTCTCACACCAATAATAAGGGCCTTGGGAAGCCGCTTAGCGGCGCCTTTTGACATCTTTTGAAGTTTACCTCGTTCGTGCGATTTTTGTGCGTTTTCGTCAATTTTCTCGTAATCGTCAACGTAAAATGTATCCGTTTCCGGTATCTGTCCACTTTGAGCATGTCTGTCAGTGTCGGGCAAATCGTGTATCATGTATGCTGCTTCTGGTCCTTCATCGATGTCTAAAATGACATTTGACGTTTCGCGTTTTACCTGTGTGGGCCGGACACGAGGGCCGGTCATTTTCCGGACGCCTGTCACAAAGCGCGTGGTATTTAGGATGCTGTGGGGTGGACCCTCATAGGACCGGGTCACGGCGGAGAAAACGTTTAAAATGGCAACAAACACTATGGTACCGACACCACATATACACACTGTGGAAGGAACCAGATATTTCTTCTTACCGCGACGGAATATACACCAAAACCGAATCTTCTTCATATCAGTCATTCTTCATCCCAATACATTGGTCTGGAGCAGAGATATCTGAGTGTTACTCAGGGACGTACGATTCTCCAATAATTCACTAGTCCGCCACAGACCCGCCGTAGTAGAGCCGGCACGCACACACTAGTTGCTGTAGTCGGCCCTACAGTCGCTGTGTAAACAAAAACAAACGCTGAAGCAGTATTACTACGCTGTTAGTATTTCCCCCACGTGCATCACACGTAGCACGTTCTATCAGTCGTGATGTTTAATGCCTCCTGTAGACATACAAGTTCACATTCCCTAACGACGGAGCAAAGACAGATATATCTTTGATTTTTTCCAACACGAGTCATGCTTTGCCCTTCCCCGCCAAGCTGTGTTACGCGAGCCTTTCTGTGGTGTCTATATAGTGGCAGACCACTTGTGTATATTTTGAGGTACCACTTACCAATTTTACTGTAACAAGCTGCACTACTCCTCACAGAGTTAAACACACTGCGTGCCACTTACTTACACCTCTTACTTCAACACCTTACTCCCCGAATCTATAATCACAATACAAGATGTATTTATTGTACAACAAATCATTACAACTCCTTAGAAACTTTAAACAAACCCAACGAAAATCGCTTGGTTTGAGAACCAAATAAAGAATGTATCCGCTACCCTGAGAATGTTGCGCACGAAACAGCTTCGGATCTTGTGTGAGTCGGTGTTGTTTACAAATCTAACACTGTCTGTACTCATAGATCCTCTCCATTTTAATTAATTATGATCCATTTCCTTTATATCCAATATTGGTTTTACCGACAAAGCGTGCAGTGTCAAGCTAAACGCTAGTGATGTATGCTGGCGGATACGCACCAATGGTCACTCTGTAGCACGTGCACACTGACTTCTGCACGCTAGAAACACATTTCGAGGACCATTATAAATCTACAAACACGATTTTTGTCCGGTATCACAATCTCATTATGCCCTGTTATCAAATGTTGTTAACTTATACTTCTATGGAAAGTGAGAAAATATCTCATATCCCCACACGTTCTTCAAAATGATGGAGATCAAACATTGCTGTCATCTGACATGCACAAACGTTTGTACCGAAAACGTCAGCTAAACAGAATTCGTCTGGTCAATACCCAGTGTATAGCACCGTATACAGTAACCAAAACGTATAGCCGTGATTCTCGCAGATACCAGACATCTTCTGGATAATCATCTAGATCAGTACTAGGTACTGACAGCTCGGTTCTGACCAGAGTTCCTACCTCCTTGGCAGTAATATGATCCGGGACGTATGCGCTCCCTAGTCCGGCAGTTACCAATAGAGTGTAGGATTATTGTCCAGTTCCTGTTTGTTAGGTCCTGTGACGGTTACCCGTCCGATGTGTAGAGGTGGCTGTTCACGGACTTGTAAACCCTAGCGTGCTGCCCCCTTCTGCTATTGTAATTACGCCTGCTATTAGACAGAGCTCTATATACATACAGGCGGCCCGTATCTCACAGATCACGTTTTAAATGTACAGCCTCCGAGCATCAACCCGCAGTGGTTATGGGACTGGGAGAAAATTATGCGTTGTTTAAAGTCTTAAATTCGTTTCTAAGGTTATCAATTTCAGCAGTGATTACCACAGATGTACCTGGGGGATTTAAATGCTAAAAGCACGTGCGTCGCATGCAAACCAATTAACCAATTAAAAAGAATATGCAGTTTTATTTAATTTGAGCAAAGGTGCGCGTGGCCTTTGGGAGTGATTTAATTATTTCCGATAATTGTTTCGCCCGTAAGGTTCTCTAATAAAACATTAACAGATCTAGACAACGCATGCACATTGGTATCAATCACGTTTCACTCAAAACAAACACACTCTATTGATTTGATTAAGTTGGAGTAATCACGTTTCCCGCCCCGGTCTATCACTGTCAACAGTTTAGCCATGGACGGGAGTAGATCTAATTACATCTTATAATGTACTATATGCCTGGATTTCCCTCTTTCTGAAAGGTGTCATCATATAACATTTGCCGTTGCGTAAACGCAAAACCATAAACAAAAGTTTAATGGCAGGAAGTCCAGCGAACTTCTTCGATAGCACAGTTTGGTCATTGCCGTGTGGTAATAGAAGAATTGCAGTGTATACACCTCATACTAATGTTAAACGATTTGGGAATGTTAAACGTTGTTTTTTTGTCAAAACTTAAACCTCTATATATTTTCCAAAATGGTAAAATAACTAGAGGCTAGTCGGACTTGACCAACTTTGAAAACTCCTCGGGTTTAATGTCCCTAACTTCACAATCTGATTAAAATACAAATCCTTGTTCTCACTCCGTTTTACAAAGATCTGACAACATCCCATTAGAGGTCACGTTCAGGTGACCTTTGTCGCCTCTTTACTTAACACAAAAATATATTTCCAATGACCTGTCATCTTTCAGCAAGCCATTTCGTCACATTATTCCACATTAACTTTTTGTTGACGAAATGACTAAACGGACAAATGCAATTATGCAAGCTTTGTCGCCTCAAATTTCACTGTCAAGATTCTGAAAGTAGTAATTTGATTGGTTAATGCAAAAGGTCATCGGGACGTGACCCCCTATGGGATTTTCTCAGATCTTAACGCATCAGAGAGCAGTTTATGGAACGGCGCGGAGATCAAGATATGATTTTAATCAGATTGCTACCTTCACAACATGTATGGCAGAGTGTTAGTATATCATCATATATAATTCTATGATTCTTTTCGAGAACGTTTTTGTTGATGCAAACTCTACTTAATCCTTTCTACAAAGTACATTATACATTACCAGAAGTATTTGTATAACAGTACCCTGTACATAACTGTTTCTCATCAGTTAGAATGCTTTGTCTTCCCCTCGTTGTACCTAGTGGTACCCATATAACTGTTTGATGTATACCCTACTCCACCGTCATCTGTACTCCACTGTCATCCCGTCGTTGTACCTAGTGGTACCCATATAACTGTCTGATGTACACCCTACTCCACCGTCATCTGTACTCCACTGTCATCCCGTCGTTGTACCTAGTGGTACCCATATAACTGTCTGATGTACACCCTACTCCACCGTCATCTGTACTCCACTGTCATCCCGTCGTTGTACCTAGTGGTACCCATATAACTGTCTGATGTATACCCTACTCCACCGTCATCTGTACACCACTGTCACCCCCTCGTTGTACCTAGTGGTACCCATATAACTGTCTGATGTACATCCTACTCCACCGTAATCTGTACTCCACTGTCATCCCGTCGTTGTACCTAGTGGTACCCATATAACTGTCTGATGTATACCC